>CM051026.1:40221672-40529172 GCA_027627225.1 Congeria kusceri
TTGTGCACACTGACTTTCAATCGATGTAATAAGCTCAATAACATTTTATGAAATTAGGGTTGATGGGAAAAGTGTATGTACTATGTATATAACATAATTATATTGCACATACAACTTTGCTATAAATGAAGCAGACACACATTTAATAATCAGACGCGACAAGCTTGTACCCGGCATACACATTATTCATTGTGTGTATACGTATTTTGTGGAAAACTAGCAACACCGCTGCGTACATTAGTTGTTGAAACAAGTAACACAACTGTTCACAGTTTTAACCAAATCTGACCGTATACCGTCTTCAGTCTACACAAAAGTGCTCAAGCTTCATACGAATTTACAAAGCGGAAATTAATGTAAATTAAACTATCCACTGGTTTGGTTTCAACTTTAGAAGGACCATAAAAAGTTGCCTAATAACTGCAGGCGGTATAAAAGAGAGACCATAAAATAACAATCACATTAAATATCCGGCCGTAAATCCGCATTTGCCGATGCCTACAAGTATTATGCATCAACGGCCAAATTGCATGTGGGAGGCGTGTTCACAAAGGATTAACTGCATTTATCAAGATCAGTCTTAGAATGATCTTGATCTTCTAGCTCAACTGGGCGGGATATCAAAGACATAGTTATTTTTGGCGAAAACATTTTTTGTCTTGATAAAATTACTTGAGCAAGGTTAAAGGTATTAAATAAGGTATATTAGATAAAAAATGTGCGCTGAGAAGAGTTCATAATCGTAAATAGTATATATTTGATCCTGATTTTTAGTGAACGCCATATTGAGACTGATCTCGAAATATCAGGCTCAAGTTCATCTTGAACCTGAACAACAGGCTCAACTTGTTTTGTGAACACGGGACCCGATGTATTATTAGGAGAATGTGTGTCTAATTGGATTTCAAAAATAAAATATACGTTTATCACTCAGATGTATACTGTATCGTTACGAATAAACATTTAATGGAATAGACACAATTATAAATTTAGCATTTGACACGTGATTATTGCAATAAGCCTCGCACGGCTTGCCTAGTTGGTGGAGCTTGACTGTAAATCCGGGGTTCGTGAATTCACTCCCCAGCCCGGCCACATAACTTGTGAGGGGGTTGGTCATGTAATTATGTCTACGGTCATTCTCCCCCTACCTCTGATTCAAGTAGGGAAGTTGTCAATTACTGGTAAGTATTTGCACTTAGTACTGGTAATCCGCTTAGATCGAAAGCTTGCCCAGGAAAAGTGTGAGTAGGTTAACTGACCGCCGTGATAAAACTGAAATACTGTTAATAACGGCGAAAAATCAAAAACAAGAAGCGAGCAAAGCGCATAATAAACAGTATTGACATTTTGTTTCGAAAGACTGGCTAGCAATTTTGCACGACAAACGATTACACTTGATAAATAAACACCTAAAAAATCCAGCATCAACGTATATCATGACATGGACATAACCTATTAACCAATATATTAAATAAATTATATTGTATTGTTCTATTGACATGCTTGTTAGTTTTTGATTAAAACTTTATTCATGAAACCTGGGGTCGTATTCCAGGAACATCTTAAGTAAACTCTTATCCTTAGCCCTAAACTCGTCATTTTTCTTTTGCATTAAATCCCATGTTGACTTGATATTCTGCTTAGTAGTCACGAATTATCAGGGAAACATTAACAACTATTTAATTAACTGTTATTGGATTTACTAATTTATACGTAGTTTTAAAAATAACACCTGAAGAAATTTGTAACTTAAGTCAAAATATTTTAAGTTTGACTTAAATAATTGTTTTTCTGGAATATGGCCCCTGACTCTTTTTAAGTCGTTGGATACACCAAAAGTGGTAGTAATGTCATTGGCATTAGCAGCAATATCTTGGTGTATATGGGCAGATTGATTGCCCTGTAACATATTGGGCGTAACACATTAATGCAGCATTTAAGCAGCAACAGATAACAGGTAAGTGCTATAGCAATAGAACGTTTGCAAACCAAGAATTAGATGAAGCAAAATTAAGACTGACAGCAATTACATTGTAAACATACCCATGGGAATCCAGTGAAAGGCATGTATATGAAACACACATACCTAAATTAATAATTTATGACTAGTTAACTGCAATGCAGGTATATAAGCTAAATGTTAAAAACACGTATTACAAAAAATACAAATGCTTTTTGTATAATGGGCAGTTACATAAAGATAGAGCCATCTATATTAGCCACTCCAACGTTATTTCTTGAATGCAAAATAGACAAATAGACAAAATAGACAAATTGCCCATGCAAGTTAGTTTAGTTATAGACCAATTGCCCATGCAAGTTAGTTTAGTTATAGACCAATTGCCCATGCAAGTTAGTTTAGTTATAGACCAATTGCCCATGCAAGTTAGTTTAGTTATAGACCAATTGCCCATGCAAGTTAGTTTAGTTATAGACCAATTGCCCATGCAAGTTAGTTTAGTTATAGACCAATTGCCCATGCAAGTTAGTTTAGTTATAGACCAATTGCCCATGCAAGTTAGTTTAGTTATAGACCAATTGCCCATGCAAGTTAGTTTAGTTATAGACCAATTGCCCATGCAAGTTAGTTTAGTTATAGACCAATTGCCCATGCAAGTTAGTTTAGTTATAGACCAATTGCCCATGCAAGTTAGTTTAGTTATAGACCAATTGCCCATGCAAGTTAGTTTAGTTATAGACCAATTGCCCATGCAAGTTAGTTTAGTTATAGACCAATTGCCCATGCAAGTTAGTTTAGTTATAGACCAATTGCCCATGCAAGTTAGTTTAGTTATAGACCAATTGCCCATGCAAGTTAGTTTAGTTTAAATCTATTGATTTAGCTCAATAGTGTTGGAAGACTGCGACTTATTTAGACACTCTCGAATACGTTTCCTGGGTAGAACCAATACTCGGTGTCTTATGCATGAGACGTTAAACCGAGTTAGTTTTGTTTAAACCGTGAATGTACGTTGTCAAATCCAACCAAATACCCATTAACACATCCAACATGCCCAACAATATGAGATGATATCTCCCTTCAATCAATACCAATTGTGGCACTTCATCATTTTGACGAAGCAATCTTGTAGCAAAGGGGTTCGAACTATCGATGCTAGTAAGTTAATGTTAATTGGGTAAAGCTGATAAAAGCCTATGTTTATGCTACATGTAATATAAGCGAGCTAAGAAACACGGAGAATAAGCATGTATTAATACTCTGTCCTTTTCAAAAACATCGATAATGAACTAAACTTTATAGTTGTTCAAATTCACACGGAGCTTTTATCAATTTATACATTTTTGTATTGCATATATACCCGTAAATTAAAATTTCTTTGTGATTTGCAAAAACTACTGTTTTATTTAACGACAAACTTATCCCAAATAATTTTAACGCATTGGAATATATTTGTATTTATGAATATACTAACATCGGAAATATATTGACCAACATACACAAAACGCGTTTAAAGAGAAGATCTTATTTATAATTTTCAAAACATTAATGACTCTTTGTGTTGTGCAAATACATAATACACTAAATTATAGAAACATGTAAAATTGTGAATTAAGACGCGTTCGCCTAGATAACTTACATGCGTCGATAACATAATTCCTTGTATACGTTTTGAGGACTGTAACCTTGTAGTTATTTTGTCAAAGCACTGGTTAACTTCAAACTTCCGTGAGAAAGAAGAGTAATTAATTACAAATACATATGACGTAGGCACTTTCTTGTTAACAGTTAGAGAAACCAATCATTCATGCATTTTCCCTATTAAGAAATTTCCAAATGATCAATCGCATGCCGACAATAACTTTCCTGTCTTACAAATGATCCATTTTCCGTGCTCGCAGTGTTTTTATTACTTCATGGAATTGAAATCCAATATTAAAGACAAGCTATTATTTGTTGCTTCGTGAAACTTCTATCCAATATTAAAGACCAGCTATTCTTTATTGCTTCATGGAATTGAAATAAAATAATAAAGATCAGCTATTCAGCAGTTATCTTGTGATCGTTGTGCATGCTACGCTATCGCTAAATGCTGCACGTCAATGTAAATACATCATGCGCAATTACTTTGCATCGAAGTTATAAACTGCTAGATAGATGTTACAGTGCGGGTATGTGGGCATCTTGGCAAATATTTGTATTTTTTATTTGATTTTTTATTTAAACTGATAGTTTTATGGCAGTGGAGAAGGAGACCCATCTTCAACCGGATATTGTAGCTATTTTGAATCACATTTATCCGTGCTTTGGTACATCCGGTGACTAATACCGCGTAAAAATGCACCCACTCACTACAATTAATAACTAAAAGGAAATAATCTCTTACTAAATTTCTAAAGGAATCGATCCACGTGAACTATGGATAATTGATAGAATCCGATTGTGCTTCTTATAATGTATGCTCTTCCAAAACATTGATATTGTAGAATTATACTGTTGATCAATTTTTTATCGCTTTTCGTTGCATATGTTTGCTTTACAATAACTATGTATGCGTGTTACAACAATTGGCAAATTCATTCATGTTATACCAGAACTGCAATAGGACGATCTAGAGTTGTCAGACAGCGCGCTAAACTATTCGAAGTATTTCAGTTGTTATATATTTTTAGAAAGTGGAAGAGGCATACATTCGTTAAAATACAAAACTGAGTTTATATTAGGGCAATTATTTAATGGATTGATTCCAAGTTCAAGTGAAAACCTTATGTAGTTTATTGGGAATTGTTGAACCTATGAAGTTTGGAAGTAATGAAACATTTGAATAAACAAATTTAACCTGAAAATATATGTGAAGAAGGGCATAACTCTTGCAAAAGACAAAACGGAGTTAAGGGGAATATTGCACTAGATGTCGGAGTCGATGACAAAGGTACAGTCCAAGATTCAAGTGAATAACTTATGCTGTTTCAAGCTATACAACTTATGAATATAAACTCTAAATCTATGCAAAAAGGGACATAACTTTGTCAAAATACAAAACAGTTATACGGAATGTTGCCCATGACACTGGATTTGAGAAAACATGTATATTACAAGTTACAAATAAATAACTTACGAAGTTTTGCAGATACAAACTTTTAAATCTCAACTTTAAACAGAAAATCTATTTGAAAAAGGGGCATAACTCTGTCAAAATACAAAACAATTATACGGAATGCTGCCCATGACACAGGAATTGATGACAAATGTATATTCCAAGTAACAAGTGAATAACTTATGTTATTTTGCCGTTACAACTTTTCAATATAAACTTTAACCAGAAAATATATGTGAAAAGGGACATAACTCTGTCAAAATTCAAAACAGAGATATAAGAAAAGTTGCCCCTGATACTGGAGGTGATGACAAAGGTATAATGCAAGTTTCAAGTAAATGGCAAATGTAGTTTTGCAGTTACAACATTTTTTAATACAAACTTTAACCAGAAAAGTTATGAAAAAAGGTACATAACTCTGTCAAAATACAAAACAGAAATATGGGGAATGTACCTCTGACACTGGAGTTGATGACAGAGGTATATGCCAAGTTTCAAATGAATGCCATATGTAGTTTTGAAGTAACTCAACATTTAAATATAACCTTTAACCAGACAATTTATGTGAAAAAGGCGTATAACTCTGTCAAAATACAAAAACAGTTATGGGGAATGTTGCCGCTGACCTTGAAGGTGATGACAATGGTATATTCCAAGTTTCAAGTGTATAACTTATGTATTGTTGCCGTTACAAAACTTTTAAATAAAAACTTTAACTACATTCAGACACGTACACCGACGCCGGGGCGAGTAGGAAAGCTCAACTATTGTTCAAATAGTCGAGCTACAAATTGGTAAATGTGTTAAACACCTGTGTGTTGTGCAAATCAAGGCATTACATGTATTTCCATATGGACACATGCTGTACGTTCCAAACACTATACGTTTGTTATCATTGCCTATTCAAAATCAAATTCAAAGTTTCCACATAGGGAAACTATTAATCCCGCATGTTGATTCTAAGCTTTACAGTTTTCTTCATAGCATTGCATAATCTAAACAATGCTGTACAAATACATGTAAAATGAAAAATGAACAAATCAGGCAGACATTAACCAATTGGTTGATATGTGTAGATAAAACAATCATATTGCCTCAAATACATACAATCGTTGAAAACGCGTTTGCCATAATATAAATACCTCGATAGCGTTGTTTAAATCAGCTGTTTAGAATACCTTTGAGTTACATCGGCCATGGGTCAAATTAACACAATTGTTTAGTTTTGTCTGTATTCGAACTAGTACTGCTGGCCCAGTGTTCACACAGGATTACCTACATGTAAATGATCAAGATCGAAATAAGCTGATCTTGATCTTCTAGATTAGCTGAGCAGATTTCAAATTGAAATAACTAGTAATCTAGATAGCATAAAATGAAATGTTATGTGGTTTTGATTACAATATTCATATCAGCAAACCTAACTGATATGAGTTCAGACGTATGTATAATATAAATAGGAGAAACAAATTAAACTGATCCAAATTTTCAGTGAACGCCATTTTTGTGTCTGAAATATCTGGCTCAAGTTCACGGCACTCAGTCTGAACTTGTTTTGTGAGCACGGGGCCTGCTGCTGCTACTATTATTTTTGTGCTGCTGCTGGTACTACTAGTACCACGTCTGCGTCTCCTCCTATCTATACTTGTTTTGTGAACACGGGGCCTGCTGCTACTATTATTTGTAATGCTGCTGGTACTTCTAGTACCACGTCTGCGTCTCCTGCTATCTATACTTGTTTGTGAGCACGGGGCCTGCTGCTACTATTATTTGTTCTGCTGCTGGTACTACTAGTACCACGACTGCGTCTCCTGCTATCTATACTTGTTTGTGAACACTGGGCCTGATGCTACTATTATTTGTTCTGCTGCTGGTACTACTAGTACCACGACTGCGTCTCCTGCTATTTATAATTGTTTTGTGAGCACGGGGCCTGCTGCTACTATTATTTGTGCTGCTGCTGGTACTACTAGTAACATGTCTGCGTCTCCTGCTATATATACTTGTTGTGTGAGCACGGGGCCTGCTGCTACTATTATTTGTGCTGCTGCTGGTACTACTTAGTACCATGTCTGCGTCTCCTGCTATCTATACTTGTTGGTGCTGCTACGTCTTCTACAACAACTACTACTGCACAAATATCAACGTCATGCACATATATTTTTCACTTAAGTTTAATTAAACAGTGCGGTAGATGCATTGAGATTCATTGAGATGCATTTAGATTGATACCCAATATTATGTAATCATGAAACGACTCTGTTGCCAGTGAAAACTGGCTTCAAATTTGAGCATTCAATTACAATTGAAAGCGCCAGCGGAAATTAATGCGAGAATAACTTATCCGGGATGGTCATTTTCAATACAATATCGAGCACAATATCAGTGAAAATGCACATCTGATATCAATTAGCACGAGTCAGTAAAACGATCAACTTTTCCTATATAAATTCAACTGTTTGAATGGGATATAAACATTGTGATTGGCTAAAACCAGTGCCTGTATATAATGGCGATGCCTGTATGAGTATCCGGCATGGTCATTTCTACTGGATTGCTGCACATTAAGCAAGACCATAAATGGTTGCCAAATAACAATATACCGGGCAACAGATAGATCATAAAATAACAATAACATTCTATGACCGGTCGTAAATCCACGATTAACAATACTTACAGTAATAATATACTTTCTGAATTGCTTGCTACAGCGCTTTCGGCAAGGATATTGCATCAACAGTCAAATTATTAGAGGGAC
Organism: Congeria kusceri; assembly: GCA_027627225.1. Taxonomy (NCBI): domain Eukaryota; kingdom Metazoa; phylum Mollusca; class Bivalvia; order Myida; family Dreissenidae; genus Congeria; species Congeria kusceri. Next base: position 40,229,491 of record CM051026.1, read on the forward strand.
CTATATACAGATCCACATCTTGTCGATTTACATCTATATTATATGTATCTAATTTAATTCCAACTCTATTCACACATATATAGACTGGACATGCTGTATTGTCTATTTTTAAACATCTTTACAATATCACGCACAATACCAGTGCAAATGCACGTTTGATATCAATTAGCACGAGTCAGTAAAACGATCAACTTTTCCTGTATCTATTCAACTGTTCCTTATGGGATATAAACATTGTGATTGGCTAAAACCTGTGTCTGTATATAATATCGATGCCTGTATGGGATTTAGCGCTCTTGGTTGGTTAGTTAAACTTTTCTTATATGAAATTGGAAATATGGAAGTTTTTCAGCTCAAGCGAACAAAATGCATAATAATACGTATCAACAATACTGACCTTGCTTCTCAGAACTAAGCAGAACTTAAGTTTATAAAATAATCAGAAATCAGCTGCAAATGAGAGTACATAATGTGCTAGACAGATACCGAAAATAATCACTCAAGCCCAAATGGGAATGCGAGTTGAACGGTCCACGTCTTTTTCTTGAGCAGTAAGAGCTTCATGGAATTGCATTCCTTCAAAACATCATTACAAAAGAAGAAACATTTATCAATATATATATACTACGGAGACCAAGAAGCATTCATTGGTTTGGGCCAGAGCCGAATCTCCACCGCCGAAGAAAGCGCTAACTCAAGCCTCTGCCGGAAAGGTCATGTTCATGATGTTCTTTGACTGCCGCGGACCTGTCCTGACACACGCTGTGTCCCCAGGCCAGACTAATACGGAACGTATTATGCACAGGTAAATAAGTAATATCCGCATATGCATTTACCTGTATATACATCATGATACCAAAATGTTTGCATAATACAAACACCTGACGGAAAATGTGGTTACCTTAACAATTGTACTAAGGGAACAACACACTTAAATGTATTTCATATCAGTCGTTGCATATTGATCCACACATGTAGCTCATAGTTATCATTCTAAGTTGAAAACAATCATTGTTTTACAAAAAAATATGTTATATTCTACTGTTGAGGGTAAATAGTTCCAAACTATATAATCAATGAACAATCTTTGACAAACTGCTTGTATATTAAGAATTTTATATGGCATCACATGTTGGACTTCCAAACATTTCCACCATTATGTTGATTTCATTGTGTCTCTTGAAACCGAGTTGTTTGCATTTGCATTTGTCTTTATGGCAGCTGACAGTAATGTATTCCAAATGTGTTGCATTCGGCTTTCCTGGCATTTTTATTTTATTAAAACTCATAATATGTTGTACAGGTATCAATTCTTTCACTATGAAATATATTTTAAATGCCTAAATTTTTTAAAACTCCATTAAAAGTTATAATTTATATATTAATATTTTAGCAGGTGTGATTTCCTTCCTACAAATAACCACTTATTTTGCATTCAATGAACAAATGCGTCACAGAAGTCATATTTAAACTTTTGAATAAACTATTGAATCCCTTTTGCGCTTTTCGAAAACCAAATCAGTGCTTTCAACCCCAAACTATATTGCATACATTAATTTGTTCTTTTCAATATCATTTTGTTAGTGATATTGCATGGCGTGCAATGGATTCATTTTTAAATAACTGAATAATAACGCCAATATGATGACACTTCCTTTCAGAAGTTGCAATTAACGGCGTGTCACAAATAAAAATATTAATATTAATAATAATATTGTACAAGCAACATACATCTATCTGCTTAGCGATACCATTTGAAAAAGTGATACAACTGTAACCAATTATTATCAAAGTAATCAATTAATTAGAAATGAAACGAATGAAACTGTAGTCCACGAATAGCAAATACGTTATACCTGCTGACAGGGACTTTATATGTAAAAGGTTCATGAATACATTGTTAAGTAAAAAACAGTTGAATGTATGCAACCGAAATTGAATATCAGAGCTATGCAATATAAACAATAGTGCGCATTATATATGGTATTCATGCTAAACACAACATAGAACAATGCGTTTTGTTTCTAGTCTCACTAACAGAAATAATCAACTGCTTGCATAATGGTGCCTTCTGAATAATAAACAAACGCGTTTGGAATAAACAGTTGTTATTTGTTATGATCCCATATTTTATGAACAAAGTGAATATTTTGGTAAAAATTAAAACTATTAGATATAACTCGGAAAGCGCAAACATACTGCAGTGAAGCTTCCATGTGTTGTGTAAAGTATACATCGAATGTGGCAAGTTAAACTAACTACCAGTAATAGAGAACCCTTCAAGGAATTGTGATCCACATTGTTTCAAACGACTAATATTTTGTTCATAGGTCCTTTTTCAACCTTTTGTAGAATACTTCTAACAGAGACTCCAACGCCGGCGAAGAACATGGTAACAATTGAGAAACTAAGGAAGATAATTCAGTCATGACGTATTTGTGAAACATTCACCATAATGTTGGACCGTTCACAAGGTCAAAACATGTAATCACAGCTTATCTCTTGTTCATAAAGTTTGATGTTTATTAAACAACAACGACACCAGCAGCAACACAACATCAACACTGTTTATTCCTTCATTTATGCATTTATGCAAAAATCGCCGAGTTTAATACAAGTTCCACTTTGAGGCACTTACTAATGTCTAGACATAGTAAAACCCACGAAAACATCACAACACTTAGCATTGTTGCACATCGAATATTTAATACACCCGTGCGGACATAAGTCAAGTTTCGAATTTCAGATTCGACGTCATACGCATTAAACTATAAAAGCGTTAAAAAGGCCCACAATTAGATTAGAATGTATTTTCATCGGCACCCTTATAAAGTATAAGTAAGAACACAAACAAAAAACACCATCAAATGTATACTATCCATAAAAGATAACTGCATTACCATGCAAATATAAACTGTATTTAAATAATAATTCCATATTGGAAAACAATACAATATAATCAGAAAATGATACATGAATCCATGAGTTTTCATCAAATAATACATTACAATATCACACACACAAAAAAGAAACAAAAAAAAACATTACGAAACTCCAGTGGCATATTAGCAACAACACAATGACACTTACTTAAGGAGGCAAGTGATCAATTGCCAATACAATACAGCGCACAAATAACACGCAACAAACACAAAACACAAATATAACTATAACTGTTGTATAGCTCGCCAACCTTAACCTGATACCCGTGAGCTCAATTAGCATAAAATAGGCGCTTGAACTGTTCCCAACATGTATATTCCTACTCGGTTTTGTTCGTTCACGTGTTGAATGATACTCTAACAGTATTTTAATTGAATATTCTTTAAGTATTTTACTCGATTGCAGTACGCAAACTAATATATTTATCGTAACGGTAACTTTAGAATAATAATGTATTAAGGTTGATGTTGGCGAGCAATTACCACCTTAGAACGGTCAATGCAAAGCATTGGGGCTTTAAACTGGTTTCCCGAATATTAAGACATATACAAATTTCTTCTAGGACTTATAAGGTATCATCGGTCAATTCCGATATCATATTAATTCGCGAAGTGTAAGATTCATCAAACAAATATTTGTATAAAGGTTTCTGGGGATACACTGAACTCCGTTAGTTAATGTTTATTGTATCAGACAACGGTTATCTACTATATCACATGAGTCAACATCAACTCTTTACTTTGTAAATTTAAATACTTGTGAATTAAGAGATAATACATTCGAATATGAGTCCTACAAGCAACATCTATTATTCAACAGACCTAAACGTTGCAATATTAAAGTAATCGATGCTATGAATTATTTAACACGGGTGTCAAAAGAACCTAGTTCAAACTGACAGTTGAAACGTAAAACGGAGTATATTTACTGAATAAACAATAATCGTTTGATCATCTGACTAGAAAACATGAACCTGGAGCGGTTGAATGCGTTTAAACACGAGTAACACCCTGCAGTCCTTGAATAGAACTTTCCACAAATGCCTCATATGCGAATTATTCATCTATTTTATCTAATCATTGCCATTGCACGTATTTATTTATCACATGTTTACAGTAACGATTAATCAGTTGAACCCAAACACATAACGCTAATTGTGTGTTTGAAAATATAGAAGAATGGAAAGTAATCAAACCCATCGCAGCGGTTGTTTCCCCCTTGGTACTGTTCAGTAACCACTGCCACCACTAGTTAAAAACTTCCAGATTTGTTGATTTTTAGGGGAGATCAGTATGAGGAGGTTGAAGATTTATTTTTTTGGAATCTGTTCACTGTATCATTATTATTACTATTTTATTTCGCGCCATCTGATCTGACTATGGTCACGTGAAACTTCATGCCGTCAGGGATTTAAAATCGAGCTATGCTCAGAACTAATTGAATCTCTGCGCGGATGTTGGAAAGTAAATATGTTAACAATAACTGAGTGGAGTTTGAACTGGTCAAGGTAAATTGGCTCACATTGCACTTTTTGTTTTACGCGTTTGTTTCTTGTGTTTTGTGGCTTGCATGTATACAACTTTGTGAACGGCAATTGTTTAATTGCTTGACAAATTTAAAAATGACCTATGCATGTGAATAACATGTGTTCAATTGCCTAGTCAGCTGAAATAGCAATCTCATTAAAATCAAATCCTAACATTGTTATGATCTGAAGACATCGTATAACAGGTCACGTTCAAATTACCCTCCGAACAATAAAACATTGAAATTGCCTTTTGCACAGCAATGTTTAGCCACGGTTTGTGAAAAGTGATGCATTTCCAGCTGATCATCGGGAATAAATCATTTATAGTTAATTTTCACGGGGATAACAATGGCTTAAGTGGTAACTTAGGCGAGTAAACATCCAAAGTTCACGTTAATTTCGTCCATAATATTTTTGTTTTATATGAAGTTGTACCGCAATATTTTGAAGGCAACAGTTTGATTGGCTCCTAGAAAAGTCTCATGAACGTGATCCATAATGCGAAGTCATCAGATCCAGTCCGCGGATAATATAGTAGCATCAGACTGGAGATGATTGCAATGAGATTGGCTGGAATTGATATTGTCGCAAAGATTCATATTCTACAATTGCTACTCGCACAAATCACAAGCAGTTTACCATGTGTACCATAGAGATCATAAAATGACCATTGTATTGAGTTACTAGTCTTTCCAACACTATCTACTGATGTTAACAAGCAGCATGCACTTCGTTTCTGGCTACAATAAGTTTTATCCAAACAAAGGCAGTGCATCAGACCGCATACGATGACACATTAGATAACACAGATCATTTACTGAAAAACAGTCCACACATTCACTTATTACATTTTCATCAACTTCACACACACAAACACATATATTACAACAAATTACATTACAACAAATATTGCAATGGTACATCATACTTTATTAATTGTATTAAATAGTTTACATAGCAGTGTTCAGTGTACTCAATAATATGTTCATGATAACGTAAATGTATTTAAACAGTTTGTTAAACACGTGTTTACTATTAAGATATCCGAATCACGCATTTATTAATATATTAAAACGCATTTTTCATCGTCTGACGTACAACACCTATGATTAACGCAGTATACAATAGCATTAATGTCCAGGAGTACATTAGCAGATTGAGTGTGCTCTTGCTACTAGCTGATAGCAATAATGTCCAGGAGTACATGAGCAGATTGAGTGTGCTCTTGCTACCAGCAGATAGCATTAATGTCCAGTACTACATGAGCAGACTGAGTGTGCTCTTGCTACCTGCAGAGTATGCCTTCAACTTAATGAATATTGATATTCATGACACAATTACTCACAATCGAAAAACATTGATGCCTAACCTCAACATGCTGTCATTAATTGATGAAACTATCCCGAAACTATCTTTTAAGCATCATACAAACATTGCTATGAATGAATAAATACCATCATATATGTTATCCATTAAACGGAATTGTGTTCGACGTACCTACAGTAGCGCTTTTTCATAGCAGTGTTAAGTGTATTTAATAATGTTTCCAAAATAACGTGAATGTATTGCATCGGGTAGTTGAACGATTGCTTTTTAGCTCACCTGAGCACAAAGTGCTCGTGGTGAGCTTTTGTGATCGCCCGTTGTCCGTCGTCCGTGCGTCCGTCCGTGCGTGCGTCCGCCCGTCGTCAACTTGTCAATCAAACAACATCTCCTCCTAAACATCTTTGCAGATTTTCACCAAACTTCACAGGACTGATCATTGGTTGACCCTCTTTCAAAGTTGCCCAAATCGTTACGGTCCGCTGCATATGTAGGTCACCGGAGCTAACAAAATTTTAAAAAGTATAAAATTTAAAAATATTCTTATCTGAAACCGCAGGGCCCAGAGGCTTCATATTTGGTATGTAACATCCTATAGTGGTCCTCTACAAAGATTGTTTAATTATGCCCCTGGGGTCAAAACGGGCCACGCCCGGGGGTCACATGGCTTATATAGAATATATAGCAAAATGACTTTAAAAATCTTCTCCCCTGAAACCACAAGGCCAAAATCCTATAGTGGTCCTCTACAAAGATGGTTCAAATTATGCCCCTGGGGTCAAAACCGGCCGCGCCCCGGGGGTCACATGTTTTATATAGAATATATAGCAGAATGACTTTAAAAATATTCTCCTCAGAATCCGCAAGGCCCAGGGGTTCTTATTTGATATGTTACATCGTATAGTGATCTTCTACACAGATTGTTTAAATTATGCCCCTGGGGTCACAACTGGCCACGCCTCGGGGGTCACATTTAAGGTACCCAAAACACACATTTTAGAAATAACTCAAAAACCCATATCCAGGTTTTACAATTTCTTTGGTTTTCTGTACTTTGAGGCGTGAGATTCATTACACATTTAACTGCTGCATATTGATTCAAGACAATAAATAATAATACAAACTTTATACTACAACATCTTTAAATGAAGTGGCACTGTATGTTTCATCTATTGCAATACGTATATATGGGCTGCGTCTTGAATTTCTTGTATGATGGACACAACTAGAATGTGCCCTTACCATTTTATTTCATTTTTATACATAAAATGCGTTTGCGTCAACAAAGCATCAACGTTAAAACAACCAATTACTAGAAGCAAACAGTAATGAGACGAATCTTCCAAACGCAAGGTCAGATATAATGTTGGTACACAACAAGACAATACCACTGGTGGTTAAGTAATATTTAGAAATAACCTCTAACCAATGACATCAATCCACGTACATGTAATCTACGGTTAATTGATAACATGCGATTTAAGTTAATTTTGCTGCTAGTGTATAAACGAGCTCAGAAAGACAGAGATTGTATTCATTATTTTTCCTATTCAATAACCAGTAGATATTCTTGAAGGATGTTTTGTTATGATGTTGATTTTCAAATGCATAGTGTGCGTGAGCTTTATTTTAACTTCATGAACTGTTTGCAATGAAATTGTATGAAACAACTTATAGTTCAAGTAATGTAATTATTTCATTGCTGTCAAACGTTGTATCACGTATATTTTAAAAAATCGCATTGCCAACAGCAGATACGTTTGCGCCAAATATGAATGTACGCATATGTATTTTAAAATATATATTATAATATACCAACCATGATGTTAATTTAGCTTGTTAAAAAACCTTTATGACCATGCCCTGTTTATTTTCTGGACAAGGCTAAAATATACTATTCACAAACTTGCAGTATTTATTTTTGGAAAGAGCGCCGTGTTATTTTGATGTATGTCGATATGCTAATTTGCTGTTGTTTAGGAACAAGTGCACTTATTAGCCTGTTCGTTTGATTTCGTTTATTAATTGGACGTATAAGCTCCTTTTTAACATTTTATACGTTTTTAAGTCGATTCCTCTTCATATCAAACCATTCAATGTGTGTTATATGTTGTTCATTCTACAAAACGAATCGTTATTCATATATAACCAACAAATTAAATATAAATAGATGCAAATATAGATGCAAATATTTTATATGGATTTAGTGCAATCTGTTAATGCTTACAATGAGTCTCTTAATGGACATTCCCTTCTATACTGTCAGAAGAAAACAAAACAGTTTTAGGCATTCACAGGAGTTTACGTTGAGTTATTGAAAACCATGAACATAATACCTTTGGAAAATAATGTGAACATCTCCCAACACTGCAGTCATTAATTTTTATATTTTAATAACTATTTGTGTCATCAATTGAATATAATCAGTGTACACCATCGACCACGCGCTGTCAATGAGCGATGTTTTTTGTATTTTCAAAACTTGAATCAACGACAGAAATCGTAGTCGGTGATTACAAATGGAAATTGAAATGTGATATTAAAAAAATATATGTTATCCGTCCGCTAAGCACTAGATGCGGGCAGTGTGACATAACTTGCATTAAGTCTAATCGAAGTCATCAATCAATCAGGACTTAAACATATGAAATATTAGTGATCTGATAAACGATACGACCATTATGATACGCATTGTATCAAGAATGTTAAATTAACGGTTTCCAATTAATTTTCATTTTAGCTACGAAACGTTAAGATTGCGGGTTGAAACTTTATATAGGTCTTAACTACCTCTTCGGCTAGTCGTTATGTTTATGTAGTAATTGGTACCAAAAAAACAAAAACAAAATCCTACATTTAGATAATATAATCCTATTTATATACAAGAATAACATAAATAAAATACCAGAAGCATCAGCAGTAGTGGAACCTTATTAACAGCCTCAGGTTTGTGATTTAATAAGGTGCAATAATTCATATTTTAAATTACGATAACAAAATAAGTACACGTACCCATGCTACGCGTTTTGAAGTTTAGTTATAACATCACGCAATCTAGAAATTAACTTTAAATGTCAAATGTTATGATTGTTGCACGGCAAACATAAAATAATGTAGCATTGTGACTCTCAACTCAGTTTCGAATTTCTGTTTTCTGGGAAAGAATAATAAAATATTGATGCGTTGAAGTCAAACGAAACGCCGGAATACACACTGACAATGAACAATGTGCTAAGCGCGGAATGACACATGATGAAAAAGTTAATGTTGAACAACCATGTCTTTTGGAAGGTAACTTATGGTGGAAGTAATTTGAGGACACATCGACTTTCATGTCATGCTGTAGGACCTACTGTACAACACTCGGTACTCCGTTGTTTGTTTATGTACTCACATAACAACACATGAATCCAGTACCATGGAAATGATGTTGAGAAACAATATATGTACATATATGACATACAGACGTGATTACATGTTAACATGGCTCTTGCCGCATCGAAGTATATTATGTTGTACTAAATTATATTTCGTCATTGTTGTTAAAAGGTACACATATCAAATTTAGACACAATTTATAAGATTCATTGTCATGTAAAACACCAATGCTTTTATGTTTTCATAATTTCATTTACTGAATTATACGCTATTTTGGGACAACCATCATAAATATTCGATTGTCTTATATAAATAAACAAACAAAAACTAAATATTAAGTGTTTCAAATAACGACGAATACATTTCACGTGTAATTGAAAGTATTCCTATATATTTAGTTTCATGAATTATTGAGTGGAACACGTTTGACGGCAGAAACCAGTTCAAACATTGTTGTTATTTTTTGCAAGCAAAAGTGATTTCGTATTTAACTGGCCAAACAATACTCAGTTTTTCACTTTGCCTGAAAACAAAGCATGCCTCTGGACCGGTTCAATGCAATTTTACAACGGTTTACACAACAAATGTTTTACGTTCATATTTCCAGTGTGGCTACTTAATTAAAATAGTGTTTGCTAAATGATATCGGTTTGTGCTTTTTTGTGTTGTATGCATGTTGTGTTGTATGCAATGTTTTATAATATGTCACTTGTTTGAAACATGTTTTCTCAAGCAATTAATGCTGATGATCTGTTCGTGATATTTTATATTCAAATAGGTACACAAGTGTACGTTTCATTGACTATTACTCCGCATCGAATGATAGGACAATTACCAGGTTTACCTCACATTGCGTTATTTACTAAGCCACATTGCTTTTCAAACAGTGTAACAAGCAAATATAAGATTTGGTCAAACAAACCATGTATTTATATTGTGTTCGGTTTAGTAAACACGTAGTAAACGTCTTTGATACTATCAAATAACTTCTCTAACGTTGCTGTATAAACAACCTAAGATACAGAGCAGGTACTTTTTAATGCTTCACATCACATTTCCAAGCCTTCTCCGAAATCACAAAACACATTTTAATGTATGTATTAAATTATGGTGGTTTCCACTTGGTTGTTGAAGGTTTAATTGTGTAACATAGAGATAAGTTTTCGCTTGAGCTGTGGATTCAATTTTTTATTAATGTAGAATAACATTCATGAAACAAATAGCTAGAGAAACAAGCGTTTTATTATATACCACTATAAACTACAAATATTAGAACAGTTGCATTTACACATTTACATCTGGCTTGAAACAGTTCATGCTTTTCCTCTTAAAATGCATCTGTATAGCTATGTAAATATTACTCCATATCGTTTTGCATAAAGGGATGCGTAAATGTTTTAATGTATTCACTTAAAAATGAAATACAACTCGTGTATAGGTATGTCTGAATGAACGCATAGATGGAAGAGTAAGATTGATAAAAGCAATAATAAATAAATAAGAAAAACGTGAACATAAAACAGACGCAAACACGCAGCTAGCTATCACGCGTTTAGATCCATGTAGGTCGATTGCAGTAACTATCTCGCACAATGGTTAAATAACAAACAGAAAGGACAAATAACAGGTTAACAGTAGTCAACAAAAGAGTTGGCAACAACTAGGGTCTGCAAAAGTAAATACCGTTTGTACTTAAGAAATCACTTAATTACTAAGACGAAACACTATCTTATCAACCACAAATACCACGTTAAAACAACGAAAGAGTTGGCAACAACTAGGTGCATGCACCTTCAATACCGTTTGTACTTAAGAAATCACTAAATCACTAGGAAGAAAATTATCCTGCCACTTGTATCGATCCTAGTATACCAAGGGAAATTGATTTAAGGCGATATTGTCAAACGTAGCTGCTAATGCATATCCGGGCTCAGCGATACGGAATATCGTGCTAAATATATATTCATAATTTAATACATGTTTTGCTGTTAAGTAGATCGTTAGTTGTTCGATATGTCTTCAATCAAATGTTACTGAGTGTATATCAGTTCATTCTTACTTATAAACAAGTTAATTATATAGTTACAGTATTGTTTCTTTGTTTGTACACACACAAGAGACATCGTGTGCATTTAACTGGAAGTAAATGTTATAGAGTAAGACTACCTACTAATGACATACATAGATGTATTAACGTCTTAAAAGACGTACAGTTATATTCATTGGAGCGTCCATGCAACCATTTTGTAAGATTTACACTAAGCATAACGAACATGTATAACGAAATAAATGACCATAGTGAGCTTTCATGTTCAAAATAAATATTTACGAGCAACCTACTTTCAGCCTCCAACCCAATTACCATAGGAATGTATAATCGGAACTAGTTGTAAATAAAAATAAAACATTACATACAATTAAGTTACTAATTTGTAGCTAGAGAAAAACGCTTTTTGCGTCAAATATACATTGTTCATGTACGTACATACTAACAACATAGGTACTGTAAATGATCCAGTAACATAGTTCACAACATGCATAATTGTTTGACAGAATTGAAAACCAATATAAAGGGCAGTGCGGTACGATGTCGATAAATGGTAAATGACCATTACGCAATGGTAAATGACCATTACGCAAATTGTAAGCACTTAAATTCCCTAAGCGTGATTATTTAACACACAAACACAGACATGACAAACATACCATTGACGTAAATTATTATTTCGTAACGGCTTCGGGTTCCTAAAGGTTGTTGTAGTGTTATATAAATAAGATCTCATACACCGAAATTTAATGCATCATTAAATTACGAAAAAATCAGGAATTAGCAAATGCATTTACAACCATTATGGCAAGTATATAAGTATATACAAAAATCGAAATTATAAAACATAAATTAGATATCCTAGTAGAAGAGCAGTTTCTGATCTAAAGGTTTCACACCATGTATGTCAGAATTCCTTTGCGATAAACATTATTATAAGTAAACGTATACGTCGAAATGAACATTCTGACATGTCCCTCTAAGTTACTTACGTTCATCTTTAAGATAAATCATTTTATAAGTCTTGAGTATTGTCATCCGCAACTTTGTTGCCCACTTTGCAAAACAATATTACATTGTTACATTAAAATCCATGTCCAAAATAACGTATTGCCATACCACGACAAATAACGCAACCACTTCGATGTATCTGTTAACCGGCTGAGAAAACATTACTATTTGTATCGTAATTATACACATTCCATATTTGGAACTCTTAAAATGATTAATTACACAATAACAATACATTAACTGTTTTACAAATGATCCATTTCCAAAGTTAGCGTTGTTCATGATAAGCGTTTCGCAGAAGTAAAAACCAATAGTATAGGCCAGTTATTAACATGCAAAGTTCTCTTGTGAACGCTTTGCATATCACGGTATGGAACTTTTCTGAACGACAGTTACGTTGGACATACAATCCAAGCAATATACCGATCGCTCTTAGATTTATTACCACGCCTACCCAGTTGAATCTCCGATAAACGACGACAATCACCGTTCACCGTGCGCGAATGTTTTTGCAAGACATCAACGGCACACAATAAAGTCATGGCTTTCTGAATCGTTAATGGTTACAAACATAAAGCATATAGCTGAAATTGTATTGCACCGTGCTAACATCGTGAACGAATTCAAGTGTTGATGGATGATAAGCACGTACTAGCCATAATGAAATGTATCGTTTGCAAGTTCTGTACAGTGTGATTCATTTTAGAATGTCTTCATTACAACATTACAATTCATTTTATAAATATAAGATCAATAAAACTTCAGAAACATCAAAAGGAGAGAAATCTTTATTAACATCCGTTAGTCGTTTATTTGAGGCAAGTGACTAATTGCCTATACAATACAGGACAGTACGCAAAACACAACACAGACAATAACACATGACTAAAACTGGAGTATCCGCATTGGAACGGTTAATGCAAAGCATGGGGTTTTAAACCGGTTTAAAGGCATGCCGAACCTCACGCGTAGCCCCGAATTAACCTAAATGCATACAATTGTAAATAAAATTTCACCTCATAGAATTGGGATTCGAATTTACAAAAGTAATACAAGAGTATATTAATTAAATTGATGTACAGGTAATTCTTCAATGATTTAACCAGATCAACATAATTGCAATTTTCTACAATTAGAATCACATACAAGGTGCAGTCAAAACATTTGCGGACTCCTTTAAATTTTCGTTAATTTGACGTCGCACTATAATGAAATTGTATGCGGTTCATTATTACACTATTTTTTAACTAATATACCAAGAATCATGGAAACATATTCAAGAGTATTATATATTTAAGCTGCTATATCTACACAAAAACGATGTACGGAGCACTTTGAAAAACTATCACTCGGAATACTATTTGTATGTGTTTACGTGACAGCGATACCGTTATTTATGCGCCACACGTTGTTATATGTAACATGACGTCATATTAACGTCGTTTTCAATCAATGTGAAGAAATCAGCGCGAAGTAGCGAAATTCAAGTAAATGACGACGGAAAATTGAAAGGCGCCTACAAATGTCAGACGACAAAAAGACGACGTCAATTGAGAGTACGGAGCAACGTTCAGTAATGCAGTTGTGTATAAAGTCGGGTATGACACCAACGGAATCGTAGCAATTTCTTTCAATGAAGGAGGGAGCTTTTAAATGTTTCAGTCCCTAACTAGGCTAGATTGAACTTTACCGGTACGCGGATCGCGCATGCTCAATGAGCAGGTGCTCGTTGCTATCTTCAAGTAAACAAATGTACTCCATATTGGATTTAGCGATCGACTACACTCAACAAAGCCTATTGTTCGAGTTATGTTTGTTACGAAATAACTGTTTCAATGTTGTGTTTTCTTTGTTTTATCAACCATTTTCATTATTTAACCTATTCACCTATTTTATCATTTAAAAAGGGTGAGATCAAAATGATTTTCAGCAACTTTTTAACTGACCAGAACTTTTTTATCATGAATATTTGACACAATAAAAAGCGGAGGTGTGGGCGCGGCAGCCCCCATTATGAAAAAGAAAATTTCATTCACTTCACTTTTTACAACATGTTGTGAAATCACAATTTGCGTCTAACCTCTATAATATACAGTTGCCAAATAATAGCTCTCGTTGCAATTGTTGTTGCTTTTAATTCTCTTCACAAAATTAAAAATGATTTAAAATGCGTTTATCTTTAGTTTAAAAAAAAGGGTTTTAATATAGGACACTTTTTTTAAATTGCTGGGATGTGGGGGCGGCAGACCCCATTTAGAAAACATCATATCGTTTGAAAACATAGTGTTTAAGTGCCTAAACTGAGCTATTTTCGTCGGTATTGGTCACATGACGATGTTTTGACATTTATTTCAAAATGGCGAAAAGACACATTAGATTTCGTTCTCCTTGCAATTCGTGGTTATTATTCATTAATGTTCTTAATGAATATTTACCATAAAATGCACCAACAGGCTAAAAAAACACGTTATTTTTTCACTTTTATTGCGTTTTTTTTTTACAAAAACGACACGCTAGCTCGTGCCGTTGTATATACAAGCGACAAAGGCGCCTAAAGGCGCGTGCGCGCCTTAGATACACGCAAAGCGTGTAAAGTTCAATTGTCCCCAGAACAATTGTGTTTGAGTGGCATCGGCGTTTCAGAGAAGGGAGAGTGGATACATATGACGATTCACGGACGGGGCGGCCGACAACGGAGCAGCGTAGTAGAAAAAAAATCATGGCAAATATGCGAGTATTCCAGGAACTTTTCGACTGTACCTCGTAGAAGATGTTCCATCAAACTTATCAAACTAATACATGTTGTTATATGTCATTGGACAGATACTAATTCAATTCCTGATCACCATAAACAACACCTAAGACGGATAATAAAATAATGGTAAAACGGTTTGATGGGCAATAAATATTGCACATGTCAATATCCTGACGATGTAATTAAGATTAACACCCTTTATGTCGTATAGGACTGGCTATCTTTTTAAAAGCTGAATAGCTAATATTGACCAGTTTGCTCACTGTGGTGTTTATTATAACATATTACTCGCTAATTTTTCTATAGACAAATAAAAGTATCGTTGTTAGACTACCCCAAGTAAAACGCAAAAAGAAGTCCTGATTCTGAGAGGAGCATTGTAAAAGTAGTTCTAATTACAATTGCAAAAATATATGTCATATCATGTTAAAATCGAAATTATGTTTGCATTATCGGTATTAATCGGCCATTCATTGTCGTTTGATGAGCGGTTATTAAACATATCGGTCTAACGACCTCGTGGTTTAATTCCTACGCATTAGAACTCCAAAATCCCATTGGTAATTATTCATGATGTAAAACCATATTTCCGCAAAACTGAAGATTATATCTTCGAAACACTTAGCCGTTCAACAGACCCACAGTATAAATTGGTGTGTGTTTTGTACATGTGTCGCTTTTATCCGTGTTGTAAATACATGTCCTTACAGGCATATTTTCGTCCCCTGCTTTCAATGTCGGGCTCTGACCGATGCAGTTGGTGTTTTATAGTCTCTTACATTTGCCTACAGTAAATGATTTCAAAGAGATTCATAGTGCAAGATCCCAGCAGACAGTAACGCAATTCACATGTTCACCAATTTCCGTTTTCTTATCCACGGGTCTGAGTTGATGATTAATGATTTAATGCAATTACAATAGCCAAGCACTGATATCAAAAACAAAACGCATATTTGGAATGAGTAGAGAAGAAATAGAACAGCACTCGATATATGTTATATGTAACAAAAAAAAACAACACACATTCGTATGCAACAAAATGCATAATATTATTATGCATATAATAATATTACTTGATATATAATAATATAATATTACTTGATTCCGGAATAGTTCCGTTGATGTAATTGTCTGTTATAAGTAGCATTCCTAGACATAGGAAATATTCCAGCAAACAGTTAAACAATTGGCAGTGCGATTCATGGTGCATTGTCACCTTAGCGTCTGCATTAAATATAATTCCTCAAAACAGGATGCCTGAAATTTACATTCGTACCAATATTCGTCTGTAGATGGCTAGCAGCGCTCAATAAGTAGTAATTCATTCAACTGGTCACATACACAGATCTTCAGTCTTGGCGATTTATAGTGAAACGTCACCTTAGCCTCTGCATTACATATCTAACAGGATGCCAGGCCCCAGAAAATAGAGCAATTCATATTAGTACCAATATCCGTCTGTAGATGGCTATCATCACTCAATGCGTGGTAGGTTTTCATGCAACTGGTCAAATACATAGACGTTATGTGCATAATTGATAGCAAACGTTCGTAATGCAACCTGTAAATAAATGTTATGCGATAAATAGTGCAATGTCAACTAAAAGTCTGCAATAAGCAGCTTTCACCACCGACACAGAAAACATGAAAGCATACAGTAATGCAATTCACATTAGCACCAATATCCGGTTGTAGATAGTTAACGTCACTGAATATGTTTTGTTCCAAGTTAATGATCCCTGTTTTAACTACTGTGAATGTGTTTTTATTGCATGCGTTTCGTACGAAATTATGATTTATTATGTCAACAAGTCATTCGCCTTAAAAGGCATTTATCTGCTGCTGCAGTTTCATTATAGTTTTCATTTGCACAAATTGACTTCTTAGTGCATAATGACAGCCATCACTGGATTTAATAGAATTGTTGGTGCACTGGTTTTCTCGACGCTTGATACATGGCATAATACAGGAATGCAACTCACATTAGCAGCAATATCCGGTTGTATATGATTAAGGATGCAATTAATGCCAATGTATATTTGTTATTACAAATCATTCAGGCAATATATTAAATATCAAACTTATGTAATGAACGTATGGATGTGAAATAGCACGGCACTAAATGTGAGTTGTCACCCCGTATCAATTTCCGGCTTATGCAATTCATATCATATGTTGTATTAATGGTTTCGAAAACTAGTATTATTTGCATTAAATAACTATTAACTGCTTGGATTTTACATTATTCGTTAATAATTATAATATTTTATTTTAAATAATAAAAAGAGAACAAAACCATGTTACAGAAAGCGAGAATGTATATATTTTTGTATAAATGACAAACTGTAAACGTACGTAATAAAAACAAATGAAATAGAGCTAAACTGCTTCTGACAGAGTTCGTTCATATAATAAAACTGAAACTGTAACACATGCATTTGACTGATCTTGCGTACATATGACCATAGCCCTGAATACAAATCTTGATTATTTACGATACAGATACAAAATATAAAATTGTTTGTGATGGAGTGATACACAGCCGCAGATATTTACTGGATATTATCAATAACAAGTCTGATCTTTATGTCAGTTCTTATGATGACATGCTTAACCTTGTATTGGATATTATCAATAACAAGTCAGATCGTTATGTCAGTTCTTATTGACGACATACTTAATCTTGTATTGGATATTATCAATAACAAGTCAGATCGAAATGTCAGTTCTTATTGACGACATACTTAACCTTGTATTGGATATTATCAATAACAAGTCAGATCGTTATGTCAGTTCTTATTGACGACATACTTAATCTTGTATTGGATATGATCAATAACAAGTCAGATCGTTATGTCAGTTCTTATTGACGACATACTTAACCTTGTATTGGATATTATCAATAACAAGTCTGATCTTTACCTCAGTTCTTATTGACGACATACTTAATCTTGTATTGGATATTATCAATAACAAGTCAGATCGTTATGTCAGTTCTTATTGACGACATACTTAACCTTGTATTGGATATTATCAATAACAAGTCAGATCGTTATGTCAGTTCTTATTGACGACATACTAATCTTGTATTGGATATTATCAATAACAAGTCTGATCTTTTTCAGTTCTTATTGGCGACATACTTAATCTTGTACCGCCGTTGCCTACAATGATTAGTTTCTTCGTTTTCAAACCATATTGCATTTGCCATTAGAGTAAAACATACAAATCAATGACCATAGCCCTGAATACAAATCTTGATTATTTACGATACAGATACAAAATATAAAATTGTTTGTGATGGAGTGATACACAGCCGCAGATATTTACTGGATATTATCAATAACAAGTCTGATCTTTATGTCAGTTCTTATGATGACATACTTAACCTTGTATTGGATATTATCAATAACAAGTCAGATCGTTATGTCAGTTCTTATTGACGACATACTTAATCTTGTATTGGATATTATCAATAACAAGTCAGATCGAAATGTCAGTTCTTATTGACGACATACTTAACCTTGTATTGGATATTATCAATAACAAGTCAGATCGTTATGTCAGTTCTTATTGACGACATACTTAACCTTGTATTGGATATTATCAATAACAAGTCTGATCTTTACCTCAGTTCTTATTGACGACATACTTAATCTTGTATTGGATATTATCAATAACAAGTCAGATCGTTATGTCAGTTCTTATTGACGACATACTTAACCATGTATTGGATATTATCAATAACAAGTCAGATCGTTATGTCAGTTCTTATTGACGACATACTTAATCTTGTATTGGATATTATCAATAACAAGTCAGATCGTTATGTCAGTTCTTATTGACGACATACTTAACCTTGTACTGGATATTATCAATAACAAGTCTGATCTTTACCTCAGTTCTTATTGGCGACATACTTAATCTTGTACCGCCGTTGCCTACAATGATTAGTTTCTTCGTTTTCAAACCATATTGCATTTGCCATTAGAGTAAACCATACAAATCAATGCATATTGTACAGTTTTAAGAAGCTCAGGATTACCGTTTAATTCTCATGGTTTGTTTTTGTAATAATAAAGTGAGAAACAAACTACCGAAACATATACTACATATACACGTTTACTAAGTAAATTAAGTTTTGCTACAAAAATACACCCTGATATATTTCATTGATTTATTATTAATTGAATGGCATTTCTGTTTTTTTTATATTAATGGTCCTTCTATCAAAAGACAATTAACTAGTGAATACCAATATCATGCGTGGTATAAATGTCACAACAGTTCACTAGTGAATACCAATATCATGCGTGGTATAAATGTCACGACAGTTAACTAGTGAATACCAATATCATGCGTGGTATAAATGTCACGACAGTTAACTAGTGAATACCAATATCATGCGTGGTATAAATGTCACGACAGTTAACTAGTGAATACCAATAATCATGCGTGGTATAAATGTCACGACAGCTAAAAAAAAAAACTAGTGAATACCAATATCATGCGTGGTATAAATGTCACGACAGTTAACTAGTAAATACCAATATCATGCGTGGTATAAATGTCACGACAGTTAACTAGTGAATACCAATATCATGCGTGGTATAAATATCACGACAGTTAACTAGTGAATACCAATATCATGCGTGGTATAAATGTCACGACAGTTAACTAGTGAATACCAATATCATGCGTGGTATAAATGTCACGACAGTTAACTAGTGAATACCAATATCATGCGTGGTATAAATGTCACGACAGTTAACTAGTGAATAACAATATCATGCGCGGTATAAATGTCACGACAGTTAACTAGTGAATACTAATATCATGCGCGGTATAAATGTCACGACAGTTAACTAGTGAATACCAATATCATGCGTGGTATAAATGTCACGACAGTTAACTAGTGAATACCAATATCATGCGTGGTATAAATGTCACGACAGTTAACTAGTGAATACCAATTTCATGCGTGGTATAAATGTCACGACAGTTAACTAGTGAATACCAATATCATGCGTGGTATAAATGTCACGACAGTTAACTAGTCAATACCAATATAATGCGTGGTATAAATGTCACGACAGTTAACTAGTGAATACAAATATCATGCGTGGTATAAATGTCACGACAGTTAACTAGTGAATACCAATATCATGCGTGGTATAAATGTCACGACAGTTAACTAGTGAATACCAATATCATGCGTGGTATAAATGTCACGACAGTTAACTAGTGAATACCAATATCAAGCGTGGTATAAATGTCACGACAGTTAACAAGTGAATACCAATATCATGCGTGGTATAAATGTCACGACAGTTAACTAGTGAATACCAATATCATGCGTGGTATAAATGTCACGACAGTTAACAAGTGAATGCCAATATCATGCGTGGTATAAATGTCACGACAGTTAACTAGTGAATACCAATATCATGCGTGGTATAAATGTCACGACAGTTAACTAGTGAATACCAATATCATGCGTGGTATAAATGTCACGACAGTTAACTAGTCAATACCAATATCATGCGTGGTATAAAATGTCACGACAGTTAACTAGTGAATACCAATATCATGCGTGGTATAAATGTCACGACAGTTAACTAGTGAATACCAATATAATGCGTGGTATAAATGCCACGACAGTTAACTAGTGAATACCAATATCATGCGTGGTATAAATGTCACGACAGTTAACTAGTAAATACCAATATCATGCGTGGTATAAATGTCACGACAGTTAACTAGTGAATACCAATATCATGCGTGGTATAAATATCACGACAGTTAACTAGTGAATACCAATATCATGCGTGGTATAAATGTCACGACAGTTAACTAGTGAATACCAATATCATGCGTGGTATAAATGTCACGACAGTTAACTAGTGAATACCAATATCATGCGTGGTATAAATGTCACGACAGTTAACTAGTGAATAACAATATCATGCGCGGTATAAATGTCACGACAGTTAACTAGTGAATACTAATATCATGCGCGGTATAAATGTCACGACAGTTAACTAGTGAATACAAATATCATGCGTGGTATAAATGTCACGACAGTTAACTATTGAATACCAATATCATGCGTGGTATAAATGTCACGACAGTTAACTAGTGAATACCAATATCATGCGTGGTATAAATGTCACGACAGTTAACTAGTGAATACCAATATCATGCGTGGTATAAATGTCACGACAGTTAACTAGTCAATACCAATATAATGCGTGGTATAAATGTCACGACAGTTAACTAGTGAATACAAATATCATGCGTGGTATAAATGTCACGACAGTTAACTAGTGAATACCAATATCATGCGTGGTATAAATGTCACGACAGTTAACTAGTGAATACCAATATCATGCGTGGTATAAATGTCACGACAGTTAACTAGTGAATACCAATATCAAGGGTGGTATAAATGTCACGACAGTTAACAAGTGAATACCAATATCATGCGTGGTATAAATGTCACGACAGTTAACTAGTGAATACCAATATCATGCGTGGTATAAATGTCACGACAGTTAACAAGTGAATGCCAATATCATGCGTGGTATAAATGTCACGACAGTTAACTAGTGAATACCAATATCATGCGTGGTATAAATGTCACGACAGTTAACTAGTGAATACCAATATCATGCGTGGTATAAATGTCACGACAGTTAACTAGTCAATACCAATATCATGCGTGGTATAAATGTCACGGCAGTTAACTAGTGAATATCAATATCATGCGTGGTATAAATGTCACGACAGTTAACTAGTGAATACCAATATAATGCGTGGTATAAATGCCACGACAGTTAACTAGTGAATACCAATATCATGCGTGGTATAAATGTCACGACAGTTAACTAGTGAATACCAATATCATGCGTGGTATAAATGTCACGACAGTTAACTAGTGAATACCAATATCATGCGTGGTATAAATGTCACGACAGTTAACTAGTCAATACCAATATCATGCGTGGTATAAATGTCACGACAGTTAACTAGTGAATACCAATATCATGCGTGGTATAAATGTCACGACAGTTAACTAGTGAATACCAATATCATGCGTGGTATAAATGTCACGACAGTTAACTAGTGAATACCAATATCATGCGTGGTATAAATGTCACGACAGTTCACTAGTGAATACCAATATCATGCGTGGTATAAATGTCACGACAGTTAACTAGTGAATACCAATATCATGCGTGGTATAAATGTCACGACAGTTAACTAGTGAATACCAATATCATGCGTGGTATAAATGTCACGACAGTTAACTAGTGAATACCAATATCATGCGTCGTATAAATGTCACGACAGTTAACTAGTGAATACCAATATTATGCGTGGTATAAATGTCACGACAGTTATCTAGTGAATACCAATATCATGCGTGGTATAAATGTCACGACAGTTAACTAGTGAATACCAATATCATGCGTGGTATAAATGTCACGACAGTTAACTAGTGAATATCAATATCATGCGTGGTATAAATGTCACGACAGTTAACTAGTGAATACCAATATCATGCGTGGTATAAATGTCACGCCAGTTAACTAGTAAATACCAATATCATGCGTGGTATAAATGTCACGACAGTTAACTAGTGAATACCAATATCATGCGTGGTATAAATGTCACGACAGATAACTAGTGAATACCAATATCATGCGTGGTATAAATGTCACGACAGTTAACTAGTGAATACCAATATCATGCGTGGTATAAATGTCACCACAGTTAACTAGTGAATACCAATATCATGCGTGGTATAAATGTCACGACAGTTAACTAGTGAATACCAATATCATGCGTGGTATAAATGTCACGACAGTTAACTAGTGAATGCCAATATCATGCGTGGTATAAATGTCACGACAGTTAACTAGTGAATACCAATATCATGCGTGGTATAAATGTCACAATGTTATAATAAATTACGACTGCTAAACAATGTTGTGTGTTCACTATAAGATGCATTTTATATAATTTGCTAACAGTTGTTGCTGAACATATTTTAGTTAGTATGTATGTAATGATCATTATGAAGGGGGTCACCTTGAAAATACAATAGTAGTCGTATTGTAGTAACCAACAGTAGCCGGCAATCGTTCTTGATTTTATTAACATAGTATCACGGTCATTTCGTGTAATAGTATCACGGTCATGTCGTGTAATAGTATCACGGTCAATTCGTGTAATTGTATCACGATCATTTCGTGTAATAGTATTACGGTCATTTCATGTAATAGTATCACGGTCATTTCGTGTAATAGTATCACGGTCATTTCGTGTAATAGTATCACGTTCATTTCGTGTAATAATATCACTATCATTTCGTGTAATAGTATCACGGTCAATTCGTGTAATAGTATCACGGTCATTTCGTGTAACAGTATCACGGTCATTTCGTGTAATAGTATCACGGTCATTTCGTGTAATAATATCACGGTCATTTGGTGTAATAATACTTAATTTAAAGGACTATAAGATCTGACACTTTAAACAACTGATAAACAAAAACATACAGCACCACTATCTGGCTGTCAAACACAATAACATGTTTTTACAGTATATCGTGTCATAGATAATTCCAAAGTGCAAATTTTAATTCATATGTTAGCAATAATTCTAACATGATACTTGTTGATTTTTCTATAGACCAAAAACACAACTATCCAATACACAACGCGAAAATGTAGTTCCGATTCTGAGCGGAGCATAGCAAAATGTAGTTATCATTACAATTGCAACAAATATTTGTCATATCATGTAATAATCCAAATAATTGTCGCATTATCGTTGTGTATAGGCCAATAAATAACTCTTTGTCGTACTGATGCATGGCTATTAAACAACTCGAGTTAGTTAAATTCAAACGCATTAAAACACCAAATTGGTGTATATTAGCCGATAAACAACGCTAAAACGAAAATTATTTGTTAAAAAATAAAATATTTATATACTATGCCTTTTTTAATATGAATTCAAAACACAAAACTAGCTATTAAAGTATAGCACCTAATGGATATTGAACATGTATGATAACACCAAGTCATTTCTAGTTATTCTGTAGAATTCATCTAAGTGATTGAAAACCGCAAGAACTTCAGGGGAGCACAATCTGAACCTTTCCTTAAAATGCATAAGTTTCCATTTTAATATCATTGTTGTAACAGCCATCTCAACAACATCCAATGCATTCATTACCTTGCAAAATGTCAATATGATTTGCTTCTTTTTAATTAACGGCGAACACCGCAACGGTGGAAATCGCAATTATGATTATGATATTTTATAAAAAGAAAACTGTTATTCATATCGTAAGCGATAGCGGTTGCAAACCTCACATAGCATGTATTGTACATACCTATTATTCGATCATTAATAAATCGCGTTCTAACGGAAACGAAAGGACAGTTAACCGAAAATATAATTATTTCTAAGACTGTTATGTACATGTCGCAATGAGTTACTATTGTTCAATATAATAAGCGCAATTACAAAATATTACCAACTGAAAAAAGGTCAATGGGATCATAAACATAAGTCAGTTATACTTAATTGGAAAACAAAAAGACACATGCTAGCTATGCATGCAGCAGACAAACCTAAAGCAATACAAGCATGTCTCAGACGCTAACCACCTATATAAATATATATCATGAATATACGTTTTTGCATGAAAACAAAATAAAACAACAACACAAAACTTCGAAAACTACATGTTTTTGATGTTTTGCCGAAGTTTCGATAGGTTTAATACGCACGTGTTTACGGATTATATCATTTTTCAATCCGCTGCTAATAAATGTAATGTGCAAAACTTCTCCTTTTCCACCGATTTACAATCGGTCTATGCCAAATGATTGAAACATGATGCCATTATTCCGCTATTAATGATGTTGAGTGGTTGTTCAAAACTATTAAAATTATAACGCGACCTTTATTTACAATTTAGTATATCAGCGCTGTCGCTGAAGCATTTATGTGTATTTTAGGATTAAATGCCATTGAAACCGTACAGTATAGTTAGATTTTAATACACTATATTACTCCACTGTACTTTGCAGATCCAATTGTATACAAAGAGAATATATACCTATTACAATGTCATCTGTTATTTTGCTGACGATATTGTGGGATTTAAACAGCTTTCAAATTTACTTTTTGCCAACGAAAGGGATACAGAAAAACGCTGTTACATCGTATACCCTGATATAAAGTATTCAATATTTCATAACATGTCTAAATTTAGCACCAGGGTACGTCCGCCTGACAATAAACGTTATTTATAAAATATTGTTTATTTATTATTGTCGAGTCTATTTTTGAGGGCTATACACGAAAGCGTCCGCGTATGCAAATTTATTTCCTTTAATACGTTGATAGTTTTTTAGTATACACTGCCAAAGATGATACAATTAAACCCTGTACTCGTACCACACACATTAAATACCATTTATGGTTAAGTAATAACTAGGAAAAAATCGTATAGTACCAAATATATCGATTATGGTTCACTGTGGTTAATTGATTAAAAGCGATTTAATCTTTGCGCTAAATTAACGAGCACATAACTACTGAAGTTGGCGATAAAGTTATTCATTATTTATCCTCTGGATATCGATATTTCACTGAAGTTTATATACGATCCATTTCCCTTGGAGGATTACACAGTTTTGTTTTGCAATATGTATTGTGCGTAGACAATATATATTAACAAACGGACAAGTTTGCAATTGACTTCAGCAGTTTTGATGGTTTTTGATAACAAAAGACCTGTCCCATATATTTAGTCAAATCACAATTGCTAGAGAGTAAGAATGTTTGTGACTATTTGTGTAGCTATAAATTGATTTATTTAAGCATAGTTGTTGTATATACGTTGAACATTTGACATTGAATACATATATAATAATAGCATGGCTGATGCGGATCTATAATGTTCAAAACCTTCTAGAAGTGCATATGTTTTCACGAATATTAACGCATGGATATTTCAAAGTTAAAAATCTGAGTTATATTTCTAAAATCTGTCTATACGACATTTCGTTTGATATGTTGTGGAGGCTGTAGTATGCAATAGTTTTCATCTTGTCCATTAACGATTCACATGTAACCGAAAATGCAGTTTCAAATAAAAGCAACACGTTACAGAGACTAATAACGTAGTACTTACTTGTTTACTTGTTAACAATCCATATCTTTTCACCATATAGACATCCGAAGGAGGAAACCTTGCAATGATCAATCACACACCAACACCACCATTACTGGTTTACAAATGATCCTCTTCCCCTGTTCGCAATGTTCATTATTGTTTCTTTGAAATGAAAACCGATATTAAAGGCCAGTTCTCCTATCAACGTTGCGTATGTGAGACTGTCGATAAATGCTAAACGACAATGAAATAAATCATAAGCAATTACAATTTCATGACCTATAACAGAAAATCGCAGAGGTGACAACGCACAATATTTATGCAAATTCGTAAACGGGTTAATGTTGCTAAATGTTAAAAGGGCAGCTATGTTAAATATGTTTACCGAACAAGATTACGACCTTAACACACTCGAATATACACAAACATTTAAAGCTACTATAATTGCGTTTATAAGATTACACATCGACGTTATATATTATATGATAAGATAAATATTTGATATACATTTGTATTTTTTAGAGTATTATAATAATAAATTAATACAGAATAAGTTACAAGAACATGACATAGTAAAACAAAACCAGAATCAAAATGATAAAACGATTCAAAGATCAATTAACGCAATAAATATTTGAAAAGTGTAGACAAAATATAAAATGTAAAATGATTTTATGGCTGCTATTTTTTGTGGTAAAACACCATGATTGCAACAAAATTATATGGATTACACAACAAAGGACAACACAATCCTTATTTTCATAGTGGTGCATATGTAACAAAATGTGGAAAACCTAGAGCACCTATTGTTACACTATTATAACAATTAATAACAATAAAAATATATATACATTAGCACTGTACTTACAGCGTGCTCGAATTTCTAGCTATTTTGTTTTGATCTACTGCATCCGTGATTATATGTGCTAGAATATCGTTATCTAAAACGAATTTCACTCCAAATATATGTCACTACAACACACCAAAATTGATAATATCAAACCGTGTTGTATCATGTTGCCATATGACTGGTACAATTTCACACGATATAGGATTGCAATTCCTAATCAACACTAACTATGCCATAGACAGACACTATAATAATAGTAAATCCATTGATTGGTACGTAATCTCCGATTCCGTAAAATTAATACTACTTAGTTAATGTAAAGGAAATAATCAATAGCTACTCTACACCATATTCGACCATTGCAATTCTGAAGTCGGCTGTTTGTGTATTCCTTCGCAATATATGATACTTGTATATATTGCCCATCATGATATTTGCGTCAAGAAACTGAGGAGATTAACGATATGACATGCCTACACAATGGGCAATGTAATCAACAGTCATTGCAGTGTCGGCTCAATAAACAAACCACATATCACTACCATAAGAATGTAATAATCTTTGTTTAAAAATTCAGCTAATTTCACATTAATTCAAATTTGGGAACACAAACATGATGAAACAAAAGTACAAAACAATGACCAACCAGTGACACATTATCTTGTTGAATCATACCATTAATATGTATTTACATTTAACCTAATACTAATTATGTCGTTGCCAATGTCAGCATTGCTATGCATTAAAGCGGGTCAAAGTACCAGAGGGTTGCATTGACCGTTCCAAGGCTATTTCGCCTGTCAATAATGGTACCAATACACTATGCATTATGTAAATATTATTCCACTATCAAGGGTATAAGTATGGTAAGCTATTAATTACTTCTTAAAACTGACATACGCAGCTTATTTCTCATTGATGAACGTGGTGCCAAGCACAGGGTCAGCTTGCGGTACGTTTACACGAAAACACTCATCACAATGGGTATTGCTTCTGTACGCTAATGCTTATAGACAGTAGTTTACATAAGCCGATCAAAACTAATACTGAGTTTCACACTTATGTGATGCCCCGTGGTCTCTAAGAATGAGCTATTACAGTTTTATATGGGGCTGCGCATGATATTTTACCTTAATTTAATAGAAACATTGGCAATAATTCAAGTGGTGAGATATGAACATGACGCAACAAACATTGTAATTGCATACCAGAAAACAGAAATTTCCGATATCAGTATTTCTAGTTGACTCCGTGTTGGCATAGCAAACCGACTGGTGTCGAGGAACTGTTTGTTTTGGCCAGCGCGAAATCTTCGCTTTATATCCAAACATAAATTCATGGATTGAGATTGCAATTCAAATGACCACCATTTCCTGTGTATTGTTGTATACTCGTAAATCTGCACTATCTATTCAATGTATGGGTCCTAACACACTTCCTTTGTTATAAAGTCATGTCAAAAGCTGCTATTTAATTGAGAAAGCAACCACATAAACAAAATAAAATATTTATAAAAACAATTATGCAGTACAGACTTAATGCATAACTTATACCTAACATTAACTTTCTTTCAGTAACTATGCTTTATGTATCGTTATACAGAGTTGGAAACAAATATTTAATTTCGGATGACGTATTAAAGTGCGTGGGAATAATTTGCATATTGAGCAATATGTCAATGCTTGCAGTCAGTATTTCGGAATTATAAAATGAAATATTGCACTGTATATGAAATATAATAGCTTAGCAATTCGTGGACAAGCCATGAACGCATTGAAAACGTATTAATAATCATGCATAGTATGTATATATACACCATTCAATTTCAGTTGAATTGCTTCGGCAATATATATTTTGTTATGCAGATCATAACTAAAATATATCAGTTAATATTGTTTACTAATCCTTCCTAATCGATGAGCCCATTTTAACACAATGAGCTTTTGCTAATGTTTAATGTTGTTGGTGTTGTATAATGAAAAGCGATTGGTCATTTTGGGTTCAAGTAAGCTAAATGCAGAGCATTGAAATGTTAAGAGGGGATTTCCTGCGCTATCAAAGTTGCAGTTTTATTACATGTTTCATTTGTATATTTGGATTTGACAGCTCAAGTTCGCAGTGCCAGCCGTATCGAGGCTGTATTCATATCGGGTTGTGTATGGCTAGCATCACTCAATATGTTTTGTTTTACGTGCTTATATTGCATGCGTTTTGTACGAAATTATGATGCATTATTTCAACAAGTCACTTGCCTTAAAAGGCATTTCACTGGATCAGATGCTGATAAAGTTGCAGTTTCGTTATGTTTTTCCTTTGCATAATTTGACTTGAGTTATAGTGCATAATGACGTGTTTAAATGTATTCAATTGGATTACTAGTGCAGAGGCAGTATTTCGTCTGCAATAAGCAGCGTTTCTCGGCGCTTAAAACAAGGCATCAGACAGTCATGTGATTCAAATTACAGCAATATCCGGTTGTCGATGATCAGATAGGTGTGGTCGTTTTATTCTGATTAACAGCGTCTGAGCTTATGATTAATAATGCAAATACATCCAATGCATGTTTGTTATAACAATAACCCAACATCCAGGCATTAATATTAATATATCAGGCTTATGCTAAGAATTCATGGACGTGACATAGCACTGCACTCAATGCAAGTTTCCTTCCGGTCCAATTTCCGGTTTATGCTATTCATATGGATGTGTTGGATTAATGGTTAAAAAAACAGTATTATTTTCATTAAATCATTATTAACTGCTTGGAGTTTACTGGATTCGTACGCAATACTATCTTTTAAGTTAGCATTTAAAGAAAATACGGAGAGCGAAAATGAATACTTCCAAAGGCTCGCATCGTTATATAAATAACAAAAATAAACGTACGTAATTGAAAAAAAATATTTTAAATACTGGGAAACTACTTCTGATTTGTTATTTGTATTTTTACATAAATGACACTTTTACTTGATTGATCTTGCGTACATAATAATAAAGGACTGAATACAAATATGGGTTCCTAACGATACAAAATATGACATTGTTGCGAGGTTGATACATAGCCGCAGACGTTTATTAAATATGCAATACTATGAACTCTGACATTTTAAATAACTGATACACAACAAAAATCCAGCACCGTTATCTGATACGATATCTGGATATGTAGTCGATGCTTAAAATATCAAAATACATGCCATCAGGATAAATACTGTTAAACAATTCTGATCCGTTTATAATATCATGTCACAGATAATTCCACAGTGAAAATTCTACGTTATGTGTTAACAAATAATTAAATAATTATGTAATATGCCAATATTTAATATTGACTCCAAGCAAATTAAACATTTTTACAGTATAACACTTAATGGATATTCAATATGTATGCTAACACCAAATCATTTCCAGTCATACTGTATAATTCATCTGAGTAATAGAAATCCATTCGAATATCAGGGAAAATACTATGAACATCTCCATAAAATGCATAAAAGTAAAGTTTTCATTTTAAAATCGTTATTGTCACGGCCATCTCAATAATTTTCAATATTTCATTCCGTTGCAAAACGTCAGTACGACTGCACCGAGCAATGCTTTGCTTCTTTACAATCCTCAAATACCGCTTCGGGCGTACAGAAAGGAAATCGCAATTTTGAATATTATATTTTACCAACAACTGCGATAAGCGCTAGCGGCTGCACATCCGACACGAAAGTCTTTGAGTTTTATCGAAACCACCAATTAATCACACTTAAACAAATGAAGCTTTTGTTCTTAAAAAACAACAACTGATGATGATTTAGTAAAAGTTATATATAAGTTATTTATACCCTGAGATCTGTTAGTTTAAACTATATATGGTAACATTTGAAATATTAGCATTGTACATTTAAAAATATTCACTGAACACAGATCAATTTAACACAGTCGTTTGGAGAAAGCGCTGAAATTACTTAACACATTTCAATATGAATCACCCAAACAACAGCTCTAGTTGTGCCAATTTGATGATTTTTATGAATTATTTAACACTGCTACACTAGGAACCAGTTTAAACAATGTGATTCTGTTTCAATAATGAAAGCATGACTCTGAATCGAGTTTGCGGTTCGACTTGCCTTGATTTTAATTTGAACACCCAATGCTATGCGCCGCTTGTTCCGATAGTTATTATATTAGTAAGTGTTTGTTTTTTGTATGCTGTGGTGTGTATTATGGTGCATAATTCGGTTGGACTTGATGTGAATGGCTACTTATACCTATTACTCAATCATTAATAAATCGCCGTTTAACTGGAACGTAAGGACATACAACCTAATTTACAATTCTTTCAAAAACTGTTCAATATAACAAGCACAATTGCAAGATATTACCAAACGAAATGTGGGCAATGGGAACATAAAACATGAGTTAGTAATACTTAATTGGAAAAAATAAGCTATACATACAGCAAACATTAATATTGCAATACAAGCACGTGTCAGACACTGACCATCATACAAAATACATGCTGTGAATATACTTTTTGAATGCAAAATAAATGGCGAAAACTATATTCTCTTGATTTATTTGCCGAAAAAGGTACAACAGGTTTAATACACACTTGTTTACGCATAACATATATATTTGTTTCTATCCACAGCCATCAAACGTAATCTTCCAAACTTCTCCTTAAATACCCCAGCAGAAATTGACAGAAATAACTTATCCATCATGTTCCTTTCCACTGGATTGATGTATACTGCATTAAATGATATATCATTATATTAAAAAAAAAACACTTAACGTAAACTTAAATGCCATATTTACCGATACCTACTGTGTAAAAATCTCATGTAAGGCGAAAATAAGCGTAATAAACGCTATCTCCAATTGTGTTACTTCGAATATATGATATTTGCGCACCAAACATGATAACTCTGGCGAAATAAACACCATCAAAGTAATTGAGCGGCAATGCAAACTCAGTAAACTTACTTCACAGGGCCCCAGGTATGTCACACGAACAATGGATGCCTGACGAGCTTTTTTCACGACTGTCTGACGACTTTGTCACGGTTTCTCTACGAGCCGTTTGTTTATTCTACTTTAAAAAATTGTCCAGTGCATCAATTTTTGAATCTGTCAAATGTTGTAGGTGAAATAAACGCCTGTAAGTACTTAACTTTAAATATAATGTATAATAAATATAAATATTAAAACACGTTAAAATCTAACAACTTAATAACTGAAAATAGAGAATTGTTTTGTATTTACATGAGAAAAACTTCTTTTGATACATTGATACCCTTTTTATTGATATTTGAACTATTTTTTAAATACTAAAATATCAGTCAAGACTCTGTACGTTTTTTATCAGAAGTTTGATGTATGTAAGTTTTAGGTCTAACCTTATTTTCTGTAAATTGTCACGGTTTCTCTGACGAGTTATTAACTAATGTCACGGTTTTTCTGACGATATGGTCACGGTTTAATTCCTCAGCAGCGAAATCATAATATTCGAAGAGGATGTGTCGTACGTTGATGAATCAAGTTTTTAAGAAGATAAAGACTTCATGCAACATGATTATTTAACATGATCAATAAGTGTGAACACATTTGTTTTTTGTTTCTTAGGCACTACAAATAAGTTTGGATAGAAATGCTTCAGAAATTTTTAATATTTGAAAGCAAATGAAGTACATACATAGTTAAACATACAAAGACAATAATGTTGTATTGTATTGCCTATAATGGAGCACACGTGCGTTCACATACGTACTTTTGTTTTATGAATAGGTATATGGCAATTGTATTTTGATTCAAATAACTTCTGTTCTCTGTTTTGTTTATTGAACTACTAGTCTTTAATTGTTGTTGCTAGTCAATTTCGTTCATGCTTTTCTAGTCATATCTTTTTTCACGTATAGTAAAACTTATTTTCTGTTCAGGTACTCTTAAACAAGATGTACATTTACATCGATTATGCTGAAAACAGTCATTTGGTATTTACTGTGTTATTGTTGTTTATATCTGCAATGCATCGAACTGGATCAGACCCAACTCATGACTGAAAAATACGTGTAACTGTTTAATAATGACAAAACAAAAACAGTTCTGTGTTTTTAGAGACGATCGTTTTCAGTGAAATCTGAATTCGTCAGATTTTTATTTTTCAAGTTAGTGAATCGCGATGAACTAAAATATCCGTGTCAAAAAAGGCGATTTATATTAATAACTGAATATCTTCAAGTATAACTAGTATTACCTGTTAAGCGGCTGTGATTCGTTTCGCTTTAAATGGAGATTTTAAAATAGATATATTGTAGCTTTGCATATAAACAAAGTAAGTTGATATGAATAAATACCTTTATTAATACAATAAGCGTATGTGCATGTCCAATATCCAAACCCGAAAGTAACTGATGTATTAACACATAAATGGATAATATATTAACGCCTGATTGATTCTTAATTACCGTCATAGCCTTCCATACGGCAGCTGAAGCAACTCTACGTCGATCTACGTAGAATATTCTCCATTGAAAACGGGCAACGCAATTAAACAAGTGCTTACAAATAGTTACTTTGTCTTGTATTTGTCTTTGTCAAAATAGGATCATCGTGATCGAAATCAGTGCCTGGACATTAATTTCTGTTTTCTTGTGTTGTGATAGATTTATTGCCGAAAAAAACACACACAATGCATTGAGAGGGATAGTCTATTGTGTACTTTTTCTTACACAGCTTTTTATATTGTATGTTCGTGGCTTCAACTTATTTTCTTTATTATTAAGAAGCACTGAAATCTCCCTTATTGGATGTTTTACTGGCACGTGCTGTACTGCCTCTACATGGCATTGAAAGAATACGCGGCAGTACTTACATCTGATCTGTCGGTTCTGAAAAATAGTTAAACCTATCGTCAGCACATCTGTAACATTGTTCTTGCTATCGTCATAAAAACTGTGACATCTTGGAATTCAACCATGACATTATTTTCAACAATAAATTCCATATTTCCCGCCTATAAGTCCACTGTTTTTGTCGAGCGGTGTACCATCATTTATTAAAATATATTTCGTAATCATAAATATCAATATATTGTCTAAATCATTAACATTCAAGAGCAAAATGTGTTTTCTTCGATATAAATATATATAAAGAAGGATGTTTTATTCATAAAATTGACCAATTCGACAATATAAAGACATATTCATGAGCTTGGCATTAAATTAACAAACTTATGTAACAGAATCTGAACTCTCACAATATTTTCAAGTTAAAATATATTATTTACCATTTCTGTATGATCCTGCAACAAACGGTTAGTAGAGAAACCGTGACAAACTTGTCAGGCAGGCGCGACAAAGCTCGTCAGGCATCCATTGTTCGTGTGACATACCTGGGACCCTGTGTACTTGTGGTAATAAAAAGGCAACGACGTACACATGTAGTCCGGTTTCTCGTGTATGATGTTTTATTTTTCCTTTTCACCGATTCACAATTGTTAAATGTCATATGATTGAAAGCGGATGAAATTGCTCCGCTATTAATAATGCTGATACAGGATACAGGAAAACGCAGTAACATCGTATACCCTGATAAAAAGTGTTAAACAGTTCATAATATGTCTGAATTTGCACCAAGTTATGTTCGCCCGATGATAAACGTTATTTATAAAATAATGTTTGTTTAGTTTTGTCAACATTATTTTTGAAGTCTACACTAGTATGTCCGCGTGTGATTAAACCCTGTACTCGTACAACAAACGTTAAATATCATTTATGGTTCAGTAATAACTAGGACAAAATAATATAGTACCAGTAATATCGAATTTGGCTCGCTGTGGTTAATTGTTTAAAGGCGATTTAATCCGATTTGCTAAATGAACGAGCACAGAAATACTGAACTGTACACAGTGTTTCATAATTTATCCTCTGTAAAATCATTGATATTGCACTATATTTTATATAAATGTGATACAAAGTGAGAGTACTTGTGACTACTAGTATTTGTGTAGCTGGAAGTTGATTTATTTAAGAATAGTTGTTGTATGTACGTTGACCATTCATTTGACATTGAATACACATATAGTAAAAGCATGGGCAATGCCGATCTATACTTTTCAAAACCTTCTAGATGTACATATATTTTCAAGAATATCAACACACGGATATTTCAAAGTTAAAAATCTGAGTTATTTTTCTAACATCTGTCTATACGACATTTCGTTGGATACGTTGTGTGGGCTGTAGTATGCAATATAGTTGTCATTTTGTCAATTAACGTTTCACATGTAACCGAAAATGCAGTTGCAAATAAAAGTAACACAATACAGAGACCAATTACGTAGTACTTACTTGTTAACTTGTGAACCGAATTCCGAATTAGGAAACCTTGAATTGATCACACACTAACAACACCATTACTGGTTTACAAATAATCCACTTCCCCTGTTTGCAATGGTAATTATTTTTCCAGGAATTGAAAACCGATAGTAAAGGCCAGTGTTCGTGCGAACGTTGTATATATCGGGATGCCTTTAAATGCTGAACGACAATGACATAATTCCATAGCAATTAAATTGATCGACATATTACTGACAAACTCGGTTACGACAAAGCGCAGTATAACCACTGGATTACGACCTAAACGCATCCGAATATACAAAATCCGTTCAAGAAACTATAATTGCGTTTATAACATTACAACTCGACGTTACATATCATATTACAAGATATAACTTTGATAAACATTTGTATAGTTTTAGAGTAATGTAATAAAAAATTATTTCAGAATAAGTTACAAGAAAATGGCACAGTAAATACAACCCATACAATAATTCATATACATGTATTCAATTAACACAATACGTATTGTCAAAGATTAAGACCAAAAATAACATTTAAAAATGATAATATGTCTATTATTTATTGTGGCAAAATACCATGATCGCAACATAATTCTATGGATGACACAACAAAGGAATATACAATCCGTATTTCAAT
Organism: Congeria kusceri; assembly: GCA_027627225.1. Lineage (NCBI taxonomy): Eukaryota > Metazoa > Mollusca > Bivalvia > Myida > Dreissenidae > Congeria > Congeria kusceri. The sequence continues at coordinate 40,265,519 of CM051026.1, forward strand.
TGTGGTGCATATGTAACAAAATGTGGCAAACCTTTTTCAGTATTATAGAAGTATAACAAATATTAACAAATAATTATAATAATAATAATACATATAATACATATAATGATTATAGTAAGCTAAGATGTGATTATAAAATGAAAGGAAAAACAGAACATATGACAATAATGAATGTAAACGTTGAAACAGATTCAGCAAAATGTTTTATTTGTCTTTTCAATGGGTTTCACAAACAATTGTTATTACAACAACAAAATATAATTTACTCTCAATTCATTTGTACCAGATAAAAAAGTGTAGCAATATACAATTCATTTGTTATGTTCAAATAAGTGTACCATTTTGTTTATTCGTTGGATGTTTATGTAGTTATATGTATTTGCATTATATTTACACTGAACTGACACAGTGCTTTATGTTGATATATCTGCATCCGTGATGGTATGCATTATTTGCTCAAATATCATTCTCTAAAACGCATTTCACTCAAAACTGATTTCACTACGACACATCAGAAATGATTGTAGCACACCGTGTTTTATCATGTTGCCATATGACTGGTACAGTTTTACACGATATAGGATTCAAATTCCTAATCACCATAAACTGTACCAAAGACAGGCAATATAATAATAGTAAATCCCGTAAATCCGTATATACCATGACGTGGTGATTACCCTTTGCGCCTAGTATGTATTCTAAAGCAAGGTTTATTCTTGTTAGCATTCACAGTGATACAATGTGAGCATTACATATAATGTTATCGGCTACTAAATTAAAGTAAAGAAAACAGTCAATAGCTACTTTACACCATCTTAGACCATTGCAATTATTAAGTCGGACCGTGTGTATTAATTTACAATATATGAACATCGTACGTCAATAAACTTAAGAGATTATCGATAGGACATGCGTACACAATGGGTAATATAATCCTTAGTAATTGCAAAGTCGGCTCAACAAAGAAACCACATATCATTGGAAAACACAATGTGTTATATGATAAATACTTGAGCTAATCTCATATCAATGCAGATGCTAATTTCGGAACAGAAACAACATAAAACTAAAAAAAAACGTTCCGAATAGTGACACATTTCCTGCTTTAATCATACGATTAATATGTATTTACATTTTATATAATACTAATTAGTTCATTGCCAATGTAAGGATTGGTATTCCTTATACCGGTTAAAGTCTCGATGTATTGCATTGACCGCCCCGATGCTATTTTGCTGTTCTAAAATGGTATGAATATATAAGCATAATGTAAATATGATTCCCCTACCAAGAATATTGCTATGGTAAGCTATTGTTTCCTGCTTAAAACTTAAAACGGCTTATTTCTTATTGATGAACTTGCTGCCAAATACAGAGTCAGCTTGTGGTAAGTATTAGTTTAGACGAAAACATCCATCACAATGGGTAATGCTTCAGTAAGGTAATGTATATCGACTGCAGTTGTCATAGGCAGATCAAAACTAATACTGAATTTCACACTTATCTGATGCCTCGTGGTCTCTAAAGATAAACAACTACATTTGTACTTGAGACTGCCCTTGATTTATAGCTCAGCTGAGTAGTACCTTTGGCAAAACTTCAAGTGGTGAAATAACAACATGCAGAAACATCTCAAACACGGTAAGTGCATAATAGAAAACCGATATTTCCGTGTTCATAATTTCTAGCTTACGCCGTTTGGCCATAGCAAGCTGATAAGCATCGAGGAACTGTTTGCTTGGGTCATCGCAAAATCTTAGCTTGATATGCAAACAGAAATAAATTAATGGTTAACACGTGTATTTATGATGAGTTCGGAGTAGCACAATACTGGCATACATTTAGAGATACAATGCCAACTTCCCATTTTCTTTTAAATGTTTCTATGTCTATTAATTCGAAGTATGGGTTATAGCACTTATCCGTTGTTATACAGTCGTGCCTCTAGACACTATTTATTTAGTTGAAACCTACGTATTTTAGCTCAACTATATGTCGAAAGTCATTGCTTTATTGAGGCACTTTAGAGTCCGTTTCCTTCGAAAAACCAAGCAATACTTGATGTCTTGTGAGAAAGGTCTTTCGAACGCTTCCCGAGTAGCGATCGAACTCACCATCTCACGATCACATTTAGTTATTTTTCAACAGATTAAGGCATCTTACATTGTTAAAAGGCATTTGTCTGCTGCTGATAAAGTGGCAGTTTCATTATAGTTTTCTTTTGCATAATTTGACTTGTCATTTAAAGTGCATAAAGACAGTTATAAACGGATTAGATAGCATTAATGGTGCACTGGCATTTTTTGCGTCTGCAATTAGCAACTTTTCTCGAGACTTGAAACATGGCCACAGACCGTAATGCAACTCACATTAGCGACAATATAGAGGGATAAATGGGGTTGCGCGCGTGTCCTCGACAATGTCTGAGCTGATGATTGATAATGAAATTAATGCCAATGCATATTTGTTGTTATAGAAGACAGACAGCGATAATGAAAAACAAGAATTGTATGAATGCATAGAAGTGAAATATCACGACAACCGATATGAGTTATATCCCGTACCGATGTACATATTACGTGTTTGATAAATTATGTAGGTGTCCTTAATAACTGACATAATTATCAGGCACTATTAAATACTTGTAGTTAATAAATTGTTGTCATACAGTTAATAATACAAACACATACAAATACAAAACGAGAGAGCATGCATAATTCCTTAACGATTCCAAAAGTTTCAGATATTATATTTTTGTGACGTTTATAGATGTATTAGCGAATGTTGTCGACAATGCAAAATCAAACAGAGGTAAACTACAGTTGACACAACATTTGGTGTTTATACAATTATGAAACTGGTAATTCACTAATCGTGCGTATAAATAAAATAACACCTGGTAGGTATTCAATCTCTATTCATCGCAAGTTTAATACCATTGCATACCCTTCAGTGAATGTTTGATAACACTAACAAAATGCTACCAGCAAGGCAAGCCACCAATTTACACTGTCACTTCCGAGCCCAACATCGACAGAAACCTAAATCAACTATACCCGCTCGATATTTGAACTTCTCTGAAATTATCCAATGCAAACTAACAGCGATTAGTTTTGAAATCGACTGAAAACAGCTGAAAAAAAGTTTCCTAAACGTTTCTTATGCAAGCTAACGACAAATCGTTTCGTTGGTAAAACTGATTTACTCTATCATAGCTGCTCACTGATTGTTTCATGGAATTAAATCCCAGTACCGAAGCTTTATTGTTTTAGATTTTTTGTGTGTTGCAGATATATGCGTTCTCGTTCATAGTTGTTTAGGGCATTTATTGACGGTATTAGCTCGCATATAAACAAACATTAAAACAAGACAGTTTCCTATCTTTCTCGGATATATTTTTCAATTATTTGCAATATATAAATGGAATCATTAAGAAAAAAAAAGACACAATAATTTAGGGGGGACATGGTTCCAGTGGAATTCGAAGTCACGCCTATAAATTCGCACTTTTCATGCGCGTAACGGAACCTCGTGTAAATTTCTTTCATATCGATTTTACTACTACTACAAATTTTCGCGCGCCCGCGAAAGTGTCACCGGTGAGGACTGTTTATAAATAAAATAATGTATGTTTGCCAAATGTTTATAGAACAAAACCATTGAATTTAACAATGTTTTAATATTAATACTCTGTAAATGAACTTTAATTTTGCAATATTATTGTCGACCTATTTTCGATACGCCCGTTTAAGGTCATCGGCACATAAATTCACGTTTAAGTTCGCATTTCAAAGGCGGTTGAACAGACAACTCGTATATTAACAACTATAATAGCAAACACATATTTTGCGTATTGAAGTAATTCATATCTTTCATACACGACATTGAATTGTTAAAATGCGATGCTATACTGCTGATAAAGTTGAAATTTCATATTACATTGTATTTTATATTTGCATAATTTAATTTGAAAGTAGACGTTCCCAATAATTAAATGTTATTCATGGTTCAATTTCTACCTAGTGCCTGAAATAAGCTGCTTTTCCCGGCACAGGAAATGTGGCTGCAGACACTTATGCAGTTTACACATAGACTCATCCGGTTTGAAATGGATGAATGGATTGTGATCGTATTCTCACCGACGCCGTGGGAGCTTATGCTTAATTATGTCGTTAATGCCGATACGTGTTTGTTTTAACAACAACGATCGGGTATTGATAATAAATACCAAGCATATACGCATCGTTTTACGTTGTGTTAATGGTTAGGAAATACGAAAAATGACACATGTGTATTATATTTCGTCAGCTTATAATAATACATATGAATATATTTTAATGTAACTTGAGTAACCCAATTGTGGGAGTATTCGGATAAAGATAAACATAACATTATAACTCAATTAAAAGTTAACACACATGTGTTTTTTTAATTCTAAAAATTATAAACTAGTACTTCCGTAGCTGTGGGTAATGTACAAGCAAATGGAAGCCACTGCTGACAATGAGAACAACCTAAACATAGGTTGTTGACAGAAAATTGCCGAATATATTTGACAATATGCGAAGGCATTGTTATACTAGTTAACACTATGTTCGTCGTCATAATCTGCAACGAACAACGTCGATTTTAGTCGCCAATTAACGATGACAGTGACAAATTAAAGTTCGAAAACATCGACCTTACACACATTTTGGTAGGTATTTGAGTTATATTCCTCGTAAGTTATCATGTATGACTTTCAGTGAACTTGTGATAATACCCACATAATGCTACAAGCACGGCAAGTATCAATGTATACAGTAGCTATCTAGCCCAACATCGACAGAAAGCAGCGCACGATATAAATCAACTATGTGCGCTCAATATTTGAACTTCTCTTAAACTATTCAATGCAAGCTTACATCAAAATCTCTGTTTTACAATTGACATAACAGAACACTATAATAAGTCTATTAGACGACTCGATATTTGAAGTTTCCTGAAGACACTCATGCAAACCAACAGCAAAATCGTTGGCGCATTGCCAATTGATTTACGCTTTCATTGCTGCTCATTAATTGCTTCGTGGAATTAAATTCCAATACCTATTGTTTTTATTGATATGGCACTGTTTCTGTGATTCAGACTAATATTGCGCACTCGCTTAATCCTGGGTGTAATTTGCATTGCAGAGTCGGTTAAACACACAACCCGTAAATCAATATCTCACAGCCTACTGACATACACTGTTTGTTTATATAGGTACACGTAATTTGTCCTTTATATACAGTACATTGCATTGTTAAAAGGGGTTTCTCTGCTGCTGATACAGAATCAGTCACTCCTTATGTTTCATTTGCATCATTTGAATTAACAGTTTCTCTACTGGTGATCATACAGTTCCAGTCCCGTGTTATGTTTCATTTGCATCATTTGATTCATGCGTCATCATGCATGACGAATAATCGACGAATTAAACATTTGTATTCGTGGTGCAGACTGCAATTTTAGTATGAAATAAGCAGGCATCATCGACAAAACAGGTTTTATTCCATTTGTATTAATTCTAACTTGGTGCAGACTGTAACCTATCGCTAAAATGCAATGTAAGCAACTAGCATCGACACAGGACACATGGCTGGGCATCAGACAGGTATGCAGTTCACATTGGCAAAAATATCCTGTCGCATACCGTGGTTACACGAGATATCTCATTTGAGTTGGTCGTTGAACATTTGCGTTTATCTACTGCTGATTCAGTTTGAAGTGCGTTTGCAATGAGCGTTATAGTGCAACGGCAACTTATCGTCTGCAAAAAGCAGCTGTCTTCCACACAGGCAACTCAGCACCATACACTGCTGCGATTCAAATTAGCACCAATATCAGGTTGTAGATGGATGGATGGGCTGTAATCGGTTTTTAATCGACAAGGTCTGAACGTATGATCAATTATGCAATTAATGCCAATGCATGTTTGTTTTAGCAATAACCAGGACATATAATGCATATATACATATACAGGATGCACAAATGGTGAGGACATCAATTACACGACAATTAGCAACGCTTAGATAACATACCAATAACCTGCGCCCGCAAAAGCATGTAATATTTATGCCGTTTTTCTTGTTTGATGAACGGGTTTGATGAAGTTAATTATTCATAATTTATCATCAACTCAATATAATTAGTATAAGTTACATTTAAATAAGACGGAAACATGGCAGATTGAGCGAGTGATAAGTTTTTTCAAGGCATACAATGTTAATGCTCTTAATGTATGATAAAACCATATTACAAATCAGTCAATATAATGTGTTATTAAAACACGTAATGTTCATTTAAAGAAACGAAACAAAAACTGATGTGAATAACAGAGCCAGTTCCAATAAAGGAAAAGTTTTTTTGATATACCTGTCATGAGCTGTTTTACAAATACTAATTTAAATGACTATTGCATGCATTGTTATATTAGACTGAATATACATTGTACACTTTGATTATTTTCAGTTCCGATACTGAAATATTATTATGATAACAACGTTTTTGTGAATTATTTAAAAAGGGTGAAATGCAATCATTTAAACTGCTTAAAATATCATTGCACAGAAAGTTGGGCAGACAACTCGTACACCATGACGTTCAATGTAGCAATATACTTATCAATGATTGTCAATGATAAATAAATTTATAGCTTTCCTAGAAAGTTAAACTGTACAATGTAATAGCTATGTTATTCGGTGAAATATGTATGAACATGCGACCTAATACTAATTTAATTCTGGCATATACGTCGCACTGGCGGTCCGTAAGCATTGACGCAGGTTTAAGTGTCTATGTAATGAAGGAGCATGCGTAAATCTTGTTTTAATATTTTTTTTGTCCGCCTTGTGTGAGATTCGGTACATGTGCATGAAAATACTGTCATTTTACTTTCAATTTACGTTACTATTTATTCAAACGAGTTTACCAGAATATAAGAATATGCCACGCACAATTAAATAATGGAAATGCCAAAGTATTATGTAAAATAATATGTAAATGTGATTCTGTTTTCGGGGTAATTAATATTGTAACTAACTGGTCATTGCTTAGAATTGACATAATCTGGTTATTTATAATTACTAAAACTGCTCAGAAATACAGGTTAGCCTTCGGTAAAAAATATTGTAGACGGAATCATCCGTCGCAAGGGTGATACCACAGTAAGCTTAGGCCTATTGACCATAGTTAACAATTGACGAGCACTGCTACAGTTCAAGAGCAAACGTTTCCGAAAAAAACCCACAAGAATCTGGACGATTGACAGAAAAATATATTAAATTAACAGCGCTCGAGATAAGTTTTGGGGTAGAGCGTAAATGTGCACTTGATCCAGTGTCTGTTTGCTTCTGATATCAAGTTGCAGCTTCATTATAGCTCCCATTTGCATAATATGACTTGTAAGTTTAAGCGCATACTGAACGTTATAAAAGGAATTAATCGGATAAATGGTGCACTGTAGCCAATTGTATAAAACTGGATATCTCTTATCCACAGGATAACTTTTGGTTAACTCCATGGTTTGGTTAGCGGTTGTATAAAAAAAATAGATAGCCGAACAGGTGCACGTTTCGGTTAACTTTTGGATAAGATTTAACCAAGCTCTTTGACTTCGGTTATATTTATTCAAAATAAAACACACTGACAATATGGCGGACATTGACATTCCTAACGCTAGACGACCTAGACAATTTCGACGGATTGACAGACTGACGGACGAGAACGACCCTGAAGAAATAAGGCGACGATTTAGATTTACACCGGACAACATTGACCGTATAGAAAGGCTGATTGGACATCGATTGGAGCGACGAACAAAACGGAATCAACCATTGACACCGAGGCAACAAATTCTAATTATATTGCGATTTTTTGCTTCTGGGAACTTTCTACAGTTAATAGGGAATACATTTGGGGTTGTCACAGCCACTGTTTCAATGGTTGTTACTAGAGTGACGGATGAACTATTCGACCTGAAAGACAGAGTCATTAAATTTCCGACGACGGACAGACAGAAATCAGTTATCAAACAAAATTTCTATAAAGTCGCGGGATTTCCTTCAATCATTGCTGCGATTGATGGAACGCATGTTCGAATTATTGCACCCCATGACCACGAAGATCAATACGTAAATCGCAAGCACTATCACAGTGTTAATGTGCAAGCCACCTGTGACCATCGAGGTATGATGAGAAATAAAGATTTCTTACCTTTTAGTTCCAATTATTCCTTAATATTATAAATCCATTAACTTACATTAATTACTAGTATGCCGCTTTACAAACCAGATCAACACATACAGTAACACTTATTATTGATCTGGTATTTTAAATAATTTTATGTAAACACAGCACGTCCTTCCTCTCTTACATTCCAATATAAACTGCATATTTTGCGCCCAAAACTCAACTGTGTTAAGTGTAGATGACGTAACAATTCCATGAAATCTATAATCCGTTTCATTGTGTACTTATAGCCCGATCTATTGTTTAACTGAGGCACCCAGTGGGTGAATTTGAAATCATTGTTATACTGTGTATAATTACCATTGTAATAACTTATTGTCATTAACATTATTTTTAAAATAGGGCTATGTTATTTTATTTGTATGAGTTAGCATATTGTAGGGTATCATTAAATATGTAGTTATATTTTTAGGGATAATCACCAGCATAAACGCCACCTGGCCTGGAAGCACCCATGATGCCCATGTCTTCAGATCATCTGGGTTATCTGACTATTTGGAGACACATCACCATGGTAAAGTGTTGACATCTATACTGTTATGTATGTTTTCATTGCTATGATATATATTGTTAGAAAATATATAATGCACATTTTAAATTAGAGTTAGAAAATATATTATGTACATTTTAAATTAGAGTTAGCAGATATATAATGAAGATTTTTAAATTAGATCTTATTATGAAATTTAAGTATGATTATTAAATTCACAGATTTGGAAGATGGTATTTGGCTGGGTGATAGTGCCTATCCATGTAGAAAATTCCTCATGACACCGTACCTCCATCCTGGTTTGTACTTTTCCCATTTAAAAAATAGTACATCCAATGACCAATGTTTACATTTTATATCTAATTTGTTTATTATAAACTGTCTTTAAAAAAAAAATTATCAAATGAAACAATACTCAATTAAAATGCATGTGCTATTTGTATATGGAAATAAATTTATATAATTATGTTTTATAAATACAAAATATGCTTTCAATTATTTATATCCGCTACCCCACAGCAACAGCGGTACAATGATGCGCACGCATCTACAAGAAATCTAATCGAAGGACATTTGGAGTCTTGAAAAGGAGGTTTCATGCTCTTCATGGAGAGGTATTTAAAATGAATTATTTCATAGTCATTAGGAAATAGTGCATCTAAATGTCACACATAAACTGTTAAATATATATTTGAACATATGAAGATTCTCGATATTAATTTACATTTTTTTCAGTACATTACTTTATATATCTACATATTTTATAGATAACAATCCCATGTCAATAGGGAAATTAGTTATATTTAACCTAATGACATGGAGGTAACACTGGCCAAAACAAATTCTTCATCTATCTGTAAATCATCACTGTAATCCCATGATGGGAGACTACTCTTCACAAACCTAGTTGTATTTAATATTGAACATTTTTTATAAAAATATACATTGATCAGTAGAGCATTTGGAGGGTTTAACCTAGACATTTTTTACAATTGTATATTACTGGCTGTGTCACTAATCAATACTTTTAGTGACAATTTAAATATATCTGCCTTTGTAAAAGGCAATGCAAATTTATTAATTCAACGCTTTTTCTGAATTATTATATCATTTTGTGCTCTTGTACTGTGCACAGTCTATTTTAATAATTTAAACTTGCATGTCTGTCTTAATGCAACTTGATAAATAATTGCTACCTTTGAAACATTGTTCTTATGAAATGCCATGCTCATTGTGCTATTAATTGTACTCAAGCTGCATGAAATTCCCCCTGCATGAAATTCCCCCAATCTCTTTCTTTTACTGCCCTCTCCCTTCTGTGTACATGAATAATCGTGCTAGGCCGGGCATAATAGCAACATATATCTTAAATCAAATGTTGTTTAATAATGTAGTTTCTGTTGCTAGCAGAGTCCTACCTAAACCTTTACCAATCTGATTGATTAAGTATTAAGCTTTTTTGCACTATTTACATTAATTTTGTCAACCCTTAATAAGCCCCATTTTTATTACAATTTTTATATACAATGGGTATGACCCAGTTATCAACCTTTTAATGTGTACAAAATATGTTTTAACACATATTAATAGAAAGATTCTTATTATTTTGACAATATGAGTGAGAGACATAAGATCTAAAAAGGTACATGGTGCTACAAAAAAGGAGCAGGTGGAAAAACATGACCTGTTTGTTGACATTTTCTAAAAAATTTGCAAAATCCATGTTTTTTTTAGTCTAATGTTCTTGATCAAGCTTTCTTAGCATAGTATATTCCTTTGTAGTTGAATATTTGCAAAAATATGTTGAATTTCAAAATATATTCCACGCACTGCATTAACCAGCCCAGAGGGGCAGCAGAGGGTGTGCGTGGGGGTGATTTGATTAAACTACCTATCTCATGTGTCCATACTAAAATACCATTCAACCACTGCCGACAAAATGTCCATCCTCCATCGGTGCTATTCCCTCCTTTAAAAATCATGAGCGAGACAAATTTTCCTCTTATGTGCTCCCCTTGGTGATTTATTTGTTATATATTTTATTGTGTACAGTACAGACAGTTCTTTTAAAAATCATGAGCGAGACAAATTTTGCTCTTATGTGCTCCCCATGGTGATTTTTTATATTTCATTTTGTACAGTACAGACGGTTCTTTTTAGTATTTACATTTTGTTTTATCTGTGTTATTTTTAAAGGCCCTAAACAGTAAGCTGTTTTATAGTGCTAGAAGGATGTATTATATGTTTAAGATCACACATATAATGTAAAACAATGCTGAACCACTAAATGATATGGAAATAATTAACATCGAGACATGATGGCTATATTTTTTATATTTATATAAATGTATCTATCTCTCTCTCTCTCTCTCTCTCTCTCTCTATATATATATATATATATATATATTGAACCAAAAAACGAAACACTAAGACTTTTATGTTAAGCAGCGTTATCTAGCAATGGTTGTTGAACCAAAGTCCAGAACAACCCCAATCATTTTCAATATTAAAGATCATAATTGAAATAATTTAGGTCAGAATGAAGCCAGGGAAGGTGTCAAAAGTCATTGTCGCCTGTGCAGTATTGCACAATCTGGCTATTGCATTTGGAGAGCGGGATGAATTTCCAGAAGAGGAAGATTCTCAACCACAGATGGAGATACAGATGGATGGTAACCCTGATAGTCAGGCAGTCAGGGATATGATAACAAGGAACTATTTCAGGTTTGAAGTTCTTTTTTTTATGTTCTTGTGATCATTTTTGAAAGTTGTTATCAATGTTCTCATTTTTAAAACAATGATAAATAATATGGCAACTTTAGCTCAATAATATATATACCAGTACACAAAGACTTAACACTGTTAAAAGACTGATGTCACAACATTCAATTAAATTTCTGGAAATAGGATTTAATTCAAAACTTATCTTCGGCATCACTAATTAATCTATATTACATCACATTTATACCCGTATTTGTATTCATGGTAATTTATAAAGTAAAACATATTTGAAAGAAGACATTGCAGTATTAGATAAGTGTTGTAAAGGCAGTCATTTTGGCAAAAGTATCATGATGGAAATGTGTCCATTTAATCAATTGAAAACTGAAAATAATTGACTGAATAGATGCAATATCATTTACAATTTTTAAGCTTTATAAAGTCAATGGCAAAGTTATCTCATAACACTTTGAAGTAATTAGCTTAAAAAATCAATATACAATTAAATATACACAGATAAATAAATGTAACAACATGTCGTTACTGTATTAATAAATATGTATTAATTTCAGAATATATTTGTGAATTAAACATAATAGTGAGTATAGTTTACAGACTTAAACACCTCCGCTTAATAATATACATGAACAGTATTACTGGTATATACTCAACTTACATACATTTCTTTATATTAAATGCTTGAAAATAAAATTATCAAACACTTTTTTGCAGGTGAAAGCATACAGCCTACTACATAGAGTGTACAGATAAAGTGCACAGTGAAGACTGAAAAAAATGTTTTAAGTATTAAGTATAAAAAGTATTAAAATTTGTTAGGTCAAGAGAAAAAAATATCTAGCAGATAATTAGATTTATAGACACATTGAATTATGTTAATGAATATACTGCTTTTGTGTTATGTTCTTAAAATACAAACAAATTTAAATTCAACATGTTATTAAGCACATGAATAACATGTAACCTAAAGTTTGTCCGTAGCAAGTTTCAACATGAGAGTTGCTTGAGAAAAAAATTCTCTTTGAGTCTGCATCAACTCAAGCTGCTCTCGCTGGACTTCAAGGGCTCCAGCATAATATTCCATTTGTAGCTGCTTCAGGGTCTTCTTTTTTTGCTACATTTAAAACAGTTTAATTAAAATTAAATAACATAGATATATAATGTCTTATAAATATCCAGCTTAACATTATTGTTAAATAAATTTAAGAAGCAACTGATGTCAGAAATTTTATATTTCTATATTATTTATATATGTGTGTTACAACTCAATTATGGAAATTAATTGTATTTTTAACTTTTAATATATTCTATGTTTATTATAACATTATTAAGATTGCTAAAGAAAACAAAATTAAATTATATAAAGTCTTTAATTATTGATACATGTATTAAGTTGTGTATACCTTCTGGTGTTAGAAGGTATACCATCATGTTCTTTGTTTTTTTTTGTGCTGCTCTGTGTTAGAACTGTGATGGTTTTTGCAGGAGAACTTAGATCTGAAATGATTGAATAAAGTTATATAATTCAAAAGTGAGATTTTTTTGTAATGAGTCAGTAACAGAATGTAATAATTAAAATAATAATTGATTCAACATACATGATGCATATACATGTATAGCTTATTTTAAGCAAACATGCCATGTCATGCAATATGATTTTATTTATTTTAATTTACTATTAACTAATTATTTACTAGCTATTAAGTTGATAAAAGTGTTACCATTGTCACACATGCTGTCTTCAGATGCATCTGAAAACATAATATAGCCTCATGACATAATATCATGATAAAACTATAGTATTTGTTATTGTGGAATGTTATAAGCATGTACAGAATTTACAACACACATGTATTTTGTTTTGATGCCTAATCTATTGTTATGTGATTTGTATGATCAAAATGTATGTATGCCTAATGCTATATAATACATGTCCATTATTAATTACCAATTGTGTTGTGTGCATTACTTCTCACATTAAAAAAATATTGTGCTCTGACCATCATTGGCATATAACTGAGGTACTATTGTACATTAAATAACTAAATATCAAAACATACTAGTACATGTTTCATGCGTTTCCAATCCACATCCCGTAATGTCCTCGGCAAAATTCAGGAAAGCTAGTTTTAAAATACATATAAGTAATTAAATAAAATGATACATACTTAAATTAAAGATATGTATATTACATAATTAACCAATATTTCATTCGCCTAAGGTAGCCTCAATGGTTCTGACAAAATGATGACTGCCCATTTTTGAATTGCCAGTGTGACAAACAGATACGTGTAATTACTAATTTGAAAAATGATCATTTATTAATAATACAGCTTATAGTTTAATGAAATTACACACAACTAGCGTTATCAAATTACAATATCAATTAATTACAGGAAAGGAAAGTCAAACAGTGTGCTGAGTTTATGTCCAATATACCTATGAAATAAATGAACTCTTCCGGTGAAAACACGACCGAGAACACATAATGCATATGCACATGTAACAGTTGGTCAGTGCCAGTGAGGTCGCGACGCATGACATCGTGGATTTTTAATTCTATTTGTTTAACGGGAAAGTTACATACAATGGATATAATTACCATCGTATTGTAGCAGGTCAAAATCGTTTCCTTTAAGTTTTGAGCTGCTTTCTGCATCTAATGAAAACGAAATATGGATTAAAATATTGGAAGGGGAATTTATGTGGATTAAAATGGAATATACTTCGTCGACTTAAAGGTAAGGGCTTTTCAAAAATTTGAAATGCAATATAATTCCAAGTGTAGTATAGTTGTTTCAATTTATGTTTCTATGTATTTAATATGTTGCGTTGCATAAATAAGTCATGATAGAAAATTAAGTATTATGATTTCAATCTATACAAAAATGATGTACTATCGTGCACTGTCATACCAATAGCGGTTTCTGATACCGATGCTCCTGGTATTCCACTGAAGGAAGGAGTGTCCTTCAGTGTATTTATGATGGAGAGTGTAATGGGGTCCGGGCTTGGCATTGGCTGCCCACCACCTGTCGTCCGGACATTTTTCCTGTCCACCGCTACAAGTCCTCTCGCATCGCCGACCATTTTCCTGTACTTCTCTGAATATTAATTATCAAGAAACGAATATATGCAGTAAAACATTTGAATAGAGTCCGATTTTTATTTTTATTCCAATTGATCCTTTCTCTACAATGCAACGCGAACCCCGTTAGACATGTCTGACCAAAATGAAGGTATCTGATTTTATATCAGACCTTAAACATAGTTATATCACACCTTAAAATATTTAATGCTAGTATGTTGCTTTTATTAATTAACGGAATTGTGCTGCAACAATGAAATATATGCTATAATTTACGCCACATAAATAATAAATTTATCAGTGTGCCGCATAACATGTTTTCAATATGTGCTGTATATATGCGTCAATAATTAATTTATCATATGTATATTTGGTAGATGCTATTAAAAATTATTGTTTAAGACCATTGAATAACATACCTTTCACCTCACTGACTGAGCGACACGCTCGGGCAGTGGCATTCACTTTGTCTGTTATTTTTTCCCACGCCTCGTCCTGTAATTTTTTTGTAATAGGCGTGGCGCCGCTTGTGAATTTTTTGCTAATTATATGATTGAATTTCAGCACCCCTTCCCTTATAATCCCCTTTTCTTCGTTAGAAAATTTAATCGACCACTACTTTCGTTTTAATTGTTCGGCCGTTGTCCACTGTCGTCTGTAAGTGACACTTTCCGCGAAATCGCTATTGACCGGAACCAGATGAAAAATGCATTGTGGGTTGTTTTGGTTAGGCTAACTTTGACCAAAATGGATATAGTTAGCCAAGTCGTTTTGAAGTTTTATACAAGAGGATAACCACTTTGGATATCTTATCCAAAAATGGATAAACTTAACATCTGGATATCTTTTGGATAGGCTAAAGTTATCCAGTTTTATACAATCGGCTACTGGTAATTTTGCGTTTGTAATAAGCAGCTTCCTCGACTCAGGACGCCTGGCAGCAGACAGTAACGCGATCAACATTAGCACCGATATCCGGTTGTAGATGTCTAGATGTTTTGCGGTCGTTTTCTCCCCGACTGTATCTAAACTTATGATCAATGATAATATCAATGCAAGATAGCAGGAATTTTAATAATAAATAACCTATGCCAAAACTGCATGCAAGTAGAAAAGCCTTCCACACGATATGAGTCTTATTGCGTAACACTGACCCGGGTGTGCAATATAATTGTTCATCACATACATTATCGTTCATTATAAACAATGGTTTTGATTGTACACACCACATGGTTTATTGATGAACGACGACGGTGATAAGAAAGCACGTAAAACATATAATCATATTTTAAACTATTCGAAATTAAACTTCTTAAAACATCAACATCGCAAACAAATAAAATAACGTACATTTCATATTATTTTTAATGTGCATAATAAACTGACAACTTACATTGGATTCATGGTGCAATTTCTACCTAGTGCCTGCAATAAGCTGCTTTACCCGGCACAAGAAATGAGGCAGCAGACAGTAATGCAGTTCAAATTACGACTCATCCGGTTTTAAATGGATGAATGGGTTGTGATCGTATTATCAGCGTCGCTGTAGGAGCTTATGATTAATGATGTAATTAATGCAAATTCGTGCTTGTCGTAGCAACAACGATAAGATATTGCTAATAAATACCGAGCATGTGTTAGAACTGCGTGGAAGTGAACAAGCACGACAGTCTCTATCAGTCAATGGCATTGTTATGTAACTTATCATTTTTTTAATACAAGTAATAATGGGATGGATAGAGGCCTTGAATGATCGTAATTATTTATATTAAATAACACTTTTGTTTCAATAACTATTATTAGTTAATTAAAACCCCCACTTATTTTCAATAATATTAATATTAAACAGAAAACAGAACAATGGCAATGTGCGCGATTATTAATTTTTTTAATACATATTCGTTAATTAATGAAAGAAGATTAAAACGAACGTAACCGACAAGATAATTTTTACGAAGAACATTGGTAATATTTGCGAAAAAGTGATATATAACAGGATGCTTTTTTCCCGGATAAAATCAAGAACATACGTATATGCGTAATGTCAGTTATTATTTAATGAATGCTTAACGCAGGACCACACTTGTCTTAATTATGTTCAATTCTCTCAATACATCTGAATGTAATCATTGCAGTAAACCACACGCCTTCAATGTGAATGTGATTATTAAATGCTTTTCATTCTAAGCGTTTATATATGGTTTACTTTGCGTTAATGGTAAGAAAAGACCAGAAATGTCATATATGTATTCTAGTTCTTCAGAACGTTAATCTCTAGCTTATTATATTGCATATTATATATTTAAATGTAATTTTAGTAGCATAATTGATAGAGTATTTGAATTACCATAAACATAATAAAAATTAATTAAAACTAAATTAAATGTTATCATACATGCATTTGTTTAAGGTAGTACAACTGTAATCATTTCCCGCGTTTTTTTCTAAGATCGGCCGATATCGGTGACTGTTGGAAAGTTTCGTTACCCAGTTCGTAGTATGCCCGTTTGGTTCCGATTCTTGTCGAACACATACATTTCTAATATAAGTACACTCTTTTATATAATCACATTATTTTCTACATGTTAGTATCATAAATATACTTCTGACGAAATGCAAACAGATAAATATTTTGAAATAATTAACAATTGATAGAAATCGAAACCGAAAGTCACATATTTTTCGTGATATAAACAAAAACAACTGTCAAACAAAAATTATAAATACGAGCAAAACGGCAATGCTTACAGAAAGAAAATCGGAGCCATATAAATGACCGTCACCAGATCGTGCATACGATAAACCATCTTGAATCATGATAATAGGGAAACAAGAAAGTGAAAGAATTGTATTTTTATTCCGAAATTTATGAATACATTAATGTTTGTCTATAAAATCAGAACGTACTCCATTAGAGGATAATGTGATGTTTTTCATTTTAATGCTTGAACTACGAAATTGTATTGCTTAAATGTACAATTAATGTATTAGTATAAGTAATATTATTTACACGTATTTATGTTTGTCCATATGTCTATATATACTTACAGTATACATGTAAGTAAATGAACATACAAGTCACGTGTCAGTCCCTTAGTTTTGAAGCCTCAAGTTTAATAGTTGAGTACTTATACTTAATATGTGTGCCATACTGCTTATGAATGTGTGCACCAGTGCTTCTACGTGATCAGCATACTAATAAGGATCCATTCAGTAATTACACAGTTTCGACATTAATTTTACCTAACACTGAAAAGTATGGCTTACTAGGTTGGGTTGCACATATACTGGAAAGTTATGTATGCATATTGTTTAATATGTAGTAGAAACAAACAGTTATTGGATTGTTTTAACACAGTTTTGCAGCTGAAGGAAGATAATTGCCACAAATCACTCGGAATGCTTCCCTGGGGGTCAAACCTGGTGCTCAACACTGTACACATGTTTTTTTCTGACTGTGCCAGCAGCGGCCTAAATTACCAGCATATACAGCCTCAATTACTAGCATAAATACCGCTGACATGAAAATGACTGGAAACGAAGATAATAAATAAGACACTTATTGGTGATGTACGGTGTGTTGTCCCAGAGCTGAAAACGTTGCAGGGTGTGGGTGGCATTTTGTGTATCTCTAGTGAACTGAATTTTGAAAAAAAAGTTTGTTTAACTGAAATAATAACATTTTATTATTAATATATAAAGTTTAACTGGTATAAATGGTGTATTAAACTTAGAATGCATAATTTATGTCACATTTGATAATTATTGTTGTGGAATTGCCTGAATATAGCTGTATATATTTTTAAGGGTGTTTCTTCACTTTTCAAAAAGTACACGGTAAATGTGTTTCTTACTGTTTAAATGAAAAATAAATAAAAAGATTTAAGTGAAATAACATACCAATCCAGGAAAACCAAAATCTTTAAGACAACCTATCATTTTGTCTGTTCTGTCAGCTTCAATTTGATGCTAAGCTTCCATAGAAAATTGATAAACATCTTCCTTGATGCCTTATGCTGCCTTATTTTATAATCTTCAATCATTACTTGTATAAAAGTAACCAACATTCTGGATATATTTGCAACTATAATTGAGTTATGATTTTGTTTCATCGATAGGGTAAATTAATTTTGATGGAAAAATGGAAAAAGGGGTTGTCCTGAACATTTTCACACAAAAAAATTTTTGTATAGAAAGCCACCGTCAAAATTGTATAATAAGATCAGTGATGTAATACAGATAATGGAAAAAATATTTAAAGTTAGTCTTGGAATATTGGCCATTACAGTTGTACTACCTTAAATCTAAAATCAAATAAACTAATAATTCCGCAATTGCGGGTAATGTACAAGCAAATAGTATCTACAGTTGACAATAAGAACAACCTATCTATAGCATTTTGTAAAATAATTACGGAATATAGTGGGTAATATGCGAATGCAATGTTAAAACTCTTAACGTTAATGTTCGTCCTCAGAATCTACATCAACGATTTTGGTCGCCATGTTACGCTCACAGTGAGACATTTACGGCTAAGAAATACATTCAAATAACACTATAATATTTATTCAAAATAAACGTTTTAAAACATTGAGTTTACACAATGATGGTAGGTATTTGAGTTATATTCCTCGCAAGGTACCAATGCATTTCATTTGTTGATAATAACCACAAAGTGCCACCAGCAGAATAAGCTACCAATTTGCACAGTCGATTTATAGCCCAACATCAACAGAAAGCAGCATACACTGTCTATCAATAAACTATGCGCACTCAATATTTGAACTTATCTGATATTATCAAATGCAAGCTAACATAAAAATCTCTGTTTTTCTCAATCGACGGAAACAGCACAAAATAGTATACGTCAAATAAGCGACTCAATTTTTTAAGTTTCCTGAAGATACTCAGGCAAAGTAACAGCTAAATCGTTGGTGCAATTGATTAATTTTTTCGTTGCTGCTCATTAATTGCTTCGTGGAATTAAATGCTAATACTGATGTTTTTATTGTTATAACAGTGTTTCTGTGATTCAGATTAATATTGTACAATCGTTTAGTGTTGTAAGAATATTACTGTCGCATTAATCCTGGGTGTAATTTACATTGCAGAGTCGGTTGAACTGACAACTCGTTTATCAACACTCCATAGCCTAATGACAACAATTGTTCGTTTAATTAGGTGCATTTAACTTGTCCCTTGTATCTAGGACATTGCATTGTTGGTTCTCTGCTGCTCCATTGACATCATTTGATTTAACAGTTTCTCTAATAGTGATCATACAGTATCAGCCCCATGTAATGTTCCCTTTACATCATATTATTTTACAGTTTCGCTACTGGTGATCATACAGTATCAGTCCAACGTTATGTTCCATTTGCACCATTTGAACAGTTTCTCTATTGGTGATCATACAGTTGCAGTGCTATGTTATTTTCCATTTGCATCATTTGACCTTAATGTTGACGTGCATAATGCAAGTGATCATTAAATATAATATGTGCATTCTTGGTCCAAATGTAACATATAGTCGCTAAAATCGACCAATGAAGCATGACTGGACAGCAGACAGTCATGCGATTCACATTAGCACAATTTCCTGTTGTATAATGTATTTAGAAGCACTTCGTCCATTGATAGACAAAAGTTGATGTCAGCATATGTATACAGAATGCTGATAAGCCCTTTTGGCTTTCAAGGGACGAATTGATCATTTGCGTTAGGACAGTAAGTGTGATATTAAATGAGTTCGTCTACTGGTAATACAGTCAGTTGTAATTACAGATGCAATGAGCGTCGAAGTTCGGCTTTCCTCCACACATGAAACATGTAGTACAGTACTGCAATCCACTTTTCAGCAAATATCCGGTTTACTATTGATCTGGATTTATTATCAATGGTGCAATTGTTGCCATTGCATGTTTGCTATAGCAACATCCAGACATTTAATATAAGGCACATATCTAGACACAGGATGTACAAATGATGAGTGCATCATATATTCGACAATTAGCAACTATTAAAACACAAATGAGTACAATGTACTCTGCGCCAGAAAAAAACCACATGTTGTTCTTTACAACATATACCGTTCATTACGCGTTTGGTGAATGGCTTTGGCGAACTATAATTATTCACATTGACACCGTTTATAATTAAGTTAATAACGTTCAACAACGTGATAACAACGTTTCCTTCAATCATTTACGCATGGGTGTAGTGCAGTCATGTATACTGGCAAATCCTCATTGCACATTTGGTTTTACAGACAACTCGTACAACATTGACGCTCAGCTGTGACACAATACTTATCAATGACTACCAAAGATAAATGATTTTGCATTTTTAAATGAGTTTTTGATACTATGTTTCGAACATTGACGCATTCTGGACTAGTATCCATTCATTTTAAAAGCAATAATATTCGGTTAAATTAAATATGCATTTACATACGACCTTTTGCTGATTAACTTCTTGCAAACATGCCTAGTTGGTCGGTTACATGTAAACGTCCCACTAGTGGTCCCTAAGCAGTGACGTCTGTTTAAGTGTCTATGTAATGAAGGAGTATGCTTTAGTTTTGTATTATATTTTGTGTGTGCGCCTTGTGTGTGATTCGGTACATGTGCATTCAAGAACTGTCACTTTACTTTAAATTCACGTTAAACTATTTTTTCAAACGAGTTTACAACATACCAGACTATAAGAACATGTCCCACATAATTAAATAATGGCAATGCCTAAGAACTCAGTGCCTTTATGCAAAAAGTTTACCATGTATCAGTATCAGTTGCATATTTGAAAAAAATTTACGGCAGAAAATTTTTGTAAAACATGATTGTCAGTAAATGGAACAAATCATGATACCAATTACTTTTTGGTATAAAAACATCAATTCCATATTATAATATAGTTCCCGTTCTTAATCTGATAATTTAAGTTTAGTTAATGAGGATAAGTTAACCTAAGAAAGTACCATAAGCCAATGGTTAACTGTTTCACAGACGAGTATACTAAATCATAATAATAATTATAACTGCACCTAAAATCCTAACTGTGCGAGTGCGAGTGAGTTCAACTTGTAACACTGAGTCATTGTGTTACCATCATATCCACAGTCATTGTTTATGTAGCAGGGTGTGGTAAAAAACCACTCGTGGGTATAATTACATACTTTATTATGTATGATCGTATGATCCAAATGATGGCCAGTGACCAACCCCTATAGTTTGAATATAAGATAAGTTACTCATTGGCATATGGTAAATGCCAGAGACCTTACTTCTACAAACTCAAAGTAGCGAATGCACTAAGATAGAAAAATCTATTACACCTATTGATTATAAACATCTCACTATAAAAGCATAGGACACACATTAGTAAAAACAGTTCACCAATCACTCACTCACACTGACACTTCTCACTCTCTAATTGGATTAGTGGTCAGTAAAATATCAACAGGTTTAGTAGTGAATACCCTGTAACATACTCCCGCTGTTGGAGAAAATGGCTCCTGACATTTTATATTGAAAACACAAAACTTTAAAATAACTTGATCCATTCTAACTATACTACCTCTTTAACTATAGCAGCATATCAAAATACTGCAGTACACTATCCACCACAGTGGTGACACAGTGTTTAAGGAGTATTGAAATTCAATAGGTCATGACCTATATATCAATTGCTCAGCTGTTTAATCAGCTGACTGCTGACCTAGATGTCAGTCAATGTAAACGGAATGGATGCAACTTATGTACATGCAAAAAAAAAAAAGAATAATTCCACACAGGCTGCTGAATTAGAGTAATTAAATAATATTCAATTATTTCAATTAAACCCACAAATTGCATTGTATAATACGTATTGCAAAAATAACATTTAAAATATACTTCTGATCATTAAACTTAAGTCCAAATATATTGAACAATACTGTATAACAAACATAATAAATATGCACTTCTTTTCTATATTCAGTGTAGAATATTCGGTTATCGCCGAAAAGATAATCATGAAACAGACCACTTTAATGCTAACATTTCTAGTTTATGTGCTGGGTAGCGTTTTTCTGAGCGTTCACTAAGATAGAAAAATCTATTACACCTATTGATTATAAACATCTCACTATAAAAGCATGGGGCAGACGTTAGTAAAAACAGTTCACCAATCACTCACTCACACTGACACTTCTCACTCTCTAATTGGATTAGTGGTCAGTAAAATATCAATAGGATTAGTAGTGCATACCCTGTTACATTTAATTGACCTTACGACGAGATTAAATTGAAAATGAGTTAAGCAATTCAGAAAGCTACATCTTAATTGTTTAGTGGAGATGCATTGCAAACACATTCATATACATGTACTGTCAACGGTATTATTCGGGGTTGGATCTAAATATGCACGGTTATAAATCCCATAGCTTATTGTCAAGTGTTTAATAAATGTTAATAAATATACACTTTGCTAATCAAAATAAAATCCATAGTCACTGTTTTTGTGTTTTTTGTTATAAAATCACGACTCCGCTTATAAACAATATATAGAACAATTTCCCCATACATCCCAAATGCACAACGGATGTTTTGCAATCACTGTCTCCAGTCGCCTCTTCCGATTACTCTTTTACGGAATCGGAATCCAACATGTGTTATGATCCGACGACAAAAGGTTCGTGGGAGCAGCGTATTGAGTATGCACTAGTTCAATGCTCTTAGGCGTAAAATTTAATGTTTGTTAAATATTATTAAATCAAAGGCAAGCAATAAATACATTGCATTCACTAGTGTATAAGTGTTTGAGGGTATTTAAAGCAAAAGCACATATAATCGAATTGAAATTGAAGTATGGTATGTGTATAAACCAAAAAACACAAGAACATATCACAAAGGCACATGGTTTAATCAAGAAAGCAATAATATACGAGAGCTGTCAAAGGATGGCGCGCTCGACTTTTCTAGCATTTGTTTTCTAAAACAAGAAATATGGAAATTCCACGAAACCAAATATTTCGATCGAAGTGCATTAAAGTCAGCAAATCAATACATGTTTTAGTAATGGTGATCGTGACCTTTACCCCACCAACCACAATCCTAATCGATGTCTAGATATAAGAAATATATGTATGAAGTTTCATTAAACTATCTCAGTATGTTCTAAAGCTATTGAGCCGAAACCATGTTTTTTATTTTTAATAACGGTGACCTCGACTATGACCCCAACCACCGTAAATGCAATCTCAAGCCAGGTCTCGACAAAGGTATCTATTAAGTTTCATTAAAATATATCAATGCATTATCCAGTTATTGAGCGGAAACCGTTTTTTTAGTAACAGTTACCTTGACCTTGATCGCGCCCATCCCATATGCAATCCCAAACGAGGTCTTGATATAAGGTTTCTATGTATACAATTTCATTAAAATATTACAATGCGTTCTCAAGTTATTGATAGGAAACCGTTTTTCTATTTTAGTAACAGTGACCTTTATCCTGACCCTATACGCAATCCCAAGTGAGGTCTCGATATAAGGTATGTATGCATAAAGTTTCATTAAAACTTCTCAATGTGTTCTCATTGTTATAAAAAAACTTCTCAATGTGTTCTCAAGTTTTTTTCTATTTTTAGTAACAGTGACCTTGACCCTACCCACCCATGTGCAATCCCGAGCAAGGTTTCTCTATAAGGTATCTATGTTTGAAGTTTCATTACAATAGCTTAATCAGTTCTCGAATTAGAGAGCGGAAACGAAAGTAGAGAAACTAGCTTACCGAAAAACTGTAACCTGTCCATATATCTTATATGTAAAATTTTTAAGTGTAAACAGGCCTATTATTATCACCAATTTCAAACTAGAGTTATCAAAATTGGCCTATGAGTTCATTTTAATATAGGGAATATGAGTTCTAGGTTTGAATGAAATCCCTCAAGCCATTCCAAGACCTGTGAATTCAGCTTACCAAAAACCTTGAACCTGTCCATATAGCTTATTTGTAAAATGTATAAGTGTAAAAAGTCACATAATTTTGACAAATTTTAAAATAGAGTTGCCAAATTTGGCCTATATGTTCATTTTAATGTGGAAAATAATTGTTTTAAGTTTGAATGAAATTCCTCAAACCATTCCTGAGAAACTAGCTTACCGAAACACGTTAACCTAGCTCAGACGCCTACGCCGAGGCCAACGCCTACGCCGACGCCAGAGCGAGTTGGATAGCTTGCCTTTTCTTCGAAAAGTCGAGCTAAAAGGACAACTTGAATGTTATTCTCGCAATCAAATCTAAACAGAACGGAGTCGCATCCTCTTTATACATGTGCAAATAGTGGTACAAACTTGAAGCAAACACAATCGCTTTGCGTAATAATAAATACACATCAGAAGTTCAACGTAACGTCAAGCTGAGAAACGCAACAAAGGCGTTAAAACGGCGTCTGATGGTACTAATCCATAATATAAATAGAAAATACTAGGTTGGTGATGAAATATGATTATCTCACTAAACTTAGAATACGTTTCCATTCCAAACAGACAAGTTTTTCATAAGTGAACTCTTTCGTGGTAATTTATTTATTCTATCAATTAGCTGTTGAACTAAACATGAACTAAATATACAAAATAAAAAATAAACACTTAAAACAAAGTAAAGAAAATAAAACAGTCGTTATACTGCGCACGTGATAAAATAAAAAAAATATTAAACATAAATTTATTGTGTAAATATACCAACGAAGGAAGGATAACGTGTATTATGATGCGATCCGTTGAAATTGCCTTTGTAAATAAACCCCTAATTCCCATTGAGACAACAATCTAGCCGTCATTATACAGCTCAATAACCCGAAAAACATTCGATAATGACTAGTTTATATTAGTTGTTATCCGCAAATATCTTGTCCTCTGATCCAATTACAGAAAGTATTTTGATGAGAAAACATGCATAAATGAAGAATAATATTAGTTTTGACTTGCTTTTTTACTGGTTCGAACTACATGTATACCATTCTTATTTTGAAAGCAATTATGTAAAACAATACCGCAATCAATGAGCACGTTGACATAAAGTCCAAACAAATAAATAATGACAGCATATACTCACTAATTTTTCCTAAACTATCGTATTTCGACTTAACAATCGAACGTTACGAAAGCATAATAATCGAGCTCATTCAAAACCAATCGTTCATAACGTAGATACATTGAATTGTAACTGAAACGGCCTCGGGGGTTGTTTCGAAAGTGAAAGCTGTGTAACATTGCAATGTTATTTTGAAAGTTAATTGTACGAAAATATTATACGTTCAATACAGTATTAAGATATATGGGGATATATTCAGTTATTATCTTAATAGTTTATTAGCAAGAGTTTATTGAGTTTGCCTTACACACAAATGTGTATGGACACTTTTATATTACGGCATACTTAAGGCATAACATATCACAATTGTACTTCATGACATTCGGTAGCACAAAATCTTAATTTGTTGACACAAACAGTATTGAACACGACACTTGGGCAATCAAAACGAATATTCATGAGCTGGAAGAAAACATCATTAAATCTGGCGGTGAACATACGCTCCTTTTAAGTTTGTTTATACAGTTAGTACCATGCATTTAGGCTATGATTGAAATATCATTAAACAACTCAGAGCTCATACAATAAACTAACATGCGATACGAAATAAAGCAATTTATTATTTGCATGCATACACGACGCAGCAAATAACACACCTTGAATAATACATATAGTATTTGCTCATAATAATCGTATATAAAATAAAACAACACTAATACATACTTGCGTTTTGACAATTACATGTATAAACGTGTTTTCTCAGCATAAACACATACATGATATGATGTACATGTACGTGTATAAAATGTATGCACTGCAATGCCATCATATTTTTTCACATTAAGTGTTAACTGCAACTACAAGTATCTTTATGTAGGACTACAATTATCCTGTATGTTAGTAAGCTCGTATGTTTGTGCGTATCTCAGTATAATGCACTGTTAAAAAACGTATGTAACGCCCCTGTTAACACCTCATGAGTATTACCTACTTAGGTTTCAAATATTGAACATTATAAAAACAATATCGCATGTCCCATTAACCATAAATGATTTGAACTAAATGCATGTAAGAGTTATTTCTATGCTTGCGCAGTGGGAACTTCAAGGTATTGACAGTGTTCCAAAGTATTTTAACAACCTTCTTCATTGAGCACACCGACGTAGTCATCTACCATGAAATTGAGTGCAACTAATATTACGTAATTGTATGAGTTGCGTTACTACAAACAGTTCCATGGCAACTGGAGGAGTGCAATCAGTTTACAAGAGCGGCGATGTTATATATGATTTTCCGTGTTCACCATGCAGCGAGGATAATTTGAACGCAGAAGCGGAGTTCTGCTGTAAAATATGTGTCAAACATTACTGTAGAAAATGCATCGGCCTGCATGCACAACTGTTTAAACGCCACGAAGTTTTGGATCGGTTCCACGTGGACCAGTGGAGTTCACAAAGAGACCATTCGGTGAATGACGAGTTGGAGATGTGTGACACGCATGGAAAGCTACTTGAAGTCATTTGTCTCGATCACGACGAGTCTTGCTGCAGCGTATGCGTGTCCATTTCACACAGGTAAATACGTAGAGCTAGTAATTTATATAGTCAACACAATACAATGATTCTATTTGTTTAGCTAAAAAGCCAATAAGAAAACGGCTAATTTAATTTATTATTAACCTTGTGTCTCAACAATTGTATAATACATACATGTGTTACTTGTATCATGACAAATTAACCCCATACACGGTCCATGCTAAAGATACCAGTTTAACCCGTAGTATCTGAATTTATTTCAGATTATGCCAGAATATACAACAAATCTTACCATCGGACCCAAAGTTAGAACACCTTGATATTCAAAATATGATTCGAACAGTGCAAGTTGCTATTCAACACGTTAAAAAGAAACTATCGAATGAATCATTAAATCAAGAAAACGTGGATTCTTCTGCAAAGGCAGTGAAATGTAAAATTGAAAAGTGTTACAATGAATTGATTGCGTCATTAAATCATCTAAAATATGAGTCATTAGATGCTCTCGATGAAGCAGTTAAAGACTGGAACGTCGAGTCGAAATGCAGAAGTCTTACCTGCTCTGATCAGTTAAACATGCTTTCAAAATTGGAGAGACTCTTGGAGCTTAAAGTCAACAAAGGAGAACAAACATCATATATGGGTTACCAAGCATGCCAAAGCAGGATATCTAAAGCAAACGGTATTCTAGAGAAAATGGCGTCTGTACCAGATCCATGTGTTACATTTGAGCCATATCAGCAAGTCCAACATGCTTTTCGCGGTCTTCGATTACTAGGGACAATCAGAGGATCAATCGTGTCTAAATATAAAGTGACTCCTTATTCTGAACACGTTTTCACGTTGAAACTTGAACGGTCTAAGACAGAAACAAACATATATAACCAAGCAAAACGTTATTCGTTAAAAATACCGCAAGATAACAAAGATCCAGCTATCAATGGAATTCTTGAATTCGAAAATGGATGTTTTGTTGTAACAGATACGAAAAATGCACGGGTGAAACTATTGACAAACACGTTTGAGGTGGCTGATTATGCTGACCTTCCAAAATGCATAGATGGTTCCTGCTGTATTGAAGCGAGTGATATGGTCATTGCAGTTAATACACGTGAAGAAAAGCATATACTATTCTTCTTTGAAGCAAACGAATATAAGCTGGAACAAAAACAGCGATTTGAAGTAGGTCATTATTGTTATGCCGTCGCCTATTATTCTGGAAAATTGTATGTATCTGCCACAAGAACTATTTGTGTTTATAGCAAAGCTGCGATGGAGATCGTGAATAAAATTGATGTCGGCACAAGACTCCTTAGGCTAGCAATAAGTCCAGAAGGTAAACGGTTATATTTAACTTCCAATAAAGCAGATTTCATTTTGTATATGGACACTGACGGTAAAATTGTCCACTAGTTGGAATGTTTTAAAAAGGAATGGATTTCAAACCTGTGCGTCAGTCGGACTGGCTATGTTTTTGTATGCGGAGACGACTATGGACAAGTGATACAATTTCAGCGGACTGTACAAAGAAGTTGTCTACGGTAATAAGTGATGAATTATCTGCATTAGGTACTGGTTCTGTGTTATTTTGTGAGAGAAGTTATGCCCTTGTTGTTGCGCGCGAGTACGACGAATATGTGTACGTGTTTCAACTAAAATAAATGGAAATATGCACCAATAAATATAGCTCCCCAACATTTACCTGACGCTTACCTGTATGCATAAACACTTTAAAATACCGTTACGATAAATATATTAGTTTCCGTTCTGCAATCGAGTAAAATACATAACATAATCCCCTAAAATAATGTAATGGTTTCATTAAACTTGTGAAATATGTGCACGAAAAAAAGTATGAAAATAGGAAATAATTCAATAGCGTAATGTATGCTTATATAATGCACAAGTATCAGGTTAATGTTGGCGAGCTATTTGTGCGCATGGGGCTAACAGTACACTGATTAAGTACTAGGTTATGTTATGATACTCATAATGCTTTCAATTGTAGCTTAAATTTTAAAAGAATCATGCTGGGGTATTGTGTTTTAGCAATGCGGTATAATATAATTATATTGTATGTATTTATCCTCTAACTAATGCTGAAAACAAAACAGGATTCCACGCAGTCCAAATTTTTCTAACGAAATGTCTTAATGTCAGCAATATAATAAAAGAAATTTCTGGGTTCCATATGTATTCCTAAGCGAGGTCTCGTTATAAGGTATGTAGTAAATTTCATTAAAATATCGCATTGCGTTCTCAAATTATTGAGCAGAAACCGTTTTTGTTTTTTTAATAACATTGACCTGGACCTTGATCTCACCCACACCAAATGCAATCCCAAGCGTGGTCTAGATACAAGGTATCTATGCATGAAGTTTCATTCTAATGTCTTGCAGCATTCTAAAGCTATTGAGTTGAAACCATTTTTTCTATTTTTAGAAATGTAGACCTTGACCCCACCCACACTGTATGCAATTCCAAGCCAAGTGTCGATATAAGGTATCTATGTATAAAGTTTCATTAAAATATATCGATGCCTTTTTTAAGTTATTGAGCGAAAACGGTTTTTCTATTTTAAGTAGCGGTGACCTTGACCCCACAAACCACATATGAAATCCCAAGAGAGGTCTGCATATAAGGTATATATGTATGAAGTTTAATGAACATATCTCAATCCATTCTCGAGATGCGTGCTCAGGTTATTAAGCGGAAACCATTTTCTATTTTTAGTAACCGTCACATTGACCTTGACCACACCCACCCTATATGCAATATCAAGCAAGGCTTCGATATAACGTATACATGCATGAAGTTTCATTAAAATACCTTTATGGATTCAAAAGTTATTGAGTGGAGACCGTTTTTCTATTTTTAGTAAAAGCGACCTTGACCCCACCCACCAAGTATGCATTTCCAAGAAAACTCTCGATATAATGCAATCGCAATTGCGGTCTCGATATAAGGTATCTATGTATGAAGTTTAATTAAAATATATTAATGCGTTCTCAAGTTATAAAGCGGAAACCTTTTTATTTATTTGTAGCAACAACGGTAACTTTGACCTTGACTCCAGAGGTCTTCGAACATTTTGTAAAATATTCTTATATTTTGTGTTAACAAATCGATATTTTTATGAATCATATTTTACTTCAAACAAGTAGAAAGTTTATCAGCATTTATCTCCATAGTTTTGTTTTCAGAAAACATGTTTGGTTGTTAAATTTTTGCGGTTAACAGTGGTACTAAATCTGAGTTAACCCTCTGCTTAAATTGTCCAAGGCCCGTATTCACCTACCCATTCTTACACTGAGGATGTAAGAATAAAATAAATTCTTAAAACTGTTCTAATTTTAAAACGCTGTTAATTTGAATATTCCTTTGTACTCACATTAGCTACGTATTGCAGTTTTTACTCAGAATGATTTATTAGTGACATAAGATACATTTAAACTGACTATATGCAAACTCACAAGTATTTATCTTTAGTGTAAGTCTACTCTTTATTATTAAGGCTAAAAATGGGTTGGTGAATACGGGCCCAGGATTCGATGTGTGTAGCCAACTTTATCAAGCATACATGCTCTTGCTTCTAATGCTACTTTCTAAACAAACAGTCAAATGTATGCACCAAGGATACTGTTGTTGCCATCATGTCAATAATCTTACTTTAATCTGAACCATTTTTTGAAGTTGCTCCATTTAAGCTAAAATACTGCACAGAAACTGTAGATTAGTAGTTTCTGCGATTTCATCTCTCTACTACAACAATAGATGACCTGCCGATCATATTTGATTACGGCAACATATAGCTGATGCCGATCATTCATACTATAATTTGCAATTCAAGATAAACTGCCGTTATACATACAATTCAATTGGCAAAAGAGAACTCAGTGAGACAGTGTCACAAATGAACCTGGAAAATGTACCAATAACTTTCGTAGCAACGCCTACATTTAAGTTACCCTTACATCACATGTCTAAGAGGTTGCAATGAAGGACAAAACAAACTCGGTCGGTTATCGTTTCCAGTTAAACGCGCCAGTTGTAAATTGTATTGTTTCCCGATGGACTCAGTAGATAAAGAACAAATCCTAATAAATGAACGCACTAAAATAGATAGGGTACTAGTACAATAGGAAAACTTGTTTCAAATTCTAATGGAAATATATCTAAATTATGGTTCAATAACCAATTCTCAATTATTATTGATTGTAACTTAGCGAATAGAGACAACGTGTGTATATACTTTGATATTATGTATAGTACAACCGGCGTTACAACGGTGATCAACTGTGTTAACAGTTCCACAATAAAGAAAAAAATAACGCACTTGGATGACATTTATCCTGTCACATGCCCTTAAATCAGCCCAAAAAACCGCTAACCCAGTACACTAAACGTTATTAGGCTAGTTGACTACGTGACCTCATATCTCAGTCAGTGGCTCTGACGGATTGTTTATATCATTCATTTCAGCAGTTGCTTACAGTAGATCAACCACTTTATGAAAAAAACAGGATCATGTAACACTTAGAACTATTTTAGTCGAGCAGAACATTCACTAAGAGGAGTCATTATAATCAGAGGCATATAAATGAATAAACAGCATAATAATAATAAAGTTATATTCCAATGTAAGAGGATAAATAATAATATTAGGTTAGTAACGTGGAAGGAGAATGTTTATCTGGTTCGGCGAAGGATCTTATTAGGTAAGCCGAACAAAATACACCGCTTTGCCAGAAAAACATTCTCCTTCTACGTCCCTAACCTATTGTTTTCTATATATCCATAAAAACAGCTAATTGGCGCAACTTTGGTGAGTTGTAGACGCCGGATAAACGCGACAACTTTGGCGGAAGTAATGCAAGGGTCTGTATTGTAGCGTAAACATGCATTCGTACATTCAAAATGCAGATAACACATTCATTAAGATAAACACTGTTCTGTACTGCGAGCACTTTATAAAGCGCCTTTAAACGCGGAAGTTTAACCCAATTCCACCATTAACAACCAAGCATTTACCGAATCCGGTTAGTGCCATATGAAATATCGTGCCTCTTACGGCAAGGGCGAGACACGAGAATTCCGCGAAACACGAAGCGAGACACGATATTCCCGCGAGACACGAAGCGAGGAACGATATTGTAACACGAGATCTCGCACTGTCACAGTATCCCATAGCACGAAATCTCGCAGCAAAATATCGTGTCTCGCTTCATGGTTCGCGCAATTCTCAAATCTCGCTTTGTGTCTCGCGGTAAAGTATCGTGCCTCGCTCCGTATCTCGTGCAATTCTCGTGTTCCAAGGTCGATATACGAGATGCGAAGCGAGACACAAAGCGATACACGATATTCAGGCGAGACACGAAGCGAGGCACGATATGATATCGCCCGAATCTCGAGTCTCGCGGTAGATTTTCAAACCACGATACACGAGACACGAAGCGAGACGCGAGAATCCGGCGACGCACGAAGCGAGACCCGATATTGTATCGTTCAAATACCGCCAGAATATCGAGTCTCGCGGTTTGAAAGCAGGGGAGCAAAGCAGGGAAACACTCTTTTCCCTAACGAATTCAGGACGGCCCAAGTCGTTGAAGGCCCAGACCATGACGGCCCAGTTCATGTCGGCCCAGTTCAGTTCATGTCGGCCCACTGTCTGTCTGTCCAGTCTGTCTGTCCAGTCTGTCTGTCCAGTCTGTCTGTCCAGTCTGTCCAGTCTGTCCAGTCTGTCTGTCTGTCTGTCTGTCTGTCTGTCTGTTTGTCAGCCTGTTTGTCCATCAGTCCGCACATTCGCCTGGAGGAGACTGCTGCTTTATGGCTATTTCTACTCGTGTTGATAATTGTTTCTGTTTGAACTGTAATGATGACTAAGTTTTCTTTATTTATTTTATTTTTTTTTAACCTTTCTTTAATTCCCTCATATATATGCATTTACAAATAAACATACAATCATACAAAAATACAATACATGCAAACAATGGAATTGTCTGTTTGAAATTTTTCAATGTATTGTATTAAATAGTATTTTACCGTGCAGGATTATCCGTATTAAGTAGGTTACATTTTTGCATGGAAAAAAAACATAGACAACATAAGTATGAAAAAGCATAGGGTACATTTTGATGCAAAATTTTACCAAAAAAAACAACAGAGAGCAAATATCACTTGTTCCTATTCTTGAATACACGGTACTTATATAGAATTGTTTTCCTTTAATATTATGTTCCTACTGCACAGAGGTATTTGGTTCGCATATTGCGACCAGTAATTTGTTTCCTTTTCTGAATGTGTAAGTGACTTGCATATGGTTTTATTTATGCTTATTGTTTATTTTCATGAAAAGCCTGTTGCTGTAGAAGTAACGGTCTGTCTCTCTGTCAGACTGTCTCGTTGTCCGTCCGTCCGCCCATCCGTCATGAGGAAACTGCGGCTGCAATTACTTCTGTGGCGTTTTCAAATAGTTGTGTACTTAAGACCTTCTTCAGATTAGCTATCACACTCTGAAAGTAGGTCAACACGACGATCATGCTCTAATATAGATAGGTGCATTGCCCTATTGTCCTATGTAGCAACGCACCTTGGTTTTTATATTTTAAACCCGTAACTGACATGTGTCCCCCGTATGTGTGCCATATCATGAATGTTTACAACCTGTTTTAAACACTTAAAATAAAACGTAATACAAAAAATAACTGTGCAATGAATACTTTCAAATAAAGAATACAAAAGAGAAAAAGAACTTGTAATAAACTTACAACAAAGTATACCATCGAGATGCTGTATTAGCCTTTTGACTGAATGTTCACTATTTGCCATGTTGAATTAAGCGATCGTTAGGTTGTATGGATCTTACGAGTCTGTCATTTAACAACAACATCGACGCCTCGGTGACCCAAATAATCTGGTATTTGTAATAAGATACATTATTTGTCAGAACATGTAATTTAATGTACTACACAAGGAAAACGAGATGCTTTAGACCTCACTGAACCATTTGAATCCGAATATAAAAGATGGTGCTATGTGTTATTGGGTAGATTAGACGATATGCACCACACTTGTATTACATAACACAGGACACATATACGCAGAGTTACAAATAATATATACGACTATAACATATTCATCGTTACATAAAATGTATAAGTAAACTGTACATAAACATTACATTCATATGTAAGATACATGCATAGTTATAACGCACGTTAAATCCATGATGTCAATTATGTATGTTTCACAAAACATAAGAAGCACCATTATACATATTGACGCTTACAATGTTATATTTGGGTACATGCATGCACGTATGACATTGATGACGAAATCAAAAGTATGGTAGTAAGATGTTCTTGTAGAATGAATGTTTATGTCATGTTGACATAACTTATAGTAAAATCGTACTGAGCATTAAACATCAGTATGCCGTTACGGTCGCGTACGTTTCAAGATAGCACATAACATTTTCAATTATTGTCCAGAGACGCTATCTGGTATTTTGAAGCATAACGTAACTGACGTGGAAATCGTATTGAGCATTACACTTGGTCATACAAATATATATTATACAATATAAATCGAAACAGTGTGCGTAAATATTAACGCAATATTATGGTAACTGTTTCAACCAGTTTAGCACTATTCTACACAGCCATACATTTAATAACAACAATATTGTCCAATTGTTAGACGTCAATCAAAGCGAAAATAACAACCCTCTTTGGTCAAATGAAAGAAAATACAACGAATACGAAATACACCCTTATTGTTCTAATCGTTAAATAGTTGATGGCCAAGATCATCCTTATTTAAGATATAGTTGTCAATAGTTGATGGCCAAGATCATCCTTATTTAAGATATAGTTGTCAATAGTTGATGGCCAAGATCATCCTTATTTAAGATATAGTTGTCAATAGTTGATGGCCAAGATCATCCTTATATAATTCACGGAACCAAGTGAAATTATCCGCGGACATTCAGTTATGGTTATCCGCACAATTTATTACAGGATCCATATGTTCTAATTAATACGGCTATTACCGCAGACATGGTAAAGAGGAATTAAAACGCTAAGGCCAAATGAACTTTTAAAATGAAATCCATTGTGATTGCATGTAGATACTGTTCTAAATGTTAATGTACTTATTTTAACATGTATTTGATGCAGATCACGTGACTGTAACATATACAATTACATGCCGACAAAGGAAGCATGACTGGAAAGCAAACAGTCATGCGTTTCACATTAGCAAAATTTTCTGTGTTTACAAGCACTTAGTCTATCGATAGCCAAAAGTTGCTATCAGCATATGACTAAAGAAGGCTGATAAACCCTTTTTGCTTTCAATGACGAATTGCTCATTTGCGTTAGGACAGCACATTTTATAATTTAACGCAATATTATGGTAACTGTTTCAACCAGTTTAGCACTATTCTACACAGCCATACATTTAATAACAACAATATTGTCCAATTGTTAGACGTCAATCAAAGCGAAAATAACAACCCTCTTTGGTCAAATGAAAGAAAATACAACGAATACGAAATACACCCTTATTGTTCTAACCGTTAAATAGTTGATGGCCAAGATCATCCTTATTTAAGATATAGTTGTCAATAGTTGATGGCCAAGATCATCCTTATTTAAGATATAGTTGTCAATAGTTGATGGCCAAGATCATCCTTATTTAAGATATAGTTGTCAATAGTTGATGGCCAAGATCATCCTTATTTAAGATATAGTTGTCAATAGTTGATGGCCAAGATCATCCTTATTTAAGATATAGTTGTCAATAGTTGATGGCCAAGATCATCCTTATATAATTCACGGAACCAAGTGAAATTATCCGCGGACATTCAGTTATGGTTATCCGCACAATTTATTACAGGATCCATATGTTCTAATTAATACGGCTATTACCGCAGACATGGTAAAGAGGAATTAAAACGCTAAGGCCAAATGAACTTTTAAAATGAAATCCATTGTGATTGCATG
This sequence comes from Congeria kusceri, assembly GCA_027627225.1. Classification (NCBI taxonomy): domain Eukaryota; kingdom Metazoa; phylum Mollusca; class Bivalvia; order Myida; family Dreissenidae; genus Congeria; species Congeria kusceri. The sequence goes on from CM051026.1 coordinate 40,301,720, forward strand.
TAGATACTGTTCTAAATGTTAATGTACTTATTTTAACATGTATTTGATGCAGATCACGTGACTGTAACATATACAATTACATGCCGACAAAGGAAGCATGACTGGAAAGCAAACAGTCATGCGTTTCACATTAGCAAAATTTTCTGTGTTTACAAGCACTTAGTCTATCGATAGCCAAAAGTTGCTATCAGCATATGACTAAAGAAGGCTGATAAACCCTTTTTGCTTTCAATGACGAATTGCTCATTTGCGTTAGGACAGCACATTTTATAATTTAGTTTGTCTACTGCAGATACAGTTTAAATTACAGTTGCAATGAGCGTCAACGTACAGCTTTCCTCCATACATGACACATGACACTATTCACTTCTGCAATTCACATTGCAGCAAATACCCGGTTGTACGATATGGATGGCTTGTAATCGGTTTTTCATCGACAACGTCTGCATTGATGATCAATGGTGCAATTAACGCCAATGCATGTTTGTTATAGCAATATACAGACATTTAATATAATGCGCATATCTAGATACAGGATGTACAAATGATGAGTAAATCAATTATGCGACAATTAGCAACTCTTAAATCACAAATGATTACGCCTTGCCAGCAAAAAAACAAGTTGTTTTTTACAACATATACCGTTTATCACGTGCTTGATGAATGCAATTGGCGAACTTTTATTACTCACATTTGATACCGTTGATAATTAACTTAATAATATTAGTATACATGTATATTATATTTAAAGAACACATAACGATGGCAAAGTGAGCGCGTGATAAGTTATTTCAAGGCACACAACGTTAATGCTGTTAATATACAATTATAATACAATTTTACAAATCAGTCAATATAATGTGGGATTAAAACAAAAACACATAATGTTCAATTTTTTAAAGAAACAGAAACTTATGTAACTGACAGAGCCAGATCACAATAAAGGTAAAGCTACTTTGATATACTTTTCATGAGATTGTTGACTAACATTACTTTCAATCATGCATAGTTTCGTATATATGAATGAATATACGTTTTAAATCTTAACCAGTTCAAATACTGAATTATTAATATGATATCAATGTTTCCGTCGTAAATCATTTACACAGGGGTGTATTGAAGTCATTTATACTTGTAAATCATCGTTGCATGTATGGCTGGGCAGACAACTCTTGTGCCAATGACGCTCAGCTGTGACAAAATACTTCTGAATGATTACCAAAGATACATAACTGATTAAGTTTTTATTGTAAATTTAACTGTTGATTTTATAACAACTAAAAACAAAACGTTCCGATAAGTGACGCATTCTGGTATGTTATACATTCATTGTTAAACCAATAATATTAGATGAAATTACATATGCATTTACATGCGACTTAATGCTGAATAATTTCTTGTAAACATGCTTAGTTTGATGCGACCATGGCCGGTTACATGTCCCACTGGCGGTTCCAAGGCAGTACAGCAGATTTAAGTTCGTGTGTAGGCAATGCTGTAGTGTACGTAAGTTTGTAAGTTTGATGCGACCTTGGCCGGTTACACGTCCCACTGGCGGTTCCAAGGCAGTAACGCAGATTTAAGTTCGTGTGTAGGCAATGCTGTAGTGTACGTAAGTTTGTAAGTTTGATGCGACCTTGGCCGGTTACACGTCCCACTGGCGGTTCCAAGGCAGTAACGCATATTTAAGTTCGTGTGTAGGCAATGCAGTAGTGTACGTAAGTCTTGTTAATATAATGTGTGTGTGCACATTGTGTACGATTTCATATACTAGTATATACATACAAGCACTGGCATTACATTTAACCTATTTGCTTTTTAATTGGCGCAATGTACATTAATGTCATCAGCAATTTGAGTTATACCGATGTATTTTGTCTCTACTTACCGTCAAGGTAATTTATGCTTCGTATGAAATTGGGGGTACTTTCGTTGTCAGGTAAAGCATTTATTCTGGGCTGAATGCCTATATTATATTGTATGTGCTCTGCAATTTGGTGAAATGGCAACTTATGTATTCTGCAATTCGCAGAATGCCACATTGTTTGTTCTGCGATAGGCGGAATGCCATTTTGTGTTATCTGCAATGTAAGGTACTCAATGGCGATAGACATCGAGCGTGTCTCTGATGATAGTCAATATGTCGAAACCTCTATCATTTAACGTACTGTATATGATAATTCGTAAAGTATACTTTATATTCAAATATTTATTATCATATAAATGAATTGCATATATAATGCAAATAGTAAATATTAATATTGCTTATTCTCTTATATAATAAGTTATTTATTTATTATGTTAAAATTTGAATATATATTTTAATACATTCTAGAGTTGCATGAGTATATATTCTTATAGCTGAATATTGGCTAATTGTATTATCAAATCTCATTTAATCGTCTCTGATGTCAGAAGCCTAAGATAAGAAATCCTTTGATGATAATTTTAGTATTTTTCAGGTTCTGTTTTTATTCTTTGCGGAATGCCTATAGCTATTGTTAATGCGGAATGCCAAGTAATGCTTTTGCAATTGGCGGAATGCCAAGTTATGTGCTCTGCTATTGGCGGAATGCCAAGTTGTATGCTCTGCAATTGGCGGAATGCCAAGTTATGTGCTCTGCAATTGGTGGAATTCCAAGTTATGTGCTCTGCTGTTGACGGAATGCCAAATTATGTGCTCTGCAATTGGCGGAATGCCAAATTATGTGCTCTGCAATTGGCTGAATGCCAAGTTATGTGCTCTGCAATTGAGGGTAGGCCACCCTGATGTGCTATGCGATGTATGGTACCCTTTGCTGATTAGAAGTCCAGATGTCCACGATGAGTCACTGACGGTGATCTTCAGTCTTACTGAACGGAACGAACTGTTATTGACTAAGTATACTTTATATATTTTCTCTTTTACATATATCGGCATGTTACAAGAATATTGGCCTGAAAAGTAAATAATTTCTTTCTTTGTTTTACTCGAATTGCAGCCAATAACAAGCCTTATACCTTTTTGGTTTGTTGTTTCTGTTTTTGTTGGTTGAAACAATTTTGATTACGGAATAATTGTTTTACTCACGATGAAATAGTGAGTAAATAAAATTATTAACGTTTCTAAATTGTTTCTATTTATAGTATTCGGTATTTTACGGTATTATTCGGTTTGCGTTTCGTTTAAAGCGGGAAAATAGCTCGTGCATTGCATGGTTTTGTATGGATATATAAGCGTTAGTCGGCATGGTTTGTTACTCAAAGTTTTATTGGCAGCAAAGTAAGGTCACTGGCCCGCCCACCCACCCGTTTTTACCTATATTGCGTTGCTTTATCGTATTGTTGCTTTTTACAATGATAGATGGAATGTTTCTTGTATGATAAATATTCCTTATATTAATCTTGGTATCTTTTCAGTACCGGTGATTTAACAACAATATTTATTTTTCAACTAAGTGTATTCGAAGAGGATTCAGTGCCTGTAACAATTGCGTATTTGAACAATGCGTAAATCAGGTCAAATCAGTGTATATTCTGCTATAAGTAAATATTTTGTACCTAAAGAGAACACATCAATACACCACTTACCTTACATTTTGGTACAAACATATCGTTTCCATAGTTATATTACAGTTACAGTTCTTTCTCTGCAATTTTAAGTTTAGTTGGTCATGATCCATTTACCTAAGAAAGTACTGTAAGTCACTGGTTAACTGTTTAACACAGACACGTACACTACTAAATCAGAAGAATAATTATAACTGCACATACATTCATTTACTCTTCGAATATTTGAGTTATATAAATTCAACTTGTAACTCAGAGTCGTTTTCTTACCATCCATAGTCCATGTTGAATCAACTTTTACGACGAGATTTGATTGACAATGTGTTTAGCCACTGAGAAAGCTACACCTTAATTGCTTGATGGAGATGTCTTGTACAAAGATGTGTATACTGTCAACGGTGTTTTTCGGTGTTTAATCTAATTAGGTGTAGTTATAAATCCCAGTAGCGTATCGTCAATTGTTAAATAAAGTTTGAATAATATACAGTATAAAAATTATATCCATAGTCACTGTTTATTTGTGTTACAAACACACGACTGTGGTACTATAATAATATCAAGAACAATTGCAAATACTTCCTAAAAGCACAACCGATGTTTTACAAAACATTCTCCAGTCACCGCTTCCTGTTACTCTATTGCAGAATCGAAATCCAATATTAAATATGAACTGACAACGAAATGTTTGTGGGAATAGCGTATTGAACATGTAACAGCCCAATGTTCTGAGGAATACTTGAAATTATAGAAAAACATATCGTTTTGCAAAAAGTTGTTAAATATGAGATAATTGAATGAAAGTAATCAACAAGCTGCATTCACTAGTAATCCATAATGTAAATAGATAATACTAGGTCTGCGTTGTAATAAGATAAGTTTGTATCGTTAAATGTACAAAACGTGTTCGTTCCAAACAGACAAGCTTTTCTTTACTCAACAAGTTCGTGGTATGTTATTTATCCCAACAATTTGCTGTTTCACATAAACTAAATATGTACTACATAAAGCGAAAAGCATAAAAAGTAAAATACTGAGCAAGTGATTTAACCAAAAATAGTAAACAGGCGTTTATTTCGCAAATGTATCAACGATGGAAGTATACATAAGAATCTTATAATGCGATCCGTTGAAATCTTCTTTGTAAATAAACACATAATTCCCATTGAGACTACAATCTAGACGTCATTTAACAGCTCAATAAGCCGGAAAACATTCGATAATGACTAGTTTAGATTAGTTGGTCTCCGCAACTGTCTTCTCAGCTGATAGGATTACAGAAAGTATTTTGATGAGAAAACATGCATTAATAAAAATACATTTTTTTGGTTTGACTTGCTAATTTAAAATATTTTTTGTACTGGTGTGAACTACATGTATACAATGCCATTCTTATTTTGAGACAATACAATTGTCATTGAGCACGTTGAAAGAATGTCCAATATAGCAATAAAAAAAAACAATCGATGAATATACACACTAATTTCTTTAAAAACTATCGTGTTTCAACTTTAGATTTAAACGTTACTAATACATAATTATCGAGCTCTTGCAGAACCGAATATTCACAACGTAGATACATTGATTTAAAACTTAAAACTTCTCGGGGCTGTTTTAATAGTGAAAGTTGTAAAACATAGCCACGAGTTATGCTTATATAAGGTACATGACACCGAAATGAAATATATTCTAGACATAGGTACATTGAACTGTAACTTAGACCTTCCCCGAGTTTCGAAAGAAAACGCTGTGCTACATTGCAATATTTTTTTGGCATTAAATAACATGGAGCTATTGTATTTAAAGACTGTATGTTTTCTATTATTATTATTATATTATGCCAACCAATAGTTTATTTCGATTGACCTACCAACAATATACATTATGACATACTTTTGGCATTCTTTATAACAATGATACTTCATGGCATTTAGAATCTTAATGCTTAAGTGCTGTAACCACTTCTTTCATTGAGCACACCAAAGTAATCATCTACGAAGGAACTGAGTGCAAACAATACTGTGAAATTGACGTCACTGACGTGTGCACATTTACAAATATAGCAATGGCAACTGGAGGAGAGGAGCCAGTTTACAAGACGGGTGTTGTCGTCCACGATTGTTCGTGCTCACCGTGCGGCGAGTATAATTTGAAAGCAAAAGCTGAGTTTGTTGTCACATTTGTGCCAAGCATCACTGCAAACAATACATCAGCTTGCATTCGAAGCTGTTTAAACGCCACGAGGTTTTGAATCGGTCCAGTATAGACCAATAGAATGTACACAGAAACCACTCGGTTTATGACGTGTTGAAAATGTGTGAAATACATCCTGAAAAGCTACTTGAATTCATTGGCCTCGATCACGACGAGCTTTGCTGTAGTGTCTGCCTCATTTCACATAGGTAAATTCGTTGGGCATGTAGTTAATAATGTTATTTAAATTAAGACATACATGTGTGTGTGCTGTTTATGTTAATCAGCCAATAACCAAATGACTAAAATTGATAATTAACGTTGTGAAGAGCTGCTGTCATTTCTCTGTCTATGTATTATAAGATGATTGATTGATAAACATACTATTTAAGAAAATGAAAGTTTTTTTAAAATATTAATTTCAATATTTTCAATAAACTAACAAACAAAGATTTAAAGGCCATAAATGCATAATGTAATCAGTTTTTAATAGTAAAAGTGAGAGCTTGTATAGACATGTAAAAATGTGTATTTTCTCTTTTGAGGGATTGTAATATAAACATGTAAAATATATATTTTACATACATAATATAAATGATGTTTCATTTTGTTTAGGATTTTTTTCTCTCTCTGGAAATTATTTTATGCTCTTTATATGCAGAGTGTTCTTTATATGCAGAGTGTTATAAGTACTTAAAACCTATTGTCTATATACTTGCGTATTATGCATAAACACATCGGCTTATGTTTTGTCCACATGTTTTGTGTTATAGTTGCACTGTTTGTATGTCTTTTTGTTTGTTTGAACGGAGATAAAATGTATTGTGTATTGACTGCGGTAAATGATAATGCTTTTTGTTGTCTATGGGAGATCAAAGAAAATGTAATTCATTATAATGAGAATGGATAATATAAAGATTGTTTCATACAATTGTCGTGGTCTGAATGATGTTTCAAAAAGAACTGATGTTTTTAAATATTTAAAAAGTCTAAATGCCCATATATACTGTCTACAAGATTGTCATTTCATTTCTTCAATGGAAAAACATATTTACTCACAATGGGATGGTGAATGCTATTTTAGTTTTGGCACTTCTAACTCAAGAGGAGTATGTATTTTATTTAATAAATGTTTGACAAATCTGTCTGTTAAAGTGCACAATTTAGAAAAAGATACAAAAGGAAATTTATTAATTCTAGACTTAACAATAGATAACCATAGATTTACTCTGTGTACTCTTTATGGACCAAACAATGATACTCCTATGTTTTATAGTAAACTTTTCAATATAATTGAAAAAATAGGAAATGAGTCTTTTATATTATGTGGAGATTTTAATTTTGTACTTGATGTGAATAGTGATTATGCCAACTATAAAACATTATATAATAATAAGAAGTCAAGGGAATTGTTATCCTCTGCAATCATTGATAAAAACCTAATAGACACTTTTAGGGTCATAAATGGTGATGCAAAATGTTTCACTTGACGAAAGCCTAACACTGTCCAACAAGCCAGATTGGACTTCTTTTTAACCACTAATAATTTTAATCAGTTTATTAGGAAATCGGACATACACGCAAGTTACAGATCAGATCACTCCCCTATTACTGTGGAATTGAATTTTAGCAAAATAGAACATGGTAAAGGGCAGTGGAAATTTAATAACTCGTTACTTTATGACTTGGAATATCTTCATTGTATAAAACAGAAAATTGACGAAGTTAAGCAGCAATATGTCTTACCTGTTTATAATATTGAATATCTTAATTCTATAGAAAATGACTTAATACAGTTTACTATCAATGATAAATTGTTTTTAGAAACTTTATTAATGGAAATCAGAGGTAAAACCATATCATATTCAAGCTTCAAATCCAAAAAGAGAAAAGAAAGAGAAGATTATATTTTAAAAGCAATTGAAGACATTGAAAAAAAATTAACAAATGAAAACATAGAAGAGCTCAATCTATTGCATCAAGAACTCTTAAACATACGGAACATGAAAATGAAAGGTGCTTTCATTAGAGCTAGGGCAAAATGGATTGATGAAGGCGAAAAACCCTCAAAATACTTTTGTAACTTAGAAACTCAATATGCTTCTAGTAAAAACATCCCCTTTATTGAAAATGATGAAGGTCAACGGCTACTTGACAATCATGGTATTTTAAAAGAAGCTGCCAATTTTTATAAAAATTGTAAACAAAGTCTGTTTCCAATGACTCTTACAATGTACATGATGACCTTAAAGGCATACACACTATTAAATTGAGTAATGCACAATCTCAATCATTAGAAGGCATATTAACACTTAAGGAAATATCAATTACTTTAAAAAATATGAAACATGATAAAAGCCCTGGATCAGATGGTTTTACAGCAGAATTTTTTAAAGTTTTTTGGAAAGATTTAGGCCACTTTATAGTAAGAAGCCTCAACTATGCTTTTACCTCTGGAACCATGTCAGTTACTCAAAAACAAGGTATAATCACACGTATACCTAAAGATAATAAACCCAGACATTTTTAAAAAAACCTAAGACCATTAACACTTTTAAATGTCATTTACAAGCTTGCATCTGGGACTATTGCTAACAGATTAAAAACTGTCCTTGATACCTTAATTTCTATAGATCAGACAGGATTTATTAAAGGCAGATATATTGGTGAGAATACCAGACTATTATATGATATTATGAAATATACAGAAGATAACAATATCCCTGGACTCTTGATGACCATCGACTTTGAAAAGGCGTTCGATACCCTTGAGTTTGATTTCATAGAAAAAACATTAGATTATTTTAATTTTGGTATAGCATTCAAAAAATGGATTTCCCTTTTCCTATATAATACCATGACATCAATTCAAATCAATGGGTTTTTATCAGAGTTTATTACAATAGAAAGAGGTTGCCGACAAGGAGACCCAATAAGTTCCTATATTTTTATTCTCTGTGCTGAAATTTTGGCAATTAAAATAAGAAATTGTAATGCAATTAAAGGAATAGAGATTGAAAATATTGAATATAAAATTTCTCAGTTTGCTGATGATACATCTCTCTTTTTATATGGCACAGATGTTTCCCTCAATGCTACCCTTGATCTTTTAAATAACGTTGCCTTATGTTCTGGATTAAAAATCAACTATGACAAAACAAATCTTGTATGGATTGGCTCCAAAAAGTTCAGCACACAATCAATAAAAACTAAGTATAAACTAGTCTGGGGCACAACAAACTTCAAAGTTTTAGGAATATTATTTGATGTTGATTTAAAAAAAATGATTGACATGAACTTCTCCAGTAAACTTAGAAAGCTGCATAATGTTATAAATTTTTGGAACAGAAGAACTTTAACACCCCTAGGAAAGATAACTGTTGTTAAATCACTCTTACTTCCCCTTTTTACACACCTGTTTATAGCTCTTCCTAGTCCAGGGGAAAAAGTATTAAAACAGATACACAGCCTGTTTTATAATTTTGTATGGGATGGACCTGCAAAAATTAAACATACTATTGCGATTAAATCATATGATGATGGAGGAGTTGGTGCGACTGATATATATGCTTTTGAAAAAACCATGAAAATGACATGGTTAAGGAAAATTGTATCATGTAATGGAAAATGTTTCCAACTGGTATATTCTATGTTTGATGTGAAGAAAATGTTGAATGTAGGAAAAGATTACATTGAAAAAATTATGAAAAGTTTAAAAAATTGTTTTTGGAGAGATGTACTTACATGTTATATCTATTATATTAATAAACAAATTGTTAGTAAGTGTGAAGATATCCTTGATATGCCTCTATTTTATAACCACAATTTTAAGATAGGTACAAATAGTGTATATAATAAAAATATGTATGACAGGGGAATTAGATATGTAAGAGATATAGTATGCACTTCTGGACAGTTTTTAGAACAATCTGTAGTAGAAAATCTTATTGGTGTTAAAATTAACTTCATATTTTATGAAGGTTTAATCAGAACTGTGAGGGCATTTATCAAATTGTCAGGCTTCCCAGTTATAAAAAAGCCAAATATGCAATGTGCATTTATATCATTTTACTTGAATAACATAGTATTGATGCATAATCAAAACAAAATTGTTTATAAATGTTTTACTTATAACACAGATGTACCAACTTGTCACTCAAAATGGAATACACTATTTAATAACATTGAATGGACAAAAGTGCATACACTTGTTTTTAATATATCTAGAGATACATACACTCAGTGGTTCCAGACAAGAATTGTTCACAGAATCTTAGGAACCAAATCCTTGCTATATAAAATGAACATTGTTAATGACAATTTATGTTCTTTTTGTAATGAAAATGAGGAAACTATATTACATATTTTCTGGGAATGCAATTGTACAAAGAGAATTGTAGATTATGTTATTGAATTCTTAGGGTCACATAATGTGCAAAAATATACTGAAATTTCCTGTCAAACAATGTTATTTGGGAGTACAAACATTAACATGACTGATATAAATATTCTTATTCTAGAAATGAAAAAATATATATTTGTATGCAAGAGAAAGGGATTATTACCCTCAATAAGAGGGCTGAAGAATAATCTTTGCTTAGCATGGGAAATTCAAGCTAATACAAAATGTCAAGAAAAGGAACTGCATAACTGGGCAATTGTAAAACTATTTGTTGACCAATAGCATAATCTTATTGTAAACTGTGTTGTTTGCTTAAAATATCTAATACCATGGTCATTTGTTTGTCTATGATTGATTTATATCTGTCGGAAGTCCAAACTTTTGTCTCTATCCTATCATTTCATTTGTGTATGTGTTTGTGTGTGTGAAATGTGTGGTTGTGTCTGTATAATGTTATGCATGGATTTTATCTACCTCTATTATAGCAATACCAGTAATATGTCAAGCAATTTGAACGAAATGTTAAAGGAGCTCTATTATATACTAACAAATTAACATGTAAACTAACAATACAAATTGTAATGTATGGAGGTGAATAAAAGCTACATAAAAAAAAATAAAAAAAAAATAAAATAAAATAAATGAACGTTGTTTCGCATTGATTATATAAAACAATGCATTAGTTGTTTTATTATCATGACTAGTGATTAACAATAATTAAAATATAAAAACAGGAAAACGTTCAATGAAACAATCAAATGGCGAAAGATATATATTTATTAATGACAGACGCTAATTTGAACGAGACGATAAACGTGTTGACAGCAAAGGTATTTATAAATCATAAGACAACAGTCAATGCCGAAGTTGTCGGTTTAACCCGGCGTTTCTGTATTTATTTCAGAGCATGCACGACTATGCAACAAATCTCAACTACGTATCAAACGTATGTTGAAGAGTTTTACATTGAAAATATGATTCAATCAATTTAAATTGCCATTAGAAACATTACAGAGAAACAATATAAGGTATCCTTAAACCAAGAACACATTGTTGATTCAACAAAACAAGTTAAATGCGAAATCGAAAAGTTTTGCAAGGAAACAACTGCATCATTAAATCATCTGAAAAGTCCTTTGACGCTCTTGATAAAGAAGTTACAGATTGGAAAGAAGCATCAAATGGCAGACTTGATAATCGCTCGGCCGCGCTGAATATGGTTTCAAAATTATCATATGCAGATTATCAAATATGCAGAAGCAAGTTAGCTAAAGCATATGTTCTTCAAGAGCAATTGGCTTCAATACCACATCCATTTTTTTATTTTGAGCAACACCAATGTTCAACACACATGTTTTTCTTGATGTGGATACCCTAGGGTCAGTTGCAGGAAAAGTTTTGACCACGGCCCAACAAACCCGTTTTTCCGAACATTTTTTTACTTTAAAACAGATATGAATGCAAATGGAAGTAAAGGGCAACATGTAAACCTTTATGACCAAGCAAACACATATTATGTACGTGTGCTGAATGAGGACAAATGTATAAAATTATTAACGTTTCTAAATTGTTTCTATTTATAGTAATCGGTATTTTACGGTATTATTCGGTTTGCGTTTCGTTTAAAGCGGGAAAATAGCTCGTGCATTGCATGGTTTTGTACGGATATATCAGCGTTAGTCGGCATGGTTTGTTACTCGAGGTTTTATTGGCAGCAAACACGGTCGTGTAAGTTAAAATGAAGTAAACGTAATGTTGCTAGTATTTCGATGTTTAATTCGACTTTTAAAAGACAACATTAGAAGAAATCCGATCGGACTGCTGAGAGCGTCAGGGAGAGGTTAAGTATTGGAGAAATAATGATATGTGCACTTAATTTTCTCAGAAAGATTGAAAATCCAGATATTTTTAAAACGTTTGGCATTGTATGTGGGGCATGGACCGCACAATCTCATTTGATTACTATGTTAAATTACTCCGGTAAAATAAGTTTTCTCTACGATTGTGTGTGTGTGTATTTGTCGTTGGTTTGTTAGACTAGAATTTGTGTTTGGTAGATTTAAAATCATTTTTTCTGGTTTCCCGTATGGGGAATTTGTTTCCAATGCATGATTTTTTGCATGGAGAGGTCCCGTCGTTGTGGTCAGTGAAGTGTTTCAATTGCGAGGGTCGTCTAATAAATCTTTACTGGGTGGTGTCAAGTTTGAATAAAAACACTGGTACAACACTATGTGCAAACTTCGGTAATTGTTAACAAGGCAACATGGTTTTGCTGTGCTTGTTTGTTTGTTTGCGGTCAGAGACTGACCGGCTATTTTTAGTTTGTGAATTGTTGAATGCGCTGTGTGTTTAGGCCTTTGGATGTCGCACAGCATGTTTTATGGTCGGCCCTCTGAATGACTTGTCCAGTTTGTGACAATTGCTATTGCTGGTGGAAGTACAGTGGTTCATGAAAGGCATAAAACATGTGCAGGTTGTGTACTGATATTTGTATTTTGTGTCGACACCTGAACTATAGTTGGTTAAAATGTTGTTAATAATGAGGTGATCAACCATTTATTGTAAATAGGCGGAACCCTGGTTTTCTGTTTACAAATACGCTGTAATCGTCTGCAATTTAAATCGTTTAATTTACACGTATCGATTAGACCATGATTATAAAAGGTCTCACTTGCATTTTAACCGACTGTATATTTCGTACATAAACAAACACTCATGGGGAAATGAGATGTTCCATCGTATACGGAGAAGCACGTTTAGTATACACACGTAATATTAATGTTATAATGTTAGCTTGTATTTGTGCAAAATCATTTCATTTAGTTGCGATATCCATTTATATTTATTTTCTGTATTCTTTTAATGAACATATTGCCACTCTGTACATATTGTTTCAACTGTGTCACAAACTGTTTTATATTTAAAAAAAAATGGTTTAATCTCTGTGATATACGCTAAGTTAGTCGGATAATGACATGCTGGGTAGGTCGCCTATTCATGTATATAACATGTTGAAAACTGCCGTGGATTTGTTGGGGGTTTTGATTCACATTTGTTGGTTAAACAGAGCTGTTTTGTGTTAAACTGTTATGAATCCCGATAATAATGAAATATCAATATAACTTTCACACAGTTTAAAGTAAATCACTAGTTGGTTATATAATATTGTTTATTGTATAGCCTTATATTATATACATTCTTATTTTGTTCTATTTCGTTTTGTTCATGATTAAGTTGAATTTACCGAAACTCGTCTTTGCTAGCCTATATTCATGTTTCCATAGATTATTGGATTTTATTTTGTTTGCAGATGATTTTATTTCAATGACTTGAACGGAACGTATACATAGGATAAAGTGTTCACACCAGATTTACGTTTTCACTTTCCGGACATGCATGTTAGCCTAAGCACCTTATGTATGCGGTGTTATTGCCTGTGGTCTTTGTAGCAGTGGTTTAGATATCGTTCAATGTGTTAAGAATTGTATTAAAGCAGCAAGTTTAACTTGTATAGTACTGTTAATGGTAGCACATGAACCCTTAATGGCCAATATATGAATCCCTCTGAAAATTATCGATAATAAAAATGGTTGTATTTGGTCAGTTTTCAAATCTGCTAATAAAAAGATATCATTATTGTAAAATCCGTTGTAATTATTATCACATATTTCCCATGTTTGATTTACTCAAATAATTGCATCAAATTTATAGATTTTTGTCATTAAACCGAAAGTAAAAAATTTACTAATGAACAATATTATTTGATAGTTTACATGTAATACGTTTTAAAGACGGATGTTGTTTTGCTTTGTTTTTGAAGTAGATATAAAAGAAATAAAAATAAAATTCGTTCCGTAACGATACTTATATGATATATTTACGGCACATGTCAGTTACACTTGTTTGCGTTCAGTCTTAACATCGAACGTAGGTTGCAATTTAAAAATATCAGCAGCATTTTTCAATTCTTCTACTACCACCTCGTCAACTATCTTTAAAAACAGTAGCTAAGCAAAAATAATTCGGTTTGTCTAATTCGATTTTAAGAGAGTAACTAACCAGTTAAACGCAATCTCCAAAAATACAAACGGGACATCACTGTAAAAAGTCAGAATGATATGGCTTGACTAGAACATCGTTTGTTTCGAAATCGATGAAACACATCTCATATGGGTTTAATTGATAAACGTCATTGAACCTATTATATGTCTACGTATCAATCGGAGGCAGATACTTTGGAAAGCCAGCTTCATTTATCTTATGTAATGATGGTAAACACTTTCAAAAGCTACAACATGCACTGTATTGTACAAAGCTCTAAAACGCGCAGAGGTAACAATTATATCAGGTCATCGCTGCACGCACGGGAAAACATATGAAGTAACACATATAAATAATTATCAATTTTAATAAAAAATAACTCGCTTAATGTAAAATTTACGCACTTATCGCGTAATTTATGTTTCTTCAACAAATGTATGACAACATAAATTCAATTAGGATGTAATCTCAATGTATAAATATAATCGACAAACAAACGAATATCATAAACAAAAAACAAGGAAGAACTTGGAGCGTAGAGACTTTCGTCAAGGCAGCTCACTTCATCATATGCACTTTAGTAAACGATACAGCATTATGTGGCGACCTGCCACGGTGGTCCAGATAGCATTAAATATAAAGATTTATTCAATATTTCAGAGAATTTTATTTATTCTGCGATATTCAATAACTATGATCTCGGAACAGAACGTGGTGGTCGGAGCCTAATATGCAATATTATCGTGCAATGAGTAGCGTGTAGTATACTGAAAATTAGTTTAAATGTATTCGCACGCTACGTATTGCACGGCAAGCTTCCACGTTCGACAACGGTGACTTTGGAAAAGACACATATGTTTGACACACATGTCAGACATCATGTGAAGTTTAGGAAACGCTTATGGATGGGACATCGTGGAAAGTTGCAATGCGATAGGTAAATATGGTATAAAACACTTGTAGCACACTTTGACCTCAATATGCTAATTATTTAATCTCGCCTTGCAGGCTCGTTGAATAACTAACATATTTCGGTAAAAGTATGCTATATAAACAACATCAAACATAAGCAATAAATCAGATAGTAATACAAAATGTAATATAAAAGTGGTTAAAAATATTACTTAGCAAAAAGAAAAAATGTATAACCAGACGTGCCCTTTTTAGCAGCGTCACCGCGCACATAATACCCTTTATCCGAGTCAAGCGCTATGCCCTTCTAGATTAAACACTATTATAACAATTACTTATTCATATAATATGTCCAACCTTTGCAGAACGTTTTATGAAAATCCGTTCATAAGCTGTTTGCGTAAAGTTGATACACGTAAAATACAAACCTACACCAGAATGACAACATTTCGTTCATGTCTACATGAAGAATGCGAAGACTTACAATAAAGTAAACACATTCTCATGTGACGGAGAAATAATGGCATGTCTGTCAATATTAACGCGAAGATAAAGAACAAGAGCTGTCGGAGGACTTTTCTTATGCTTGTCAACGTTACTGGCATTTTTTTTCTAAAGAAATATGTAAATTCCATGAAAACCAATTTTTTTTTAACGAAATGCATTACAGTCAGCACATCAATAAATTGTTTAGTATAAGTGACCTTGACCCCACCCACCCCATATGCAATCCCATGCGAGGTGTCGATATAAGGTATCTATGCATGAAGTTTCATTAAAATATCTCGATGCATTCTCAAGTTATTGATCGGAAACCGTTTGTATATTTTTAGTAACAAAATATTGATCGGCTATCGTTTTTCTAGGTTTTAGTCACAGTGACCTTGACCCCATCCACCCCATATGCAATCCCAAGCGAGGTCTTGATGTAAGGCATCTGTTTATAAGGTTTCATTAAAATATCTCAATGCATTCTTAAGTTATTGAGCAGAAACCGTTTTTCTATTTTAGTAACAGTGACCTTGACCTTGACCCAATATGCAATCCCAAGAGAGGTCTCGATACAAGGTATGTATATATTAAGTTTCATTAAAATATCTCAATTCGTTCTCAAGTTTTTTAGCGTAACCGTTTTTCTATTTTTAGTAACAGTGACCTTGACCCCACCCAACCCGTATGCAATCCCAAGCGAGTTTTCGATATAATGTATGCATGTATAAAGTTTCATTAAAATATCTCAATGCGTTCTCAAGTTATTGAGCGGAAACCGTTTTTAGATTTTTAGTAACAGTGACCTTGATCCCACCCACCCCATATGCAATTCGAAGCGAGGTCTCGATATATGGTATCTATGTATTAAGTTTCATTAAAATATCTCAATGCGTTCTCAAGTTATCGAGCGTAAACCGTTTTTCTATCTATAGTGTCAGTGACCTTGACCTTGACCCCACCCACCCCATATGAATACCCTAGTGAGGTGTTGATATAATGTATGTATGTATTAATTTTTGATTAATATATCTTAAAGTGTTCTTTGAATCCGTTTATTCTATTTATAGCAACAGTGACCTTGACCCCACCAACCCCAAATGCAATCCCTATCGAGGTTTCGCTATAAGGTATCTATGTTTGCATTTTCATTACAATAGCTTATCCGTTCTCGAGTTAGGGAGTGGAAACGAAAAGTTGAGAAACAAGCTTAACGAAAAACTTTAACTGTCCATGTAGCTTATATGTAAAATTTTTAAGTGTAAAAAGGCCCATTATTTTGACAAATTTCAAACTAGAGTTATCAAAAATGGCCCAGGAGTTCATTTCAATATAGGAAATAAGTATTCTAAGTTTGAATGAAATCCCTTAAGCCATTCCTGAGAAACCAGCTTTCCGAAAAACTTAAACCTGTCCATATAGCTTATGTAAAATTTCTAAGACATGCGATGTTTGTTGCGTGTCTTGTACTCATAATACTAATGACTATTGTTTGATGATTCAATGTTGAATTAGTTTGTGATACTAAATAATTCAGATAGACAATACAAGTCTCAGCAATAATAGAAGACCTGTTAAGAATGGAAACTTAATATGCGCAATGTTATGTTCGACTGTAGAATATACATCGTTTCCCACAGCATTGCGGTGAATGAAACAGAAACTTGAATTATGCCTTTACAATATTGAGTACTTTTTATTTTATTTTAGAGTTAGTTAACTGTATTTCAGTCATATCATGGCAGTCAGTTAACATACTCACACTTTTCCTGAGCCGATCTAAGCGGGTTACCAATACTAAATGCACATACATATGCCAGTAAGTGACAACTGCATTAATTAAATCAGAGGTATGGGAAGAATGGCCGTACACAAAATTGCATGACCAATCATCACACAAGCTATGTGGCCGGGCTTGGGAGTGAACTCACAAACACCGCATTGACAGTCCAGCGCTATCCGGGCCGGCAAAATGGACATTGGTAAGATATTTCTCAATGACTGCAATTTATATTGTTTTATTTCCCTTACCCCTTTGACGATGTACATCCAAATGTCCAAAGCCTGTGTGTTTCAAATTCCAGTGTTATTAACCATGATGCAAATATCTAGATGAATGCGTTTTATATTTGTCTGCACAAATACAAATAACTGAACACATGCATTGCACTTGGTTATGCCTTTTTGATATTATTATTATTGCTTTGCATACAAACAGGTTTTTAATTTTATTAGCAAGTTTGTTATTAAAACAATCATTTAGATTGTCCTTCCATAGAAGCTGCAACTAACGTCGTTTATGACATACAAAGTTTATTACATTCAAAAACTGAATACTATGAATGTAGTTATCAACGGGAAAACAGTCTTATTCCCATCGAGCCATTAAAATGGCAACTTTAGATAACTGGCTCGTATTTGCCGTGTTGTCTATTCGATATATGAGACGCAGTCAATGTCAAATGTGCGCCAATTATTATTCCATATCAGTTGGAGCCTGTTTATTACAGTGCAATGAGTTTATTTAGCGTTCGATAAACCTGCATTGAACTCTATCTCATTAAGATTTCCAATGTTATCTTGGATAAATATGAAATCTAAATTTGCCTTTATTTAAACAAACATATGTATGTGTTCGATACAGATTCATAATATTTGATGTGTGAAATTCCGTGATGTACATGTAACAATGGAAGAGAGCGCATAAAGCTCAGTCCATCTATGCTGCACCGCTCGATACTTATCTTAATCAACACAGCCAATGCCGTCATTAGACTAAATTGTTTATTGCAAATGAAGGAATTAAAACCATACTACAATCCCAGATTTAGGTTATTTGAAATCAATAACAAGAGCACCGCATACTGATGCTGGACAATCGACTTTCCCATGTTTAATAGTTCTCTAGGCTTTTGTTTATAGAATAAGTGTATCGCTGGCATGAAGTACTTTGAAGTTCAAGTCAATACCTCTTATAGGTATTGAGAAATTTGACCTCAAGCAAAAACATCTAAGTTGAAAAAAGGGCGATTACTCCACAAAATCCTTGATATAGCTACTTCCTCTTGTCTATAGAATACTTTCATCACTGTGATCAAGTACGCTTGTCTGCAGAATGCTGTCAGCACTTTAAACAAGTACCTTGAATTTCAATTTAATGCCTTTGCTAGCTATCGAGAACTTTTATATTTACCAACAAATTGTCAAAATATGCTAAGTTGTAAGTCCAAACAAGGGCAAATAACGCTGGAAATACAAATCACAGGGTAATCTGCATTGTTGTAATGGAGTACCCTTTTATAATAAAAACTTATTGGAAGTTTCAAATAGATATTTTTGACAGCTTCTTAGAAATGAACTAAGACTAAAACTTTAAAATAAACGCAGACGCAGACGACAGAGCGACGATAATAGCTCGACTTTTTTTTCTTCAAAATGTCGAGCTAAAACAATGGACTACAAATGATATTGATGGCACTAAGGACGCCGATGCTAGAATGCTATATTAGGTTTGTATTTAAAACTTGTAATTTTGATTCAGAGCTACTGCAAATAACAGAAACATTCGTGCGCAAAAACATTGTCAAGTATACCATACAAAATTATTCACAGTAAAACACACAAAATAGGACAATAACGCGTTCGTCGTTACATAAAATATCTAATCTTATACAAAAAATGCATGCATACATAAAATATGCCACATAGGTATACTTACTCGGATACTGACTCTTTAATAATAAACGAAAACTGCTAATTGTACTTCAACTGAATGAAGTTACTGGCTATCGATAAGAATCATTTTCGATTTTGACTGAATCAGTTAAACATATATGCTGTACGCAAACTGCATGCTTAAAGTATATGAGCTAAATGCTAGTGCTCTAAGTATGTGATATCACACGTAATCATCTTGTTGACACGTACGTATGCCACTAACACCACTATGCATACTGAAGCTTAAAATGTGGATGCATGCGTGCACATATGACAGAGATTGCGAAATCAAAACATTATAGTCGGATGCACATGTCAGATGAACGTGTTTGTCATGTTGAACTTGGCATGACTCAACTGATAGGGAATCTTACTGAGCATTAAATCGTTTGCCGTTACGGTTGCGTATGAGTAAAACTAATACATATTGGTTTCCATATGTCTACGTAGGTATTGTCCACAGACAAGGAAATCTTAGTGAACATTACAATTGGTCGTAAATATCCATTATGTAGGATAAATCATTGTACTTCAACCACATCAAAACAATAATGCACAAACTTACATTAAAGTACAATACAATTTACGAACTGTGAAACGTCATTCAGAGCCATTCCTGAGAAACCAGCTTACCGAAAAACTTAATCCAAAGCTCCTACAAGAAATCTTGAAATAAGTTAATCAAATTTTCTGTGTGAAATTTAGAGGTTTACATTTCAAAAGGGTTAAATACCTTTCAATATTCGCTAGTATAAAAACTGTTATATGTGCAATTGCCTTAATGGATTGTATAAATGAAAGAAAGTTACCCACGTTTCCCCCTTGCACTGTTGTAAATATAGTCCCTGAGCGCAAAATAACAACAGCAACCACATGTGGCGCATTGAAAGGACTACCACAAAACAGAAATACATCGTTTCCTTTCAGAAGCACTGCAAAATGGTATCGCCAACAGTTGATGTCCAAAATTATTGTCCTATAAAACAAGGAGCGTCACAAAATTATCAGCTGAAATTGCGATATGGTTTTCCGCACTCTTCATTGCCGGATCCATATTTCCAATTCATATCAGTATTACCGCCGGCAAGATTATTGGGAATTGGAACGCCAAGGCAAAATACACGGGTACTGTCTCTTGTACTTATTAATATGTTTTTAAATGAATTCCCTTTGTGAGCATGCGTGTTTGTGTTGATAGTTTGTTTTATTTTAATTTCTTAATAATTAAAATTTTTAATGTTAATGTAGAAATATTCATCTGAGCAGAAAATTACAAAACTTCAACGACATTACATCGAGAACAGTGAGTTAAAATCATTGAGTATTTGTTTTGGGGTACATAGTATTTCTCGTCTCCACAGGAGTTGCAGATGTGTCTTGATCAATTACATGAATATTGCAAAAAATGGGGATTAGAGGTAAACGTTGCCAAAACAAAAACTATAGTTTTCAGAGAAAGAGGTGGACTAAAAAGGGGTGAGACATGGTTTACGGGAACATATTAATCGATAACGTGAATGAATTTAACTACCGTGGTGTTACATTAAACTATACTGGCAGCTTTGAAACTGATATACAAACTCTTCATGTAAAAGCATTAAAAGCAATGAATAATCTCATAGCAAACCTGAAAATATATTATACAAAGCCTAAAACTCCTTTACAATTATCTGATTCTTTTGTTTCTCCTATTATGTCGTATGGTTGCGAGGTGTGGGTTTTTTCAAAATCACATACACTGGAAAGAATACATATTAAATTCTGCAAAACACTACTAGGTGTAAGATTATCTGCAAGATATATAGCCATCTACTCTGAACTTAGCAGAAACCCTGTACATAAATAGATATGTTAGGATACTTAAATATTTATTCAAACTATGTAGCTCTGACAATATTATTATTATAACTATCGTAAATATGTCTCTGATAGATGTGGAAAACGGAAAACAAAACTGGTTTGCAAACGTAAAACAACTTCTGGAAAAACCTGGCTTTTTAAATGTTTGGTTGAACTTTTTCATGATCTTAATGTTAATGCTTTTATTTTGATGTTTAAACAACGTTTGACTGATCAATATTTACAGGAAGGGAGAGCATCGTTAGAAAAAAAAGTTGTGTTTTGACGCTATATAGAAATGTCAAAGATAATATTGGTCTTGAGCCATATCTAAATGAAATAAATTGTAAAACATTAAGAACGTCTATTACTAAAAGTCGTATTTCTGCGCATGATTTAATGATTCATACAGGCAGATATGGAGGCCAACAGGTTGAGCGTAACCATAGACTATGTCAAATATGTAAGAGCTCGGATATCGAGGATGAATTTCATTTAATTTTTGTCTGCGCTCCTTATCAACATTTACGAAACAAATACGTTCGGCGGTATTATAGAATCCGTCCTAGTATGTTTAAGTTCATACAACTTCTTTCAACCAGCAATAAAAAAGAGATATTGTTATTAAGAAAATTCATCTAAGAGGCATTCAAACAAAGATTTTCTTTTATACATGGCAACTAGTTACATTATTGCCATTACTACTTGTATTGCACTTAAAAGCTTAGCAACGTTAATCTATACAAATACAAACATGCTAGCAGTGATGTTTAGAAAAATTATGTTGTTATATATTCTGAGACATTGAAACATTGATGTTTGGTTCGTATCATTACCATACAAATGCATATTGTGCTGTATTCTTCATTTCAAATTGCATGTATAAGCATCGATGTTTTTCCTGTGTACTATTATTTACTATTATTTTACTAATATAGGTGTATGTTCTAAACAATTTTAAGCATGCTCCGAATATCGGTTCTTTAAATGTGTTTCTTGATAGGTATATTTTAAATGTTGTATACTTATGCATCGTTGTAAGTCATTACGTCCATCCAAATGTTTCAATTATAAATTGATAAACTTGCCAAACCTTTGTTCTATACTTAAATTATGTATATTATTTGTTTATATTACGATAAACATGTATTTTTAAAGTGAAAATTGTTTAAGTGAGAATAAAATTTATGTTCTGTTCTGTTCTATTTCTACCGTTATGTATCACGTACCAGTGAACTATATAATATGTAATAGCTGTGACAATATTCGTATACACATTACCGTAAACACATGTCATATGAGTTATAGTTATTTTCAGACAATTGTAGTTAAACATAATAATATGTTCCATAATCAACTGTTTCATGACGCTTAAGAAGCAAGACTTTATTCTCCATATTAATTTAAAGTTTGTAGCAAAAACATTATATAGCTGAAATAAAATGATCAACACAAAATACGATTTTATGTAATGCACTGACAAATGGTTTGTTGTGTGGACTATATAGCGACGATACACGTAAGCCTGTCATTGGAATGTATTATCCTTATTACAAAAACTACATGGAAATTGGGAAAACATGTTCTGTTATGGAAAATGTATATCATATCGAAAAAGACAATTTTCATTTTGATGGACTGGTTGCTCGAAACACGCATTTTAAACGTGAATTCTAATATTGCTGTTTTTATCCCTATGAACATAAGTTTGATTAGATATAGATCGCGCGACCATAACATATACAATCACATGCCACACAAAGCCCATAAATTCAATGCAACAAATTAAAATAAAAAAGAACAATAATGCACGAATAATGTTCGAACGATCGTAACAAATGTAGCAACTGAGATTAGCAAACTAACGGCAATTGCGAACCAATATATAATGTGAACCCAACTGGCATTTATGTTGTTTTCTTACATAAATGAAATTAAATGTGTAGTTTTTAATAGACATGTTTACAATTATAAAATTAAACACATATACGGATGTATATTTTGTATTTATACAATAAGCGTTTAATACAGTGCTTTATGCATGACTATATCTGAAATATATATTTAAACCTTAATACCGATAATAACATCACTGAACAACCGGAAGTGAAAATCGGTACTGCAACTGTAACTGAATTGTCATCAAAGTGTACACTTATTTTCATAATGTTCAGCAATCATTCACATTAGTGAATACAATTAATATAATTATCTCACAGGCAAACAGTGATTTCGCCTATAATTAGTTGTAGGCAGGCGACGTGTATATGTGTATTGTTCTTTCCAATTAGGAATAGCACAAAAGTGTAGCCTCTCCGATAATTCTTATCAGATTATAAGGACAAACAGGCTTTTGAGCCAGTTGTCGTAACAATGTAAGACTTTCCGTCAATGTAAATCGAATACAATTCCTTAAAACTATCATGGCTCACTACAGAATCACGTATTCATGTTGCGGCAACTTACTGAAATGTTACATTGGGACCATACAATAAAAGTGACTCAAGGTAAACCATGTTGCACGACGTATATAATCGTTTAATTGTTTTCATACATCTCACAATATTATTGTCGAAATTTAACATACCAAAACACAAGGTCACTGCATTAAACCAAGCAGCAGAACAAATCATCTGCCGATTGTATTTGTAACACATATACAACGCAAACAGCATGACATTTATGTCTTCATACAGTTAATGTGAAACACAATTGTGCACGTATAATCTTAAATACGGTGTATTAAATACTTAACCCCGTGTGAACTTACTTTGACAAAAACCCACGATTACCCTTCGTGCTTTTTTCAATGTTATTGAAATTGTCTTCCTAATCCAATTGTCAATTCTTGTAAATTTGTCGAGACATATTTATGACAATTTTGGCTATCGGCAAACATTCTAAAGTAGCATAATTTCGTTCTGCCTTGAATGTGGACACTGGGAGTTATCATGTTTGCATATGTGTTGCATGCATATGGCTTTGTTTTTACAAATATAGGAACATGACAAACCAATACCAAAAGAGCATCGATGTTCCACATGTGTCAATAAATATGTAAACTAATAATTATTTAAGCAAACAATATCATAGAACTGCATAGCAACATTTAAAGCAAATCAGTCCAAAAAAACTGTCGATATATCATTAGCAATGCCAAATGTGTCGTAAAAGAATATGCTTGTCATTTCAGCAAACAATCTGACGGTATTGTTGAATAACGAATTAAGTGTTCACACCACATCACTTTGGAAATTTAGAAACGGAGACCATACAGCGATTTATACAAAATAGGAGCTAAGATATATGCCCCAAATACCTAAACATATTAACGATACCGGGATCATTAACCTTATAACACTGACTGTTAATTGTGACATTGAACCGATATTTAATCACACATGTAAAGAAAAAATAACACGCTCAATGTTACGTATACGTACGTATCGCGTTTTTTTTTCGTTCATGGAGCGCATGGCAAATATAATTCAATTAAGATGTAAACTACATGTGCAAAAATAATTTACACATAAACGAATACCCTTAACAGAGTACATACTTTTCTTCAATCACGCGTTTTTTTTCGCGTTTTATTTCCATGTATCTGATCATAAAAATCATACATATTAAGGATTTGTTCGCCGTTTATTGCGTGTAATTGTCGCGCAGAGAGTGTGTATGTTTTCCATCGCAGTCACATGTCATGTGTGTGTTTTTCAACGAAATCATGTTAAAATGCAAGCAATTAACCACGCTTTTTTATGTCTTAATTTTCGTTACGAAATATACACAAGCATTCTATGAGAAACACCTGTCGTTACACACGTCAACCCGCAGTGATAATTCCAAATTGTTAGTGCCTGTGTTTTAGTGTTTTTAACTAGCAAATGTCTAAAACGGTTTCGATTTAAATCTGTCAGCACAAATACAAATAACTATCCACATTGACACATTTATTGCACATGTCTATGATTAAATTGTATCGTCTTATTGATTTGCATACTAAACGGTTTTTAATTTAATTAGCCAGTGTGTTATTGAAATCATCATATAAAGATTTTCTTAGAAGCTGATTATACAGAAGCTGACGTCGTTTATGACATGCACATTGTTTGATATTCAGTAAACACTGAATACGATGAACATTATTAGGCACGGGAAAACGGTCTTATTCTCATATAGCCAGTAAAATGGCAACGAAAGATTACTGGCACATATTCGCCGCGTTGTACGCGTATATCCGATATCTGTAACGCTGTCAATGATACATGTACGCCAGTGATTGTTCTATATCAGTTTGAGCCTGTTCATTTCAGTGCAAGGATTCTTGAGCGTTCGATAAATCTACATTGATATTTGTTTCAATAAGATTTCCAATCGTTGAATGTCATCTTGGATAAATGTGAAGGCAAAATTTGCCTTAATTTCAAAAAACAGTATGTCATGAAAACAAATACCAGAAGCACTGCAAGATGGTGTCGCCAACAGTTGATGTCCAAAATCATAGTCCTACAATTCGAGGAGCGTCACGAAATTACCAGCGAAAATTCAGTTATGGTTTCGGCACACTTCATTTACGGATCCATATTTTCAAATCAATTCGCATATTACCACGGGCAAGGTAAAGAGGAATTAGGACACACATTAAAGCAACCTAAACTTGTATTGTCTCTTGCACTTAAGTAAACACGTATTTAAGAAATTAATGAAGCAAGAATTCCCGCGTCATTAGCCGAAACAGAAGTTGACCCTATGTTTGTATGTGTATGTGTGTTTTTGTTTGTTTTTGTGTTCTTTTAATTTGCATAGAGGTACAATTTTGAATGTTATTGTAGATATGTTGATATGTGCAGAAAATTATAAAACATCAACAACAATACAACGAGAACTGCGAGTTAAAATCAGTGTGTATTTTTTTTTTTTTGGTATTTAGTATTTCTACAGTTATGTACCAGTGAATTATACGATACATGTATTTAATATATGTGTAAATATTATCATACACATTTACTTAAACATATGTCACATGACTTATATAGTTCGTTTCAGACAATATGATTTAAACAGAGTTATATATAGTGTTCAATGATCAACTGTTTTATGACGCTTAAAAAGCAAGACTTTAGTCTCCGTTTTAATTTAAAGTTTGTAGCCAAGAAATCATACAGCTGATATAAAATGTTCAACAAAAACTAAGCTTTTATGTTAAGCACTGACAAACCGTTGGTTGTGTGGACTATATAGCGACGATTCACGCAAGCCTGTAATTGGAATGCAGTATCCTTTATGCACAAACTACATGGAGATTGGTGAAAACGTGTTCTGTTATGGCAATCATATCCGAAAATACCATCTTTATTATGACGAACTGATTGCTCAAAACAAGCATTTAAACGTTATTACTTATATTGATGGTTTATATTTCTATGAACATAATTTTGTTTAAATATATATTGAGTGACCATAACCTATACAATTACATGCCACACATGTATAAAATGAAACACATTATAAAAAAATAAAATAATGCAAGGATAATGCTTGATCAATTGTAACAATTATAGCGACTGAGATACGCAGGCACTAGCGAAACAATATCCAATGAGCACTAACTGGCATTTATGTTGTTTTCTTACATAACTTGAATTAACATACTGTTTTCAATAAGCATGTTTTCGCGAATGAAATGAAACACATATGTAATGGCGTTAGAGATATGTAACACCGGCATACGTATGCACATTTTGTACTTATACAATTATTATTATATAATGCACTTTTAATGCGTGGATATATTTGAACTATATCTTGAACACGTAATACCGATACTAATTGCACACGCGGAGGTGAATATCGGTGCTGCATTTCAAGCGTGTGCGACAACTGGAACTGAAGTGACACCAACGTACGCGTCTTATCATCATTCGCAGTTTTGAGTGAATAATATGAATATAATTACCTCACAGGCAAACCACGTTAAGTGCCCACATTTAGTTGTAGGCAGGCAACGTGAATATGTGTATTACCCTTTTCAGTGAGGAATCGCGGAAAATTGCAGCCTCTCTGATAAAACTTATCAGACTTAAAGAACGAACAGGCTTTAGTGTATGGTGGCGTAATAATGTAAACCTTTCTGTCCACGTAAATCGAATACAATTCCCAAAACGTGTCTTGGTTCACTGCAGGATCGCGTATTCATACAGTGGCAACTTAGTTACAAATGTAGACATTGGTACAATTCAATAAAATTGGCTCAAGGTAAGCCATATCGCACGACGTATGTAATTTAGTTGTTTTCCTACATCTCACAATTGCCGAACTTTAACATACCCATAACACAAGGTGACTGCATAAAAACGAGCAGTAGAATAAAACATCTGCTGATTGTATTTGTTACAAATATAACACACTACCAGCATTGCATTTATATCATCAATCAAATGATATTAGCTGTTATACCCTTAAATACGGTGTATTAAATACTTAAGCCCTGCGAAATAACTTTAACAAAAACCCACGATTACCTTTCGAGCGCATTTTAATTTTATTGAAATCGTCTTCATAATACAATTCTCGATTCTCGCTTATTTGTCCAGACATATTTATGGCAATTTTGCTTATCGCAAAATCTCTAAAGTAGCATTATTTCGTTCTGTACTCGTGAATATTGAAACCTTAAATGTGGACACTGAGATTTATAATGTTTGCATTTTTATTGCATGCGTATGGCTTGTGATTTCAAATATATGAACATAACAAAACAATAACAAGCAACTCAGCATAAAAAAGCTGTTGTTATATCATTAGCATTGTTATATTGGTCATAGAAGAATATGTTTGTCATTTAAGCAAATGGTCAGAAACTAGGATATATGCCCTACATATCTTCACATATTAACGGTATCGGGATCATTAACTTTATAACACTGACTGTTAAGTGTGACATTGAACATATATTCAATCACACATGTACTAGAGTCAAGAACCCGTTGAGCTCATTAGATACAAAAAGTTATACTTCCCAGCACAATAATGTATCATACCCTATATTTACCCGTTTAAACAGTTTATAACAAAAACATTATTAAACAAAACGCACGCTCATATATTTACATGTTCATCATTCTGTTACACATTTAATAAAACAGTATAACATAGTTGATCATACGTATTACTTTTGTTTGGAATATTTTAGGTCAGGCTAGAAACCAGTGCATCAAATCTCCATAGGGTCCAATAGAAAAAAAATGAAAACAATATCCTAGCGTCATTCACTTATTTCCATCATTAAAGAAAAATAGAAGTACCAGAAAAGATGCTTTATTTTCCGCCTTTCAAATTTTCAAATAACAAAATGATATGTTATATTACTTCTCCAAAACTTCATCGGACTTTATTACAGTCGCCCCCCAAAAAAGAGAGAATGCATTCGCCATTTCGAAACAATCACGTGCTGTCTATAAATAGACTGTCCAACATGCAAAGTTAAAGTAATTCGATGTCACAATATATAACAATAGCAAGTATATACTTAGTTCCTTGTTTCCTAATTTACCTGCTTCAGTAAATGTCTCTAGTAATAAATTATAATGGGAGTCTGCATTTGTTTACTGATGGTTTGACCTGTGAATGCATATTCAATTGCATCGACACATCGCCAATTTCGATCATTAATAATTAAATTTATCATTCACGATAAAGTGTTTCAGTGCTACAAATTCAATTAGCGAAAGGAAACATGCGTCAATGTCAGAAAAGAGCCTGGACAATGTAGCAACAATGTTAAAATCAACATCGTTCAAAATTAGCTTAACCTTACATCACATTTTGTAAATAAAGTTTGTTTAAACAAAAGACACCGGTACCTGTCAGTAACACTTTGTTGTAAGCTAAATCTGTACATAAATGAAGGTTATATTCTATTACAATAACATCAGCAAACAATAACAAATTCCCTTGTAATACTACCGCTTCGTCAAATTCATTTTAAAGGATTAACCACGTAAAAAATATTGTTTAATTCGATTAAAAGGTTGTAACTCACAAACCAAACTCAAATTAAAACAATAGTTCAAAATACACAGAGGGCATCACTGTTATGCAATTTAAAATGATATTGCTTGAGTAGAACATCGCTTGTTTCGTAATCGATTGAAAAACACATACTTACTTTGATACACATGGGAAATTATTATTAATTTTAATAAAAAGATACCCACTAAATGTGAAATATATACCTGTTAATCGTGCAATTTAATTGTGTCCAAAGAGGGCGAAATTAAATGCAACTAGGATGTAACTTCGATGTACAAATATAATAGAAAACAAACGAATACCCAAGAAATAACTTGGAGTGGGAGACTTCCGTCTAGGAGCTCGTTTCAACCTATAGAACTTTGGTGAACTATACAGCATTTTGTGGCGACTTGTGAAGGTGGCGGGGATGGCATTAAGTATATAATATGTATAACGCTTCCAGAAAAATTTACCGAAATCCGTGCATAACATTTTGCATACAGTTGCTACTCGTCGCTATATAGTGTACACAACCATACCCCGTAATATATGTAATATATGGGGGGGGGGGGGAGAAGGCCGGTAGTTCATATAAAGAAGTCGTGTCATGGGGAGTTGTCATCCTACTTTGTTTGATCTAAGGTATATATAACTATGCTATGAACTCCAGCTGTACTAGCAGTAGTGGAAGCCTTATTACTATGAACTCCAGCTGTACTAGCAGTAGTTGAAGCCTTATTACTATGAACTCCAGCTGTACTAGCAGTAGTGGAAGCCTTATTACTATAAACTCCAGCTGTACTAGCAGTAGTGGAAGCCTTATTAGCATCTAGTGATTAGTTATGCAAGTGGCCGATTGCCAATGCATTACTGCGCACGATACAAACAACAAAAACACAAACATGATTTAAGCTAGAAACACGATGTTAATGCCAAGCAATGCCGTTTAATGGCGCATTAAAGTTTTAATACAGTGTAACTGCGACAATTTTATTCACAACATCTTTGGTATTGGTGTAGATATCATCGGCTGCAAATAAAGCCAAGTAGCGTGTTCTTGCATGCTAACCTCAACTATTATACCGGTAAACCTGCGTGCTATTCCGTTTAAAACATAAACAAAACCCCCCACCCACACCCCACCCACCCAAAAAAATAGACATGCGATGTTTGTTGCGTGTCTTGGACTCATACTACTAAAGACAATTGCTTGATGGTTAACGGTTTAATTAGTTTGTGATTAGTTTGTGATACTATATAATTCAGATGGAGTCTAAGACAATACAAGTCACAGCAATAATACAACACATGTTAAGAATGGAAACTTAGTATGCGCAATGTACTGTTTGATTGCAGAATATACACTGTTTCCCACAGCATTGTAGTGAATGAAACAAAAACTATCAAATTCAATGCTGCCTCGTCTTTACCGAATATTAGGCAGATACTGTGGAATCACACATTTTCGCGGTTTTCGCGCTCCAGCCATTGCGCGAATGTATGACCACCGCAAATATTTACCGAATTCGTAACGTAGCAAACCAACACGTTTGTTCAAATGTACGTCGGTAATCATTTGTAACTATACCCAGATAGGCTTATATGTCGCGATGTGAATGTTTTAATGAACGTTTTTGAATGTTCTATTCCGATTAATGAATGCATATTGTTTTCTTTTAAATTAAAGTGTGAACATTTTCGTACATTTAAGTAATATCATGATCGTAATTAACTCAACTGTTTCATTGTTGTTAACATTCAGTATGTCTTATAACCATATGTAAATGTCATTTGTATATAAAAATATAATATTTTTTCTTTTAATTAATTTCAAATCGTGTCTAATCACTTCAAAATCCGAAACGCCTATCTTAATATTACTGTTCACAAATTCCTTTTTACAATTAAACTGCAAGAAAAGCGAAAACTAAGCTGGCATGTATAACGTCACGTCATCCGCATGGAAAGTGTGGATGCATTGACTGCTTTATAAAAACTGTGTAGCGCAGAAAACATTGAGATCTTTACTTTTGTATACAAGTTTCGTATCGCATAACAAACACAATTGTATTTCTATAACACGGTTGCGCTAGGCATGATTTTGCACTACACAGAGTAAAAGGATAATCAACATGTTTCTTATAGATATATAATAATAGTACAGTACTCACTGAAACAAAGTTTGGACATGCACATCTTTGGAAGGAACGAATTGCTTATTTACCCTCAATACTAGTATATTGGTAAAATCCATTGACAGAGCACACTGTGCATGACATACATACATTAATTTTGTATAAGCAGGTAATGTGCCCAAGATGACAGTTTGTTTTCACAAGTTGACGTTTTTAGAGAAGAATTAACACCCCGATGTGGAGCCAAAAATAGTACTTCACTCGGCATTTCATTAACAACAAGGTGTCAGTTTGACATAGCGTCATATAAAGTATCCATTGTCTCACCTAAATCTAAATCTGCGTCCCCTGTTCTTCTGAAGTGGACCACTGTTGTCAATTAAGAACCTTATCCGGTACTAATACACGTATTTATGGCAACAAACGCATTGAAGGACCCTTCAATGGGGATCCGCCCGGTTGGTCGTTTTACTGCATAATTGACACGTATTTTGTGTAAAACCCGATTCTTTTTTTTTCAAAATCGTACTTGCGCGAATTTAAGATCGTGCGAATATGTCTGCGATCGCAAGTGCGCGAAATTTATACCCCGCGAATTCAAGTGGTTTATTTATTTATTTCTTCACTGACAACTCTTTGTATTGTATTGTTTCCCTTACCTGTTTGACGATATAAATCCAAATAGCCAATGCCTGTTTTTTAGTGTTATTAACTATCATGCAAATATCAAAATGAATGTGTTTTATATATGTCATCACAAATACAAATATATACACGCATGCAGTTTTTTTTTGCATGCCGTTGTTGATATTTATCGTATTATTGCTTTGCACACCAACCGAGTTTTACTTCCATCAGCCAGACTGAGTGTGTTATTGATTAAATTATTTAGATTTTCTCTCCGAGTTTTACTTTCATCAGTCAGACTGAGTGTGTTATTGATTAAATCATTTAGATATTCTTTAGAATCTGAAACTAACGCCGTGTTTTACATACAACGTGTTTGACACTCCAAAACTGAAAACTAATAATTTAATTAGCAAAGGGAAAATGATTGTGTCGCATCGAGCCAGTAAAATGGCAACTTAATATTATTGTCACGCATTCGCCGCGTTGTATATCCGATATCTGTAACGCTGACATTGGTACATGGACGCCAGTGATTATTCCATATAAGCTGAACTGCAACGATTTTCTTTCACGTTCAATACACCAACATTAAACCTTATCTCAATAAGCATTTCCAATGCCATTTTGTATAAATATGACTTCTTAATTTGCCTTACATTATGACTGAAATGTAGGCCCTGTATACAAATATTTAAAAAACGTGGATAGAAAAATGTATGCATGATGATTTGATGTAAATGCATTGAAAGCGAGTTCAACCCAACAATGCAAAACTGCTTTAAAATTATCTTAATGAAAAGCGCCAAAGCCGTCATTAAACTGACTTGTTGACTGCAAATGAGGACATAAAGCCGGTAATATTATCTCAGATTTAGATTATTTGGAGACTATAAAACAAGGACTACACATGATGCTGACTTAAATAAATACGCTTAACCCACACTAGTAGATTCCGTGTACTTAAAACAATTAAACAATAACCTCAAATGATATTGGCATGAACGTCCACTTGTATGTAATTTTGACAATATAGGTAAGGATTTTGTCTCTGATAACAAGTTTACAACTGTTTGTTCACTACTTTTTTTAATAGTGATTTTGCAAATTGCATTTGTGATTCGCACAACTCGTCAGCTCCTTGATAAACCACCAATATTGTATTTCAATACAATTAGTCCTTGTAATGTATTGTAATGTATTGTAATGTATTATAATGTACTGTAATGTATTGTAATGTATTGTAATGTATTGTAATGTATTGTAATGTATTGTAATGTATTGTAATGTATTGTATTATTCTGTCATTTTGTCTTGTTGCTAATAACATACCTGTTATTATACCTAATAACAAAAGTGTGTGATTAACATGGTATCCCCTCTTGTGAATCAGAATATATGATTGCATAATTTTAATATGATACAAATATTAGTGTAGTGAAATGAAACTAACTTAAAAAGCAAAATCTGGAGCGTGTGCAGAAATGGTCTGATATCGAATTCTTAGACGAAAACATTGATTGAATTAAACATTTACTAAATGAGTGTTCCATAAGTTGTAAATTTAACATCAACACATTAATTAGCGTAAGGTTTTCAACCAACCAAGTAACACTAACATCCACAACGTATAATGTATAAATATATATTCTAACAACAAGCACATAATCAATAATAACCCAAATTTGCGAGATGTGACACATCGTACCACCGGGTTTCCTGACTGGAAGCGTAACTATATATTTCAACATAATTAATGTGTATACAGGACTCAATTAGGATAAGTTCATTTGCTGGTGATGTATTGAGAAAAGCATCTTTTATAACTCTATATATCTCATTAGTAGAACACACTGCGACCTCTAACTCTTGAAATATATTGACATTTGTATGGGTGTTGTTCTTTTCCTATATCTTATATTCAAATAAAGAATTAAACTAACGGCAAACATTTAACACGAACTAATTACACAGAATGTAAAATATGCATACAATCAAAGGAAAAGTTCACTACTGTCCCAAACGAAACCCCAAATAAGGTACACATACTGGCCGTGTCCATGTGATATACTGACAGCAAATCATACATGTACATGTACAACCAAGAAGCTGTATTAGCCGAACACAGTTTGCCTCATTTGCCATTAGGAGTTTTGCGACATTCCCCCGAGCCGTATAGTTGTTTGGATTAAATGATTCTGGAATTTTCCAACAGGACAGACACCTCTCTGATCCATAGAATGGATAAATATCTGGTATTTGTAATGTGAGACATTATTTGTCAGAAAATGTAATTTAATTCCATATGCGGATAAAACGAGACGGTATTGACATCATTGTACTGATGAAACTAGTCCGAAGATAGAAGCTGGTGCGATTATATGTCATTGGGTTGGATTAAACAGTATTCAATACATATATATTACATGATAGTTACAACAAAATGTACAATAGCAAACAAACAATAGACTAAAACATGTTATTCGATACGTATAATGAAACTGTACAGAAACAATCAATTAATATTTTCCAGTTTAGTATGTACACATATACTGATTATTAAAAAAAAAAATGACGCTAATTGTATTTTCAATTGATGCAAATACTGGGTATTGATACGAGATTTCTTTGATTTTGTTGGATTCATTTAAGAAGTGATGGCACACCTAAAATCCTAATAAATAAATGTCGCACTAACAAATAACTACAATTTATGTTGGTTTAATCATTTTACAATGTTCTGGTTGGCTGAAATGCATCATGTGACATGCTTTTATTTTTTTTAATGAAGTCGGTTGCCTCTATTAATATTCATGAGGGACTACTTTTAATTGTTGTTTACATGAATTGATGTCACACAAAAACACACACACACACATTAGAAATACAGTTTAACCGATTTATTCATATTTATTCAGGGCATTGTCAAAACAGAATTAATAAATAATGTAAAAATAATAATAATAATAAGGTATAAACATGTAAAAAGAATGTTGTTTGTTTCTGTTTGCTTTTTGTCTATTTGATGAGCATTATGCATGAAAGAAAAAAATATATAGAGAAAATCCAACACAAACATTTAAAAAATGATGGGCTCAAAATATTTATCAGAAGAGGAATATAAATCGAAATTTAACAAACACAAACATAAAAATGCACAATTTTACAGATTGAAGCAAATAATGGTTAAGAAACAACATGTTTCTGTCCAAAAACAGAGAAATGTCTCACTTTTTTTTACAAGCAAGCCATCCGAAAACCAAGCAAGCATAGTATGCAGTCATCCTGTGGAGCTTGCATAAGAATACCACAAGAACACCTCAAACAATGTGCGACCTGCATTTAATTGTCACCTCTGAGAGCTGGAGGTCCCATTTAACATTGTAAAAAATCCAATTTTCATGTACGCTATATGCCAAGCTCAAAACACTCCTCGAAGAGACTCAAGTTGGCCAATTTAGTACAAGCCAAGGATGATTGGCACACAATTTCACCGGTTCATTGTCTCGAACATTTACCCCTTCACAATGCGCTACAGGGCGTAGTGTATTTTGTTAATCCAACGTTAGTTTACCTTTTTCTCGTCTTGATTTTATATCAACACAGTAAGTTATCATTTGTCAAATTTCTTTCAAAAAACGTTTCAACACTAATTGCAAAACAAACAAAATATGAACACAATATTAATTATTTAAACATATTTTACGCTTACAGTGCGGTTCAAACCACACATGCATGTGGGCTTTTACAAAATTGCAACTATCATAAACATCTTTCGACTCGTTCAGCCTTCAGTAGTCAATTTAAACTGGAACGCGTTTAAATATTTCTGTCTATTGCTACGTATTGAGGATAAAAAACAAATTTTTTTGGATTCTAATTTGTACATAAAGCCTTCGGCTTGATGCAAATTAGATACCAAAAAATAACTGACCTTCATACAACGATTAAGTACCGAAAAGAGCTTCAATTTTTAAATAACACCCACCAGTTTACATTATAAAGCTTAAACTGTTCTTTTTCGATACATGGTCAAAGATGACGAAAGCAAAGCATTATAGTGAGATGTTCATGCAGGATGAACTTTGTTATCATCTTGAACCTGATATACATTTACTGATGGGAAAATCTTTCTGGGACTGAAACCACATTTTGCCATCACGGTTCCGGATGTTTATATATATTGCATACAGGTTCCAATATGTCTACATACATAGCAAAGACGCTATCAGGGCTCGTATTCACCAATCCGTTTTATACTGATATGAAATATATAAAATAGACTTAAGCTAAAATATGTGTTGGTTCGCAAATATGCCGGGTACTAATGTCGTTTATGTCATTAACACATCATTCTAATTAACGCTAAAATTTACTTTGGTTAAAACCAAAAAAAATCATATTAACAGTGTTCTGAGAATATAGTCGATTTAAATATATTATTTATGCCTACATATTACGTATTCTTTATGTTTCGTCTTAAGTCTAAGAACGGGTTGGTGACTACTAGTCATTGTATTTTGAAGAATATGTCAAATGATGCGTAAATCTTACTGAGCATTACACGTGGTCATAAAAATATCCATTGTGCATTTATAAGCAAAACAGTTAGGCCTTATAAACGCAAAAGCATGCCTTTTCGATCAGGTTAATACTATAATCCACAGCCTTACATTTTTAGTTCAATGTACCAATTATTGGACGTCAAAACAGAGCTAAAAGAACCCGCTGTAGCGCAATGAAATAACAACAAATTACAACCTCTGCGGCGCAAAGAAAGAGCTAACAAACAGCAACCTTGTGGCGCACTAAAAGAGCCAGAAAAACAACCGTATATTGCCCAATAGAATAGCCCAAAAGAAAACAAATCTATGTGGCGCAATCCAAGAGCAAAACATAACAAATATATGTGGCGCAATAAACAAGAGCTGTGAGAGGACAGCGCGCTCGAATATTCGAAGTATTTCAGTTAGTACATGTGTTGGATAGTGAAAGGGGCATACATTTGTTAAAATACAGTATTTTTAAGTGAAGCCGTGCATAGTTCATAAATTTTTGGAACAAAAACGTTAACCACAACGTGGGCTAACTCTGTCAAAAAACAAAACAGAGTTATGGGTAATGTTGTCCCTAATACTTGAGTTGATGACAAAGGTTAGTTCCAAGATTCAAGTGAATAACTTATGTAGTTTTGAAGTAACACAACTTTTGAATATAAACTTTAAAAAAACAATCTATGTGAATAAGGGGCATAACTCTGTCAAAATACAAAACATAGTTATGGGTAATGTTGCCCCTGATACTAGAGTTGATGGCAAAGGTTAGTTCCAAGTTTCAAGTGAATAACTTATGCAGTTTTGAAGTTACACAACTTTTGAATATAAACTTTAACCAGTAAATCTATGTGAAGAAGGAGCATAACTCTGTCAAAATACAAAACAGAATTATAAGTAATATTGCCCTTGATACTGGAGTTGATGACAAAGGTTAGTTACAAGTTTCAAGTGAATAACGTATGTAGTTTTGAAGTTACAAAACTTTTGAATATAAATTTTAACTAGAACATTTAAGTGAAAAAGGGGTACAACTCTGTCAAAATACAAAACAGAGTTATGGGGAATGTTGCCCCTGACACTGGTGTTGATGACAAAGCTAAATTCCAAGTTTCAAGTGGATAACTTATGTTGTTTTGAAGTTACAAGACTTTTGAATAAAAACTTTAACCAAATTCAGACGCGGACGCCGACGCCGGGGGTAGTAGGAAAGCTCACCTATTCTTCGAATAGTCGGGCGAAAATAGCAACCCTCTTTGGCGCAATGAAAAAGCGCAAAATAACTGTCACCATGTGGCGCATTAAACAAGACCACGACCCCCCCCCCTCCGCAAAAACAACAACAAAAACGCCCTATATGGCGCAATGGAAGAGCGTAAAATAACAAACCTTTGTGGCGCAATGAAAGGAACAACGAAGAAAAAGAAAAACATACCTTTATTGTTTAAATTATTTCATGATATAGTTGCTGATAACTGATGTCGAGATCATCGTCATATATTTCAGGGAGCGAACCGAAATTATCAGTGATAGATGTCTTGAGAGCATGAGCTGCTATTCTCGATGTATTGTGAAACTAGCTGAAGCGAGCCCAAGACACAATTCGCGACAATATATAGTGATTAATATCAGGTTTAGTAAGCAAAGAAGAGAAACAATTATAAAGCATTCTTAATGTTAAATATATGCACTCACTAATATCAACATTTAAGCTTGCACATCGAGGGCAATGACACATAAAATTCAATTCGGCTGTAACCAAAACGTACACATATAATTCAAACAGTACCAAGAAAAAAGGCACATGGACAGGTCAGACCTCTCTCATGGTAGCTCATCCCCCTACAGATGTGCTATGCGAATTTCTGAAGTGACTGATACAGAATAATGTGGCAATTTACCCGATCCTCAAGTAATACTTAATTGTTAAAACAGGCGTTGATACACACCACGGTGAACACCAAAACACAAACATTTGAGTATTGGTCAATTTCCATCATTTCCAGACAATTTCAAGCCAAACGGTGCATAACATTTTGCTAAAAGTTCTTAATGAAGTTACCAAAGCTGGCACACACAAAGCCTTCTTGGCGGAGATAAAGATGATCTAAAATGTAACGTATATATTCCATATTGGTTAATGCACGGCAGACTTTCATTAAGATAAACACGTTTCCCGGTGTAGGAGAAATATTGGCATGCCTGTCAATTTTAGGAAGAAGAAAAACCAAACGAGAAAAACATAATGCATATGGTATATGGGGGAAAAGTAGGCGTGTTACTGTATACTGGTACTTTACGTTCAAAGAAAGCCAGTACAGTAGTTTTCATTCTGCTTTATTTGACACAATGATCTATACTTATATCTGATACGAACTTCAATTGTATTAGCAGCAGCGGGATCATTATGACCAGAATATTAATGCAAGACAATTGACCGATTACACATTCATGAGAGCACAAAGTACCAAAAAAAAACAAGTTTTGTCACTATCAGGTGATATATGCCCCCGGAGGCGCTTTCAGTAGGTGCCACAATGACACCAAAATGAATCTTTGTAAATCAAAGTGAAAGAAAAATGTAAACTTTATTACATCAGTCAAAATGGCTGCTCTGGACAAAGAAAATAACCAAATTACTAAGTTAAACATGGGGCCTAAGTCTGTCAAAATACAAAACAGAGTTATGCAAGTTGCTTTCCCTGGTGGAGACGTTGATAGTAACGATGTATTTAAAGTTTCAGGAAAATAACTTTGATAAATATTCAATCTGTTGGACTTTAAAAAAAACTTCAACCTTGGTCGGACGGACTTAAGGACGGACGCTCGGACGGACGATTTGATATTAATATGCCCTCATTCGGGATTCAAAATATGAAAACGCCGTTAATACATAGTCATGGCGTTACATACTGGTGTGAGGGCGCACCGACAATTATTGTTAAAACATGGAAACAGCGACACTTTTATACCGGAGAAATAAAAACAACGTTGGAATTGGTGTAGATATTGCAAATACTCATTGACTGAAGATACAGTCAAGTACAGTTTTCTAGCAAGTTAGCATGTACTACAATAATGGTAAACATGTGTGGCATTCCGCTTTGAAAATGAAAACAATTAATATATCGATAACGATATGCATGCGTGCCTTAGTCTCATTATCATTTATGTTGTTTGAATAAAAATAAAATTAAGCAGTTTGTTTAATAAAACAGAATGAAGAACAAGCAAATTGACTGTTGTTCATACATCACTGTAAGACAGGCGTGGAGTATGTCAATCTGCAATTATTCAATATAGATTAAAGCCTGTTCGTTTCTTCACGGATAAAATATCAATTGGTTTTTAAAATAAAGCATTTCAAATGGGCTGAAGTTTATGACAATATATGCAATTATATGTATGTATGTATGTACAATATATTAAGGGCCGGAATAAACGGATAATGGGTTCTTTATTTGAAGTATTGCAACACATCTAGAAACGTATCTTTCAGTAAATACACTTTTCCAGTGCCTTCAGGAATAAAGATACTTGAACTGTATTACAATAAAATGTTAAGTACAT
The DNA here is from genome assembly GCA_027627225.1 of Congeria kusceri. NCBI lineage: Eukaryota > Metazoa > Mollusca > Bivalvia > Myida > Dreissenidae > Congeria > Congeria kusceri. The sequence goes on from CM051026.1 coordinate 40,341,760, forward strand.
ATGATGTGAATGCATGTGAATGCATGTGATTGCGTTAATGCAACATTCCAACACATCTTAAACTTTATCGTAATGCATTCTTCCAGTGTCGTCGTGGATAGCAATTCAATACAACTACACTTTACGTTACGAAACATTTGTGAAAATCTGAAGATGTGATGTACACATGTATAGGCAGTGGGTGGAAGCAAGTACGTACGGATCATTCCAACGTTGCTTCACAGCTTGAACATTATCTTAATGAACGCCAGTCCCGTCATTTAACTGACTGGTGTGCTGCAAATGAAGGACATAAAGACGATATTATAATTATAGAGTTAGGTCATTTGGAAACTATGAAACAAGGACTACCAATGATATTGTCGGAAACAAAGACGCCGACGTTATCATGCTTACGAGGGATGATCCAGAAATACGTAGATTTTTGTCATAGTTCTTACACCTTTAATAATTTAATATAAAAAAGTACTTGCTAATAAACATGAATATGTATGTCATAAATAAACAACATTTTACCAATGTTACTCTTCTCTGCTAAAAATGACAGACGTTTAAAATGAGTCACTACAGGCGACCGGCACACGTTAATTCGAAGTCAGTGACGTTGTTGACGTCGCTTGTTTGTCACGCTGTTTGGCGTGCAAGATACGTTATCGTTTGATACGGGAGTGTTCAATAGGCTTATATGTGGTCATTACATATCTAATAATTGATTTCTGTGTTGTTGTATTTTTGTTTTTGGTTTACGTGTTATTCGCATAATGGCTTTAAAGTTACAGCTGCCATTCCCGCATAACTTGTATACAACACTTACTGGTGTTTATAATACCAATATATGAACTAAACTTTAAGACATTCTGCATTTTAACTATGCCTGATAACACTATATCTTTAGTATATAAATGTGTATAATATTAACATATGGACTCATTATATTTTACTGAGGCAGACATGGTAAAATTATTTACAACACATAAAATCATATTAACGCGCGTAATAAAGTCTTATTAACTGTAATCTAAAAACGAAAATATGTATTTTTATGTTTTCATAGGCATAAATATAAAGGCGATACATTAGGTGGGACATTTCACATACTTAGTAGCTGACTGACAATAAATTGTCCGTGTCAAATGTTAGGTAAATGCCTGAAACGTCGTCTCGTCAGTTTTTAATTTTCTTCCTTATCCAATTATGCCTTAAATGCTTACCCGGACTTCAAAATTATATTCTTCTTTGTGAAAACATAAGCTATACTGACGAAATGTTTTATATGTGCCTTGTTGATACATTCACAAGTCTGCATAGGTGTTTTACAAGTAACTTTACTAACTTTCATAACCACAAAAAACAGTGTTGAAAAGACAATGTCATTTTTTATTAATTGACGTTCAGTATCACTGCAATATAAATGCTGATTGTACTGATATCCATCGTTCAAATGATGCCAAATATTGTTATGATGTTACTTTATGCTTTTCCTAAATCAGTATTATATTTAGAGAAATTATTTTAATTATTTCTTATAAAAGTTGCTTTTCTCTTACGTGTTGTAATGCAAATAATTGGCGTGCTCCACTTAGCCGTTACCATGGTTTTATAAGCGAATAAATGGGGCGCATAATAGATTATTTCCACAATAGATTTTATTAACCCTGTTCTATTGAGATCATACTTCATTTTGATATAGGTTTTGTTATATTAAATTTATGTAGCAGCAAACGATAGAAAAAGGAACTACTAATTTGTTTAACTTTGTTTTTTATGTTTATTTTTGGAAAGTATGTGAATACCCTAATCGTCAGTATAAACATCGGCCTTTTTTAACAACAGACAACACATTATAAAATTCAACACAAATATAATTAAGCTACAAAGACGCAGTAAGAGTGGCACTATTTTCCAACCACAACCGTGATCGACAATTTTGTAATCATAAGGACGTCATGTTTATGACGTCATAATACACACAATTGTGACGCTTCACCAAATCTCGCGCAATTTTTTTTATTTATCGTTAAAAAGCATGAAATAAAAAAAAAATAGTTTAATACAATGTAAGATCGTATGTGATTTCATTCGTGGTCATACAAACTATATATTGTTGCTCGTGGCTGCGCCACTAATGAAAATATTGTTTCTATGACCACTCATAAAATAAAATACTATCTTACACTGCATTAAACAAATATCCTCTATATCGCTTGCTGATGCAAGTGAAGTTTCATATTGTCTGTATGGTAAGTTTACTTGAAACAATAAAGCAATGACCGCCAATTATATTGCATCAACATCCACTTATACATATGTGTGCGAATGGTAAGGCTATTTTATAAATTATCGAAATACAAGTTTAAAACAGTTTTCTTATTACATGCTCATTCGTCTTTTTGCTAATTGTATTCGCAATTCGCATTACGTCTTAATTCATTGTGTAGATCAACTTAACATGTATGTTATGCCAATGTATCTGATACTTGTTGTATGGTATCCTCCAAATGTAACATAAAACATAAAATTGTGAAATAACTAGTGTGGACTTCACCTCTCTTTTGTACTACATGCTAATTAAATTCATATATTATACCTTACATAAATATGTTTCTTCTTCCCGTATCATTCAACGGTCTGTTATTTATGTTAATTTCAAAATGCCATTTTAGCGGGCCGACTAAATAGTATAGTTACCGGAGCCAGCGGGTACTATTTCGTGTGGGTGCCCGCTCAGCTCTAGTTGTCTGTAACCTCAGTTCTGGGAGGCGTTTTATCAATATTTACGATTTTGCTACGATCGTAATTAACGTATCGAGATTTATGTTGTTCTTTGTGATTATACAAATACATAAATTCCGTTTCATCAATATGCGACTTCATATAGTATAGAGGTTGTTTACCGAAATTATTCTGACGCAGTCTAAATTTTTGAAATTACGTCATTGTCGCGAGCTGTTCGTAATAAACAAGTTGAATAAATGGGTTAAAAGCAAGAACGTGCACTTAAAACTCTTTAAAATTGATGACATTTACTACAACTAAAAGAGAATTCAAGAGAAAGATTCCTGTAATTCAACGTTGTTGTTTCACAACGCACATATTTTGCAAGCTGTCAGGATCTCGTTTGTCTTATAACAAATATTGTATATTTCAGCACGAAATAAAGAATTGTTTAGTAGTATAGGACATTGTGTTATGCTTGTGATAGATATGCAATATTATTTTATCATAAAACTTCCGTACTAAAATGTGCGGTACAATATAAGAAATAGCACAGACCACTTCGGACCTCCTCGCATTATTATAATAATAACCTTCCAGTCAGCCGACAAACATTGAACGGACCTCATCCTTCCGCTTCGGTCCGTTCAATGTTTTAGGGCCGTCTGATCGGCCACTATAATGCGAGGAGGCCATCAGTGGTCTGTACTATATCTTAACGAATGTATTTTGCATCATATTGTTTCGTGTTCTGTTGTATATTATCACTTGATATAGATCATCAAGAATAACTTTAGTAACTGTTATTTTATTTGTGTTTTGTGTGTGTATTAATTTCACATAAATAATCGATAACTATTAAATCTAAAAACATCTCATTCAAATGAATGAGTTATTCAAACAGATACACAAGTACATTTACTACCACGTTCAAACTTCAGTATTGTTCCAAATGGAGCCTACGAATGATGGGAACACATACTGACCGTGTCCATATAATAAAATGACACCAACTCATACAATCGAAACGCTGCATTGTCCTGAGCTTGCCTCGGTGGTCATGAGGAATTGAGCGACATCCTCTCCGGGCCGTATCTATATCCCAGTAAACATGCACATATGGGTCCCATATGGGCTGTTTCTGGGCAAATCCATATGGGCTTGCCCATATTGGACCCATATGGGACCTATCTGGGCCAGCCCATATGGGCTTTCCCATAAGGGTCCCTGATGGGTCTCATATTACAGCACTGTTGGAAAAACAATACTTTAAAAGGTATTTATTTATTATAAACTTATATTTTTGTGCTAGTATGTGACTGCATTGATCTAAGCTACTGTTATTTTATCCAAAAAAAGTAATTCAGCGCATAAGCACATAATTTACAACCCATATGGGCCCCATTTGGGCTCACATTAAACGACTACAGACCTGAACAGGTGCCCGACATTTATTCGTATTGTTTTTTTTATATAGATTTTATTTTTATAAATACAACATTTAATGTATCCTGTAGATGTAATTTTTATCAATAAAGTGCATCGAAGTCTTTAATCATCGCATAATTGAATAAAATAAATTATTTCGAGCTTGCTCATACGAAATTTCCGGTAGCGCCAAAAAAATAGTTCGTCGTAAGTCGTACATTTGTACACGTAAATAACATTACTTTTTAATGTTGTTCCATGATATCTCACATTATCAGTCTACAATTGAAATGCATGCACTTATCGTGTGTAAAGAATAGTTGTAAAGGCGTTTTTGGGGTATTATCCATTTTTGTTTTGCATTTGCCATGTATTTTCGCGATGGCAGTCGTTTGTTTTCAATTGTGTGACATTATGTTGGAAAAATACTGCAGTGTATACAGAAACGTAGCTGCACTGTCAAACTGTAAACTGTCAAGTTTAAAAATTCATTATGATTCTATATTAATAAGAAAGTTTTTTTATTCAAGGTGAGGCACCTTTGAGTTTCCATGTTTGGTGGGCAGACAGTTGACATTCACAAGGAGGTTGCCTTAAACCAACTGGCAAGGCAATTCAATATGATGGTGCTAAAGAGAAATTTGCGGTCCTTCAGCTTTGAATTACTTGTATAGTAAGTCTAGTTAATGTTTCATGGAATACGCGAATTGTAGTTTCATCAATATGAATGACATGTAGATGTCCAAAAAGATATATAAATGATACAATGTACTAGCATAATGTGATACAGGCAATACGATAAGTATTTTGTTATATGTGACTTTATTGTCATCCAAAAATATCAAAGCAACTTTCCAATAATCAACACTTGACAAAGAATATTTTTGCCAGAGTTGAAAATGTTATGTTGAGCAATTCAGATGGGGTATTATAGCGATTTGCCACACTAACGATTCGTCACATAACGATTCGCCATAGGTTCGTAACAATTCGCCACACTAGTAAAGCTCTGCTATTAGTTCAACTGTTGAACACCTTTAATTCGGTGTTTGTAACAAAGATAATTGGTGCTAATTTTAATTGATGTGGTTGGACGCCTAGTGAACGATTGCAGTTTGTTATCGTAATCAACTGTTAACGCATTTTTTAGAAATATAATATCCCGGGCCAAGCCTAGTAAAACTACTTTATTTATTTCAATCGGAACAGAACAAACTGTATTAATCATAAGCATGTTACAGCTTATAATTTTATTTCATTTTACAAAATTAAACATGCGCATACATGAAAGAAAAATATCGTACGAGTCGTACTGGTATATTTAACTTCTAATATTGTTTCTAAAAAATAAATCATAAAATGAATATCATAAAGGTTTGAGTAAAGTACGTAATAAACTGTTGAATACGTATGGGTTTCCCCTTTTATCCAGAGATCTATTAATTCAGTTTTATTTGGTAGTAAACATAATGAAAACTGAGTATTGAACTACTGTACACCATGTGGATAATGTGTTTGCAATTACGTATTTGCACATGTGCAACATTGGCACTTCAAGAGGCTGAGCATGCTATTTGCTGGTCGAATCACCACTGGACATTTTGAAACTGTTTTAGCAAAAAACTTAAATTCCTTTTGTTTTTTGTAGGAACAGATTATTTGGTGAGAATATGACATGAGTATTAAACGTATAAAGGACACGACACGACCGCCACTGCATAGACTTGATATTTTAAAGTTTTAAATTTGATAATATGCAATGTTTAGTTGTGGTGCATACTCATAATGTTGATTCAAATGTTTGTTGAGAATATATGTGTTGTTTCTTTTTCATTCGCAAGTCATTGGGTACCCAGGTAGTGAAAATGGATCCCGGTACTCGTCAAGCTTATCTGACCCGCGGTATCCGGGTACACTTTTAACTTAAATTTATAGTGTAACAATTTTCTTCGTAGTTGTCGACATTGCCATCATTCTCAATATTGTACATAGTGCATTATAAAGTACAAATTAATAAGCGTTTGTAGTGATGTTGTATTCATCTTTAAATGCAACTTATAAAGAACACACACATTTCCTTTAAATTATAATGATCACCAATTTCCACCAAATATCTTTGTTTTAATCTTTGGCCAATCATTGTGAACCTGTGGCGAATAGTTATGAAACTGTTGCAAATCGGTATTAAACTGTGGCGAATCGTTATTAAACGGTGGCGATTCGTTACTAATTCTTCACAGGGCATAGAAATAACTAGCCTGGTCAAATATTTTTTGCAAAAACACAACGGAAGTAATTGAAATTTCGATATATTCTGTCAAAAAAATCTATACCGCGACTTATTACTGATTCTGTAATTGATAGTTTTTACCTATTGTTTATTTGTATGTACGTATCAATTTTGAAGCACACCACGAAGACTTGCGGACCGTGATGAGGCAGCCAAAATTCTACCACAAATGTTGCATGTACCACCAGCCTGTTCTAGATTATGCTACTCCAAGGTCAACTACATCCCCAATAGTTTATATGGATGGATCAGCACACGTACCAAAGAACAGAATGGTATGGGTCACAAGATTAACCAAAAGCGCATAGAAACTTACCGAAAGCCACCAGGAATGCACACAAATCAAACATTATATATTTTATATACAAGTTATTTACGTTTTCAAAATAAATTGCAATCAATATTTTATGTAAAATAAATAAAACATGTACATATTGAATAAATTAACAAATACTTATCACGACATTTCGTGGTGTGTAAACGCGGCCCAAAAAAGCCTTTCAGATAGTCGTAAAATGTGATGTTTATGCATGCCAAAACACAGGAAATCTTCAATAAAAAGAAATTAAAGTATTAACATCATCAAAACAGTATAACAAATATTTATTTGTTTTAAACCGATTCAAGCGTGTTCGAGTAGTCGGAATGATACACTAGAATCTTTGAATCACACTGATCCAATAATAATAACTTTTGTTTCTGTAAAATATACGTATTTTAACATGTTTATGTTTCAGTTAATAATCAACGTTTGAAATGAATAAATTATGATTTTTTTCCTCAATAGCGCGAGGCCTAAGAATATTCATCATGATGGAGGTCATGGAAGATGGCTTCAATGCTTAACACTCAACTCATGGGCTGCAACGACGAGGCTATGGAACATTCAACAACCAAATAACAGACTAAAGCAAGGGATTGTGGTGGCGGGTGGAAACAAAGAAGGTCTATAAAGTCCATCGTTACATAAACAATGTGAACGGTAGTGATTTAAAATTGAATACGAGCATTCTAGTCTTGAGCATTCAGAGTGTTTTGCGCTCACTTTGAATTATGAAATTCGCCTAATTGAAAAAATTGTCGCCTCGTTTCACGATTTGGTGACTGTGGTGATCGACAGCAAAACCCTTAATATGTGACATTTTGTGTTAATCATTTACATTAATAGTTTATCTTCTTTTGTGAAATAACTTGGCGGCTTTATCAATTACAATAAAAATAAAGTATGTCAATTTTGTTGCAATGTAATGTTTGTATGTCTTTTTAGTCTCAAGTATTCAGTAGAAAGTGTTTCTCTATATTTGTGAGATTTTATTTACTGCTTATGCTAACCATCTGCATTGCATGTAATTGTTTGTCTTTTATGTGAATATAGTCTAAAATAACAAGATATGCATGCATATATAATAAGTGAGTACATACAATAATTGATTGTGATTACTCTATATAATGAGAAACATCATTAAAGTTTGGTATTTTATCCTTTTCTGCATTTTAACATAATGTGTTTCATATTGTTTAATTTTGTTCATGTAATAATTGACTTTTAAGTGATTTCTAATGCATCCTGTTCAAATTTGTATGCCTGATAAAATTATATACCTGGTAGATAAGCACATTTCCTGTATTGATATTGAGGTTTTTTTTAAGCATCAGATGTATGATGTATATATCATATCTGTGTGTAAATTTAAATATCTAAAAACAAAACACCGGTATTCTGATAATTCATTTTGTGTTTAAAATAACGAAATATTTTGTTTAAGAATAACATATTTGTATATTGAAATTTCCCTGGTTTCTTTGTTGTATTAACTAGTTTTGAACGCTTTTGTTACATGTACAACTATTAAAATATGCTGACCATGATATAATTGTCAGATTCAACTGTAAATATTTTGATTGATTAAAACTGTATCTTATCGATAACGTACGTGTTTTGTTTTCCTCTTACAGGTATGACTTACAGAATATTGCAGTATACCTACCATATAGGATGAAAAAATGATCATATATAGACCCAAATACTGCCAGTATGCATATTGAACCCATATAGGACCCATATGCAGCCAATGTGAGAACCATACGGGCTGCCCATATGGGGCCCATATGGGTAGTGTAACCGGGAACCATGTGGGTCCCATATGGGCAGCCCATATAGGACCCATATTCAGCCCATATGGGCTGCCCATATGGGTCCCACATGGTACCCGGTTGCACTACCCATGTGGGACCCATATGGCCAGCCCATATGGGACCCACATGGGTACCCATGTGGGACCCATATGGGTACCCATGTGGGACCCATGTGGGACCCATATGGGTCACATATATTTTGCTTGCTGGGATGTTTGTATGGATGTAACGATGCTAGAATATCCAAAGAAGACTGACACCGAGGTGACGAAAACGGTTGATAGATACCTGATATTTGTAATAAGAGACAGTGTTTAATTTACTATACAACGAAAACGTGATGTTTAGTCCTAATTGTTCCCATACATTAATATTGCAAATTTTAATTCGACTGAATGCAATTACTAGTTATCCAAAAGACTCAACTAAGAAAGTGACTACATCAGATAAAATAGTTTGCAGTAATAAAATACACTGCTAAACACTTGAGGAAATTTAAACACTTGAAGTATACAGCATGTTAACAACACATCAACTAAATATCAGTGCTCTTAGTTTATGACACTGACCTACAATCGAGACTCTTTCTTAGGCTAATTGAGTTTGCATCATTTGCAACGGGAAATTGAGAGACATCCCTATAAGCAATATTGTTGACTGCATTATTCTAACGATTCTAAATATTATCAACTCGACTGACACCTCGTTGACCCAAACTGTGGATAATTATCTGGTATTTGTAATACGAGTCATTATTTGTCAGAACATGTAATGTAATTCGTTACACGCACGGATAAAATACATTGTCATTAACGTACCAACGAAACTAGTTCGAAGATAGAAGTTGGTGCATTTATATGTGGTACTGAATGAGATAAGATGTACACACTGTACATGTACATGTAAGCACACCCAATGGGAAAATAAAAATCAATACAAATGGAATAGCCAATTTTGCACATACATTCCATAATGAAGGAAAGCATATTTATGTCACAATCAACAATTATTTATCAAGTAAACTTTTAAATGCATACTTTGTGTAAAAAAGCAATATATTAATGAAAAAGGTTACTAAAGTTTACGAAATTTCGGTTTCGCCATGTGTTTTCCAGTGGCCTTTATTACATTACAGAGAAAGATATTTCGCAATGTGTTTTCCAGTGGCCTTTATTACATTACAGAGAAAGATAATACAAAGCCCTATATGTACGGCAACACACAAACAATCATATGACAATAAAGTGGTCATCATTAAATAAAATATATAACTAATCTTCGTTTCCAAAAAAGCATACACACACAAAAACACATGACTAATTTAAACTGATATAACGATTCTTTAACGATACATACATACCGAATTAAACTGACATGTTGACGCTTACTGATACACGTAAGACGCCTCTTAGTTTATGACGAAATCAGTTATAATTGTTTGAAGTACGTAAACACATAATTAAATACATAAATAAATGGAGACACCGGAAGTTCATGTTCAATGCATAGAACTATGTATCAGTGCTCTTAATTCAGGATGGCACAAGTGCATTCCTAGTTGATACATTTTGTACGTCGCACGAACGTATAAGAACCGTCGTCATGTCTAAAAGTTCGACAAATGTTCTTTTTGGCTTCATGCATACAACAATGACCGAGAAAGCGAAATCTTATCAAAACATTACGATGAGATATTCGTTGTCTGCGTGATAAAAGTTATTCCAATGTTTTCGAACAAGTCCTGACTCAACTTGATGGGGAAATAATATTGAGCATGACACAACACGTTGGCGATAAGGTCGCCTATTTGTATCGTATTATTGTATCGACATTACAATATCGATAGTTCTTCATATGTGTTGGCAGTGAAGCTCTCTGATAATTTAAAACATACGAACGTATTTGTGCCTCGAGATTCTCTGGAAAAAATGGCATAGTAATAATGAAGTAAATAACAAAGACACGGTCACTATGTATCCAGTACAGACTTATCCGTGTAGGCTTTCATTTCAGACACGGCGATGTGTATTTTTGCCGATTTATATATTATACAAACATAGACAATGCAAAATACATTTATTTCACAAAACAAATATATGAATGATATATTAAATGATGTAAAATATGAGTTACTAACCTGGTAAATTCGGGCACAGAAATAATGATGAAGTAAACACAGACGCGGCGACGTGTACTCTCCTAACCGATGTTTATATTACTTGCTAATTTGTGTAAAAGAGTACACGAGGAAATCGTGTTAGTAAAAGTGATGGGCAATTGCCGATGCAGTGAACATATTAAAAATGGGCCACACAGCACAAGGGAAAAACACAACTGAAATGAATACATACAGACGCATTCTGACATTAGGTATATATTTCATTGTTTTTACCATCTGACTTCGCCAATACCAACAATATAACTAGGTGCGTAAAACAAAGGTTAAAAAAGCCCATCAATTATCCATTGTGTTGACATGCGTTTTTTTCACACATGAAATGTTATTTAAACATTGTCCTGTAAATTCAAATAATAATCGCTGGATTAAATTATATTATACAAGATGTTTTCTGTCCATAATTCATTTTTTGTTACATATGTTTTGGGGTTTCTACCTGGATAAATATTCCATCAGAGTAATCCGCCATAATGGTAGATGTGAACATCATTATAATTGCAGCAAACAATCTTTCTATTGAATCAGTATTAAGCCCATAACGTTATATCATCACTGTGATTTTGTATAGTTCGCTGGCAGACTGCAATCATTTATTGTGTTTTCTGACATAAATTTCTTTATATGGTTACGGCAAAGGCATATTTTGTAAGCTACTATGTTAGTGACAACGTTAAAATATCGGAGCTCTGGATCGACAAAGAATGCGCATAGCTGTACAATTTTGTGTAAAAGCGCAATCTGCAACAAACAACTAAATAATTAGTGTTGTATGAATAGATCAAACGTACGCAAATGGCATCGATGATTTCAATATGACAAAGCAAGCATCGAAGATGATAAACACAATGATAGACCGAGTATTACTGCCACGAGGATGTTAAAGACTGCGTGAATTAAGCTCGTGTGGGGCTTGCAGAAGCGTTCGGAATAGTTTTGACTATATTACATGAGATACTGGGAAAGAGAATTTTTTTGGCGGGGATGGTTAGACGATTAAAAAGTATTTGTGTTCGTTCACTTTTAAAATATTACTATTATTATCGGTGGAAAACATATGATTCACATTGTAGTTTTTATTACCAAATGACTCAGTCGCGAATTCATTTAATGAACACTTCATTACTGGAGAATAATATTGACTACTTGCTTGGTATTTATGAATAAATTCTACAAACTTTTTGATCATCCCTTATTTAAGACTGTGAACCAATAGCCAATTTCACAAACCATTCAACAATTAGAAAAATACAAAACAAATGCAAGACCCGATTTAAAACTGATAACACGACGTTAATTGTGTTAAATATATAGTTTTATTTAAATATTGAGCTAATCACTGTTCTTGGCCATTATTTAATATCATGGCAAAAGTATGTACATTTTCATACATGTTCATGCTGACCCAAAATGTTTAAACACAACCATAAAACACAACCTTACATGTTACCACAATATAACTGTCCAATAGCAAGTCATCAACCAAAGCAAAAATACGAAAATAACATATCTACGGCGCAATAAAAAGGAACTACAACGAAAACGAAATATAGTCCCACATGATAAAAGTATTTCAAGACATAGTTGTTAATAGTTGATGCCCAGAAAATCGTCTTATAATTCAGAGAGCGAAACAAAACTATCAGCGGAAATTCCGTTATGGTTTCCGCACACTTCATTACCGGATCCATATTTTCCAATTTATATGAATATTACCGCGGGTAAGTTATAGGGGAATTAGAACGCATAAGTACAATCAACGTGTATTATATCTTGTACTAAAGTAAAAATACAAAATGAATTTCCTTGTTATTAGCTGACAACAATGACCATATGTGTTGTATGTGTTGTATGTGTATAAATGTGTCCGTGTGTTAGTGTTGTATTATTTTAATTTTAATAGGGAGCGAATTTTTGAATGTACGTGTAGATATTTTGATGGGTAAAGCATGGTATAAAACATAAACAACAAAACAATGATAATAAAGAGTAAAAGAGAGTGTGTGTATGTTTGTCGGTACTTAGTATTTCTTCAGTTGTGCATCATGTACCAGTGATATATAATATTCTGAACATTGGTCAATAACCAATAGTTTTCTCATGCGTTTAAAAGTAAGACTTGAATTGCCGTATTATTTGAAAGTATGCACTCAAGAAACCATTGAAGTAATGTAGAATAATAACAACACAGAGTCATTATGCAAATGCACACAACTGGTCGTATGTGATTCTTATATCGCGAAAATTCATGCAAGCTATCAATTGTAAGTCATAAATGATCGGTAACATACGTTAGTGTTATGCAAATCGCTGCATCATTATCGAAATATTTATTTAATAAATAACTTTCGATTTATCGTTGATTATCGGCCTATAAACAACGATTTGGAGTTCTGATGCGTAGGAATTAAACCACGAGGGTGTTAGCCCGAGTTGTTTAATTGCCACGCATCAGAACAACAAAGAGTTGTTTATTTGTCGATAAGCAACGATGATGCGAACATTATTTTGATTCTAACATGGTTTGACATATATTTTTGCTATTGTAATTGGGAATACTTTTTGCTATGCTCCGCTCAGAATCGGGACTACCTTTTGCGTTGTTTATTGGGTAGTTTAACAATGATAATGTTGTTCTTTGTTTATAGAAAAAATAGCGAGTATCATGTAAAATTAATAATCAATGCGCAGTAATTGGAATTTGGAGCTTTGATAGGTTGTTTATATTTATTTAATATCATTCTAAGGAAAGTGAGCACGTGTCAGGTAAATTATCTGCACACATTCTTCGCTGTATGACGTTGTTTACGACTACGTAATATTTTGTTAAACGCATTTCGATGTACAAATATTAGAACCTCAATGTTAAAGTGTGTATGTACGATCTTTCGATGGCATAAATTCGATTAATACAAAAATGTTAATAAACATATATTTTTTCTTAAAAAAGAATAAAAGCTAGCTTTAAATCACCAAAAACTCGACACTAGTACGTGTTGATTTAGTCCATATCGACGTGTTTCTTTCGTCATTTGTTTATATTTTTATGTTTGCTTGCAAGTTTTACTGTCTCTTTCATCTGCTTATTTTGAAAATAATTGATATAAAAGATCTTACATACACACTTGAATGTACTTGTAAGCAATATAAAAACTGTGTATGCTCTAACTTATTGACTTTATAAAATCCTTCAAATTCGCATTGGTCAGGCAATAGATGTTTGTACAATGATTAATAATAAATAAAATAATACAATATTACTCACTGCAACGCTTTTACATATAACGATATACTTAAAAAGTTTACTTAATCCGAAAACATTCTCTTAAACATGTAAACAGTTTTCAGCAACCTGTCAGTTTACATATCTGATTAGTGTTAAACCACGCTGAACTATCCAAGTCGGAAAACGGGGGTATTGTATGTTTTATTTTACAGCATGTAACTGTCAGAAGTAATCAGTTCATGTTACTGACGTAAGTGTTAATTCAAAGCGGACCATGCACCTTTAAATTCAACGTTCCTCATATTGTACATTCCAGATGATCCGTCACGAAGTTCAGAACACAAACAGGCATATTAGTGAAATTCCGTTATTTCCTCTGGGCTCGTCATTACCGGACTCATGTTATCCAATATACGAGTATTACCTCGGGCAATATAAATGAAATTGAAAAGCCCTAACGGCATTAACTGGGTTTGTGTCCCAGTCGGCCTAACGTTCAATATTTAATGACAGCCAAAAAGAAAAATTTAACTATTGTTGTATGGTTAAGATTCGAACAAAACTAAATATGTACATATATAGTAAACAAATAACACCTTATGTTATTGTCAAGAACTCTGACTTATGTTAATATTATTGTGGTGGCCCGTGAGTATTTTATTCCAATTGCGGCCTGCCTCGTTTCGAGAATATTGACGTCAAAGTTGAGGCACATGAGTTTCATGACAAAGTCAGAATTATGATTAAGATATTTGAAATAATTGTTTAAATCTTGATTACTGTCAACGAAAAAAGTTATTTACTAGGTTATTTGTAGAAAATGTATACTTTTAGCTATGATTGCTTGTTTGGTTGCCATAGCAACCATCTCTTTATTATTTTTATTTTTCTGAAACATTTGTACATTCAACGTTTGTTATTTGGGAAAGCCAGTCCAGTAAATATATATAACTTACTTGTCCTCACCATGCTAGGTACTGTATTGTATACATGACAAACATTAAAATAAGTCTGAAATGTAAACATGTATCGTTGTGGTGGTATTACTTAAACTGCTCATTCTTGCTCAAAACGCATGAATGAGAAAAAAAGGATCATGCCATTTCCAGTTTCTATACATATCAGTGTACTCAAAACTGCTAATAACTCATTTTCGCCCAGATACCGCATTTGGGCCAACAATCTCATGGGCTGGCACATATTTTAAATGCACACCTGCTGGGTTAATGCACTCCGTATTTATTGCACAGTTTCGATCCTAAGATTTAGTTACATTGAGGCTTTTATCAGAAGACTCACATTATTGCTTAATATGAATGTAATTGCCTTTGAGGTAAACCGTGTAACACACATGAGAGTAATCGGCAGGCCATGATATATCAGCGGGCGTGCCTCTTTCTAATATTCATTGATAGGACTTCAGACAATATTATCCTATAAGATGAGACTGATGATACTGTTGAGCCTGCTATTAAGTGTTAGCCTTTCCGTGAATAATCCTGTCTTTACGATATCCCTTTATCAAACTGAAGGACGGAGGTGCAGATTGAGCATGTTGTCTTAAGGATACGAAACTGTCCGTCAATGTAAATCGAATGTAATTCCCATATCGACTTGAGTAACCAAGTAAAGCTGACCATGGGTTCAGATATTCACGTTACTACATATGAAATCGGGATAGAACCATTCGTTTAATTTAGGCAGGTCCACTGTATATTGTTTTCAGAGTGTAAGTATCAGTATACAAAGAAGGTTAACTATTAAATATTAAAACTAAGGCCCTGCTCGTATAGAAGTATTTTGGAATTAACATTCATTTGGAACAAAAACAAAACACGATACATTTAAAGAACATAAACAGAAAATCCTGTAGTGAACTAACATATTCGAAGCGAGTTCGCAATTAAGTGCTACTACATTTAGATACAACGCGGTTATAAAGTTGTTAAAATGTATCTTAGTTCTCAGAGATCGTTGTAAACGTGCTAAATGTATCAGTGTGCTAAAACTTTATTTGGTAAACAGTATAATATCTGACATAGTGCTAAATATATCAGTGTACTAGAACTACATTTTGTACACGGTACGATATATGACATTATGCTACATAGATCAGTGTAATATCAGACATCAATGACGTGCGAATCACGTGATAATGCCTTCATTTCCAATGTATTGTTGTTCCTGAAGAAGGATGGAAAACAGTAAAACATGAATACAGTAAAATACGACCATTTAACGTAATCTGATACACAATTGATGTGCTAATCCTTTATCAAGACATTAGTGACAGTTCGTTTCAAACATCCCTTGTACAACCGCAAAGCGACAAGTAGGAGACCAGTCGGAAATTGATCGCCGACCGAATAAAGACCAACGACCACATTCTCACGACCTATATGGTAGACAAAAGGTCTTCAATGCAACATTGAAGACCATCTGCGGCTTAAATGGGTCTAAAGCCAGTCGGCGACCATCGACAACCAGTCGCCGACACCCAACAACCTGCTAATTACCTTTTAAAGACCTTTTAAAGCAACCACTGGTTGTCGGTGGTCGGCAGTTGGTCTTTAGCTTTTCGCAGGCTATGTGTGACCACTACTTTATGTACCCTTAGCATGCAATGTTTTCCAGCAAATGTTGATGAATGTGCAAACCAATAAGAACTCCCAACAGTTCAAATAACACTAAAATTGACCGTTATCTGTAAGCAATATTGCCATACATTGAATGTTCGCCCTAAGAACACATGTACATTTAAAAACCGCGTTTTTGTACTGGTTCCGTTTTATCAACGGTGCGCTCAAGTACACTGGAGGCAATACATATCCACAATTGCATTTCGAGTTCGAACATTGTTCATTTTTTTACGAATTGGTCTTCCTAATCGTATTTGCGATCCTTGCCAATGTGTTCGGAATTATTTATGTCCATTTTGGCTGAAAGCAAACTATAATTATTTCCATCTGAACTCGTCAATATTATAGAATCGACTGGAATTCATCATATTTGCATACTCATCGATTGCATTATGGTCTGTTTACTGCCGATCTGTTATTGATGCATAGGATCAGACGTACGTTATTAGAGACGCACTCATAAAAAAATATATTTATAGTTCTTACAATTTAAGGTTAAATATCAGAACATGACGATCTGTTTAGATCAGTTCATTTGTTTGTACAAGAAAAAATACGAAAAGGAAGCCTTCATACGAACTTAAACTCGATAACATCACATAATTGTTATGACACTTCAGCATGCATTACGAAAGGTTGCTCAAATTTTCAGATAACCGTATGCTTGTTGGCAGACGCGTTTCCAAATTGATTAAAACTATTAGGATTGGGGATTAATAATGACTTCTTGATAAACTAATCATTTATGCCTTTAAAGGATAGTGCAAACTGTTAATGAAGATGCATCGATACTATGTAGTTGGTACTGAAACCTTGAACAAAATAGTCACATAATGTACACTACGCCGCAAAGCTAAAATAAGTCAAACATTTAATATATAATACATTCATATTTGCGAATATTCTAATATTTGATTATATGAAAATGCGAACATTCGAAAGCCAATTGTGGCAATCGATGCCATCCCTAGACAAAAAGTATGGAGCTAGACAAAAATCACCGTCACTTGTTATGATTACACTGTATTTACCGTTTAATATTAGCTTTATAATTATTTACTTGGTCTACGCTAAATTAGATTCCAAACATGTTCGCGATATATAGTGATTTAATTCGACAATGAATTGAAATCAAACAATCAGAACAATGTATCCATTAGATATTACTGCATAAGGTAAGAATTTTTTTTTTTTTTTTTTTTAGGGGGGGGGGAGAGTTTCACTTATCGCAAAAATAAGATTTGTATTAAAAGTGAAACTATTCCAGCAAATAAGATGTTTTGTTAAATGAACATCACCAATATGTCGAGCACATACAAACCAACAATTCGATCGTTAATTTGTTATCGTATGCAGTCCAATGCACAAACTAGACCTGCGTGTTTAATGCGATGTTTAATTTAGAAATAATGGACGGGTAAGCGTTGGCTATTGCAGTAATAACGAACGGTTTGGAGTTCCGATGCGTAGTAATGTAGTAATTAAACAACGAGGGTGATAACACGAATGGTTTGATAACAATCATCGGAACGACAAACCGTTGGTTATTACCGCGCTGACCCGTCAAATATTTCAATTCTAACACGATCATATAATTTGTATTTTGTAAAGGAGTCTGACGTACATGTACGGTGAAACCTGACAGTTGGCAAACAAAAATAAACACAACGGTAACATCTTCAAGCAAAACATCAAGTCGCATAAGAAGAATTTAAACCTATCAATATGGTGTTGTTACTTTAGACTGTGATGCTTATACCCCAATGCTTTGTATAAATAAGGGTCGTGGATAGGTTAGATCAGTACAAATAAGTTTAAAATTAAGTTATATAAATTAAGTAAAATACCTTTGATCATATACATTCTTCTTAACGTTTCTCTTCTTCTGAAAGAACAAACTAAATAAACAAAATTCCCATACAGTTCTAAATTATCTGACCGTCGTAGGCTGAATGTGTTCGCCCTATTTTGCTAATACACTGTCGATAGCCATATGCGCAAATGACTGGACATATCGTAATGAATCTTTGATATACGACCATCATGTTGACATATACTGTAGGATATATGTTATCTCACAGAAAACCCTATTTCGTACTGTGTTGATTACAGTTTGATTTATAATTGTTTTCGTTTTTCTAGCGTTATTATTGTGTTACCGGGATATATTATTGTAAAGTTAAATTCTAATAAGGTACTCGCTATTTTTTCTGTAGAAACGGAACCAATTATCGTTGTTAAACTAACCAATCACATTTTAAAACACATGTTATTTATCTAAGAAATTATTTTATATGTATTGTTGTTTTGCGATAGCCCGATTTGTTTTAAAGCCTATCATCAAAACGACAACGAGTTGTTTTGTATTGGTCGATAAACAACGATAATGCGAAACTTATTTCAACTCTAACATGATTTGACATATATTTTTGCAATTGTAAATGAAACTACTCTTTATAATGCTCCGCTCATAAACATTTTGCGATTCAGTACATTCATAAAGTTTCTTGTAGGTAATTTCATATTTAAATCTTTAAATAATAGTTTCTGAGTTTCGTCATATATTATACATACATGCCTGTTATCAGCTACCTTTCGCATTGCTATTTATAATTACCTCTCAGTTTCGTCAAATATCATACGTGCATTCCTGAATATTAGCTAACTTTCGAATTAATGAATAAACTGAATGTAATTACCTCTGAAGCCGATCATGTTATCCCATTAGAACTAACTAACTGAAAGTCATGGAGGCCCACTGAGCCAGATGTCATAACAATGTGATACTTCCATCAATGTTAGTCGAATGCAATTTGCAAACCATCTTGAATAACGCATTAGGGCTTACTAAATGTGAGAAAGTACGCATACCGCGGCAACTTAGTTTCAAATGTAGACATGGGGTCGTACGAAACAGTTTGACTTGAGATACACATCATGGTAGACGAAAATAATTATTTATTTATGAAATAATGATATGTATCTTTTCTTTGCAGACATTAACTGTACCAATGATACAAGAAAGCAGCGTGGCGTGTAAACATCGAGGTTGAAAACAACTTAACGATCATATATTCAGTTGAACAAACACATAGTCGATGTTATGAAATATATGTTTACATTGTCATTATATACAGGTATTTTCACATTAATATTATTTCCGTATATTACACATTCAATGCCAATACTGTGCGTTTAGTATGAAATGAAATAATGTGCGTTAAGTGTGAAAATAATATAAAACATAAAATATTGTTTTGGTATATCAAAGATATAAACAATCCAATTCCAAGTGAGTTCGCAATAAAGTTTGAATTAAGTCATAATCAGTATTTTATTTATTGGAAATCGTTAAATATGTGAATAATGAAACTCCAGAGACATCATCAGGAAAGAAACCCTTATTACCATGCGCTGGTTCTTAATTTGAGGCAAGTTACCCATTGCCTATAATTACAGGATAATACATAAAACACAACACAATACATACAAATGATTAAAACTGATGTCATCGCCTTGGAACGGTCAATGCAAAGCATTGGGGGTTTTAACCGGTTTAAAGGCATACCGAACCTCACACATTAGCCCAGAAATCACAATAAATCTTCTAGAAAATAAACTTCAATCTCATAGCATTGCGTCTTAAACTAAATAGCAAACAATGGTATATAGGTTCAATTGAATTTCAATTTAATTACTCAATGGTTTAATCACTGCAGGTGCATCTTGAAGAAATGTCGGAATTTCCTATATATTGTTTCTCCATACGGTTAAACGTGTTTCTCTGTTTTCTATATTTACATATACATTGTAAATACAATTTTGTTCTTAATGTACCATATGCATTGTAATAATATTCACCATTGGCCCTGAATGGGAAATAATAAATATGCATATACCCAACATGAGAGCATAGGTCGATTCGTTTTCAATAAGTAATCGTTTATTTAATTTCACCTAGAATTTCTAGTTTTCTAACAATTTCCATGCGTGAACATCACATTTCGGTACTGGCATTGTTTGAAAAGGAATTGCGAACACAGCATTGAACGTTATTTATAAATAATATTTTTATACATTTCTTTTCTGACATTTGATTCATATTAATTTACATATAAAAATCCGTGTTTCTGTTTTCGTTGGTTCCACTATATTCCTCTAGGCATTATATTGGAAGCAATGACAATCCGCAATTACATTTTGTTGCTTATTTGAAAGGAAATAGCTATGCGAATTTTGGCTATCGTCTAGAACTATAAACTAGGATTCCTTCTGGTTAATACCATTGTCATAGTCAGTACACTGGAGGCTGAACATTGCAAATTACATTTTTAGCGTTGTATGATTTTCATGAAATGGTCAGCTTAAATCGTATTGTCGGCTTCTGCCAATTTGTCTTGAACTACTAACGTCTGGTGTTTCTATCGCTAAGAACTGTAAACAGTGACGTTCGTTCTGTACTCGTCAATATTGTAGACGTGAATGCGAAAACTGAGGCCAATCAAATTTGCATACGTATGGATTGCATTATGATTGGGCTGTTCAATATTCAGAATCAGACATGCGATATAGAAGGAACTGTTCAAACATAACCATGAATATTGTATTCATAGTAGAATTGTTTTCTGTGATATATTAACGTTTCGAAAGTTTGCATAGTAGCACAATCATTCTATTTGCTGGGAAAAAGGAACTTAAAACAAAGTACAACTTCATTAACATACTAAATAAAACTCGTATTCAAAAAACGGCAACATTTGTACCTCAGAGATAACGACTTGTTATGGTGACATTGTATTTACTTCTGTTATTTTCAGCATAATACGTATGTATTTTGAGATTGCTTAGACACAGTTTTTGGCAAAATATAGCGGTGTTTTAAGACGTATTACTAATAAAAATTGAAACAATCAGAATGTAAACGAAGGGTACATGTGCTTTAATCGTTTCAAAATATTGGCACTTAACGGAAAAAAAAAATTGTGCAATATAATAACGAACACGTTGTTATTTTATGTAGAAAAACACCATACAATATTATAATTACCGTTGCAGTAGTTAGCAGCCAGGAAAACTTTCACCATTGGCCCGTATAATATATCAGTGTTCTTTTCATCTACGTTCATTATAGAGCACTGTGAATAGTTCCATTTACCTAAATGCAATTAACACACTCTATGCAGGGAAATGTAAGTTATTGTCAAAATATGTTTTGGGTGAAAGAAAATATTTAAAAAGCAATATATGCTGCATTTGTAGTAGCAACATTTAACGAATGAGCTATGATTGTGTTGTTGTTATACATGTAAATGTTCGCAGACATGTCAAACACATCTTATTGCTGTCATTGCCTGGTAACACATACTTAAGAAGTAGAACATACTTTTTTATTTGTAAGAATACTTAAGAAATCGTATTGCAGGCTATAAAAAACAATCTAAAATCATCTCAATACAAAGTAAGCTTTTCTGCTAGATGACAAACATCTTAAAGTATTTTTCAACAACATGGCCGTATATCAGAGATTTGTCACGATTTCTCCAGTACCTCGCCCATATGGGTATCGGCAACGTAATTGCACAACAGATCATAATACTACGACCGTTTAATTTAGATCTGTGTGGGTGTAGGTGTTTCTCTTTTTCAGAACAACAATAATCTCCAAGAAGAATGTACAAAACGTATTCTGACATTACTACGACCGTATTATTTAGATCTGTGTGGGTTGTAGGTGTTTTTCTTTTTTCACAAAAAATCTCTAAGAAGAATGTATACTAACAGTACATTTAACCTAGTTTAATACGTATTCCATTTATTCCCAAGTTACTTACATAGGATTATTGTAACTAAAATTTAGTATACATATGGCATATGTCTCTTTATAGTTATATCTCCACCTTATATGTTACACAACTCCATTCTTATCATGTTTAGTAAAATATGATTGCGCCATCTCCATCTCCAACGTGTTTTACAGTTTTTCATAATTGTATGCTCCATAAGCAACAAACATTGTATACATGTACTTGTTTAGTTATTTCGGTTCTATACTCTGTCCTGCCATATTGCTTTATGTATATATGTTGTCCTAATGGGTCTTTGGACCTAATGGAACTTATGAAAATAAACTATAACATGTCTCGTGATCAAAAAGTAGAAGTGTTGGTTCGATCGTAGCTAAAACTACTTTTTCATTATTGCTAATAATATGACATGCAGCCAGAACAAATTAGTTGTTAGCGTCCAAGAAAGCAATTAGTTGATATAGACTACGTAGCAAATAAAGCGTCATTATGAACATGATGGAAACATTTGCATTTTCTTAGTTTATCGATAGGAGGCACGTAACAGAGCCATTAAAATGAAGAATGTTCGGACTATTCCGTATCACCGATGACTACCATTTATGTAGTTTCTATCCATATTGTTTTTTGTTTACTTCTGCAAACTGAAACCTAATCTTAATTTTGCCCATCCCACGCAATTCTGATAATAAAACAGCAATATATAATAGGAAACGTATAATATATTGTATTCAGCTATTTAGGAGGATGTCTATATTATAATCTACACGAAGATGTACTCGCGTGCCTACGTAACCTACGTATACATCATTTTGAATAACTTTTGTTTCAACTATCACATGATAACACACCCTCATGCTATTGTTCTCGTCCTATCTTGTCCGTTCTGTTGTGTAAAAGCAGACTATAATCATGTATAAACAAAAGGCAAAGAGCAACATATTGGGAGTAAAATAACTAAACATAATATAAAGAAACACAATTCCATCGTAAATACCATGCGTCTAAAATATCGTGCACAAAGTCGCGGGTAGCACGCAAAACAAAAATAAGTGTCAATATTAGAGTGGCCATACTACAGTTTCGCAACGAAACGGTTAGTCTGTATTTATATGGAATGTATTTGTCTTGCTACTGAATGTTTAACAAAACGAACTAATAAATGCCTTATTAACATAAAACGTTCTAATTACTGATATATATGAATATCGTTACATATGACGCAAGCATATCTTCTGTCCTTCCAGAAACTTTACTTTATTGATATATATGGATAGGATTTCCATCGAAGCAATCCATCAGATCCACATCAAATCAGTAATTGGCAGGCGGTGCTATATCATCGGATGAGCCTGTCCTATATCAGGCTGGTGTGAGAGGATTTTCCCTTCTACGTACTTACGCATTTCATTTGCAACGTATTTGTGCATTTTTCGTCAGCCATAGTACAAATGCAATGCAAAACAAAGTGTTTTCTTCAAACTAGTTCATCAGCAAGTTACTTCAAGCAAACAACTATATTAGATGTGTTTCAGTTTAATAATTCGCGTGTCTGCAAAGAATGTATGGAATACAGTGAACTGCAGTTCATACATTACCAGCGCTCTTAGACAACATATCTAAAAACACTCTAAAGGTCATGTGTTGCCGATTCGATGAATTGGAGTAGCCAAAACAACTATATTTGAATTGCTTCGGTTTAATGAACTATTTCACAGTCTGCATGGGTTTACGTCTACATGTTGGCATATATTTTCCCAGTTACTTCAGAACTACAATAAACCACACATTCACTATACCACTCGAAGGGTCCTCAATGTTCGCGAAATGGTTTTTGTATTCGTATTGTCGATTCTTGCCAATTGTTTTCAAACTATGTCTGACAATGCTGGTTACAGGCACTCTCTGCCAACTCGGATTATTTATTTCTTTTCATATGAGTATTGTTGCCTTGGATTCTTAAAGTTCACGGAAAATGATCATATTGGCATCGTACAGGCTTTATAAATATTAAATTGTCAGTTGGTGATCTGTTATGAATATTTTAAAGAGATTTACATTTTAATTTAAAATCATTGCATATGTGTAATAATTTAAAAATTTACAGATACATGTTCATTTCGGTATCGAATGCCATCACATTTGTCAGATAATATGCAATAATAATACGTTGTAAACAATATAAGAACACAATGCGACATAAGTTAATGAGCGGAAATGAATACGGTCACTACAAAGTAAAACGTGATATCAAGTTTGCTTTCAGCCAAAAAGGACATGCCGACAATTACAATGCTACCTTAATCAGAACATTTGTTGGTGTCAAAGAAAACATTTCGTTCGGAAGATATTAATGGAGTAGACTAACAGCTATTTGGTATCAGTGCAATCGAATTGGTTGATATTTCAGGGGCATTCCGCCAATGCACACACGGACCACACTGCATTATATGATTGTTAATAAAAGTTCATTAAATGTTCAGGTAAAATCCTTATGTATATTTGTAGTAAAATGACTTAAATCTCAATTTGAACCTGATAACAGAAGCGTAAACGAGCACAACTCTGTCAAATTACAAAACTTCAGTGTGTTGGGATTGCTTCGCATGATGTTTAAGTTGATAAAACATAGCATTTCAAGTTTTAAGTGTGAAGTGATAGGAACTTTGAACCAGCATTTTAACGGGAGCCCAGCAGTGAATGCCAACAACGACGCCAGGAAAACGTGCCTTTTCTTCAAATTGTGGATTAATTTCGTCTTACTTCAAGGCTTACATTTGTGATTGTTTCTTGCTTGTTTGTAAAAATGTTAATGTATGTATTTGATTTTACCACCGAATTGCATATTTATTATATCAAATAATTTCTAACCTACATGCACAACACACTGCACGTGACATAAACACAACGGTATAAACAATCAGTAGAACTGGAACGAGTACTGAAATAAGTTCGTCAGGGTTAATCATTTCCAGGTTCCCCGAACTAATATAGAGTGCAGATTATAGTTATTTATCCAGTGCATGTATGCACTATATGTGTTCGGAACATTTGGTTTCATTTGTGCTGTTTTATGCCTGGTAAAATTCCGTTCGGAGATTTTTACATGTCAATTCATTTAATTATTCATGTTATTGTCAGTGTAGCACAAAATCTAAAATTGTATATGAATATTATCGTTGATGCAAACTCTCTTTTTCCCATAGCATCAGTAATAGGCAGCAAACGCTACATCCTCGCTGCGTTGGTATTATTTATACATGTGTCTGTAAGACTTGACGGATGGTATTGATCTACGATTATTCAATATTGATGTATATACCTGATGTATATGGCCAAACAGGTTTTTGCTAAAATAAAACATCCACAAAACCAAACGAATCCAGTTTGAAATGGTTGTGGCAGAACCTAACGCCATGAACTATGTTTTGTGTTAAATTTTACACTAAAATTTTCACAGAAATAGTCAACACCTCCTATTTACTGTAACTTTACAATGACATAACATATTATCAAATTATATAATGTTGATATTAAATTTTGTTGGAATGTACATGCACATGCAATTTACGGTCTTCCAAACTAAACATAACATTCATAATAAACGCGGTACCAAATATGGTTTCTGTGAGATGGCTTAACTCGAATATCATGTCAACATGATGGACGCATATCAGAGAGACATTACGATAGGTCCAGTGCCTCGCCCGTACGGCTATCGACAACGTAATTGCACAATAGGGCGTATATTTTCACTCTATGGTGAACAGTGAATTTAGATCAATATGGGAAGTTGTTTATTTTGTTCATTCTTTCAGCAAATGAAACGACAAGCACATTTTGCGTTTAATATGACAAACACATTGTACTGATACTATATACACGTACATGTACTTTTTCACACAATCGGTCATTGACGTATGTGGGCATGCTACGACTGATTCATTCAGTGCTTAAATCAAGTTACATTGTTGAACGACTATACACTATTATGAAATAATAAAATAGCACAATAGGTCGAATACTCTGAAGCAGTCTGGATAGCAATTTCCTAAAGCAAATATATCATAAATGATAGAAGAATTCCAACTGACTATGGCTAGTACTACATAAAAAGATCCAAATCCGCTTTGGGAATACAATATTGTTCTTTGTATAACGTAAGCAGTTGACTAAAAACAATGGTACTCGTTTCAACGCTATTACATAATAGAAACAAAATGAACGTTTTCTTAATCCTAACAAAAGTATTGTTAACCATATTGTCAACCATGTAAACTGTCTTCAATGCATAGTCTGTTATATGAATATTTTTAAACCATACTGAACTGTCCGAATCGGAAAACACGTGTATTACGTGTAGTGTTTTATAACGTGTAATGTCATATAGACCAGTCTTGTCCCTAAAAAACCAGCAAATTTATTCGGATATGTTTCTCTAAATGGAGGTATGAATTTCGTGTGAAGGTCATTTACATTAAAAAAAATATTTCGTGTCAAGGTCATACCCAATATCAGAAATGTAAGCTGCTTATCAAATTATTTTACAGTATAGTATGGAATACTGTACTCTTGTCAATATATCAATACTATATACTATAAGAATTGTATTATTTCTGAAATAGTGTTAAATCAATGCAAACCCATGGCCTTCAATGGATCAACGTAAGCATAGATCATAGTACCCAAGCGATTTTTGCCAATATACACAGCTTATTATATAACGAAAACACAATGTTACAAATTGACGCAAATCCCACACATGCGCGTTTGATGCGTTGAATACAAGTTTCATGCGCTGAACGTTAACACACAACGACATATAGCCCCCAAAATGTGTAAGGACACAGCGTTGGTAGTGCATTCGGCCACATAACTTGTGTGGGGATTGGTTATGAAATTATTTCTACGGCCATTCTCCCCCAACCTCTGATTCAAGAATGGGCAGTTGTCAGTTACGGGCATAGGTATGTGCACTTAGTACTGGTAACCCGCTTAGATCGACTAAGCTTGCCCAGGAATAGTGTGAGTAGGGTAACTGACCGCCGTGATAAATACTGTTAAAAACGGCGAAAAAAAACCCACACAAAAAAACAAATCAAGTAACTATTTTCTTTTTTTGCAAATGTTGCCACACAGCGTATTCCAAACTAAGCACAATGTTTAAAGTTTTATTCTAGAGAGCTAATATCTTATATCATATGCCGATATGATGGACGCTCACCAGAGATTCAATACGATGGGTCCCGTCCCTCTGGTACTAATAAAAATAATCATAATAATAATAATAATAAGAAGAAGAAGATGATGATGATGATGATGATGATGAATAAGAATAGAACAGTACACCTTCTTGCCTGAAGAAAATACAAGTGACAGTCTACAAACATTTTGGAACCGACGACTCCGGGTTATCTTACAATTCCTACACGAGTATTCCAAACAAAGGAGTAATGTGTGGGATGCTGTCAGTAGATACATAGTTTGCCGTAATCACTGAAATAAATTAGGTCAATATCACATGCTATCACGTTCTGGCTGGCGTCCATCATTCAAGTCGCGAAAACAACACACACATTTACATAAGCAGATTCGTTTAAGCATATGAGGTTATGTTTCGTTGTGTAATGTTATAAGAATATATTTATAACAGTTAATGTATAGCGAAATTGGTTCATGTAGTCATGAAGTTAAGAAATGACGCACTTTTCGGCGCTTCATCGATGTACTTATTTTGCAATTCGCGCATCAATACATTGAAACCGTAGGCTCCGCCCCTTTCGCACCGTAGGCTCCGCCCCTTTCGCTGCAGTACTTAGCGTTTGTGTACATGTCATTCATTAGACGCTGTATAGCGGCATCTTTAATTACTTTTGATTTACTTTTGTTGTGTACATGTCATTCATTAGACGCTATAAAGCGGCATCTTTAATTACTTTTGGTTTACTTTTGTTGTGTACATGTCATTCATTAGACGCTATATAGCGGCATCTTTAATTACTTTTGATTTACTTGTGTTGTGTACATGTCATTCATTAGACGCTATATAGCGGCATCTTTAATTACTTTTGATTTACTTTTGTTGTGTACATGTCATTCATTAGACGCTATATAGCGGCATCTTTAATTTTACTTTTGATTTACGTTTCTTGTGTACATGTCATTCATTAGACGCTATATAGCGGCATCTTTAATTACTTTTGATTTACTTTTGTTGTGTACATGTCATTCATTAGACGCTATATAGCGGCATCTTTAATTACTTTTGATTTACATTTGTTGTGTACATGTCATTCATTAGACGCTATATAGCGGCATCTTTAATTACTTTTGATTTACTTTTGTTGTGTACATGTCATTCATTAGACGCTATATAGTGGCATCTTTAATTACTTTTGATTTACTTTTGTTGTGTACATGTCATTCATTAGACGCTATATAGCGGCATCTTTAATTACTTTTGATTTACCTTTGTTGTGTACATGTCATTCATTAGACGCTATATAGCGGCATCTTTAATTACTTTTGATTTACTTTTGTTGTGTACATGTCATTCATTAGACGCTATATAGCGGCATCTTTAATTACTTTTGATTTACTTTTGTTATGTACATGTCATTCATTAGACGCTATATAGCGGCATCTTTAATTACTTTTGATTTACTTTTGTTGTGTACATGTCATTCATTAGACGCTATATAGCGGCATCTTTAATTACTTTTGATTTACTTTTGTTGTGTTGATATTTCGTAAGAGCAATTTTGAGCAAGGTTTGTTTTATCCTTAATTACGTAGCAATAGACGGAAATATTTAAACGCGTTCGATTTTAGATTAACGACTGAAGGCTAAACGAGTCGAAAGTTATTGCAATTTTGTAAACGCCGGTATACATGTGTGGTTTGAACCGTATTTGGGGCGTATAATATTAACGCTATGCGTGTTAAATAATTTATGTTTATATTTTTATATTTGAAACGCAATTATTCATATGTATGTGTATTTCTTTCTTTAAACGACCGGTTTGCCACTAGATGTTAGTCAATGTTTATACCCAATATATCATGAATTTAATGCGTTTGTCAAGCCAATATTTCAACACGACGTTATTTTCACTTCGTGTCAAAACGTTTCCTGTTAGAAATTCGGCAAATGATAAGTTACTATGTGGATATAAAATCGAGACGAGGAAAAGGTAAACAACTTTTACTATTTACTACTGACCAAAATATCAAACCTATGAAAGTGTGTGTCATCGGCCGAAAATATCGATTTCACTCTGTTAATAAGTAATGACATGTAGATCTAATTGTGTAATATTTTTTTCACAGAACATGTGAAATTTTACCTGAAAGTTGAAATGCTCTTACTCTAGGAACTATCAGACTATGCCTTTCATCATTCAATATGTGACACAAATTGAAAAGGTCACTTGTTATGCATCATTTGTAAAACTATGAACATGAAGAAAATATATATTGTTTTAGTCAAAGCTAAATGACATTTCTTTCATGTCTTTAAACTTGTTTGCTTCAGCTGCTTATGAAACTCCAGGCCCCGAGTGACAAAACTGGATGGACAAGATATACTACGCCCTGTAGCGCAATGTGAATGAATGTTCGAGAACTTAGTATGAACCGGTGAACTCGAGACTTAGTATGAACAGGTGAACTCGAGACTTAGTATGAACCGGTGAACTCGAGACTTAGTATGAACCGGTGAACTCGAGACTTTTGTGTCATTTGCATACATGAAATGGGATTTTTTACAATTTTAAATGGGACATTCAGCTTCCAGAGGTGTCAATTCAATGCAGCTCACATATGTTTCGAGGTGTTCTTGTGGTATTCTTTGCCAGCTCTACGGGATAACGACATACCATGCTCGCTTCTTTATCGGGTGGCTTCCTTGTCAAAACAAATGCGAGACGTGTGTTCAACTTGATGTCTTTTATTTCACTTAAACCTTGTTTTTTAAACCGTTAGCTGTTCCAATCTGTAAAATTGTGCATTTTAATGTTTGTGTTTGTTAAATTTCGATTTATTTTCCTCTTTTTATAAATATGTTGATCCAAAATGTACATGTGCATGAATGTATGTATGTATGTATGTATGTATGTATGTATGTATGTATGTATGTATGTATGTATGTATGTATGTATGTATGTATGTATGTATGTATGTATGAATGTATGTTGTATGTATGTATGTATGTATGTATTTATTTATTTTTTTATTTTTCATTTATTTATTCTTTTTTGACAGTGACTGTTACTAAAACTCCAATATGTTTTGTTATTATTTTAGTATGACATGCGCCTCTCAACAAATTGGATATTTGTGCCAAAGAAAGCATTTAGTTGATCTAGAAAAAGTAGCACATATTGCGTTGTTAGGTAAATGCGTTAGACCATTAATAATTCTCTGGGTTTATCTCAGGAAACACGTAATAAACCCATTTGACGTTCGGGAATTTCAGAAGCAAAATTAAGATTTTGGAATTTACTATATAATTTTCAAATTGGGCCTTGACACTTTTGCAAATTAAATAACCTAAATAATACAGCCAACAATGCGCACCATGAATCGTATAATTCAAAAACTCGGCACCAATGTGTTCACCCATTTAGAAGTAGTGCAATATTCAGAAAGCGATTTGTAATATTTGTTCAATAATGCATGCATCAATAATTACTTGGTGAACACAAAAGACCGGTGGTGACTTCATTGTTCTCATTTTATAATTATGAGTTGTGAACTGTAAACTACACAATTCATTTTTTTACACTTCATATTCCACGATTATCAAAAAAGTCTCGTGAAATCGTTAAGTGTGAATAAATTAGATGTTGTACTTCACAGTTCACGTTAACACTTCTTGATTTTCTAAAAATATCGTGAAATCGTTAATTGTGAATATTTTGTGTTGTACTTTACAGTTTACTCTAGGTGATTTAAAAAGATAAAATAAAATCGTGAAGTGTGAATAAATTATGTTTGTGTACTTCACAGCTCGCACGTCACGATTATCAAAGTAAATATTAACATCGTTAAGTGTGCAGAAACGAAGTTGTGTTATATACATTTCAGAATTAATAATTAGCAAATATGAACAAGGAAGTCACCACGGTCTTTCTTAGGTGAAGCCTCGTTATTCCATTATTCTAGTACTTTTTGTAGCGATTGAATAATGTACTGCCAATACGAAACGCAAACAGACAACCGTACGGCACACAACTGTAATAATTAAAATGCTGTGTTCCCTCAAAATAGGCCTCGTTGTAAACCTCTTTAACAATGATCTGGTTAGAATAAAAACACACAGATTAAAGTTCAAGACCCAAAGACTACGACCCGACTCACTAAACAACTTCTCCTAGCCATCTGCACGTGTTTTCAGCTCTTCTGATACATTCAATGATACTCTCCTAATATACTCTATATGACTTTTCAAATTGCACGTGCACTGCATACGCTGTAAGTTATGTCCTTCCATGAACTTCAGATTATTGATGCATATGGATACGATTTCCATTGATGCTACTCATCGTTTTCCCGTCAGTGGCAGCAACGCTACATCATCTGTCCAGTCTATTTTATACATTCGATTATCGGGCTTGTGAGAGAGTCTATGAGGTCAATCCATCACAATGGAAACCAATGCGTCCATGAAAGGCGAATGGACTCCCAATGCGGATTATCTTATTCTACACTATTCCCTGTATATTTTTTGTATCATGCCACTTTATAATTTAATCATAAACTATGTTAGTGTGATCGTATTAATATTAGTTAATCAGTAGTAGTATTTATATACAAATACAACACAATGGTTATATTACTATTACATGCTTGAATACATGTGTATAATTATGTAATTATAAAAATACGATTTTTTATCTAAAACACGTTTAAAAAGTAAACAAAGAAAATAACAGTATATTACAATGTAACGTACAATTTCAGAACACATTCTGCCCAGTCCATTATTGTACTTATAATTTGCAATAAATGCATGCATTTATTATATTGTCGAGACAACGTGTAAAAACACGATTCGCGATAAATACAATTGTTTCCTGTTTCCCATTGCACACATATTCTGAATGATACATGATATTAGGTAGATATATCTTATCAGTTAAGTGTGAGTTTTCTCAAACGCTACACACTCAGTATTTCTAATATGATGTGTAAGTTTCTCCCCTTTACGATAAAGGACATTAAACCTAGAAATTACCTGCTTAAGAACAGATCAAGCCGTGGCATTGTATCATACAAACAATATACATGTTTTTCCGAATACCCTTAAATTTCCGTTCGTATGCAATCTGGAAAATGAATCGATCATTTGACTGTGTGCTTTTAACAAAGGTTTACAACAAGCGACATAAGATGAAGCCCAAAGGTTTGGATTAAGCACTATTGTCGGAGCCATGTTAGAAATAACGGGGATCTATAAAATATGTCAAGACACGAACACTTGCATTAGCGCTGAACCGATTCTGACACGTTATTGACATACTAGGCCACAGCCATTCGTCGCACTGACATTAATGAGCAGTCAGCATTCCGTTTTCACCGAGAAATGCGTAGGTATGCCATTCTGGACATGTAGTTCTTTACACTAGCATAGAAATAAGTAAGTACTTGAAGAGCGCAGACATCTGCCAATATAGGCGCATGTAACATATATTACAATTTAATTTTTCTCTGAGATATTGAGCTCATTTTTGGTTACAGAAAATGTGAACAAAAATCATAAATTTGTTCAACGGCATAGGTAAAAATACAATCGTAATAAGTTACGCTCGTTCGTTAAATCACACTTTCTTATACATGTACGTTTTATATTTTAGATTATTTTTCTCCTTTAAGGTATTTAACAATTAAACATCATAAAAAGTAACATATTGCAACTCGTGTATTATATCGTATGTGATGTCTTCTGCGTTTAATAGTAAACAACACATTTTAAGTATGGTATTATAAACCTATTGGACATAGTTGTAGATGTAAAAGGGAAAGTTAGAGCATTTGAAAAACGGGATAATGTTGAATGGTTGCTGAGATAGCTAAAGTAGGGCTCACAAAGCCTTTGCATTGGTAAAAAAATATTTGTTATGTAATGGTCGCATATACAGCCCGTTATGTTCGGATATTTCTCAATGAAATAAACATATTCAAACAGTGTTATATATCCAGTAGTGTCCGAGTTGAGCATTGCGTTCAAGTATTTTACCCAACAAAAACAATTAAATACATGGTTGTATCCAATTAATATATAAATATATTTTTACATGCTATGGTGAAAAGGAGCACATTTGGCATTTTGATTGACCTTATATATCTGCGTAATTGTTTGTTGTCGTTGTTTTTCATATTAATATCTAGTTTGATCATATATCGTCCATTGCTTGTCAAAAGTGCCAATCAGCATACGTGCAAATAAGACTGATAGGCCCTTTTGGCTTTCAATGGGCTATATACAACAAATACTTTAATTTTAGCCATTCAAAAAAGACATGACCCCGTTTTATAATATATTAAGAAAACATTGTTAAAAGACAATTGTACTTAAAAAAGTACTATTTGACAAGACAATTTGCTTCAAACTATTCTATCACATATTTTCACTGCCTCTCATAAACAACTGTAGTTTATTTGTTGTTTCGGTTTAACACATAATTCGTTTGTCTGCAAAACATTTAGGTAAGTAAGTTTAGTATAGTTCCTATGTTCCCACTGCTTAGACAATTTGCATAAAGAATAATAATTTGAAACAATTGTATTACTGCCTAGCAAAACAACTTCACGGTCTTCAAGAATGCACGTCTACATTTGTAGCATCTATTTTCCCTGCTACTTCAGAACCACAATAAAAAAACATCCACTTTATCACTTTATCCTGTAATGGTTTTCGATTTTCGGGAAATGGTTTTCCTAATTGCATTGTCGATTCGAACTTGCACATTCGTGTGAAAATATGTATGACAATTCTGGTTGCAGACATAAACTAAAAACCGGGATTCTTTCTATAATCGTCAGTATTATAGACATAACTGATAAAACTGGGATTTATCATATTACTAGCATAATTATCCTATTGGCATACCTACAGCATGTATGCCTTTTATTGTGATTTGTCTGACCAGCGCGTATACATTATTAATACATAGAATCAGACATACTCAACAGACATACAAATCAAAACAAAATCATGAAGAAATGTCATCGTTATATTATTTTAGGTCACCTATCATAACATAACGTTTTATTAGTTTAGATATTAACACAATAATTGTATTTTCATGTAAAAGAAATTAACAGCAAAGTATTTTGTATTTACATACTAATTAAACATCGAATCGATATTAAGTATGCAGCTAGGATAATGCATGTGTGTCTGGCATACGGCTATCACCAGTTTTTGCATAAGCATAATATGGCGAATGTATTTTGAACCTACGGCGAACAGTTACTTCAGAACTACAATAAACAACATATCCCCTTATCTTGTGAAGGGTTTTTACACTATTTATGACGTATCTGGCTACAGGCAAAATCTAAAGACTAGGATTGATTATGTCGTTTCTCGTGATTGCATTGAATGTTAAACGGTAGTTGAACGTTATCATATTTACATACGTACATGCAATATAGTAACAGTTGTGATCTGTTATGACGATTTGAATGAGATTTGCATTTAGCAACGTCAATTCATTGCATAATAATACAACCGATTTTCTAAATGTATGGTTAATTTAACATTTAGCTATCGGATGACATGATGTTTATTCATAATTATTAAAGTAATAATGTGTTGTGCAGAAGATGACACCAAATACTCAGATTCGTCTTCCATTCTTACACACAAGAAATGTAATTCCAGAAAATGATTAATATTAGTACTTTGTTAGTCGAGGAAATTAGTTTTCAGGAACATCTAAAGTAGATCATAGTAAGACAGGCGCGATAAAACTCTTACTTTGCAAGGTCAAATCAGACAGAAAGCACACACACATACACATACACAGTTACATTGTTACATTATTCGAATAATTCGACAATTGTCTTTCTTTGATAAGTCTATGGATTGGGTCCAAGAAGACATTTCGTTTAGGAGATAATATTTAAGCAGTCGGTACAGATACACAAAACGTTCCATTAAATACAGCTTACATTGTAATTTAATTCATATTGCGTTACACATCATGATAAAGCACGCACACAATTTAGTAAAATATATTAAAGTTCATTTAACATACATTCGGCTTTACGCCCATGAGTGCACATATACATCGAAAAGCAAGAAAATATATATGTCTGCATATGAAAATGCAGTTTAGCAATACTAATTTAACGATTTGTGAATACTAAACATAGGAAAATGTATTAAATTAATATGTCAATATAATATGCTCCATTTAACAATATATTTTTGACGAAGACAAAATACATTAGCATATTTCTGCAGATTCCTATATTTTATTTTAATACGAATAGAATTACCATTTTTAAAACATCAAATATGAAATAGCACGACCTATTCAGTGTACAAATCTTTGAGGGATAGATTGTGATTAATACAAATTTCATTATGAGCACTTTGAGATGTGACCAAGTGACCAATTGCAACAAGAACAATACCTACCTGTTTGTTTCATAATTGAAAAATTGGAAAACATGCACATATGAATTATAATTATTGTACTGCACACAAATAGTACTATGTATGTTAAACATTTGTAAAAACACTTACAATTTTTAGATGTTCGTGTTTTAAATGGCATGTGATTTGTCGACAGTAAACACTTAAGCAGTTGGACATGACCAGTATATACAGAAAGAAAAAAACAACATTATTCAAACATCTCCGAATATCATACCTATGACCACCGGTATCAAGATATGCTGTTTTTGAGCGAGCAAGAGTTTCAAAGAAATTAATCATAGGTTTGTAACTTAACTAGTAGATACTGTTACAATTCAATAAATATTCTAATGTAGTTAAACTGATCTAAAATAGGAAGCAAATAAAACGTACTTAAATTAAATATTATAAAAAGGACACGTTTATTTAATATGACCGTTAA
This sequence comes from Congeria kusceri, assembly GCA_027627225.1. NCBI lineage: Eukaryota > Metazoa > Mollusca > Bivalvia > Myida > Dreissenidae > Congeria > Congeria kusceri. Next base: position 40,378,267 of record CM051026.1, read on the forward strand.
CACTTTGTTCAGGAATATGAACTATGACTTTGCTTTCACAGACACATTATCTCTGTTAAAAGAGCAAATTAACTGGCAACATGATCACTGTTATCGTCATTACATCAACATTGTAATCAATATTTCATTAATATTAGTACTTTGTTAGTCGAGGAAATTAGTCTTCAGGAACATCTAAAGTAGATCATAGTAAGACAGGCGCGATAAAACTCTTACTTTGCAAGGTCAAATCAGACAGAAAGCACACACACATACACATACACAGTTACATTGTTACATGATTCGAATAATTCGACAATTGTCTTACTATGTATGTTAAACATTTGTAAAAACACTTACAATTTTTAGATGTTCGTGTTTTTAAATGGCATGTGATTTGTCGACAGTAAACACTTAAGCAGTTGGACATGACCAGTATATACAGAAAGAAAAAAACAACATTATTCAAACATCTCCGAACCTCATACCTATGACCACCGGTATCAAGATATGCTGTTTTTGAGCGAGCAAGAGTTTCAAAGAAATTAATCATAGGTTTGTAACTTAACTAGTAGATACTGTTACAATTCAATAAATATTCTAATGTAGTTAAAATGATCTAAAAAAGGAAGCAAATAAAACGTACTTAAATTAAATATTATAAAAAGGACACGTTTATTTAATATGACCGTTAACACTTTGTTCAGGAATATGAACTATGACTTTGCTTTCACGGACACATTATCTCTGTTAACAGAGGAAATTAACTGGCAACATGATCACTGTTATCGTCATTACATCAACAGTTTAATCAATATTTCATCCAGGTCATTGAAACAACTTTATTCCATGTGCATTCTCTGAGCGACCTCCCTCACCACCTCCATCTGACTTTTCCATATTTCTAGCAGAATAATATCTGACTGATCAGTCACACCGTTCTCAAGAAAGTACTGCAATATTCTGTGTCTCTGCTTCAGCAGCAGTATATCAAGGGCCGTTCTACTCTTGTTGTACCACAGAAGTGGTTCCGGGTACGAGATAACGGTTTGTCGAATCTTCTTCAATCTCAATATTATCATCGGACCATCATGCATCATGTCCGTGATAGTTGCTATCCATGACCGCTGCTGCTCATCCTCCAGTCCACAAGCTGCCGTTAGCTTTCTCTCAGGTATCATAAAGTATGTAAATTCGTTCGGACCATCATGCATCATGTCCGTGATAGTTGCTATCCATGACCGCTGCTGCTCATCCTCCAGTCAACAAGTTGCCGTCAGCTTTCTCTCTGGTATCATAAAGTATGTAAATACGTTCGGACCATCATGCATCATGTCCGTGATAGTTGCTATCCATGACCGCTGCTGCTCATCCTCCAGTCCACAAGCTGCCGTTAGCTTTCTCTCAGGTATCATAAAGTATGTAAATACGTTCGGACCATCATGCATCATGTCAGTGATAGTTGCTATCCATGACCGCTGCTGCTCATCCTCCAGTCCACAAGCTGCCATTAGCTTTCTCTCTGGTATCATAAAGTATGTAAATACGTTCGGACGATCATGCATCATGTCCGCGATAGTTGCTATCCATGACCGCTGCTGCTCATTCTCCAGTCCACAAGCTGCCGTTAGCTTTCTCTCAGGTATCATAAAGTATGTAAATACGTTCGGACCATCATGCATCATGTCCGTGATAGTTGCTGTCCATGACCGCTGCTGCTCATCATCCAGTCCACAAGCTGCCGTTAGCTTTCTCTCTGGTATCATAAAGTAAGTAAATACGTTCGGACCATCATGCATCATGTCCGTGATAGTTGCTATCCATGACCGCTGCTCATCCTCCAGTCCACAAGCTGCCATTAGCTTTCTCTCTGGTATCATAAAGTATGTAAATACGTTCGGACCATCATGCATCATGTCCGTGATAGTTGCTATCCATGACCGCTGCTGCTCATCCTCCAGTCCACAAGCTGCCGTTAGCTTTCTCTCAGGTACCATAAAGTATGAAAATACGTTCGGAACATCATGCATCATGTCCGTGATAGTTGCTATCCATGACCGCTGCTGCTCGTCCTCCAGTTCACAAGCTGCCGTTAGCTTTCTCTCTGGTATCATAAAGTATGTAAATACGTTCGGACCATCATGCATCATGTCCGTGATAGTTGCTATCCATGACCGCTGCTGCTCATCCTCCAGTCCACAAGCTGCCGTTAGCTTTCTCTCAGGTATCATAAAGTATATAAATACGTTCGGACCATCATGCATCATGTCCGTGATAGTTGCTATCCATGACCGCTGCTGCTCATCCTCCAGTCCACAAGCTGCCATTAGCTTTCTCTCTGGTATCATAAAGTATGTAAATACGTTCGGACCATCATGCATCATGTCCGTGATAGTTGCTATCCATGACAGCTGCTGCTCATCCTCCAGTCCACAAGCTGCCGTTAGCTTTCTCTCTGGTATCATAAAGTATGTAAATACGTTCGGACGATCATGCATCATGTCCGTGATAGTTGCTATCCATGACCGCTGCTGCTCATCCTCCAGTCCACAAGCTGCCGTTAGCTTTCTCTCAGGTATCATAAAGTATGTAAATACGTTCGGACCATCATGCATCATGTCCGTGATAGTTGCTATCCATGACCGCTGCTGCTCATCCTCCAGTCCAAAAGCTGCCGTTAGCTTTCTCTCAGGTATCATAAAGTATGTAAATACGTTCGGACCATCATGCGCCATGTCCGTGATAGTTGCTGTCCATGACCGCTGCTGCTCATCCTCCAGTCCACAAGCTGCCGTTAGCTTTCTATCTGGTATCATCAAGTATGTAAATACGTTCGGACCATCATGCATCATGTCCGTGATAGTTGCTATCCATGACCGCTGCTGCTCATCATCCAGTCCACATGCAGCCGTTAGCTTTCGCACAGGTATCATTAAGTATGTAAATACGTTCGGACCATCATGCATCATGTCAGTGATAGTTGCTATCCATGACCGCTGCTGCTCATCCTCCAGTCCACAAGCTGCCATTAGCTTTCACTCTGGTATCATAAAGTATGTAAATACGATCGGACGATCATGCATCATGTCCGTGATAGTTGCTATCCATGGCCGCTGCTGCTCATCCTCCAGTCCACAAGCTGCTGTTAGCTTTCTCTCAGGTATCATAAAGTATGTAAATACGTTCGGACCATCATGCATCATGTCCCTGATAGTTGCTATCCATGACCGCTGCTGCTCATCCTCCAGTCCACAAGCAGCCATTAGCTTTCTCTCCGGTATCATAAAGTATGTAAATACGTTCAGACCATCATGCACCATGTCCGTGATAGTTGCTATCCATGACCGCTGCTGCTCATCCTCCAGTCCACAAGCCGCCATTAGCTTTCTCTCTGGTATCATAAAGTATGTAAATACGTTCGGACCATCATGCATCATGTCCGTGATAGTTGCTATCCATGACCGCTGCTGCTCATCCTCCAGTCCACAAGCTGCCGTCTGCTTTCTCTCTGGTATCATAAAGTATGTAAATACGTTCGGACCATCATGCATCATGTCCGTGATAGTTGCTATCCATGACCGCTGCTGCTCATCCTCCAGTCCACAAGCAGCCGTTAGCTTTCGCTCAGGTATCATAAAGTATGTAAATACGTTCGGACCATCATGCATCATGTCAGTGATAGTTGCTATCCATGACCGCTGCTGCTCATCCTCCAGTCCACAAGCTGCCATTAGCTTTCACTATGGTATCATAAAGTATGTAAATACGTTCGGACGTTCATGCATCATGTCCGTGATAGTTGCTATCCATGGCCGCTGCTGCTCATCCTCCAGTCCACAAGCTGCTGTTAGCTTTCTCTCAGGTATCATCAAGTATGTAAATACGTTCGGACCATCATGAATCATGTCCGTGATACTTGCTATCCATGACCGCTGCTGCTCATCCTCCAGTCCACAAGTTGCCGTTAGCTTTCTCTCTGGTATCATCAAGTATGTAAATACGTTCGGACCATCATGCATCATGTCCGTGATAGTTGCTATCCATGACCGCTGCTGCTCATCATCCAGTCCACAAGCAGCCATTAGCTTTCTCTCTGGTATCATAAAGTATGTAAATACGTTCGGACCATCATGCACCATGTCCGTGATAGTTGCTATCCATGACCGCTGCTGCTCATCCTCCAGTCCACAAGTTGCCATTAGCTTTCTTTCTGGTATCATAAAGTATGTAAATACGTTCGGACCATCATGCATCATGTCCGTGATAGTTGCTATCCATGACCGCTGCTGCTCATCCTCCAGTCCACAAGCTGCCGTTAGCTTTCTCTATGGTATCATCAAGTATGTAAATACGTTCGGAACATCATGCATCATGTCCGTGATAGTTGCTATCCATGAACGCAGCTGCTCATCCTCCATTCCACAAGCTGCCGTTAGCTTTCTCTCTGGTATCATGAAGTATGTAAATACGTTCGGACCATCATGCATCATGTCCGTGATAGTTGCTATCCATGACCGCTGCTGCTCATCCTCCAGTCCACAAGCTGCCATTAGCTTTCTCTCTGGTATCATAAAGTATGTAAATACGTTCGGACCATCATGCATCATGTCCGTGATAGTTGCTATACATGACCGCTGCTGCTCATCCTCCAGTCCACAAGCTGCCATTAGCTTTCTCTCTGGTATCAGCAAGTATGTAAATACGTCCGGACGATCATGCATCATGTCCGTGATAGTTGCTATCCATGACCGCTGCTGCTCATCCTCCAGTCCACAAGCTGCCATTAGCTTTCTCTCTGGTATCATAAAGTATGTAAATACGTTCGGACCATCATGCATCATGTCCGTGATAGTTGCTATCCATGACCGCTGCTGCTCATCCTCCAGTCCACAAGCTGCCATCATGTCCGTGATAGTTGCTATCCATGACTTCTGCTGCTCATCCTCCAGTCCACAAGCTGCCGTTAGCTTTCTCTCTGGTATCATAAAGTATGTAAATACGTTCGGACCATCATGCATCATGTCCGTGATAGTTGCTATACATGACCGCTGCTGCTCATCCTCCAGTCCACAAGCTGCTATTAGCTTTCTCTCTGGTATCATAAAGTATGTAAATACGTTCGGACCATCAGGCATCATGTCCGTGATAGTTGCTATCCATGACTTCTGCTGCTCATCCTCCAGTCCACAAGCTGCCATCATGTCCGTGATAGTTGCTATCCTTGAGCGCTGCTGCTCATCCTCCAGTCAACAAGCTGCCATTAGCTTTCTCTCAGGTATCATAAAGTATGTAAATACGTTCGGACCATCATGCATCATGTCCGTGATAGTTGCTATCCATGACCGCTGCTGCTCATCCTCCAGTCCACAAGCTGCCGTTAGCTTTCTCTCTTGTATCATAAAGTATGTAAATACGTTCGGACCATCATGCATCATGTCCGTGATAATTGCTATCCATGACCGCTGCTGCTCATCCTCCAGTCCACAATCTGCCATCATGTCCGTGATAGTTGCTATCCATGACCGCTGCTGCTCATCCTCCAGTCCACAAGCTGCCGTTAGCTTTCTCTCTGGTATCATAAAGTATGTAAATACGTTCGGACCATCATGCATCATGTCCGTGATAGTTGCTATCCATGACCGCTGCTGCTCATCCTCCAGTCCACAATCTGTCGTTAGCTTTCTTTCTGGTATCATAAAGTATGTAAATACATGATTTTCTCAATATTTTCTTACGGGCTTTAAGCCGCAGCCCATAGAATATAATTCAATGCATCTTAAATTGTCATTATTTCTAATGAACGTTAATAACGTTTATTCGACTTAAAACTGTTTTTTATTTACGAAAGGCATTTTTTAATGTCAATGTTCGAAAACGCTTGGTACGAACGGAATGTACATGCTTATTTACTCTAGAGGCATAACCAGCTATCGCATACAGATAACTAACTATACGATATAAAGTTACCAAAACGTTGTTGTTTTTGATTTCAATGCGTTTTTTGTTTGTTTTGTGATCGGTAAGATAACCGTTAGAAAAGTATGTTTATTAACATATGTCCGGACTGCTGCTTATAACTTATAATGGGTTGTACAGAAGACGTCAGCATATACATTTGTAACATTTTTTGTCACTTCTGACAGACGAGAATGCCAAACGGATGAATGTGTTAATCGAGAGATTTTGTTTGCAGGAGCCTCATCATTAGGTCACTGCGAATAAAAACACGATGCCACGTTAACTTTGCAAGGTCGTTATTCACGTCAAAAAGCGCATACATACAATTACATTGTTACACTGTTTTTAACAATGGTTGTGTCTTTATTTGATGGTTTGTGTCCAAGAGTCAAAAAAGCCACTTGGTTTAGAAATAATAAAAAGTAGAAGTTTATAAATAATAAAGAGTAGAAGTTGAAATATGTCTATATGTCTGTAAGAATAATGAAACTCCAGGGACATCACTAGGAGAGTAAACCTTATTAAAGGGACTTGTTCACAGAGTTTCGCATGTTTAAAGTATGCCATTAAATGTCTTAACTTGACAGATTTAAAAATCGGAACTAAAAAGCTCAAGTATTTTAACAAGAAAAGTAAAAGCAAAAAAAAAAAATGGTCCCACCGAGGGTCGAAACCGGGAACTCCGGATTAAAAGGCTACCGCCTTAACCACTCAACCATTCCGATTTATGTATTTCTCCTGCATTATTTACATTATGTAAGTGTTCCACGTGTTGGCAACACTTTCAACGAAAACAATAGAAACACTCCAAACTATTCGATCGTTTAGCGTTACAAACGCTTTATAATTGTATCAATTTCAACTGATGTTTACACATAAACAAAACGGTTTTTACAGTATATTTCTAGGTCCGTAGTGTTATTTTGCTCCCTTGTATTCACTGTTCGTTTATTTGTTGAATCGGTTACAAAAAGTTGAAAAATGGTAAATTCGTCAATCTGTGAACAGGTCCCTTTAACATCCGCTGGTCCCTTTATTTAAGAAAAGAGGCCAAAATGAGTATAAAATACAGGGCAATATGCACAACACAACACAGAACATAACATTATTAAAACTGGGGTCACTGCCTTGGAACGGTCAATGCAAAGCATTGGGTATTCAAAACGGTTAAACAGTTAAAGACATGGCGAACCTCACACTTAGCCCAGAATTAATCTCAACACACACACTTGTAAATACAATTTAACCTCATAAGTTTGCGATTCAAATTATATAGTAATAAAGATAATATTAATTCAATTGAATAACAATTCAATTATCAATGATTTAATGTTCACCAGAGGAATAGACTTGCAATTTTATTAGACAGGTTGATGTGAAGTGAATACACGTATCAGCTAAATTCCTGTTTATTTACAAGTCTTCAAGACCTAGCATCATATTGTACATATTACAGATCATCGTCGGTGCATATCAGGAAGAAACCGTCATCGTATATAAACACCAGATTACATAGCTTGGTTGTATATGCTAAAGTTTCATAATTAAAGTGTGTTGATATCTTCGGTATGTTCGTTGTATTGTTGGTTTTGGCCATATCGCACCTTTCTGGTGTCTATCCTAACATGTAGGAGAGACCAAAAGCAATTTGTTGCCTTTTTCAGTTACTGAATATATATATTTCCGCACCCTCTAACTCAACATCCTGTATCCGAGCCTGTATATTTTAATAGAATGTTTGCATTCACTCTTCTTATGAGTTTTATAGTATATTTATATTAAATATATATTTAATATATTCACTGTAGACATATACTATACGAAATTGGCAATCACGATCAAATACATCAAATTGTTTCGAAATACAACAAGTACTATGTAACATATGTTCTAACTGCCTAGCAAAAAGCAACGTTATTTATTTTGTTTCGCTTTAATAAATTTTACACTATCTGACTGCAACGAATTTATCATAGGTTTAAATTATGTTTGAAATATATACATTTCTCAAATACCATTAACCTACAGAAAGACGCATTAAAGGAAAAAAGGCCAACATATTTTATCATCCTTTGTCTTATTTTTTCGCAAAACAATCTTATGTGCTGTGTTGCACTTTAATGTAAGATAAATCTGTCTGCAGAAAGTATACGTTAAATGCATACTTTATTTAAAGCTCATTTATATTGGAACATTAATGCACAAACAAACACACACAGGAGAATTCAAATATGATAAATTGAAGCAATTGTACTACTTCCAAGCAAAACAATGTCATTTAATTGGTTTGGCTTTAATACACAATTTGACTGTCTGCAGAAAGAACATCTACAAGCGTAATATAATTTGTAACCAGTAGTACAAATAGTCAGAATTATAGAATTGCAAATTGAGGTTTGTTCAATTTGCAGGAAACAGTTTTCCTAATCCCATTGCCGAGTCTTGCCTATTTGGCCAAACCTATTTATCCCATTGCCGAGTCTTGCCTATTTGGCCAAACCTATTTATCACATTATTCGCTACAGGCAAGAATTGTAAACCAGTATTCTTTTTCGGTTCTCGTGAATCGTCTCGCTTTACTTCAGCAAGTATGAATTACTACAAAACTTTCATTATGTTGTCGGCGATCTGTTATGAATATTTGAAAGCTATTTCCATGTAGAAAAATTAATAAATGGCAAATACGAAACATTTTAAAAAGATGTGGATTTCTATTGTTATCCAAAAAAGGACGTTTTTTTTTTTCAAAATGGAAAACTTAAGGATGTTTTATACGAGAACGACTTGTATAAATCAGATTATTAACCAGATTATCATGTTTGTTCCAGGTGCCATATCCACAAACCTCCTAAGGAACTTCTTAACTTAAGTCATTTTAAGTGACAAATTCAAATAACATTTTCCTTGTTATAAATCAATTTATTATACCTCACTTGATTATTTCTCTATATAATGCATATAAACTGCAACAGGCAGCAATTTGATATGTCGCCCGGCAATGTCGCCCGCTATCGCTATGTCGCCAGGTACGCAAATGATACGGGATTGTTCGGTATAATAAAATAAATATTGACTTCCTTGAGGGTGACAGTGCGTCTCGTCAACCCTCGACAATTCGGTCGACAGTTTTGCCTCGGGTTGACAAGACGCACTGTCACCCTCAAGGAAGTCAATATTTACATAATGTTATATTTGAAATGTGGTTAAATAAAAATCATTTTTTTCCTTCTTTATTATATTTAAACCATTCAAGATAAAATAAACTTTAAATGTACCGGTCAAAGAAGAAATTTTATGATTTTAAGAAATTGATTTAAGTTTTGACTAATGAGCTTTGTGGATATGGGCCCATTAGTTTAAGAACTGCATGTTAACATCACTTTTGTCTATAACCTTTACCTTCGTATTCACGACCTATATTAGTATGCATGTTTTTCAGTTTGTTATCGCGGCAGACTCATAAGTTTGTAACCATAACATTTGAAGACAATATTATAACCGTTAAATACTTTTGATGTTTTGTAGATGTTTATATTATAATTAATATTTTATAGATTTTTATGTTTTGTATTGTGTTGTGGGTACGTATTGTTCTGTATTGTATAGGTAATTGGTCACTTGCCTTAAATAAAGGACCAGGGGTTATCTACTGGTTATGTCTCTGGAGTTTCATTATTCTTATATTTATATACTTACATTAAATTATTGTTAATGCTTTTTCAACAATCGTTGCAAAGGGTCGATTAGTAAGTAATTCGTTGTTGTGTGCAAAGACGCGCAAAGAATCATGGCGGCTTTCTCCGCAATTGCCTTGGTAACCTATTTTTGCCATACTAAACTGTACCGTTTTATCGTTAGAAATAAGTATGGCAATTAGTATAATTGTATAAATGTAATTGTTTATTTTTAGATATTTAAGGAACCTGTTCACAGATTGACGAATTGACGATTGTTTAACACTGCCAAAAATAAAAGAACATTGTATACAATGGAGCAACATAACACTACGGACCTAGAAATATACTGTAAAAACTGTAAAAACTATTTCGTTTATGAGTAATCATCAGTTTAATTTAGATAAACTTATAAAGCGTTTGTAACGCTAAACGATGGAATAATTTGGGGTGCTTCTGTTGTTTTCCTTGAAACTGTTGATATCACGTGGAACACTTACAGAAAGTTAATAATGCAGGGTGAAATATAAGTCAGAATCGCCGAGTGGTTAAGGCGATATCTTTTTAATTCGGAGGTCCCGGGTTCGAACCCCTGTGCGACCATTTTTTCATTTTCATTTTCTTTTTTTCTATATACTTTTCTTGTTATTATACTTGAGCTTTTTAGCTCCGTTGCTTAAATCTGTCAAGTTAAAACATTTAATGGCACACTTCAAAAAAATACAAAAATCTGTGAACAAATCCCTTAAGTTATTGTAATTATGCCCATAGTGTTGATACTTGTCAAGTGGTTCCAAAACATGCTATTCAACTCTTACATTTGGCATATTTATACAGATATGGTTTTAACTAGCAGAATTATCAGAACATTTTGAACAATCTATTCAACATATGGAGTGCACGTACATTCAAACAATATCATAACTCAATGAGCATTATTTCATTGATGATTTTGATGATTGATGATTTTGATGATTTTGATGATTTATGATTTTGGAAATATTACAGTATACGAATGCATGTCTATATACATTGAAACTGAGAATGCTGTGTCCATATTTAAAAAAAAAGATTCTTAAGCTCTTCTTAACTTTAGTTTAACTTATGTCACTATTAGAATGTATGTTTGAAACTATATGCTTTGGAATACGTAATGACAAATACTTAATCTTAATACAATTGGCATTATATTGCATTATATTGCAGCTTCTGTATACACGCATAAACAAAGTGAAACCCCGGCACTTATTAGCAACAGAAATTCCTTTATATACGGCAATTGACCAGTTGGCAAAAAGCAAAACAGCACAATACACAAACACATAAGCAACCAAAAACACACACAGGAATAAAACTGGGGTTACCGTTTTAGAAGGGTCAATGCAAAACATTGGGTGTATAACCCGGATTACGGGCGCCCGCACCGCACCGTTTGCCCATAATGCTGGCAAATGTAATTAAGATTAGCCTCATAGCATTGCAAGTCAAATTAAACAGCAATAAAAGAAAATACGTATTCAAGTTAATTACCATCATACGAAATGAGTATACCAGATTAGAAAGTAATAGTTAAGCATCTGCTTTACGTAACAAAGTTTTAAACATATGTGCAAAATGATGGGTGGGATATTCCATTTGCCAATAACACATTCAAATAAATTTTGCATTTAGAATTGAAAACACAGTTTATAATTTGTATAAACCTTAGGAAACTTATTGAGTAGATCATGATATGAAAACCTTGTGGTAATAATTTTGAGTTAGTGTAAGGCTACGTTCATTGCAATATTTAACTATTGAGCAAGCTCTTGCATAACGAACTAATTGCGAAATATATATGCCATAAGAATGACCTTTACTATAGGACAAAATCTTCGAACAGTGCATTTTTTGTCAGGAAACCCAACTATAAAATGCCATAGTTTTACGATATTTTTTTAATAAAGAAATAATGTTCGATATATCGTTATTTATCGGCCAAACAACAACGATTTGGAGTTCGGATGTGTAGGAATTTAAGCACGAGGGCGTTTGTCCGATTGGTCCAATAGCCACCCATCGGCACGACAAAGCGTTGTTGTTTGGCCTATAAACAACGATGATGCGAACATTATTTCGATTATAACATGATCTGACAAATACTTTTGCAATTGTAATGAGAACTACATGTCAGCTAAGAATCAGGACTACTTTTGCGTTGTTTTTTGGGTAGTTTAACAACGATAATTTTTTTCTTTGTCTATATACAAAATGAGCGAATTTCATGTTAGAATTTTGAATACATATGTAAATATTTAACAAAACATATAGACAACAACGTGAAAGAACAATAACCTGAAAGTTCTTGAAAAGAGCATGTGTCTCTGAGTTCGTCTCCCTTGAATCATTTACAATCGAGACTAAACTGTAGCTGGATGTTTCGAATAGCGCTAAGTGTATTTTATAATGTAACCATAGAATTAAAAATATGTTAAAGTACTTGATTTCTATACATATTTGACTAGATTTAGACCATACTAAATTTCGACTTCGTTAAGAACGACTTCCTTGAACTATTTACATTCTATTTGCGTGATGTTCTATTAACGTCTAACGGAGTCTCCTACTACTATATATGATGATAATGATGATAATTTTAGTTATTTTCTGTTCTTTTATTTCTATACCTGGATATACGTTACATTTTGGTTAATAATTATATACTATTTTGAAACTTGGATATTAGTTGTGTTCTTTTTAGAAAATTATATTAACAATAACAATTCCAGTGTGGTGATAATTGAAATTGAAGTTAAATAAAGTTACTGTCCACAAAAACATATAAATATTCGTCACACTGGATTTAGCAAAGGCTTTCAATCGTCAAACAAACTTCCATCCGATGATTGTGAACCTTGCAATAAAACATTGTTCCCATAATGCTTTCTTCACACAAACAAAATGTTGAAATGCACACACTGACAAAATGCATTCCTTGAAATGTGTTGGGCGAGGATTTCAGTCATAAAATAGCAAGTTTTCCACCTAGCTCCAAATGACTACTGTTCGCATATTTTAATATTTTTGAAAATACCATTAACTATTTTAACTGCCAATACTAAGCATCTGGATTAACAAAAACAAATATTATATAAAGAAAAAAATGTAATTTAACAAATTTCCTTAGAATGCCATGCAATTAACTGAAAGTTTAAAAATCGAACCTACGATCGTCGGGATTAAACATCTGTCGCTCTAACTACTCGGTCATTCACACTTACATTAATGGAAGTCATTTTTTTTTCTGTGTATGAGACACACGTGTTTTCCAAAATACCGAGGAAAAGTGTTACGAACGCTTTATAATGTTATCCTTTTCAAATGATGATTTTTCATAAACAAAACTATATTTCAATTATATTTCTTGGCCAGGAGTGTTATTTCGCTTGTTTGTACATGTATACAATGTATTTTTATATTGGGTGTCTATGACAAAAAAAAAGTGTCAATTTGCCAATATGTGAACAGATCCCTTGAATTATGTGTTCATGCATTATGAACCTACTTGGGAAAGATCTAGGATCAGAAAAGGTACATGGAGCTGGGTGAAGCCGAACCGGGTCTGTGAAATGTTCTAAAGAATTTGGTTAATATAGAAATTCCAAAATACTATTATTCTAATTAAAGATTTTGAAACATGATCTTTTCACTAATACTCGCAAATTTGCAAAACCATACTACATTATCAAAGAGATTCAACATTTTTTAGTTTTTTACTTTGCCAGAGGGGCATCAGGGGAAAACCAAACAGTAAATTACTATATTATTTTATACAACTGACTGAAATAACTTTGTTGACACATTAACGCAAGTTTGACACATATTAGTTTATTCAATACAACGCATTGTTTCAACCAGATTTCAAAATGTATAACTCTGTTGTTGTTGTTGTAAAATTATCACGTGGTTCAAATAACAGATCAATTTTGCTTCTTTACAAAACACAATTAGCACTAAGAGCTTTCTAAAACACGTGAATGAGTTTAGCGGTTAGAGTGTCTGTCATTCCCGGTTCAACCCCCCGAGGGAACTCATGACTGTTTTGATTGAAAATTAGTTCGTACGACATGTTCCAATATATTTCATGTAATAGTTAAACAAATATCTCAATGAACGGAAATAAAACAATTAATTTGTTACGATTTTGTTTCCATGGGATAAAATATTTAACAAGCGTGTCTGCTGCTGGAACGTGACCACCCCCACCACACACAAACTATTCCAACACTGCTACACAATTTTAGTTCTGGCTTCCATAACTTTACATGTCGCTTTTTATCTTTTTTACTTTGCACGACATAAAGGTATGGAGCAAATCCAATAGCAAAGTCTAATAGGAAGTCTTAATAATTTGACAGTTTATCAACAGTCACCAAAAAACTGCCCAAAACGGCTTTTAAATGCACTACTGAACCATGTAGGCAGCATTATTTGATTGATAATGTTTACATCTAGTAAGCATACTTTTGACAACATACGATCTAAAACTCTTCTAAATTACCGTTTCGTAACTACAATGCGGAGGAAATCAGCCAAATGGAAGACATTAGCCAATAGACATTAGTGAATCTCACGGGATTTCACGCTCATGTGATTTTGTATCTATTTTTAGTAACGGAACATGTGCAGTGACTGTTTTCAAACAGCGTATGACATTTCCTGGAGTTTTACTTCACTAATGATTGTTTTGTGAAACACACTATAAGTTTAATACCTAGTAAAATAATAAGAGATTTAACATCACTGACATCAATGTTAATGCATTATGTTTGCTGATCAGACATTAGTAATTGAACAAAATAATGCATTACGGAAAACGAAACCCATGTTTACAATTTGAGCAAGCGAAAAGGTCAAGATCAAAATACGCCACAAGTCAAACGTGTATGTTGACTTACCTGTATATGTTGTGATTTCTTCAGAAATTGCAAAATAATGGATTTATATGGATGACATATATTTGTAAAGACTCTGGTAGACTTTCGATATGGGTTGGCTTCAGCGAACAGGTCTAGTCAGTACTATATAAACTGTTCGTTGAAGTTATTGTGAACAGCTACACAACTACAAATAAAATACGAAGCATTATGTGGCTGTATCCACAAAGCATCTTAAGTTCAATTGTATCATTCTTTTAAATCAGGAAACCGTATAGTTTCATCTGGTAGCAATGCAGCATTGCGAACAATGTTAAATGACATTGGTATTAAAATAATTTTTCAGCCATGCATTGTTGTAAAACATACAAATGAGTTTATGTAGTCAACACAGATAATATATAAAAATGCGCTTAGTAGAACATATTGGAACAGTTTCTTAATATGTTTTGTGACAATTGGACCTCTTAATCACCTGTTAAGGGGTTGTAGAAGTGACAATAGTAGTGATAAAGTGGTAGTGACAGGTCAGCACAAATGGTAGCTGTGATGTTGGTGGCGGTAGCAGTTGTATTGTTGGTGATGATGGTTGTGGCATAGAAAGTAGAAAGGCGGCGGTTGTGGTGGTGATTAGTAGTAGAAGGAGTCGGAAGTGTTCGTGAGAATTGTAATTAGGTACACTGTTAGTAACTGAGGGTATATGGGATATACACCCTCGGTGGTTGCATACCCTAAAAGAGCTAAGCTACTAACAGTGAAACGAATATATTTCACCGACTACCTTTCACTAGTTTCTTTTAATTTATATCACTTGAACATTAAAGATAAAAGATCTGACAAAAATAATACGAAACACATACAATAACATCATGAAAATAAACAAAATGACGTCAGTAAACTGCGTCATTAGACTTCTATGCGGTATTTAAATATACCTATGGTGTATGGGAAATACCCCAAGGTCATGTGACAGCTCTCAGCTCACGTCATTTATGTAAGATGTGAGATACAATTAAATATTTGATCGTGTTGTTATTAATAAAATTGCACAAAAACAGAGTGTTAAGTAATATGATAAATGAGGATATTTGTTTGTTGCCGATGTTATAACGCGTGAATCATCACCGGAAAGGGAGACAATTTATATTTTCACGAGCGCTTGCGCGAGTGAAAATATGTAAACTGTATGTAAACTGTCTCCCTTTTCGGTGATGATATCACGCGTTATCACACCGAAAACAAACACATTTTCTTTTTATTTAAATGCTATTGAGTATTCTTTACATTTGAATTATTTTAAAGGGATGTTTAACACGATGTTTTCAGTTTTAGGTCAGTACTATTTTCTCTATAATGCGTAGTAATCGGTATTAGTAATAAACATTATAAACATGTGCCGTGGATTAGTTAAGCAATTTAAACCGCAAAATTGTGGACTCTATGCATTATCATGGCAGCGTGTTTACAGTACAACAGTCTACTATGCTATTCATAGGAAACGCAGAATCCGGGTTTCTGAATGTATATATGTTTAAATACATGCAATTGGATACACATAGTCGTTGAATAATGCCCAGCTTTTAAATCTAACATTTAAATTAACACTCACTGCTAGATTTAAATATATTTATAATAAAAGTACGTATTGAAAGTGAAAGTGCCGTCAGTTCTCCGAAATTCACATAGCGTGAGCATACGTGTTATGATGTAAAGAACAGTAAACACAGTCACGACCTTAAAACACACTATGTGTTTTCGAAAGCAATTCAAGATGATTAAACTCGTAGATGGGTGTTAAAATGTGAGTGTTCTGAAATGGATTACTTATACGTATACAGTGTTTTCTATATTTGTTATTCGGATTTAACAACACAATTGGGTTACAAGTCGGTCGAGAGTTAGAAGAAAACAAGATGGTGGAGAATAGAACGCTGAACACTTCTTACATCAGCACATTGAATACTTCAAATTCTTAAGCGTGATTACTGGATAAACAGACTTAATACACTCAAACTAATATACAAATATTTGCTTGCTAAATGGACACAAGTAATTACTTAAGGCTACTTTGGATTCTTGCTGGAATTTGGAGAACCGGCAATACAGCAATTACGTAAACAATGGGAGACTACTGTTCACAGCAACAGTAAACATCAAGTGCAACTGCAGGTGTAGTATGCGGGAATTAATAAAGTGCACAGCATAAATTAAATATTTTGGATGCTAAAATTAAGTTTGGACCAAGGTGACCAGCTCCAATGCTTTGTGGGTAAAACTTGTACCCGCAAGACATTGTCTGTACTAGTGTCCTTGGCTCAATACGACTGAGGAAAATCCAAGAGAAAAAATAGGAAAGACAGTTCAATATATCGGAGAGGTATTCTTAGCATTTGCTGTTATTAGTCTTTACTACTTGTCTTTATGGTAATTCTGTATGATAAATGGTGACAACAACTACAACTACATATTGTCCAAAGAAAACAAACTTAAAGTAGTTCCTCACTGTGAGTTATATAGGGATATATCTCACTGATACTTTTCTATATTTCACTGCTTAGCATTAAATAAATGCTCATTCTGACAAGACGTTAAACGTCCTTAAGGATGCAATTATAAACAAAGAAAAACTCCAGCTGCGACAGCAGGAGGTAACTTGTATTATCAGCACGAGGTTCTCTATTTATGGCATGTGACCAATGGCCAAAACAACATGACACAATACACAAACACATGACAAACACGAGCACAAATGAAAAGAACTGGGGTCACCGCCTTAGAGCTGTCTTGCAAAGCATTGGGGGTTTAAAATGGTTTGTGGGTACCCGAACCTCCCACTTTGCCCAGTTATATTCATAAAACATAATACAAGTTTAAATAAAGATTCACCTCATCGCAACTCAAATTAAACAGCAATGAAAGAGAATACTTATTCAATTTAATTACCATTAATTACTCAATGGTTAGGTGTGTGAGTAAGAAGCCAGGGCAGCAGACAACAAATGACGACTTGACAAATGTACAAGCACTATTCTGCATAACAGAGATGCTGTTTCTGCAGATTCCCGTGTCTGTACAGAGCGTGTCATGTCGACATATGCTTTCACATGTTATACATGTGCTTAGCGCATAACATGCTTGTAAGCGTGCCGACAATGACTTAGCAATTATGCTATTTTAGCACAATCATGCATGAGGATTATAATTTTTTTATATGAAGAAATGCGTGCGTGTTATGTTTGTATGTTATGTTAGGTCTAAAAAACATATTAATGTAGACGATGCGAATTGTTACAGGAATGACGTCATTTACACTTGGGTTAAG
This sequence comes from Congeria kusceri, assembly GCA_027627225.1. Taxonomy (NCBI): domain Eukaryota; kingdom Metazoa; phylum Mollusca; class Bivalvia; order Myida; family Dreissenidae; genus Congeria; species Congeria kusceri. The sequence goes on from CM051026.1 coordinate 40,396,116, forward strand.
GATGTTTATTCGACGAGGAAGATTATGTTAATGCTAATGCTGATGATGATGTCGTAAATGACGACGATGACGAAAATAATGATGATAAAGATGATGATGATGATATTAATGATGGTAATTTTGATGATGATGATGATGATGATGACGACGGCGACGACGACGACGACGACGACGACGATGTTGATGATGATAATGATGATAATGATGATGAATAACGTGCCAGTGCTGGAACTAAATTGTAGCAGTAATTGTAGCAGTAATCAATTTTATTACCCCGATTGACGAATAACTTGCATTAAGTACAGTACAATTACGATCCAGTTTAAACCACCAATTTCAAAACGATACTATAAATCCTACAACTGATATTGTTGATGTTGTTTAAAATTAGAAATTTAACGCTTTTGTTTCTCGTTCAATGTTTTTGTTATAGTGTTACTAGTGCATATATATTATTAAGGACCTTTTTTATAACTTTCTTAACTGATCCCCGCCCAACATTTTTACAAAAACAGAAACAAAAAATAAAATCCACGTGCATGCGTATCAAAAGTCTGAGGTGCAAATCTGAATTGTGAGAATTACATATAATCAGGGACATATAGAATATATTTACAAAATGAAAGTAAAACTTCCGTTTTATTTACAAAAAGAAAATAAAACTTCCGCGTGATATTATACACCTGCAGTCTCGAATAGACTCAAAAAGTAATAAAGTAACGGAATTGTGCCACCCATACGGAATTCAGGTGCTCCAATTGTTTCATATCAGATCATATTTGCCAACGCTCCTTAGGTAAAACTTAAAGTATTTTCTAAAACTCAATCAATTATGTGAGCCTTTGACTGTTTTTTGAATAAGTATTTTTACATTTTAATGTTTTAAATTACTAAATATTGATTGGATGATTTGGTACTTTACCCTTTTTATACAGAAATCATTGGATTTCAAATAGAAAATGTGATCGCACATTTTCATTTAGGTACAAATTAGGTTAAGAGTTTCCTAAGGAGCCTTGTGAATACCGGACCTGACTGTATTGAGAATACTAGGTTAGTGTTGAATAAAGATAAGTTTATTTAGCTAGGCTAAAACTACCCAACAAAATGACGTCACAAGCATCGACACAAGTATGTGATTGTGCTGTGTGTGTTTATTGTATCCCGAAGTACGGAAACATAACTACGTTTATCACACTGGGTGTTATTTTGTCAGTCAACGTGATGATGGGATAAAAACATATGTTTACACATACACGATTTAAAACAATTCATCAGCATGGACGTATGTGTTTCTTATCATTAGGACTAGCGATAGTGAAAGACGAATTTCAATTTAACTATAATCGATCGCGATAAATTTAGTCAGAAAATTAGGTAGCATTCGAAATTTCTATTACTTGAATTGTACACAAATTCATTTAGATGTGCGCCACACCTTCCAATAACTTAAATTTATTATGATGTATTTACATGCTGACTTTTACCAAAAATATAGATCATTGTCGCTGCTCGTTCTGTGGTGAAAATATAAAATGAAACGCATTATTTTTCTACCAATCGCATCCATCTACCAGTAGTAGTTTACCTCCCTTGCCAAATGTATATATACATGTACAGTGTTTACATACATTTGTTTACAGAACACACGTGATAAAATTGAACAGAAAATGATTTAGCGACATCGGCGCAGAAACTTTGGCACTTTTTCCCACCATACTTAAGATTTAAACAATTTTGGAATCATGTATGACGTAATTTTTATGGTGTAATAATACACAAACGTTTGACGTATAAGCTTATCTCGCGCGATGTTATTTATTTATAATCTAAAAGCATAAAATAAAACGAGCATTTGTTGATTGCGATGGTCATATACAATTATAGAAAATTACATTTTCGATGTTATAACGATATTTTATTATGAAACCAAGTTTTTATAATAACTAATTAAATCTGTACAGTGTATCTACACTGTAATCAGTGTGCATGTTGGATTGCGATTGTGATCAAGCGACGTCTCATAAAGTGTATGGCTCCTAAAAGTGATCATTGACAACAGGTGTGAACAACAAAACTGAACCCCCCCCCCCCCCTCGCCAAAAAATGTCATAAAAATCCATGCAATTGTATTACGTAACGCCACGAGTCAGAATTGTTTGTACTTTAATTTAGCTAAAAGCGATCCTCTATAAATCTCTCAAGCGTTTTGTATAAAGTATTTCAGGTCGTTAGGCCAGATTTGTTGTCTGTTAGTTTCTCTGGTCCACCGATCCGACTTTTTCGAAAATACAAGAACACAAAAATAAAAAAATAATAAAAAAACAATATTGCAAAAATAATACACCATATATTGATAGAAATCAGTTTACCGGCAATGCCGTATTATTTATAGATATAAAAAGTTGTCATCACACAGTTATAATATGAAACACTATAACATGATTGTATTTATCTAACAATGGCAATATATTTTCTGTTGATACAGACCCGTTATCATACAGTAACTTCCATATTCGGTTTTGAATTATAAAATCATTAAGAACAATCCCGAATATATTCTGTACAAAACATAGGTGGCGCGTCGTGAAAAAAACCGGACTTAATGCATGTGCGTAAAGTGTCGTCCCGGATTAGCCTGTACAGTCCGCACAGGCTAATCCGGGACGGCACTTTCCGCTTTTATGATATTTTCTGTTTCAAGGAAGTCTCTTCTAAACATAAATCCACTGTAGGCGGAAAGTGCCGTCGACACTTAACGCACATGCATTAAGACCGGTTTTCTCACGACGCGCGTCTTATTATTAGTCACTATAAAAGCTTAGTCAAAAGTAAACTATCCGACACCGCGAGTAGCTATGTGCTATCAACATTGAACAATCACATTCACAGCAGCAATTGTTTCTAGCGAAATGTAATGTAAATACTAATCCGCAACATATAAAGTTCAATGTACTGAATAGCAAACAAAAAGATGAACAATAAACCTTAAATCAAAACGACGCGGGCTACATTCGTATCAATCATCAAGGGGTCTTTAAAGTGTGTCGTAAAATCCCAGCCATGTAGATTTTTGGTCGTGTAAGAATAAACGTAAGTGAGCAGATTTATGTAGCTGTTATCCTATTACAACAGCCGAATCGATCGAATAACGACCCATCGTATAAACTAAAGCTTTATCCTATCGCTATTTTAGCACACGTTTATTCGATCGTTATTTTTAGAACGCTATATATTTCAATGTGACGTCATACCAACTGATGACGTGTGAAGTAAACAAAACAACCAGTGTTAAAAACTGGGATACCAACGTTAGTTTGTTTTATTCTGACATATTTTCAGGCCGTTTACATGTTTTTATGTGCATAGCATAATAGGAAAAATAGAATATTAGGTGAGTGTTGGATAAAGATGAAGTTTATCACGATCGGCAACAAACATTTCAGTACTCGGCAACCTCGCGCTCATCTGTTTCTAAGCCTCGCATGATAAACTTCATTTTTATCCAACACTCACCTAATATGCTCTATTTATAATGTATTTTTTAAGTTTATGACTTCCACGCCGAAGTTGTTTCAAAGATCAAGGTCAAATACCTAATTTGGACATTGTTAAACGCTTGTTATTTCGCAACGTATGTATGCCCATAACAGGAAATTGTGACAAAGTTTAAAAAAAAACATGACATACGATTTATTTGTGTTTTTATGCATCTATCAATGTATGCATTGTTAAGTCAAGAGGGCTTGTGTGGTTACATGACTTCATTTAGATGTAAAGAGACACGGTGACATGTATATAGTTGATTTAAATTTAGTTGGTAATAAAGGGATAAACCATTTACTGAAAATATAGAATCTTTAATCACAGAACTTTTTTGTCAGATCAAGTTAGAATCGAAATAAGTTTCACATTATCGTTGTTTGCGATTTTATAAACAACTATTTGTCGTGGCTTACGCATCTATAAATGCATCAGAACTCGAAATATTTGTTTATTAGCCGATAAACAACTCTAAATAAAAAAAAATCTTGTCTCAGATATATACAGTGAAACCTGTCCAAACTGAACCCTGTGAAAACAGAATCCCTGTCAAAACCGAACGGCTGTGTCGGTCCCGATTTTGTTCCTTCTTAGTTTATATATCAAAACACCTTAATAAGCCGAACCCTGTCCAAACCGAATACCGAACGATTTTTTCACAAATTTGATCTCTTTCAACCTTAAAAAATCTGAATAAACCGAACGGTGTATCCTGTAAGGTGTCACTTCGCGCTACCGCGGAGCGTGAACCCGATAATTTGCGACACAAGTACACACAAAGAGCATACTTGTCGTGGTGATAACACGTCAGTGGTGCTATTAGCCATCAGCAAGTTGGTGCATACGCCAATAGTCAACTTGTGAAAAACAAATTATTCGGCCGTATTTTATGTTGAAATTTACGTAAACTGTATTTTTTTTATGTTTCACAATAATGTAGTTAATTTATACATATAGTAAATTCTGGCACTGATCTCCTTAAGCCTAAGCATAAGGCTTGCGATATAATCGAGCTAAAATAAATATGTTTGAACTAATCAAGGCATTCAACAAGTGGTGATTTCTTTAAACATACAATTGGTGATTTCTTTAAACATATGTAAATACGTTGTGCGTTAAACACATTCATGAACTTGTTTGATTGATAATTTGAGTGTCGTTTTATGTACGAATGCACATTTTAACTTGCAAATAACAAAAATAATAAACACTTATAAAAGTGTAAACATTAACATGTTGTGTTATCTTATTATATACTCCAATAAACATATCTAATAGAACGTACATTTTTAAAGGAAAATGAAATTTAAAAAAAAACATGGGTAAACCGAACACCCCTGAAAACCGAACGATCGGCCCGGTCCCAACGCCGTTCGGTTTAGACAAGTTCTACTGTAATACTGTGAATTCACTATTATTCGTGGGGCACTAATTTTCGTGGATTTTAGTGGATCAAGGAAACCAAGAATTTAAGTGCCGACGAAAATATGACCCATCGAATATTACCTAAAAACGTTTTTCAGATACTAGTACGAATATAAAGGATCTTTTAATTCGTAATCGTACCTCAAACACCGTGATCTTGACCCCACCCATCCCATTTGCAATCCAATGCGAGGTCTCGGTATAAGGTATCTATGTATTTAATTTTATTAAAATATCTCAATGCGTTCTCCAGTTATTGTCAATGAGCGGAAACCGTTTTTCTATTTTTAGTAGCAGTGACCTTGCCCTAAACACCTCCCACCCCATATGCATTTCCAAGCTAGGTCTTGGTATTGATATAAGGTATCAATGTGCGAAGTTCCATTAAAATATCTCTATCCGTTCTCGAGTTAGAGAGCGGAGACGAAAAGTTCTATGCCCGCCCGTCCTCACATATGCCCGCCCGCCCAACGACAAACGCCAATCTAATAATTGAAATTTTTCTTCGAAAAATTTGGTGAATAAAGTAATGCAAGGTAATTGCATACATTTATTTTTTAAACGCTGCAAAACGTTGTCACGTCATAAATTTTCAAAAGAACGCTTAATCACTAAATATGTATTGACGTCGTCAGTGCTCAGTGTGGAATACGCTCTCGCTTACAATTACAATGCACATTTGTTATGTTATAAAAGCGCGCGGAAATATTGTAATGTACATATTCTTATCTTACAAGTAAACATTGTCCGAATTCATTCCCCGTCCGAATATTAGTACACAATATTATTGTTGTTATTGCTTTGTCTAAAATGCATTGTTTTAGCAGGATATTGTTCTACAAACTTTAATGAATTTAAATCTTTGTATTTACCTCCTGTTTAGTCCATTTAACGTTGATTGTTGAAAGAATAATCCATTTTTGCACAGTACCAAAATTCCTGCGCTGTCAAAATGGCTTCAGCAATGTACATTGTTTACTATACGCGTAGGAATATGATGGAATGTTATTAAATGCATTTTATCCTTACAGACTTGTCAAATTGTTAATAACAGCTTTTCTGTGTGCATTATAAGATTATTTCTATTATAAATTGCATATTGTTCATACATGTTTATTGTGAAACCTTAATCGTTCACTAGGAACTATTTGAGACGCTGGCTGCGTAGGAATTACTAAAGTTGTCATGATGCAGCATTTCAAATTGTATTGTTATAAATGCATAGTTAAAGCTACTGGTTGTTTTCGTGTATAAAGTTTAACTTCTTCTATGATTAAGAAGTAATATTTATGTGATTGTTAATTTATTGGAATTGAAGTTTTTATTATTGTTAAGGCATGGCAACATTACTTCCTTATATGCTGCAGTATGCTGCACGATTCTGATTGGTTGCAGCTAAATGTGCAGAATCTGATTGGCTGCAGCTAAATCTGCAGCATCCGAAGGGTATATAAGGAGGTTCTCCGCTCAGTTTTGTTAACAGTTGCTAACAACAAACATCACTGTTCACTACATAGAAAACCTTAGACGTAAGAACTAAAACATTGTAAAATCCTGAACAACATTGAAGATACGATTTAAAAACGCACTTAACTATTTTCTAACGTTCTAGCAATATATTTAATATAGTAACAGCTGATTATTATTGAAGTTATAGTAAATATACTTAAGAACGTTTCTAGGAACTATTTTATGATACTGTAAAGATATTATAAAACTGAGCAACTGTTCGCCAAACGTTCGTCGTTACTGGACCGCCATACTGAATAAACCGAAATGAATATAATTATTATGTTATCGATATTATGAAAGTAGATCTGCTAATAAATGATGATTTTTGAACCTTTAATCCATCTCCGTCTTTACTAGAGTTTGCTGCCAGACTCAAACTCTAATCGACACTGATAGTATCAAGAATCTTCATTGTAAGGTAGCTTACAATATGCTGACAACGTCACGTCATCCGCATGGAAAGCGTGGGCTTAGTGATTACCGAATAAGAACTTTTTAACGCAGAAAACATTGAGATCTTTACTTTTGTATAAAAGTTTTGTAGCGCTGTAAGACACAGTTTTCAACCACTTTGTAAGACACATTTTTTGTCTCCTGTTGACTAGGTGATCGTTAATTTATTTTTGCTTGTAGTACTAGTATTATGGAAACGTATGACTGCTTACTGCAAAACCTCGAACTGAAGTGAAGTAGGAGTGTGCGATTTGAACCGCATGTTCACACTTCACTAATTGCCAATATAACCAAGATTTTAATTGACATGCTTAATTGTTAGCACAACAGCTATTACAACTCTAATTACACCTCTTGTTGACCATAATTACGTAATCTGGGCTCACTGATGGACTAGAAAGTTGATAGATTTTGATGAATTGTCATGTTCTAATAAACTGGTAACACAATTAAATAAACTAAATATGTGTGTTTGTATTACGTCAAATCACTTTTGAGTACTCGGTACAATAGTAAGTGAACATTATTGTCATGTACAATGTGAAATGTGATATAGAATTATATGTTTACACTAATAGAGTTGTATATATATTTAATATGCAATCGAATTTGCTTACTTGAATGCATTGTAAATATTTTATGGAAAAACAATTCAATTTCACAGTGAACATTTGACTATTTTTTAAGTTGCCCCGATAAAATTTAAGCAATTAGAATAACCATCGTACTGCTAGTATCGAAATTCAGGTCAGAACATTCGTAGGCGATGACCCTAACGGAAATCCGTAGAAATGTCACTGAACACGATATGTGATTTCGTAACGTGAATCGGACGTATCGTTTCAGAAACAATATGTTATTTCTTACCGGTAATGTTAAACTTGTACAAACATAAAACACAATTTAATATATTGACGTTTAGGTACAAACAAGTCACGACGTTAATAATGCATAACGTTTAAATTCCACAGCATTAGCCAATACTATCCATTAACTAGATATTTTAAGTGATTAATTGATACGCCGATGTTATTTGGTTCATACGTATAATTCATTATAATCAGCTGAGGTTTTCGTGTCTATTTATTATGTGGGTTCTGTATTTGTTTATAAACTAGTTTTGTTATATTCTAGAAATCCATGGCAGTGCCCAATGTAAACATGTATGCTATGGGAAAATATGTCCGACACAATATGTTCGGTATGACTTGAGCTGTAACGATTCCTTCGATGCATCGATAAATCGATTGTCAATGGCCAGATTCGACTATCGATACTAAACCAACCAATGTCGAATCGATTTTCCTTTATAAATTTATAGATGGTTTGTCACAAGACTGTTTATTAAAAGTATGTGCTTGTGTAGATTAATAATATAAATTGATCATGGCAACATGGTTGCTATTATATTGAACTAGTCGTGAAACATTATCACTTATATTTTGTCCATTGCTATTTTATATATTGATATATATAAGGCAAAAACGTCGACAATAACCAGTACAATGGCATCAAGAAGGGCAAATCAAATCTTTACTATAGCACACAACATTATTCATGAACATGCAAAAACAAGCCAGTAAAAAGGAAATATGGATCGAATCGAACTATTCAACTAAATGATGTTTGAAATCGATTTTAGAGCAGGGGACATCACTCTAATAAGTTTAGATAAACTCTGGTACGACGTAACCTAGCCGATACAAACGTCATCTTTACATTCACATGACGAGATCAACGTCTGCAATATCACATTTACCATTGATCGTGATGTGTATGGGCAATACAAATAGGTTTAAAGGGACATTTGCAAAGATTGGCAATTAAACAATTTTCAAAATGTGTGTTACCGATTTCCAAATAAAACTTCACTATAAATAAAGGAGCGAAATAGTACTCCTGATACACAACATTTGAATTATACTTGAAATTATGCTTCGGCTAAATAAAACATCGATTGACATTACCACAAAATGAAGCGTTTTTAATGTTTTTAGTAAATATATTTCAAAATACGTGTATCACTTACATAGCGTTAAAAGTACACACCGATGTATGGTAGCCCCTTAAGCAAAGTGTTAAGTGTGACAGTATTTTGATCCGGTGGTCGTAGGTTTGTTTCATTTGAATGCTTCAAAAAAGGATATATAGGTGTTAGATTTTTTCGTAATTTAATTTATGACATTTTAAGGCATTCATTAAAAAATACGAATATCTGTGAATAAAAAGTCCCATTAAAAAAAAGCTTCTTTCCAGAACGCCTTTTATTATAACGTAATTTATCAAATACTTTTTTGGTTTTAAACCAACGGAATGTAATCTCAAATTATACGCGCAATAACACATTTGCAATTTCTGCTAGACGCACCTTTATGCAAAACAGTTATGCATCAAACCTTGTATGCCATGATTTTGTTCGTCGACAGCCTGTGGTATATATCAAATTGTCAAATTAACTGTTCTCCTCGAACGTCCAAGTCCACAAGTTTATTGCATAAGCATTATACAATGTTATAGCACATACAGTATAAACATGGAGAAGTACAATATATGGTATTTTCTGGAGCATAAGTGTATGCTGGCATAAGCATCGCACTACAAACATATTTAGTCCAATCAAGTGTGACTTCAATGAGAAATTACATTTAAGTGTATTCATATTGTTTCCATATATCACCACTAATGATCGTTAGCATTTATTTATGTTGCATAATCAATTATACGATTTTCTTTGAACTGTCTGTGTTTTTTTTGTTTTTTTTTAATGATAGCGTACCAGAAAGTTACTGACAGGCTAGTACGCAAGTGCATGGCACTATATGTGCACTAGAATTCAGACACAAATAGACGTCAGACTGTTTGGATATACATGAAAAAGTAGAATTGTGTGTGAAGCTCGTTTGCCAGATATATAAGCAATGTGGGAGATACACATGGAACTGTGATTGTGGCAGAGTTAGGTGAACAAAAGAGGTAGTTGTAACGATTCGTAGAATTAGCATATACAATTAAGTGTTGTTATAAATAGGAGGTGTTGTGTTGTTTTGTTGTTGTTGTACTTATAAAACCAGTAGTAGTATTATTGAAACTGATATAAGTAGTTGTAGAAATGTCTGGTTTCCATCAAAGAGCAAAGTTTAATGAGAATATATAATGCCAAGTCGATCCTTAAAGTGGTACTTCAATAAAACTTACAACTTTCAAATCCAATGTCATGCAAGAAAATAGGCATTACTGCGCATACTCAGATAGTATATTATTACAACGATGTCAGGGGCAATCATATCCAATGTTTATCGATAATATAACTACCGTTGCATAAGACAGGTAATTCTGGCACGAATAGTTTAGGATTATTGTATGCAATAAAATGTGCAAAATGTCGAGATAAATGTATAATGTAACTCAGGGTCAATCAGATTACATTGAACAGTTAGACAAGCATTTGCTATGTAACCTTTTTCGAAAAAAAAGATATACTGGAAAAAGACTGAAGTATCCATGGATAATGAAGATTTAAATATTAACAAAGATAACGCAAAGCATCCACTGAAATATAGAATACTATGTTAATGTTGCATACAGACAAGTTTATTTAGCAAAACTTACCTGGTATTCTATTTATCTCATCATTTTCTGTCTTTATTTTAAAATTAAAGGTAGAAAATCGCTAAATAACTCGAAGAATATCTAATGACGTCACGGAAATAAACAACATGACGTCATTTGAGTGCGCGTGTCTGCTGTATGCAACAAGGTGAAATACAGCTAAGTTTATCCCACGGGGTGTTATTTCGTCAATGCTGGCGCGATTTAAACAGGATGCTGTTTTTAACTATTCCGTTATGCAAATTACAGATCGCTAAGATAAATCACGCCTTCTCAGATCGATTTGCAGCAAAAACACTTCACATCATATCAATACGCAATTTAAAAGACATTTCAATCAAAAAATAAGGTCCTGTTTGTTTAAATGACCGAACTCATTGTCAATCAGATTGTGTCGATCGGTCTATATCGACTTGCTCTTGATGATGTTGTTGCTGCATGTTTACTCAGACTCCATTCTCGTTTGATGAGGGCCTGGCATTTTTCATATAATTATGACATTTGTTTACTTTTATAACCGTTTTAAGGTTTAAACCAGTTTGAAATAGGTCTACGTTTTCATTTTCAATTTTCATGCGACGGTGCGATGTAGCGACAATGCGACGATATAAAGACGCGATATTTTGGTTATATTTTTTGCAGAGTTCCCATCATGGTAAAACGTACGTATACAAAATTAAAAAATATATATATAAAGGCGAACAGTATCGTTCACATGTCGTGTTTTATATGAAATTTCTGTGGTCGGCGATGCGAGACGCGTTAATAGCTTCCCATCATAATGTTTCGACAGCTGATAAAGTATATATCACGACAAACTGCAATGTCTTAATTTTAGGTTAATAAGGTTTACTAAATGATTTATAATACTATTATATGTACATTTAAGTATGATTGCAATTAAATGTGTTCTTTACAAAAAAATACCATTTGAAGCATTTCGACATCGGTGATGCAAACCGTTTAACAAATATTACATTTTTACGGCACACGTGTAAATTTGGTATACATCTATACAACAGAGATATGTAAACAGTGTCAATCTAAAGATATATAATTCGTGTATTTGTTTTCAGTAAATTCTGATTGATCTAATTAAAGCTCTAGCAAATATTCTTCATAAGACGCATACTGCAGCTGTTATATTGCCATTTAAACTAAAGTACAAAAGTATAATGTATATCTGATTGAATTGTGGTGGTCTAAAAAGGTTATCAATCGTATGTTAATGTCCTTGTGTTTTTTCTCATACAATTGTCAAGTTAAATAAACAGCATTGCGACATTTAACATTGTAAGATATATTGAGCAATAAGTAATAAGTGTAAATCTTATTAACAAATACATTCCTTTATTTTATTTATGTAGGCACATTGCGTAATGATATGGTGTTGTTTTTTAATTACATATATTTTAAATCCGTGTTCAACTTTGTTTTATTAAATAGACAATTTTTATTTTCTATGCAATGTATGTATAGTTAAGATATCTTTAAAGAAACCAAACGCTTTTTTTTTCATCTAATGCAATTTTGGAAAACTCTTATGTCTTTTGGCATCTTTAGTATAAAAATACATTTTGTATTTTCAAACGCTCGAAGTGTGCTGCTTTTGCAATGTATAGCGAATTTATCTAATCCGTTAGGCTTTCAAATTTACTGCATTTGCGACGTGCGTTACTAGTACCATGGAGCAAGTTGGAACCTCAAATTACTTCTTAGCCTATACGTATCAACAAAACGCCAACACAATTGGCAAGCATACAGCTAGCGTCAATTTTATTTTAGGCGTGTCGTGGGAAAACCGGGCTTAATAATATCCGCACAGGCTAACCCAGGACGGCACTTTCCGTCAACAGTGAATTAGTGTTTAGAAGAGCCTTCGTTGGAACAAACAATACCATAAAGGCGCAAAGTGTCGTCCCGGATGAGCCTGTGCTACACTTTACGCACATGCATTAAGCAGGGCTCTCACTGCCATTCGACACTTTACGCACATGCATTAAGCAGGGCTCACACTGCCATTCGCCAAATTAGCCAATGGCTACAAATTTCAATATTTGGCTAAAGAAATTTCCAATTGGCTACAAATTTTCTTCATAAATCCTATTAAATGCCTAAAATGAGTCGAAATTCAATGTCAAACGGTAAATTTGGCTAAAGAAAATGTTAAGCCAACGTGAGCCCTGCATTAAGCCCGGTTTTCCAACGACACGCCTCATTTATTTCATATGGCATAGTGCATGCATGTGATATTGACAACAAACACACTGAACAATTTAAACAGTGAACAGTTACATGGCACTAACAGATTGCAATATTAAAAAACTGACGAATTGACACTTTTTCAACTTGTTGTCTCTAATTCCAAACAAGAAAGAACAGTGAATACAATAGAGCAAAATAACACTACGGACCTAAAAATATACTGTAATAACCGTTTCGTTTATGAGTAATCATCAGTTGAAATTGATAAAATTATAAAGAGTTTGTAACGACATCACGTGGAACACTTACATAAAGTAAATAATGCAGGGTTAAAAATACAAGTCGGAATGGCCGAGTGGTTAAGGCAATAGCCTTTTAATCCGGAGGTCCCGGGTTCGAAACCCCGTGGGGGCAATTTTGTTCTTGTCATTTATTTTAAAATAGTGTTCTTGTTAGCATAGATTACTTGAGCTTTTAGTTCCGATGCTTAAATCTGCCAAGTTAAGACATGTAATTGCATTCTTCCAAAAAAAGGCTAAAATCTGTGAACAAGTCGTTTTAATAAGCAAATACAATACATTAGTTTATGAAAGTATCTATAATACGTACTGTTTTAGAATTAAGCCAGTTTTGTCAGCTTTGTTCCAGGTTTAGTATTCATACGTTTTCTAAGTAAAATGCATTTGGATGATTACCAAGATATCTGGGAACAGACTCAAAACATCTAACGACACGTGTTTTTCTCAAACTTTAATGTCGTAATAAAATAAGGAGATGGATTTTTCCACACTGATTTTCACATTAAATATCTATGCATAAAAATGCTATAATAACGAATAACTTATAAGGACGATCATACGATGATGTGCTAAACCGTTTTTCCTGAATACCCTCTGTAAATATACCCTATGGGCATTTTGTCTGATATCGTAATTAGGCTGTTTATATGTTTCTTAACTGACAACTTAACGACACAGGGATACATAAGCGGGTATTCATATGTAAACGCGTGAAATTATCGAAAACAAATTGAACAGTTCCAACCCAATGATCTTAGTTGTCGTAGGCAGCGTAACAACTCGTATTGTTAAATTTAGAAACTAACTGTTCGTTCATATAAGCAGTAAATGACATTTTACTTAAATGTACTGTCTCGGTACAGGCAATTCCTGGCATCATGCCGCGCTTAAGGCGATACAAAATGTAGCCATTTTGTCTGAAATTGGCAAAATACGTAATGTCGTTGAGCACTGTTTTAATAAGCCGATTGTTTTAAGAGATTTCCATTTAAGTTTATAGCACTTAGATAGCAAGACATTAACCGCATAGAAATTGCATTTACGTGCAGCCACAACCATTAAAATGGTTACATTATATGATTTTATATGTGTTTTTTCCTTAGATTGCAGTTGCTAAAAGGCCTGCAGGTGAAAATGATATTGCATTCTGTTAATGTTAAATGTAATTTTAATTTGTCATCTGCAGCGAATCGCAACAATAATACAAACACGCAAAAGTAGTTACGTTGTCATCGCAGATGAGTAGGTGAGTACTCGGATATTAAGAAGAATCTGACCGCGTATAAATATCAAATAACCGCAGCAATTAACATGACCGCATTTTATGATTAATATGGATTTCTTTATTTAGTTTATTGTTAATAAAATTATGTTAAGTTATGATGAAAATGCATTTTATGAGTGGCATTTGTGATTTTCAACACGCTACAATTTTCAACACTACAGTGTGATTATCACGCAAACATGTCAAATTATTGCATCATACAAGTTAGATAGCCGCATGGTAACCGCATACACATATCATATACCGTAACAATAACATGCCATACAATTTAAAACTGTGTTGTAAGAATAATGAATAATGAATACAACTGATGCACAGCTGCAAAATATGAACAACAGTGAAACTAGCTGAAGAGAAACTAGTGTTATCATTTGAAGGTAAGTGGCCAGTCACTACACGAAATGCAAAACAAAAAAAACGGTCAAGAAAACTTCATCGGAACAATAAATGCAATGTAATGAAGGATATACCAGTTTAGAGGCACCGCCATCCTTGCATAATCACCAGGGCCCGTATTCACAAAGTTCCTTTGGGAAAACTGAAGTAAACGTATTAAATTCATACAATTCCCTAAGTCTGTATTTTATTCCACATTAAAATGTTACAAACTAATAAATATTGCTTAGATACTTCATAGTTAACAATTTTGTTAACATAAATTATTAGATTTCACATAGCAAATTATAACTGAAATATCCACTTAAGTACAACTTAAGTTCAGTTTTCCCTTAGGAGCTTTGGGATACCAGCACAGAGCACCTTAGGGATACCAGCACAGAGCACCTTAGGTATACCAGCACAGAGCACCTTAGGGATACAAACACAGAGCACCTTAGGGATACCAGCACAGAGCACCTTAGGAATACAAGCACAGAGCACCTTAGGGATATCAGCACAGACCACCTTAGGTATACCAGCACAGGCCACCTTAGGAATACCTCATTTTACATAAAACTGTTTTAAACTAGTTAAAACTAGGATGTGTTAAATTTTACCTATTGTATATTTATAGAAAAGTGTATCTAAATTGTTTGCTAAAGTACAAATTAAAGTAACATTTTCCTTAGAAACTTTGTGAATACCGGCACAATAATAACACAATCATGCACAGGCACATACACATTTTGTAATTAAAAATACATCACAGCAAATACTTATCAACGTAACAGCATTATGAAATGCTATCCGTTTAAAATGTATCATAAATCAATATTTTCTAAGGAACTTGTTGAATATGGACCAGCATGAAAACGATAGCATTTTAGATTAAATGACACAATACAAATTGAAATCTGTTGTATTTGTTAATCTTAGTTTAGGCCTTATTATATATGTTTCGTAAAATAAAACCTATACATCAAAATAATTGTATCGAATGCCCGGTAACATTTGAAAGCTATTTGTATACTATATGATGTATCGTGTTTGTTGACATTGCAAATGATTGCACTTTTCAATTAATACACTACTGCGCTAGTTGTACCGTCTAACACAAGAGCACCACATACGGGTGCTGGACGCTCGACTCATATTTAATAGTACTCTAGGTTTTTGTTGATAGAATAAGTGTATCAATGTAATTAAGTATTTTGAATTTCTAGTTAAATACCTCTTATACATATTGAGATTTCTAGTCAACACCTCTTATAGAGATTGAAATTTCTGTCAATACCTCTTATAGATATTGAGATTTCTGTCAATACCTTTTATAGATATTGAGATTTATGTTAATACCTCTTCAAAATATTGAGATTTCTAGTCAATACCTCTTATATATATTGAGATTTCTAGTCAATACCTCTTATAGATATTGAGATTTCTAGTCAATACCTCTTATAGATATTGAGATGGAGAACTTTGACCTAAAGCAGAATATTATAAGTTGAAAAACGGGCAATAAATCCACTAATATCCTTGATATAGTTACCTCATCTTGTCTAAAGATTGGATTCATAACTGTTATTAAGTATTTTGTGTTTCAAGTGCATACCTCTTATAGATATTGAAATTATGTACTTTGAGTTTTATGTCAATGCCGCATATAGGTATTGAGAAATTTGAAATAAAAGGAAAATTGTAAGTTGAATAAATGGTAATAACTCCAACAAAATCCTTGAAATAGTTACCTCCTCTTGTCTGCAGAATGGTATCAGCAATATAAACAAGTACCTTGAGTTTCATTTTGATGGCTTAGTTTTTTAGAAATGTTATATTCACCAAAAATAGTCAAAATATGCTAAGTTGGCAGTCAAACAAGAGCATACAACTCTTAAAATACAAATCACAGGGTTATCTGTCTTTTTGTAATGAATTAACCTGTTGATAGTGAACAAGTATTGAAATTTTCAAATGGATACCTTTGATAGTTTTTGAGAAATGGACTCTTACAAAAAAACTTAACAAAAAGACTGAACAAACGCAGACGCTGAGGCAGACGTTTTTTCTTCGAAACGTCGAGTTTTAATTGGTTGATGACGCATGCGCAGTCCTTATATTCTCATTTAAAAACGAATGTAGCCGTTGATGTAGTATAAACGGGTGTGTAAAGATAAATATATTTTGTAGATGTTGACGTTAATTTTTTGTTATATACACTCGCTTTTTGTTAGTGGGTAACGAAAAAGACATGAAATCAATCTATAAAAACAAACGTGGAAATTCCACGAAAACCAAATTTTTCGAAGGAAATGCATTAAAGTCAGCTCACAAATTTTTAGTCTATTTTTAGTAATGGTGACCTTGACCATACTCTCGATATGCAATACCAAGCGAAGTGTGACATAAGATATATATGTATGAAGTTTCATTAAAGTATCTCAATTCGTTCTCATGTTATTGAGCGGAAACCGTTTTTCTATATTTAGTAACAGTGACTTTGACCTTGACCCCACCCACACTCTATATAATTCTAAGCGAGGTCTCGATATAAGGTATTTTTGTTTGAAGTTTCATTAAAATATCTTAATGCGTTCTCAAGTTATTGAGCGGACACCGTTTTTCTAGTTTGTAACAGTGACCTTGACCTTGACACACCCCCTCCCATATGCAATCCCAAGCGAGGTCTTCCTATAAAGTATCTGTGTATGAAATTTCATTACAAAAGCTTATCCCGTTCTTGAGTTAGAGAGCGGAAACGAAAAGTGCTGCACCCGCCCGCCCAACGACATACGCCAATCTAATAACCGCAAGTTTTCTTCGAACAATTTGGTTAAAAATCAGACAGTAGCTGTTTAAGTCTATGTGTGGGGACTGAAAAAAGTTTAAAATTGTACATTATGTACATGCATTGTTTTAATTGTACAGAATGAAACTTATGTAGGATTAAATATTCGATTAATATGCGTTTTTCAGAACGAGTTCAATGGTATTGCAATCTAATATTGAAAAATACAATAATTTATGTTTAAACCCCTTTTATTATATGCTTTTCAGTGAAATGTCGAATTTTATGAAATACAATTGTATATTTTCACTGTTGAAGCAGTGAAAATATAAGATTTTATATGGTGAAAATATAACATAAAGCGGACATTTTTTCCTTAAATAGAATCTATCTACAAGTAGTGGTTTACAACCCTTGGCAAATGTATATACGTGTATAGTATGTAAATGCATGTGTAATCAAAAACACATTATACAATTCAACAAAATTATAATTTAACGACAACGACTCACATAATATGTCCCTTTTTTCCCATCATACTAACGAGTGACAGTTTGGGAATCATTTATGACGTCATTTTTATGACGTCAGAACACACGAACTTGTGACCTTTAAGCTTATCTCGCGTAATTGTATTTATTTATTGTCCAAGAGCATAAAATAAAAAGAAAATTTGTTGATTTCTGTATAAAATTGTATTTTATTTCACTCGTGATCATAGAAAATAGATATTTTCTATGAACACTCCTGAAATAAAATACGTTCTTACACTGAAATCAACAAATATCCTCTATTTCTTGTTGTGAGATTGTATATGTAATACTTGAAACATGCATCGCATTTCACGTTTTAACAAGGCCGCATAAAAGGAAGAGTATCTGAAACATTTTTGAAATGAATAATAACACTTTTTACATGAAACAGCGAGCAACATTTCCGAGTCGTATTTTATAACCGGAAGTGTCGAGATTATTAACTGTTTACAATAATAAGAATTCGTCGATTTTGTTAAATAAGATTGTTTTAAATGTATCCAATTCAAACAATTGTATGTCTTTGTATTTCCGTATTGTTTGTAAGTG
The DNA here is from genome assembly GCA_027627225.1 of Congeria kusceri. Taxonomy (NCBI): domain Eukaryota; kingdom Metazoa; phylum Mollusca; class Bivalvia; order Myida; family Dreissenidae; genus Congeria; species Congeria kusceri. Next base: position 40,414,692 of record CM051026.1, read on the forward strand.
AATTTCAGTGTCAACATTAATCATCAATTTACAAAATTGTTTAGCAATGATTATTTACGCCTTCTGGAAAGTCCTCAAATCCGTCATAATCAAGAATTCATATTCGTTGAAAGTACAAAAATTAATCATCTATTTCACACATATATCTTCCACGGCATTGGTACAATTTTTAATTACATATATGTTAGTCCATAATTTATGATGAATTAGTTGACAATCTGTATTTGTAGTCGTTTATAATGCATACTTGAGTTACTCCTATTCACTGGAATGTTATACCAGAGTAATACATTTGAATACCAAAATAGAATAATTATTTAAATGTAGGCGAAATGGACACAAATAATTACGACATTAGATATATGTGTTACATTTTTTAATAGATCATACCATTTTGTATTGAAAGTTGTAATAATGCCATTCATTCATGCGACTGAATAGGCCTCATAAACAATTCAATGTAGGCGCTATTGTTATCAACGTTTTAGGAAGCAAATTAAACGATGTTTGTTTAAAATTACTTAACTTGTTTAACCTTCAACCAACGTTCAAGATAATATGTACATGTATGCATATAGTACAATACCCAAAGTTTGTAACATATTTTTAATCATGTGTATGTGATGTGTACTGATTAAACACATTTGTCAGAATGGCGTAGAACAACATAAAACAACAAGGTGTGTAAATCACGAATTATTAAAACTTAAAATATTTAATGCGCATATTGGACAATCCAAATTCGATTTGATTTACAACAATATAAAAGAACATCATACAAAATGATAAAATACTGCATTGTACAATTATTGTGAAATAATGTGTGTTAAATCGTTTTGAATTCATCTAAAGTTTCCAATATGTTGACCCCATATTTTAGTCATGTTTATTGTGTGTCATTGAGTCTGGTTTTGTATAGTTAATTGGTCTTTAGTCTGCAGTAAAGAACCTTACGATGTTAATAACAGGTTCCTCTTTTGCTGATACAGCTTGAATTTTATATCTTTTAAATATTAATATAGCAATAAAATGTGGTTTTGATACTTGCTGCATCATTAACAAAGATTAAGACACTTAGTTAATGTTTCATGTATTGTATATTTTAATATACATGTATCAATAATAATATAGATTTGCAAATCGCTGTATTGACCTTGATAAACGGATAATAAGATACGAAATATCGCACACTTTATATTTTATATTGCAACACAATGTTGATAATTTCTTCATTGGCATTGATACACCTGATTTATATTCCTTTAAGGTTGGTTGTTCACTCGATTATATTAAACGCTATTTACCATCTAAAACCTCGCTCACAACTTATTAGACTAGTTATGTCTGGGAAATGAGAAAATACAATCGTGAGTTCAGTAATCGTTATTATACTCATGAAATACTTCGTAACTTATGAGACCAGTTATGTCTGGGAAATGATAAATAAAATCGTGAGTTAAGTGATCCTAATTATTACTCATGAAATACTTCGTAACTCCTGAGACTAGTTATGTCTGGGAAATGAGAAAATAAAATCGTGAGTTAAGTGATCCTAATTATATTTATGAAATACTTCGTAACACGTGTATTATATTATTCGTGCATTACCTGATGCAACGAAACGCGAATAAAATGCTAACGATATGTTAATGTATTGCGTAGGCGATGCTACATATTTAAATAACGTCATCCGAGTGTCAAGATAATTATTTCGCAATTGCCATATGTGACTACCGTGGTGGCATTCTTCTGCATAAGATAATTATATAATTTCCATAGAAGTTTAACAAATTTTTACGAACGCTTGAAAAAACTTAATTCACAAAACAGTTTATCTATGTCGTGAAAGTATTAACTGCTTTTAACAAGAATAAAAGTCAACTAGTGCCCACTACTGCATAATATGATGAAATCTGTTTCACGAAATATTATCGCGAAAAAAGGGAGTTTTACAAAACAGTTCATTATATGTTCATGAACATTTCTAAGCTTTTAAGAAAATATTAAGCCTTTCTCGGAAAATATGACGACTTTTATTTCTTTATCGTATGCAGTCCAGGGCCGGTGTTCACAAAGCTTCTTAGGGAAAACTTAAGTAAATTCCTTAATTTCATAAACTTCATTAAGTCTCTGGCTTTTTCGTGTATATTAGGTCTTTTAACATTAACATTTTGTAAACTTGTGTATATTGCTAATATGTTTAGTATTTCAGCCTTTTTTGTACAGAAATAATTGGATTTCATATAGAAATGTTCGGTCTGAAATTTTCACTTTAGTTCAACTTAAAATAAGATTTCCCTTAGGAGCTTTGTGAATACCGGCCAATGGCACTAACTTGAAGTTTTCTATTTAATACATGTATGGTGACAGTAAGTGAACTGGACAAAAACCGTTCTCATGAAAACTGCATATAGTTTCGCGAAAGGCTTACAACGTTTCTAGAAAATCGTTTTACAGGCAACTCCACATTTAAGGGTTACATTTTGAATATAATAATGTTCATGGTTCTTAACGTTATTTCGATGTATTATAACTTAATTAACTCAATGATACTATTTTGACTAAATTCAAGCTTTATTTCGTTACGCATTATTTGATTGGATCTGTTCGTATATGCACTACAGGACCTACTCATTTCAACAAATTCACAGAAAACTAACCAAAATCACAATTAATGTAAACATCATTTTGCAATCGTGCCAATAATATTGTGTGATCAACGATGGGCGTTGTACGGGTGAAAATTGGCAGATCTAAGATCGGTAAAATATGTAAGTCCATTCAGTTCTTTACACTGATTTCAAATAAAAAAAACCTTCATTTTTTGTAAAACAAGAACGAAAGTTTAAACGAGTGTTAACCTGTCCTACTCATTTTTCTACTGCTAATGATATTCTACGATATCGGAAGAAATACCGTTATATTGAGAAAATAATACAAAAACGAAAGTCACCACAGGATATTTTTTTAGCCCATTCCATTGAGTTAGTCCGGTGAGTCTCCTAACCGTGAAATTGTTAAACAACAGAAAAGAGATGTACAAAATTGACTGGAAAATGCGCCATACTTCTGCTACATCCATTTTTTATAATTAGTCCTATTCTCATGCAATACTTACTACTTTTTTAAACATGGCACACATTTTGCACATCTTTAAATTTGAATGAAATATAAATATAATATGGATCAACTCTTATAACGTTTGTATTTATTCGCAATGCTTTAATTTCCACAATGTGATTTGACTATAAGTGGAACTTCGTGCCGGCAGGGATTTAAATCTGTTAAATTTGGTGAAGGTTGAACGGGCAATGCAAAGTCTTTTAAATGCGCATTATAACTTAACACATGACCCATAATTAATCATATACATAATTATAGGTTAGTGATGAATAAATATTAAGTTTATTTTATATTGCATAGCTCCACACATATATACTCATATAGTGTTGAACAAAGATAAGTTTGCTACGTATTACCAAACTTGTCACAGTGGTCTCCCATGCAGTGTAGCATGTGAAACCGCCCTGTGGAGTTTGATATTTTGCATTAATAATCGTTTTAATAGACCGATGTTTTTATCTTTGTATATATTTTTTTAATTTTATTAGGTTCGTATAGTTTAGCTATATTTAAGTAGAAGTCTATATTTTGTTTATAATTTTATAATGAAGGCTAATGTATTTATACCTGTCACATAATGCAAAGAGAGGCAATCATTGTCAACTGTTGATTAAATGTAAAAGCATTGTTGCATTAGATAAGTCGTTATAACAAATAACTCGATTAAGCCAGTGATAATGAATGTGCAACACGTCCATTAATGCATTTTAATGGATTGGTACTTTCACTGTTATTATATTGATTTGAACGTGATTTGTAAGTTAGACCACCATGAAAGATGATAGTTACTTAGAAATATATTTTATTATCAAACGGACGTCATTAAAAATAATAAATTTAATAAACGTTGTATTCGTACAATTGTGTTTATAAATACAGTATACTTACATTAGAAGTATATTGCATTACATTCAGTCAGTAGCCTTGCGTAACAAAAACTTTATTTTAATTATCAAAGTTATTTATAGTAACTTTTTGTAAGACTTTACTCATAACCTACGACTTTACTCATAACCTTAACTATAATGCATTGGTGTAGCACTATATTTTATCAAATTAGTAAAAAAAATACAGCTTTACTCGTTGGTATTTCTTGTCAAATGTGCGGTTTATCACAGTTGTTTCCTGCTGGTATAGCTGGAGTCTCACGCTGTTTTTATTCAGGCCTTTTTTCGGCGAATTTTTATGAAAAATAATGTTGAATATTATTGTAATAAATTTGTATCAAAACCATCAAATTAGTTAGCATATTATGCAATAGCTGATTGATGTTGATTTGTATCGTCATTTATTTATCAATATAATCTCAACAATGTTAAATTAAGAAATACAATTTTTGTATTTGTATTTGACAAACATTTCTACATTGCCATAACGAGCTACTAATTAATGCAATCAATGTTGATGCGTGATGTGTCGTTATCGTCCTTAGCATTTTAAGCTTATTCACTCGTAAATGTTTCTTAAAGTGAATACAATAGAACCGGTTTATGGCAAGCGTCTCGCCAAATATGAATCTCCTGACTGCCCCGTATTTTATGTATATTATAATACTAGTACAAAACACTCATACATGTTGATTATTTATTATTTAAAGTGAATAGTTAACCGCAAGGTTATATACTGAGAAAATCATAAACACATAAGACCGCCGTTATATGACTAAAATACTGTTGAATACGGCGAAAAATCCAAACAAAACAAACAAACAAACAAAAATTTAAAAAAATCGTGATTTGGTCTTTATATACATATAATATATATATAATATTGCAAGTCATGAATACGTTAAAACTAGGCTGCAAAAAAAAACATGAATCGAATCAAAATATTCAACTAAATGGAGTTTGAAATTGAAATCGAATCAAACTATTCAACTAAATGAAGTTTGAAATTGAAATCGAATCAAACTATTCAACTAAATGAAGTTTGAAATTGAAATCGAATCAAAATATTCAACTAAATGACGTTTGAAATTGAAATCGAATCAAACTATTCAACTAAATGACGTTTGAAATTGAAATCGAATCAAACTATTCAACTAAATGAAGTTTGAAATTGAAATTGAATCAAACTATTCAACGAAATGAAGTTTGACATTGAAATCGAATCAAACTATTCAACTAAATGAAGTTTGAAATTGAAATCGAATCAAACTATTCAACTAAATGAAGTTTGAAATTAAAATCGAATCAAACTATTCAACTAAATGAAGTTTGAAATTAAAATCGAATCAAACTATTCAACTAAATGAAGTTTGAAATTGAAATAGAATCGAATCGAACCATGGCTAAATTGTTGCAGCTTTAAGTGTAAATATTATGAACTTCTTACAATAATAAGGAATCTTCGTAGTTGTTAATACTAGTCAGATTATTTTAAATTACTTCGATTTTAACAAACGAGTGTATGTTATTGTACCTACCTAGTATTAGTTGATGCTTTTTAGTGTCAACATTAACCATCAATTTATAAGAATGTTGAACAATGCTTATTATTTAAGCCTAATGTTAAGTCTCAATCCGTAATAATCAAGATTCCATATTCGCTGAAAGTACATATTAGTTATTTCACACATATGTCTTTCACGGTATTGGTAAAATCTTAAATTACGTAAAACCTCAATTTCTGATGAATTAGTTGACAATGTGTATTCATAGTCGTTTATCATTCATACTTGAGTTGCTCCTATTCACCGAAATGTTATACCAGTGCAATAAATTTGAAGACCAAAATAGAATATTTTCAATGGAAGAGAAAAAGACAAACACGACATTAGTACTATGTGATAAATTATTGCAATAAACCATACCTATTCGTTTAATTAGTGGTTAGAAAATGCATTAATGTTGTATTATCTGGTAAAATATACCTCGTAGACCGTTCTCTGTATTTACCTGTGTTATAAATGTGTTAATAAACACAATCAAAAGATGTAAATATGTCAGCTAGGTTATCCAAACAAAACGTTTTAAAAATATATATTATAATATCCGAAATGTTAAGCTAAAGTAACACATTGTGACCATGCGCTGCAGAGAGTTCATAAATACTGATACTGTCATAAAAAATATCAGACACATCTAAACAAATATTAGCCCCATAATAATAAAATTCAAAACAAAAGTAATATAAAAGAATACAGTATTCAGCAATTTACGATGTATTTACTCAAATGAAAATGATCGTAGCCTAAACAGAGCAATATTTTAAGACAGAATGAAGATAATTAGAACGATTGTATGCATATGTTACATTATTTTAAACATTTCAAGACAAAGTGGCAAATTTGAAATTCCAGAGAGACGTTATGCTATCCTAGAAATCGGTTCCAATGTTTTACCAAATGATTTTAAACAGTCAATGTAGAGTGTTCTTATCATTCATATTGTTCAATTTAACAATCCCAATTTCGGCATCACATGAACCGAGACAATGGATAGTAAGTCATTTGAAATGTTATTTGCATCGGTGTTTTAATGTCGCGAATTAGACTAATTAACCACAATGCATATAAGTGATTTGTGAGGAATTTATTGTTTTGTGATTATTTCGTAGTTTGTGCTGTGCTGTAATCGGTCGCTTGCCAAAATTAAAGAACCTTAACAGAACAGAACAGAACAAGACTTTTATTTTCACCCAAGTATATAACATATACAATTAGGGCAATATAACGAAGCAAAATTGTTAGTAAATTAGCAACTTCCGATAATTTTTACGTTAACACAATTGTGTAGATGATATACGGGGGGTATTTAAATAATAAGATACATAGTCGGAACATATGATAATAATAATAATAATAATAATAATAAAAATAAAAATAATAATAATAATAATAATAATAATAATAGCAATAATGTGAGATCTATAATCAAAATCAAAATACCAAAAACTTGATAAAATTATCAAAATCACAATAATTATCATATCATATTCAAAATCATGTAAATAATATTTTTTATCCCATTATCACACCTGCATTGACGAAATAACACCCCGTGGGCTAACTTTAGCTGTATTCCACCTTGTTGAGTACAGCAAACACGTGCATTATAATGACGTCATGTTGTTTATTTTCGTGACGTTATTTGATGTAGTTTGTATTATTTAGTGATTTTCTATCGTTTATTTTCAAAATAAAGACAGAAAAAGGTGGGATATATAGATTACCAAGTAAGTGTTGAATACAGATACGTTTATTTTCTCGGCACGGAAACATAAACAAATTGCCAAGGCTCGTGGTTTAGGTTTTCTAAGCCTCGCTAAATAAACTTATCTGTTTTCAACACTTACCTGGTATTCTCTATTAATCCCGTTGCTACAAGTAAATCGATGGAATAACAACCCATCGTATAAACTTGAGCTATATGCCATCGATATGGTTAGATCAAGTTTATCCTATCTGTATTTATAGGTCTGTCTCAATGATCACGAGTGACCGTAACTCAAGTGCCACATATTTGTTAGTTTAAAGAGTTATTGCAAGAAAATGATTGTTAAATTGTATTAACATAAACAGAAAAAAAATACTTGTTCAAAATGTTGTGTGATCAATAAAAAATTAAATCATGAGCTATTTTCGTCTCGTCGCACGCGGTATGATACAGTTTTTTTTCCAAAATAATGTATTGTCTTTAAAGTTTAAATAGCAATGTTGTCAACTACGGAAAGAAAAATTCCATGGTTAGGAAGACTTTTTTTCACTTATTCTTTCATAAAATGACAGAAAAATAGGATACATAGAATATTACATGAGTGTTGGATACAATGAGAGTTAATCCTGCTCGGCTCGTAACTGGGTAGCGCTCGGCAATACTGGGTAGCGCTCGGCAATACTGGGTAGCGCTCGGCAATACTGGGTAGCGCTCGGCAATACTGGGTAGCGCTCGGCAATACTTTCGCTGTCTGTACCATGTTTCCCAGCCTCCATGATAAACGTGATCGTCATCCAACACTCACTTTCTATTATCTATCTCTGCTGTTGATGCATCTTGAAATGTATATGTTTTTAATATTAATATAGCAATAATAACATGGTATTGTTAATTTTGTATTGACATTGATAAACAGAAATTTAGATGCAAGAGGATACATATATTTTATATGAAAATGTTGCAACAAATGCATAGTTTGGCTTATTGCTGTGTTGGCATTCATAAACAAACGTTAGAACGACTGAGTATACTTTTTACATCATATTAACTTGCCTAGTTAGGCATATTGCTTTATCAGAATTTGATAATCGAGAATTAAGATGCCGGAGTATATTATACTTTACATTTAAAACATGCAGCACTAACATAATGTTGATAATTTCTGTATTGACATTGATGAACGTGATTTATATACGTTTAAATTAAATGTAAGGTGCTGTCTCACTTATCTTGAACGGTAATTACTCTATAAAAAATCCCCGGAACCGAATAAGATTCCTTACATCTAAAAGGGAAATAAAATCGTGCGTTGAGTGAAAAATTGTTGTCCTAATTATACTAGTAACAGGCGTATTGAAGTATTCATTCATTAACAGATGCAACGAAACGAGATTTTAATTTATAACGTAGGCGACGTGATTTATTTAAATGACGTCATCCGACCGTGACTTTTTGCAGACATACAGTACGCATTTGTTGTTCTTGAGAATACACTACATTTACATACGGTGTGTGTTCATATTGGTAGGATTGTTCTATAATATTTGATAGATGAATAAATCCCGTCAACACTTCGGGCATATAACAAACGAATATATCCGGTTTACCTCAGCAAATACTACTACGATTTCCAGGTCGGTGGTACGTTGATATAGTAGAGTGTAACCACACGTGGCGTGTCTTTCCGCGTTCGTGTCAAAACAGGGTTAGAGGTTTGATGTATTTATTGCGTATATAGCACCTACCGTAATAGCTGACATTATAATGATGTATAGAGCTCATTCATCATAATTCGACTGTCTAAACTGTGGTAAGTTATGTGAGTCCAAGGTCATAAACATAACAAATGTTTGGACGAAATTCATTTAATATCACTGCTTAAATTAAGCCAAGGTCTATTGAAGTTATAGGTTCATAGTAACACTAAAAAGAGTTTCGGTCTGTGCTAATTTCTGATAAAAGGAATAGTATTGCACTAGATGAAAAACACATAATAACCATAGATTACGTGCACAATTACGTTCAGACACGTATTGATTGCTTATTAAATACCCATAAATACTGTTTTTAAATAACTCCATTGTTAAATGTGTATTTACGTAAGCAACGTCTGAAAGCCAGAAGAGAAACCATAGTCTGATCTTATCTAGGACTACATTGTTTGCCATCGTGGCTCTCGTCAAATATCCAACATACATCGAGGCAATAATACCTGTGAGCACATATATACATTGTTTGCCATCGTGGCTCTCGTCAAATATCCAATTTTTACATCGAGGCAATAATACCTGTGAGCACATATATAATATTCAAACACACATGTTGATGAACACACGTTGGGTAAACAGTACCATGTCAGGTTAATACATATAGATACATACACTTTCAAACAAAAACGTCACATTATTTCTTATGTATCGGTATATAACATTTAATATTTAAAAGCAGTGAGAGGCGTAACAGGGAATTTTGGTAATAATTATAATACGTATTTCCTAAGGTCAAAATATTTTTATACAAAAAGATTAAGGAATCAACACTATAAAGAAATTATAATAATGAATTCATATCATAAGATGGTAAAACACGTCAGTATTAACACCGTTAATACATAAGACATAGACAGCAACGGTCATTGACCCGGATTTGAATGTATACTAAAAACAAATAATCATATTTAATTACGATGCTGGTTGATCGACAAGTGCTTTTTTATATACCGTTGTGTTTTTATGACACTTATGGCGTGGCTCATGATAAACACCTACGTAGCGGATAAGACTAAGTGTATGTTCATGTTGGTAGTTTAAAGTAAATGAATCTCAATCTTGCACGCAGCATAAATATTTAAAAAAAAGTCAGATTTGTTGATTTCGGTGCATGAAAGAATTTTAGTTCACGAGTGGTTATAGAAAAAAATATGTTCACGAGTCACGTAGCCACGAGTGAAAATAAAATATTCTATGACCACTAGTGAAATGACGTCGTAAATGATTCCAAAACTGTTTACCGTAAGTATGGGGGGAAAAAGTGTCATAATTTGTGCGTCGTTGTCGCTAAATTATATTTTTTTGAATTTCATCATGACTGTTTTTCTGTATGTAAATACTGTACATGTATACAAATTTGCAAAGGAAGATAATTTTATAACCGTAGATTGCTGTGATTGATAGAAAAATAGTGCGTTTTATGTTCCAGCAGTGAAAATATAAACTTTTTGTTCACCAATAAAATTCTATATTTCAATGAAAAGCATATAATAATATATATATTTCAACATTAAACGAAGTGCCTTTTTACTACAAAGCACATTAAACATATCGGATTTCTGTTGGATAAGTGAGTTTTACCAACAATGTAGTTATTAAAATACAGAATATAGACGAGACTTTTGATGACTTGTGAGACATTTTACTGAAATATAGACAATAGCAATAGCCCTTTCATAAATTACACCAAGAATAATAAAAACCGTGTTCTTATTCTAGTATACATGTACGTGTAGGTTCTTCCAATATTTCCCACTTTGTGCTGAGATGAGAACTAATATTGTGATACTTCATGTATTTAATATCTCCGCCAATGGGGTATTGTTTTCATTACCGTAACTTAACCATATTGTGCGTGTGGGTGTGTCATTTGGCAACTTCACGCCTACAAGTTTTACAGGGAATTGCATTTTGATCAGAGTTTTGTGCTGATCGATGCGAATTTATGGTCAGCATGCATTGGATTTGTGTTTCTTCATTATTGGATGAGTGAAACGGGGAGTAAACTTTCATTCAACGTTAAGTAGATTACCGAATTTGGGAGTAAACTTTCATTCAACGTTAAGTAGATTACCGAAATTGGGAGTAAACTTTCATTCAACGTTAAGTAGGTTACCGAATTTAGGAGTAACCTTTCATTCAAATTTTCAGAAGGTAACCGAATTTGGCGGTGGGCTGGACCTGTATTCATTTTGGCGGTGGGCTGGACCCGTATTCATCTACCCATTGTTAGACTTAAGAATAAGGAAAAGACATAGACTCAAGAAAATGTACTTTTGCGTTTGCAAATATTCTAGGTATCCATGGTGATTATGTCATTGATGAATTGTCTAGATAAAATCAAATGAGTTAATGATTTCCAAGTAAGATTCAAATTAAAAGCCTGTGTAGAAAAAAAAACATTTTTATGAATATTCTTTTTCTTAGTCTTAAGAATGGGTTGGTGAATACGGAACCTGTGCTCGCCGAGTAGTTTCTGTATTTGTATTGATGTATTGATTATTTCTCCACCAAGTGTGATGCTAGACGTGACTTTGAAAATGTTTGCAGCGCCCCACGTTGCATGCAACGTTCCATTCATCCAGTTTGAATCGAATTTGTGTTGCGTGTTGTACACTGTACTGTGAATTTAGCTATCGTTCAGCTGCTGCTGACATAACTGGATTTGTATAAATGTAAACGTCTTTATAATTATGTTACAACAACGAACACTTATTACTTAAGCTACATCACCCATGAAAATCATCAAAATGGGTTCGTTTTTTAAGGTTTGTATATATTTGCATTCAATAAATAAATGAGACTTGTTTGCATTATAGTCGATGGTTAAAAATTAAAGTTTAATCCATGTACTGAAATAGGGGGAATCATAATTTTATGTTTCTAAACACGATGTAATCGTATATGTTTAAATCGTTTATTAAGATTCTAACTTGCAATTGACGATTCGCTATTGGATTTCAGATTTTGTAACCGCACCTGCCGACAAACACCGTTGACTGAGTGCGAATGTTTCATTACAAGACATGTCCGTAAAACAATTAATATATCAACCACAGTATTTTTCGATAGTTTCTGTTAATAACAAAACATTTGTCAGCTTTACTCGTCTCCTTAGAAATTCGCTCCCCAGTAACTAATTAAAATCCAGTTAATTCTCAATTCTCTCTGCATAAATTAACAGTAATGATCATTTACATGTTACATGTGCTACCTGTAAAACTGATGATCAATGAGTTTCTGTAAATATTTGATTGTGGTACGTGTATATGCATTAGAAAGTGTCTTAGATCTATGTCATGTCGTGATCATCAGGGGTTTTGGAACAACCAACCCACAAACAGGTCATCAAATAACTTTTGGTAAACACGTGAAGAAATTAACTACAATTTATATTTTTTTATTTTAGAAGTAGAAGTAGTAGTAGTAGTAGTAGTAGTGGTAGTAGTATTAGTAGTAGTAGTACTAGTAGAAGTACTAGTAGTAGTAGTTGTTGAAGTAGTAATTGTTGTTGTATTAGTAGTAGCAGTACTAGTAGTAGTTGTAGTAGTAGTAGTATTAGTAGTAGTAGTAGTAGTAGCAGTAGTAGTAGTAGTAGTAGTAGTAGTAGTAGTAGTAGTTGTTGTTGTTGTAGAAATGGTAGTAGTAGTAGTAGTAGTAGTAGTAGTAGTAGCAGTACTAGTAGTAGTAGTAGTATTAGTAGTATTAGTAGTAGCAGTAGTAGTAGTAGTAGTAGTAGTAGTAGTAGTAGTAGTAGTAGTAGTAGTAGTAGTAGTAGTAGTAATAGTAGTACTAGTAGTAGTATTATTAGTAGTAGTTGTTGAAGTAGTAGTTGTTGTTGTATTAGTAGTACCTATAGTAGCAGTAGTAGCAGTAGTAGTAGTAGTAGTAGTAGTAGTAGTAGTAGTAGTAGTAGTAGTAGTAGTAGTAGTAGTAGTAGTAGCAATAGTAGTAGTAGTAGTAGTAGTAGTAGTGCTGATGGTGGTGGGGGGGTGAAGGGGTGGGGGGTAGAAGCAGAAATAATAGCAACATAACCATTTATTTGCACAAAACACACAAGCACAGCCCATCATGCATAATTTACTGCACTGATACTATATAAATATTAGACGCAAATTTGTGAGCTGTCAAGTATCCATTGTATCCATATAAAGAAATGCGAGCAGAAATGTTATCTGGTTGATTAATTGGTGCTGATTATCATATTTATAAAAGTAATTAGTGGTGTCGTAAAGTTGAACCCTTAACTATTTGTTATTTAAGAAATAGTTTTCGATTTATCTTTGTTTATCGGTCGAGTTGGAGTTCTGATGCGCAGGAATTAAACCACGAGGGCGTTAGCCCGAGTTGTTTAATAGCCACTCATCAGAATGACAAAGAGTTGTCTATTGGCCGATAAACAACGATAATGCAAAATTATTTCGATTCTAACATGATTTGACATATATTTTTTGCAATAGTTATTGACACTACTTTTTACTATTATGCACTCAAAATCGGGACTTCTTTCTGCGTTGTTTATTGTGTAGTTTAACAACGATAATTTTGTTCTCAGTCTATACAAAAAAGCGAGTATCATGTTAGAATAGTACGCATATATTTATCACACCTTGAAAATGCTGGTACTGGACTAGTAAGCTTTTAGAACTATAACTATCAACCAATAAATGAGTCGTGTTTTGTTAAGGCCAAATATAATTAACAATGCTCATAAACATAAGTCGTACAAGGACATGTGTAATGTCTATGTCATTATGTATCATTAAAACACAATAATCTAAATGAAACCTCGGCTAAATACGTCTCATTAGAATGCATTCGATATGTTCTGAAATAAAACGCAACATTACGTATTAGTTTGACTGATATGAATGAATCGTTGTTTTCTGCATTAAGCCAATGAAAACGCTCGAAATGTTATCTTACACATGTGTAAGATAAAAATATTCGTAATGGCTATATTACATGGAAGACAAGGTATAGCATGTGATAAATAATGATTGTAATTAAATGCATCCATTTCCGACCGTATGCATAGTTTTGGCGCACCATTATGCTTTTTATACTTATATTCTTATATATTTAGTAGTGATGGGCAAATCGGTTTAAAACGGCTAATCGATTTATCGACATAATCGACCAGTTCTACAGATGTGATAATCGGTTACAATCGATAGATGTGTTTTCCGTTCTTTACAACACATCTATCGATTGTAACCGATTATCACATCTGTAGAACTGGTCGATTACAATCATTATTTATCACATGCTATACCTTGTCTTCCATGTAATATAGCCATTACGAATATTTTTATCTTACACATGTGTAAGATAACATTTCGAGCGTTATAATGATAAAGTTCTCTTACGAGTGTTGTTAGCACATATCATTTGATTTCCCGGTAGTGGTACAGCATTTTGATATGCGTTTACTGCTGGGGGTATAATTATATTGTTTAATAGCCAAATATAAAGACATAAATGAATTATCTTTGATTTTAGAATCGGGCCTTGTAAATTCTAAAACGACCTGTATGAAAAAGTGTAGGTTGGGAAATATAATAAAATCAGGATTTGTACATTTATAAGGAACATTGTTACTGAGAATAAACTTGCATTTTAAATTAAATGGACATGCTCCAACGTTTACCTGACCGAAAATGCACAAAACGGTAACAAAACACTATACATTGTATATTAAACATTATATATTTTCTCGATTAATCGATAATTGCCGGAATTCAAAGTCGGCGGTCGCAATCACAAATCTTAACGCGACGAATATTCGACTCCAGTCGATTATCGGCCAATCAATACTATTTAACGCATGGTTTTGCATTGAAGTATGACGGAGAAACACATAAAACCTTCTGGAAAACGCAACAAAAAATGTCTCCATGTCCTCATCAAAATCAATCGATCTTGTCGCCTGAGTTTACGTACAAGTTTAAATTTCTCGTTAACTTGTATTTAATGTATTGTATCCGATTTGACTTATCAAAGCACCTAATTGTAAATCTAACACATTTAATGGTCATTAAATGTTAACAATAGTTCGATTTCTCACAAGCAAATGACTATTATGTAAACAAAATACCTCAATCTGTCTTCTCATACATCGTACGTGCATTGTGCCCCTTAACTTCGGATTTCATCCACAAATTAAAAAATTATTTCGCAATTCTACATAAAAACGTTTATTTATTGAAGTTGCATAACTGGAAATCGCACATCGACCTTTCTGTACTGATACCTTGCAGTATGCCAATGCAAAATTTAAAATTACACAACAATACAGTTAAGTATGCCATATTATCATATTTAAAACTATGAATATGTTGTCATTCAATATAAGATGCTTATACATGGATGCAATACTGTAGTAATGCATTGTTTGACGTTGTGTGATAGACATTATCATTTACATGTAGTATACGGCAAATACCTGTAAGGAATTATTAAGAGTGCACATGCTGTGCATATTAACGGGACGTGAATTAAAAAAAAAATTATAATAATAAATGCCCCGATAGGTCAAAGTAAAGGTCAAAGTGAGGTTGGGAGATATAGGTGGATAAGGAAGGGTCATAAGCAACAACTATATAAGTATCCAAGTGTTGTAGTAAGGGTTGTTGGTTTACAGAGAAGTAGTCAATTTCAAAATTAGGTCAATATCAAAGGTCATATGTCATAACTGTGTAAGTATCCAAGTGTTGTAGCAAGCGGTATTGGTGCTAGACGAAATGGTAAAATTTTGTTAACCTCGAACGGGATCAAGGAAGGAGAGAACCATCGCTATATGGCCCTACCCCGCATGAAGATGCCGGGGCATTAAAAGCTGAAATCTCTTGAACGGCAAACTAGTCATGTGCACTGTCCGTCATAATTGATGACGTCATATATATGGACATCATCAAGAACATTTGTAAATATATTTTTCCTTAGAAGTCATGCCATTAAAATATAGTAACTTATGTAAACACTTGGTTAAATATGTTTCATTAGAATTTGATCGATATCTTCTAAAATAAGAAAGCTGCATAAAAATAATGTCTGATTTATCTTGATGAATTGCATTGTTATATAAACATAAAATGATAAATTACTATTTCCTTTGAATTAACGCATAGTCATTTTCAAGCACACGGTCCATTGTGACATACTGCCTTGATTTAATTATGGAAATTTAATTGTATTTACATGCGGGGACTTCTAATTATAGAATGAGCATGGCCACACGTTTCTGTTACCTGTTTGCTTATCATTGTGGAGCATCATGACAAATGTAAAACGAGCGTTCCGTTGAATTGTAAAGCAAAACAAGAGTTGTCACTATCAGATGCCCCCGAATATATTTTACGACACTATATTTGCCTATGTCCATCTTTTTACAAGGTACATTCACGCGCGCGCTTCACTGACGTCAACGAATCATAAGAAAACAACGTAACCATCTAACAGCTTCATTCATAACAATTGAGCGAAAGACGTCAGGTTTATTGATACAAAATCAAAGAACCAATATGACGTTATTTTCATTGATACTGCAGTGAATGAACACAAATAAAATAAATTGTTGATAACGTTTACGTTTTGGGTAAATATCATGATGAAATGTATAATTGAATATGTGGTTTTTGATTCAATACATTTTACATAAATGGTAAGCTTGCTACGATTTTGCTAGAGTGCAATTAAGAACGTGAATTTTACTGCACAATTACCGCGAATACTCCGGAACTATTTTCAAAACATTAAGCTCCAACATTATTAAAATAATAATATGAAATGTTCAATCTACCTCAATAAATAGATGTTTTGTTTTGTGTGCGTGTTCTTTTTTGCTACGTTTCCGACGTTAGTAAATCGAAGTTGCATACAGAACTCGTGCCCTAATACAGAACTCGTGCCCTAATAGTTTATAATATAACAACGATATTCAGAAACAATATATAAAAACTATTTATTCGTGCAAATTGTGTGGTTTATTTATTACCGGGAATACTTGTTTACCACGTATTCCATACTAAAGTACAAACGTATATTATTGTGTAATTGAAGTTCATATATTAATCCATGCATGAACGTATGTTTTAATAAATACAAAAAAAAATCATGCATTTTGTGTTTAGTTACTGAATTATTACATGTTTTACGATAGTGTACTATTACTGAGTGTTTCACGTGTTTTATGTGTGTAAAAGTAGTTAACGCATATAGAAAAATAAGACAGTTAAATCATATAGTTGAACCATATAAATTCGATCTCAAATACTGAATGTATGCATTACACAGATTAAGCATATACGATAAAATAAATCTGGAATAATAAGAAATGATTTGTATGTGTGTCTTTCGATGTGCATGAGGTAATTTTGCAGCAAGGTTCCATTATGTGAAGACTCGTGGAGTGCCACAGCTACCCTATAGGTAGACATCGATAGCTTGGTTAAATTTTGAAAGAAAGCTGAATTTTCGAGCTATTCATTTCTTACATAAACGCCAATAATGTTGGTGCGGTCTTTAGCTGTGTGGAGAAACTGGAGTGCCCGGAGGAAACCGCACCTGTCCGGTATGGTAACCACCAAAAAGCTCAATTGCGCCGGCAACTGGGGTTGAAAAACAAGGCGCCGCGGTGAGAAGCGAGTGTGCCAACCACTGTGCCAGCCTTATTTTTTAGCTTTCTTATAATATATTTTGTCATCTGTAATGGCACATTACAAATTAATATATTTATATGGTCAGTTTTGTTTATCCCATGTTATATTTATATATGTCTCGCTGTTCTGTTATTTGACGCCTGCGCAGTCTAGAGATTAATACAAATAGCATATGCATCTATAGAATGGAGGTTTTAAATAGTACTTTTAAATAATACAAAATTTACAAGTGTTTAAAACGCAAAAGACTGAATACCAACGCTCGCCCTAAACGTCGTTGTTAATTCCTGATGATACCTTATAACATGTCACGTTCTGATGACCATCCAGGCTGCGCACAATGATGCAGATTGTCACACAACAAAGTTTGTCGACGGTTTCTTAAAAATGAAGTATTGTTTCACTGATCCTCGGAAACAAATTATAGTCAATAGACAAGTGGAAATCATCATCTTAACATGTGGCTGTTTGGATATGTGGTTATATCAGATCAGCTTGAAGGCAAAATCTTGAATGGCAGTACTGGTAACAGCTGTTTTGGTGTAGTTGATATTAATCATAGTGTTGTTCGTGTGTGCTGTGTTTTTATACGCATAGGCACTTTCATTTTATACAGTAACGTATACTGGCTTCTCTCCTCATGACGCAACTGGAGTTTTATATATGTTATATGAGCACATACTTACATTGTTGGTTTGTATGCAACACCTGTTTAAGCGAATTGTTCTAGATTGTATAACCGTTTACAAGTTCTTGAATGATCGAATAACGTCAGTTAAGCACCGCACACGCCTAACGACGTAGTATGCATGCATACATGTATGCATACATAAAAAAAATACAAATGTAACCTCTATAACTCCAACTCATAGTAAACGATTGTTTTGTTTATTATAAGCACATATAATTCAGTATACAATCATTTATGTATGTGTACATGACAAATATGTACCGCTAGTTAATATGTTCGTGCATTCTATTAAAGAGAGTTAAAAATTAGCACACATCGCAGACATCATGGAGTTTTTATTAAAACAAGCATACAGAGCATGAAAACAATAAAGAAAAATACATCTACATATGTTTTAATCTAGTGTATCATCCTATTTACTTGCATTCACAATGCTGAGTAAGGGTTAAATTTACACCTCGTTGTTGAATGCTAGTAACTCAACAATTGTTTATCAAGGCAATGATTGTTCAACATAACTCAAAACTCCTGACAACATCGATTGTTCCGTGTTGTGGTTAAACTGTTTAATATGTTGGCGACTTGATGGCAGATTGTTCAACGAAACTCAGAACTATGTTGGCGACCGGTTTCTGAGTGGCTGTTGAACAAAGTATCTATCGAAAGTGCAGTGACATGTTTAATAGAGTCGTGTTTCATATGTTTTTTTACCCATGCTAACATATGACAAAAATACGATTTAAACAATTAAACAACGTGTAATAGTTGCAGTGACCAAATATATTGACTGCTGTGAAAGTGTTGTTAAAGCAGTAATACTCGAACTGGTAAAGTAGATCCAGTTATCCCCATCAGAAAACTTCATGCAACTCCGTTGATTACATTGTGCGTCAAGCTGTTGACTAATTAACAGAGAGACAAACCATCGCCGGCAAAATCTAACATCTTTATAAAACATTATAGTCAAGGAAGCTATACAATGTAAAAAATAAGAAACTGTGCATAAAACGGCAATAAAGTAACTATTAACTTAATCATACTTCTGACATATTTACAAATAATCACACATATCAGGTTGTAATTGTTACACATACAATGCAAAACAATAACATTGAACTTCGTAGTCATTGTTAGGAACATACTGATCAAAAACATAAACAACATGCTTATATGTTACTGAGAAAAGAAAACTCATATAAATATACAAAGAAATGACAATTCAAAATACTTCTTCTGTAAATAAAACATGCTGTACACGGCAATAACTGTATGTAAAATTTAAGTTGATGAGTCCCCAATGCATGCACATACAAAATCGATGTTAACGTAACCTAAGAAGTAGTGGTAGTAGTAGTTGAAGCAGTAGTAGTTCTAGTAGTTGTTGTTGTTGATGCTGCAGTTACAGTAGTAATTGTATTAGTACATTTGTAGTTGTAGTAGTAATCATTGTAGAAGAAATAGCAGAAATATAACTTTTTGTAGAATTCGAAACAGTTATAGTTACGGGCGCAGTATTAGTAGTAGTAAACTTAGAATAGTTGTAGTATCAATATAATAGGCAGCGCAACAGGAGTTACAGGAGATGTAGTAACAGCAACAACCGCAGAACCAACATAAGTATTGGCAGTATTTTTTGTGATAATCGACGGAACGGAATGTACAACACAGTCTTTAACATTTACTTGATGGAGGAGAGAACTGACCTCTTATCTTATCTTATCTTATCTTATCTTATCTTATCTTATCTTATCTTATCTTATCTTATCTTATCTTATCTTATCTTATCTTATCTTATCTTATCTTATCTTATCTTGGGCAGCGTCAAACCAATGAGCTGTACTGCGATTTATCATCACGTCGGGTTTATCATCACGTCGGGTTTATCATCACGTCGGGTTTATCATCACTTCAGGTTTGATCCAGATTCTCGTAACGACCACTGTCCGAATTCACCCTATAGTATAACGAAAAAGGTAGATATTTAACGACAGCTGCAGATATGCTTGTATTTATGTTTAAAACCATGTTTATGTAGAAGTAGACTTTACTGTTTTTACACACAAATAGCTTGGGCAAATGTTGTAAAGTGGGGGTTATTGACATTATTGCTTGTGGAATAACGTAATAATGCATTAAGAAAAGGGCATTATCCAGTTGATAACAACACATGTCATTTAAGTTAGATATTCCCTTTGATACGTGCCTTGGCATGACTGAATCTGTTACAGCACCTGAAATGTAAACAATACTCATATATAGTTTGCATGTTACGACAACCATTCTAACACTACGCACTCTACAGAAATGATAACTATCTATATGAACAGAAATGCGCCTCTAAAAGACTATGCGTAGGTTCAAAGCGTATTTCAAACATTGGCGTCAGCTTACATTCAGGAATATTAACTTCGGCTAGTGCCATACATGAAATCGGCTCTCGTGCATGTCTGTTTGTGTGTTTAAATCTGGATTGGGGTGCGCTTGGCAAATGAGAAACATGACATATTTCATAATTTGGCTCCAATGAAATAGTATCGTAGTGGTCACCGATTGTTATTGTATTTCCTTGACTTCTTCTTGTTCTGTTTACAGAGTTCGGAAACATAGAATCGTCAGCAACGGCCGAGCTGGTGTTTTATGCGAATTCGTGGTAATGCACACGTATGTTATCTTCTTCCGAGGGATTATTTATAACCATTGCTGTTTGCTGAGTTGTTGCTGTGCTATTGATTTCTATAACATAATGATTAATAGTCGAAGGATACATAATCCATAGTATGTGTTATGTGGTCTTACAAGAAACTTCGTTCTGCATATTTATCAATTGAATCATTATTGACATTATCAAAATACAAATATTTATCTTTTCAACAAACAACAGTTGCGTACCACTTAAGTGGGTAGACGTTTTATATTTCCAAAAAGCCCCGAGGGACACAAGTACCAGAATAATCACTGCTAAAGCGGAAACAGCAATGATAAGTGCTTGTTCTTTATTGAATGCTGGATCGTACATAAAATAATTGAAACTAAGATAAAATGTAAAGCAATAAGATAGCCGGCTACTTTTGGATATTGTTTGTAAAAAGCTTCTATGAAGTGTAGAGATGTCCATTTGTTAAATATACTGATCTGGTGTTTAATTTCTGAATCAGTGTTTGTTTTGAGGCATCTTATATTCGTTCATATAATAGACAAGAACACCCTTATGTAGACTTCATGTTTCCGAGGAAGTGATACACGTCCGAATATGCTTGTAAGTGTGATTATTACATTTTATTAAGTTGTATTTATTACATTTTTAGTATGTTGCATCAGAAAAATTGCATTGTAGACTATCATAGCTCAGACCACTTTCCTCGCATTATAGTCAATCAGCCCAAACACGTAGAACGAACCGACGTTACGTGGTAACTATGAATAAAACAGTTTGTACTATGTGACAGAAAAATACATCCATGTACTGTCCATGTATTTACATTTGACACGTCAAACATGTATCTGAATGTACACACATTTACCTTATTTAAAGCCAGGTAAGTTTAACTAAAATAATTTTTTAACAATTAATGTCTGTTAATCAAGTAATATATATATCATGGTAATACTGTGAACATGTTCATATAGTTTACATCATATTGAAGAGACAAAATAATTGATACATATAGGATAAGACACGAGTTGTCATTTCAAACCATATTTTATATGGTATAAAATGACAACGAGTGTCAGATCTTTTTTATCACATGCTTTTAAACAAAACAAAAATCTTCAGATTTTACCAGAACATGTTGATTAATCCAAAAAGTTGTGTACTGACGTGACGTCATTTCATTTATACGACGTCATTTTACCAAAATAACGTCATCCGATTAATCAGTCAAAGAATATGTAGCCAATGAAAACGCTCAAAATGTTATCTTACACATGCGTAAGATATAAATATTCGTAATGGTTGTATTACACGGGAAACAAGGTGTAGCATGTGATAAAGTTATATCATTGAAAAAGAATTGTACTTATCCGATTTGTAACGAGGTCCAACGTTCTAAACGTTACCGGGTTGACAAGTGAAGAGTTCCCAAGGTCGTTACTGGCATAGAGTTTCGCAACGTCTTCAGTCCCGGACTTAGTCCCTCTAAAACTACATCCATCCATTTAGGGTGACCAGGAGCATTTTTGTGTGTAATGTCTACCGGTTGCCAATCCGTTTGAGAGCTGGGTTTGTACATGATATGAAATGATTGTTCAAGATCACCGTCGTGGCCAGGTTCCCATAGAGCTGAACTGAATGTTCCGTGTTGTCTAATAACCGAACATTTGTTGGAACGTATGGCTTATCTGAAAAATGCAAAGAATACGCCCTTTCAAGGAAGTATGTACTAAGTGGTTTTCTTTAAGATTTTAACATCATTTTGAAAACGAAGTTTTAATATATTAAAAATACGTAAGCATTGCCATCATAATTACGATGAATAACTTAAGTGTTTGTTTGACTGATACCTAACCAATTCTTTGGCTACGATTTACCCGTTTATCATTTTACATATTTATATTTGTAGTTCAATACAAACCATGTGGTCTCAATTCAAAATATTGTTTGGATGGTTTGCCAATTCCATTTCCCACTTCTAGCATGTATATCCCGATGTCTACTTCGGTTACTGGATGAATTGTCAAATTGGACATCAAATCCTGAACGGTAATGCTTAGACGATGGCTACGCAATGGGAGGTGTATGTGCACTTGGACCACTTGTTGCCATCAGGGCCTGGTTCTGGATTAATCAGTGCATCGAACGTGAAGATGGCGCTATCTTGCTGACGTATTATACCCTCGTGTTCTGTGTTTGGTTTCATACGCACCGGAACAGTATATATATATTCTGACTCGTTGTATTGTGTGCATTTGATGCCGAACTATATTTAAATGTGTCACTTTAAACCACGTATAAGGATAATAAGCTAAATCGTCATGTTTTAATTTAAACAGAATATGTAAATATTCATGTGTGTGTGTTCTGCTAATTATTTACATTTGCTAATCTACAAAACAAAAAGAGAATCTCGCGGAATGCAATGTTTAGTGCTGTTTGTCAAACAGAAATGTTAATATGCATTCAGGAAATTCATATTATGTTGTTATTCGCTTCCTGTACATCCTGCTCGTGCAAATGGCCTATTTTTGGGAGACAGAGTACACTATATAAATAACGAAGCATGCATGTGCAGGGGTTCAGTCTTCGTTTAGTCAAGATCCAGTTGGATGCATAGTGTTTTACTGTTGGAACAAGTATCATATTGATTTGAAGGAAAACGAATAAAACCTTAAATAGTAAAACGTGTTTGTTTATTGACTAAGTTGTGGAAAGCAAAGTTTTGCCATAAATGTTTATATATAATTTGAATATTGATAGTATATTTATTTGTCAAAATACAACACAGTCAATGGTGGATTTTACATTTTCAGACACATTTTATTATACAGATACATTAATAGCATGGCTTATGTTTAATAAGAAGACCATTCGTGTATATATGTTTGTAGTGGCAACATAGACAATACTTACTCAACACGGATACATACCAACTCTTCATTGTCTTGTTATCGTCTTGTCATCGTCTTGTCATCGTGATTTCCGTCGTCGTTTCCCTTACAACTGAAACGTTATTGCAACAATGCGATTTCAATAGGTAGGATGGGCAGTGTAAAGTTTTGCGAGCATAAGCCGTTAGAAAATAAATAATATTTTATAGTTAAAACTAGCCCTGATCAGACTGAAATAAATTACACACTATTGCACCAATATATTTGAATACATGTCGATAAATTATTAGCTGTGTTTTAAGTAGAAGGTCTATCCTTTTATAATAAAAAGGTTTCTTATAATGAGCAACAGTCAGGCATGACATGCCAATCTTACCTGGTAGTGACATTCGTACAATCTCACTAAATTTCGCTACATTGCCCTCTTAAACTGAGCATTGCCAAGTCCCGAGACAGTGCAGCCAGCGTTTATTTCATCAATGCATTCACAATGAAGATTGCTCGGGGGAGGATATGGTGTCAGGTGACAATATTCCTTGGAACCCCCGACAGCGAGGATCTTACTGGATTTTTCTGACGAATCTTCGTAGAATGCAATCGACTTAGGTTCATCACTGTCTACATTGCACGTTAACTGCAGACTTGTTGCATTTATAAAGTGATGCTGAATCTTAAGAGCAGTTTCTTCTGACACTGAAAACCATTTTACCATTTTGCATATTATGATTCTATCGGCAATTTATTTGCATTCAATATAATTATTGTATAGGAATTTAGAGACGCATTACTCTTCAATATCCTAATACGATTATAAATACATGTTTAGACCTCGTGCTGATAATAAGAGTTCTCTCCTGCTGTCGATCGCACGAAGTACATAAGAAAAATTTAAACATACATAAAACAGCACAATGCAGGTGATAAAACGCGCTCTAGCAAAATGGTAACATGTTGCATGTTTGCCATTTCTATATACAGTATTGAAACAAAAAACACATTTTTGATGATACATTTTATAGTTGTTTTTACACAAAACGAAACCGTTATTCAAACTTTTATTTGTTAGCATGTCACTTTCACTGTTACATCCTTAAATTGAAGTCATAGTGGTTCATTGATCAATGACCATAGCGTGTTTTACACATTCTTTGACACGAATGAGGTCACGCGGCAAAACTATTTTCTATAAATATCTTGGGAGTTTTGTAAATTGGGTCGGTTAGCTAATTTATTTAAATTCACGTGTAATCTTTGTTATAAATGTTGTAAAACACACATACTTATACGTTAATTTTAATCCAAATTTGACCGATGATCGTTTGTTTTGTTTTTGTTTGGTAACACTATGAGTTAATTAATGTTTTAACTTGATGAATAGTTGTATGAAATGTTCGCTCTATCTCATTAAACTGTGTTTTTGTTTTGTGTATGTTTTATTTTCAAAATTTACGACGTTTGTAAATCGAAGCAAGCTGCACACACTCCTCGTGACATATTAGTTTACAATATATACATGTACAAAACGAAACTCGGAACAAAAACTACAAACATTTAATCGTTGGAATTTTGCTTAATATTAATAAACGTAAATACTTATTTGCGTATCACATATTCTACATTCAATAAATAAGCATAGTATAGTGCAAATTAATTATACATATTTATATAAAGCTGCGGTGGTTGTTCCTACATGTATTACGATTGCTATGGTGATTCTTAACAAAAAAAACACAAATCATAGGATCATTTGGGACAAAATATTTACCCATCGATTGCACCTTTTAAGCTCTATTATAATATAATTTGGCCTCTGGCCGAGCGGTCTGAGTTCGAATCCCAGACATGCATACCCTTTATTTAACGCAAGTTTTTTATCATTGTACATTGTTTCAATACGATTACAATAGTAAATCATGATTTCGACGAACAAAATGATATTAAAAGCAACACAAAGAAGGACACGGCAGACGAAAACGAAATCTAATGGCTTATCTGATTTTGTTTTTCAATGGATATGTTATGAATTATTTATTTAAATGAACATTTAACAATAATAACAAAGCAAAGATAGTACAAATGAACTGTTAAAATATTACCTTTCTACTCAATTTCAACGCAATATACCACTATGCTATTCACTCTCCAATATTTAATAGGTAGAAATTACTGCTCTAGTGCAAACCCTGCTTTAAATATCATACACCACAGGTACTATTTTCTACCCAATGCACTTATCATGAACGGCCAACAT
This sequence comes from Congeria kusceri, assembly GCA_027627225.1. Taxonomy (NCBI): domain Eukaryota; kingdom Metazoa; phylum Mollusca; class Bivalvia; order Myida; family Dreissenidae; genus Congeria; species Congeria kusceri. Next base: position 40,440,890 of record CM051026.1, read on the forward strand.
AAAAACTTTGCGAAACCGAAATTTCGCAAACTGAAGTACCATTTTTTCTTTCAGATATTACTATTTTACATAAAGTGTACGTCAAAGTATTTACTTTGTGATCAATATTTGATGTTTTTGACACAAAAAGTACATTTCTTTTATTCTAAAATGTATGTGCAAAATTGGCTTTCAAAGAAATAAACTTAAGCATTGTATTATGTATAAATCGTCAATTATTGATCAACATTAAACGTTTTAACGAATACTTTATGTAAAATGGTAATACCGCAATGAAAAAGGTTACTTAAGTTTGCCAAATTTCAGTTTCGCAAAATTTTCCAGTGGCCGTTCATAGAGCCGTCTTTACGTTTCGATTGTTGTTAGTAGTAGTTTCAAGACTAGGCTTCCTATGACTGTAATTTGTTTTGATTCAAGTGTTAAGAATTCTAAACTATTTCAAAGTTAATGTACACGACGTAGAAAGTAAGAAAGGCCATTCAAGCTTATTATTAGAGCAGTACATTATCAAATAGTACCGCTACAAAACACCTTATTGCAACACATGGGCTCATTTAAACTATAAGCACTATTGTTAGGCATTTGACCAACTATTTATGACGTCGATGCAAATAACACATCGCATGCAAGAACCCCGATCCCTTTGCTTTGTTGTTCCCTAGTTACCAGTTTAATAGCTACATAGCCTTATTGTTTTTTTTTTACAGTACAATAATGCGTTGATCATTGCATACATTCACGGACAATTTCATATTCGGTCAATGTTGACAATACTGATTTGTTTGTTAATCAAACTTCGGAAAGAGTTTGTTAATCTAACTTAGGAAATGGTTTGTTAATCTAACTTATGGAATGATCTGTTAATCGTTTAATTTGTAAAGTAAATAAAAAGTATATTAAAGTGTTTGTTTATTATAGTGTCTGTAGCGGTCAGCGATTGGCTGATAAGCCATGCCTACTAATGGCATAGCGAATAAGAGTTCTGTTGTATTATCATGCATGCTACTTTGTTACCAGTTGCCTTTAATTAGTGATACAGAATAAACGTACCAAACACAAATCCCTCTTGGGACTTAATTTAACCATCCCTTTATGGGTCATAGAACAGTTAATTAGGAATACGATGGAATAAATACGTTGCAAAATTTGAAATTGTGTTTGTGGCATCGTACATCGACTCAAAGAAGCGTAAGAAAGCGTTCCTGTTGCATTATGCTGATGACGATGTGTTTGAAATAATGAACAAGTGAAACAAGGACTTACAAACTACATCTATCCACAGAGAAATAAAGAATATGAAAGATATGAATTCCGCAATATATATCAAAAGAAAGACGAATCCGTAGATCAGTTCGCATCCGGATTACGCCAAAAGGCAGAAAACTGTGAATTTTTGAACAAGGAGAGTGAAATAAAAAGCCAGATTATTCAAGGAAGCATTTCAACTAAATTAAAAATACAGTGTTTAGAAGAAGAGAAGTCACTTACAGACATACTCACAATGGCAAGAACAATGGAAACATCAAAAAAGCAGGCTCTGTGTATGGACAGAAATTATATCAACGGACACTTGGTTAACAATATGAAATACGGACCATCGGCTAGACAATATATACGAGTATGTGCTCAACGAGATGCACCAGCAACTGCAAATCGCCACAAGAAGACACGTAGGAACTGTGGACTCGAAAAACCCACATAACAACGGACGGTGTCCAGCTCACGGGCAGACATGCAAATAATGCCACAAAGTTAATCATTTCGTAAGAGTGTGCAGGAAGCGTATCAGAACAAACGGCTATCACGAACGCCAGAGACAGGTCAATGAAGTATCCGGAAACGAACACGTCCAAAATTACTCCGATAACGATATGATGTTTAGTTTGCAAAGGACCGTTATTACCAATAGAAATGTGCCTAGAATGAGTCTGAAGGTAAACGGTGTAAATACAAATATGATTATAGATACAGGCAGCAGCATCAATGTTTTGAGTGAATCAGTGATCAATAGCCTTACACCGAAACCGAAAATGCAGAAGACTCAACTCATGGTCTATGCGTTTGGTCAGTCTAAACCATTACACATACAAGGCAAATATACGTTGACAATAGAATCGGACGATAAAATAACGACGGCAGAATTTCACACCATACCTGGGTTAAATGAGTCGCTTTTATCCTACAAAACAACAGTTGAATTGGGAATCATACCAGTAATAAAATCTGTAGTCAATAACAAGTATTCAGAGTATTGCTCAAAGCAGCCATTAGGAAACAACGAATATGACAAATTAACCTGATTGCGTCAATAAATGTGCCATAGAAGCTGATGAAAATAACACATGATGGAAAGTGAAATGCTGTAAAAACGACCAAGTGCGATCTTATCAGCAATTGTCATATGAGCTGGCAGCCGTGTCAGTCATTGAAGGACACATCGTGTTACTTGATACCAGACATTGCATCTCAGAATCACTCGACAGACACGTCGTTAACCTTGCAAACAAGGGGCATAAAGGTCAAGAACGATGCCTGTCGGTCTTACGAGAATCAGCAGGGTTCCTGATGATGGATAGGCTTATAGACAAACAATTCATTCATGAAAACACAATGCTGCAAAAAGACACATACGACTAAGTGCTCGTGAAACAAGTCAATAATAGAAAATCTGATAGACCATTCAGCGCAACACAGGTTAACTCTTAGAGCTCAATGATTACGGTGAAATCGCATTACCATGAAATTCGGCAATGTCAGCCACGCCAAGAAGAACACAACCCGCCCGACAAGCCACCGCCATTACCATGAAATTCGGCAACGTCAGCCACGCCAAGAAGAACACAACCCGCCCTACAAGCCGCCGCCATTACCATTAAGCCAATCAAATCGATCACGCAAAACACCAGAACGATTGATGGATTAGGAACGTTCTACAATATACAAGAAGATTGCCGTGCACCTAGTTTAATTTCAGTTAATGTTCAGATTGTATGAATTTAAAGGTCATAATAATACCTGTTGCGTGTGTTATTCGAGTGTTGTTGATAAATACACATTTAAACACGCGGAAGCTTGGAAATTAAATACACATTTCTGCGCAGCTACTAAAGTCAGTCGCAAATTCCTGAATTCGTGTCCGCCATGACCTAAGCCGAGGTCACAACCAAAGCGAACATTATTTATGGAGACAGACCGTGAAATGTCATTGCCTGACCGCTTAATCACGGTGTCAATACAATTTTGGCATGCTTTCACATACTATTAGAAAGCAATTAATCAGTGACAGCGGAACTCTGATTTTGCTCGTTTGACGTGTTGTTTCTAGCAGAAAATACGGGAGGATAAGCAGTAGTTTGTACACTGTACGTTTTAATTAATACGCATACAATTATGATAAACTCTGTAAATACAATATAATACATGTAAATGATTATTAATCTGTAAGCTTAACATATCGTAAACACTATGATGGTTTACGTTAGTTTTATTATACTCCTCGATTCTCTTTTACATGCTTAAATAATCTATTCATAAAATGATGGAGGGATGTAGTGGTCAGCGACTGGCTGATACGCCATGCCTACTATTGACTTTGCGAATGAGAGTTCTGTTGTATTATAATGCATGCTACTTTGTTATCAGTTGCCTTTAGAAAGTGATAGAGAAAAAAACGTATGAAACACAAATCCCTCTTGGGTCTTGATTTAACCATCCCTTTATGGGTCATAGAACATTACAGTGTCAACCCTCGCGATAAGGGCCAGCCAGTTTGACTTATGAGACACCTTTACTGATGATCATCTTTACTCCTGATTCTTATCCTATATGCCGTGCGCTTGGCAGGAAGGCAATCGGCATCCTTCGCTTTAACTAGCTGCTGGGTAGGCAGCCAGCCATATCAGAACAAGCATTGTGCGAGACTCGAACTTTTGACATCCCGATCCGTAGGCGAACGCTCTAACCACTTGGCCACGGAGATGGTAAAATATATCTTATTTACTAATTTCGGAACTATAGTTCGCTCCTTTCCCTACGCGTTTGCGCATAAAAAGCAAACGTTTGCTAGTGAGGCGTCATAGTATAGAGGTTTGTGTCTGTGAAGTGATCATTATGTATAGACCGATTGTAATATTACTACTAATCTTAAACCAGCTCTTTGCTGGTTTCAATCTTTATTAATGCACATGTGTCATTGTAATCGTTGTTGCGGTTGTTCTTGGTGTATATTGACTCTATTATTCCAACAATCTCTCTTGATAACACCTTTTCAATGACGTTCACTTCAACTGTCCACATATGTTCCGAGTAAACATCTAAAGCGCTAGTGTTTACAACAATAATTAAACAAAATCATCTTTTTTATATTGACTCGCATATAATAATGTCCCAAGATATTGCCCTATTCGCTGCTCAATTGTTTGTTGGTGATCCAATCCGATAACCGCTTGTATTGCGTTGTATTAATACTGGTATATAGTAACGGTTAAAACAGAGTACATATAATGGGAAAAGAGTGTACGCATTCTGATATAAAAATCAATTTATAATATGGGTTGTGTTTGTTTGGCCCTTTTTCTGTTTACATTTTGACGTCAGAATTGTGAGCATTGTATACAACCACAGTTAACACACGACTTCTTACCAAGCACTATAGCGCAGTTGGTTAAAGCGCTGTCTACCGTCATTTCTTCCTATGGCTCCTCACTATAGCGCAGTTGGTTAAAGCGCCGTCTACCGTCATTTCTTCCTATGGCTCCTCACTATAGCGCAGTTGGTTAAAGCGCTGTCTACCGTCATTTCTTCCTATGGCTCCTAAGTTGAGCGCCGTTGGTTAAAGCGCTGTCTACCGTCATTTCTTCCTATGGCTCCTCACTATAGCGCAGTTGGTTAAAGCGCTGTCTACCGTCATTTCTTCCTATGGCTCCTAAGTTGAGCGCAGTTGGTTAAAGCGCTGTCTACCGTCATTTCTTCCTATGGCTCCTCACTATAGCGCAGTTGGTTAAAGCGCTGTCTACCGTCATTTCTTCCTATGGCTCCTAAGTTGAGCGCAGTTGGTTAAAGCGCTGTCTACCGTCATTTCTTCCTATGGCTCCTAAGTTGTTGTTTTTTCAGACTTTTTTGCTAAATTGTTTTTATCAAATATTGTATTGTGCATTATATTATTTTCTTTATTATTTAATGCACATGTCTTAGTAAAGCGCATTTCTATCAAATATTTTTTTATAACATAGTCCCTTTAATTACCTGTTAAGTGGTACACACTACGTTTTGAATGCGAAGTTTTCGATTTTTTAAATATGCATTAAAATGAATACACGTACATGCATCATGTAGATCGTGCAGACGTACCATGTAGAGCGTGCAGGCGTACCATGTAGAGCGTGCAGACGTACCATGTAGAGCGTGCAGACAGACGTACCATGTAGAGCGTGCAGACGTACCATGTAGAGCGTGCAGACGTTTCGATTGTTGTTAGTAGTAGTTTCAAAATTAGGCTCGCTATGACTGTAATTTGTTTCGATTTAGCTCAGCGAAGAGTATTAATCTCACACCTAAATGTGTGAGACTTCTAAACGATTTCACAGTTAGTGTGCACGACGTAGAACCTAAGAACAGATTTGCCGGTGTGGAGGTCATTCAAATTTGACCTTAAACAAAATATTTTTTTCGGATTCACATGTCGGACATCTAACTTATTACTGTCGTGTGTTATTAAATAGTTCTGCTTCAAAACAACGTATTGCAACAGATGGGCTCCAATCTACATATTACACATTGAATAAAAATTTAATAAGATAATCACAATATATTGTGTTGTTACATTAATGTTAAAATAATAATGTTGATCGGTGAAATAAGAGACTTACGCCGGTTATCCTTAACATGCGCGGGTACGATCTTTCATATCAGTTATGTTCAACGTTTATACGTGTGTTCGAATTTCCGCTCGTACACACGAAAACTATTTATCGATTAAAAACTAGCTTACTGTGCGTTTAAAAGCAATGTTTGTTCTTAACTTTTATTCCATTTTAAATAGAAATATATGTTAATTAACTGTATTTTGTTAATTGTATCTATGCGACTATATCTGCTGTAAGATCATGCATACACACTTTTAAATTAAGTATCCTGTATCGAGAGATTGAAGCCAGATGTGTATACACGTACTTACAGATGATACTATATTGTGCCTGAGTTTGAGTATTTATTGTCTGTGTATGATACCAATGTTCTGATTCTTATGCATACACATCTAATAAATATTGATTTAGTTAAACATTAGGTTGTTTTGCTGTTGATATCCTAATGTCGCATTACCCTTATTCATGAATTTGCTCTCGATATATTTTGAATCAGTGTTAACACACAGGTCAAACCGACGTTTATACGTTCACGCAACGTTTTCTGGATAATTAAAAAAACTTTTAATGGTTCACTACCCTTATAAGACTGCGTAGCGGAAAAATGCCATACGCCTATAAACATGTAAACAAAACCCATTGCAGTAATACATACTACGTTGGTCGCTTTCGTTTGGTGAAGATCTTTGATTTTTGAAGTATTTCTTATTTACTAGTTTCGGAACTAAAGTTCGCCCCTTCCCCTACGCGTTTGCGCCGAAAAAAAGCAAATTTTGCTAATAAGGCGTCATAGTATAGATCTTTGTGTCTGTGACGTGACCGCTATGTATTTATAACTTGAATATTATTTAAAATCTTAAATCAGCTCTTAGCTGGTTTCAAACCTTGTCAATGCAAGGCCAAAAACAAATAATTGTTGGTTTCTGCGTACATCTCCAAAAAATAAGGGGGGTGGGGATAAAATAACTAGTTTTTTCTTTAACTTGTTTTTTCGCAGCATATCCACCAAACGGTTTAGGTATATTCGACAGCATGAACTGTGTTTAAACGCCTACAATCAAAGAAACTGTAATTTACGGTAGGTCATTACCAAGAGCGCCTTTCTCACGCAGACTATTTGGAAATGTTCGCTAAATACTGAAAACCGCATATAAGCAACAACTGCTATTTTTACCGAAAGTCAGAAAAAGTTAATGATCGATATGCAAACAAACTAACAACTAATTGTTGATGTGGTTGCTTTGGTATACACTGACTGTGTGTGTTAATACCTGTTCAATGACGTTCACTTTAACTGTCTACACATGTATAGATTGCGCATCTAAAGTCTTAGTGTTAACAACAATCTGCCGTATTTCTAATTACCATTGACTAAACAAAACACTCCTACTTTGAATATTTGTTTTTCCATTGTACTCATCTGTACACAACATCGGCGAGTGGTGTTTTTATAATTATATTAAACACGATGAATAACATAATGCTTTATTGTTTTATGTATTTTTTCGTCAAAAAAGTATGTTGAAATACAAGGCTTAATATGAGGATTAAACTATTTATTTAGTTACATAAGTACCCAAGACTTGTGACGTCACACATGTGCGTACAGACATATAGATATGAACACATCAGTGAATAAATGCAGTGATTAACCCATGCACACCCATTTCTAATTTTCTAACAAATTCTTCAAGACTCTGCATCCTCTTTTGACTGTCTTGGCTCAACCAATCGCTGACAAGGAATCAAAGTCACGTTATAGGTTTCAACCAATCGTGATCATTTTACTCAATGTCAGATAATAAGTCTTAGCCAATCGTCGCCAAAGATTCAAAAATTGAAAGATATTGTTTTAAGCTAAAACTATGTACTAACAAAGCATTGATTTAGCCGTTCACGAAATATCAACGAAATATTCTGCTATATTTATCAATGCCAGTGTAATATGTGACTCATTTTTGTCTGAATAAGAAAATCAATTAATGTCTTAATTCCTATAAGTAAACACAATTTCCCATAATGCATTTTCGGGCTTTATTGTTTTTATTATCCACAAATAAATACGCTAGTATCAAATATCACAATTATCTATGCCAATTTTAAAGTTTTATTTTTGTTATATTAACACGTTCGTAACTTGACTAGTCATTCAAAAAATACTATTCGAAGTAATTGGTGTCATCCAAAAGGTGCATGTTCATACTTTCAAATATAACGTTTTGAACCGTGCGTTCACAGTAGCATAAAGCTCAAACTAAACAAATTAGTTTCTAACTTCTTTCTAAAATAATATTTCTTTTAAATGCTTCAACGTCTACAAGGAAATATATTCCATGTTGCCTGTATTTATTAACAACAAAAGTGGCCATCTATTTTGCCAATTACTGTGAACGATCGACTCTTTGTGTTGAAGAATATTTAGGAATTGAAAAATGTCATCTTGTTATAAAAATATTCAATCATTCATATTATTAAAAACAATTCAACTAGCAGTTTTAACATTAACAAAGTGCTTTTTTTTTATTTTCTACATAACATTAATAGTGTCACGAAACGTAGGAATTAAAAAAAAACGAGTTTAAGTCATAAATATTAACAGGAATGTAACATCAGACAATAACAAAGTGTTTATAACATAGCATCAATAGTGTCACGAAATGTAATAATTTTCGAAACAAAACGATTTTAAATATTGAATGAAAGGTAATATCAGAAACATCCTATTTCCCTAAAACCAATTCCGAAGCATATATTTCCCCTTAAACAACAAAGGTGAACTCGCAGGTGTTCTCCACTCTACCAAAATGGTTCTGAAAATAAATAATAAATACGCGAATTATTTTATTAAATATTGATTACAACAAATAAAAAATATTTAAGATATACTTGTCATTCTTCGAAGGTTGTTAGATTGTTGGGTAGCAACTATTGACCTAAATGTAATTTTGAGTATGATTAACTCAACAGAATTCAGTCTTCGGACTTTGATTCATCATTTTGATAGCTCCACGAATTTGGCATTGTATCTAGAAATTTATTGTAAATATAATAGTTCATAATCATACTTATTTTGAATGAAAGCTTTGACAAAAATTAACATAAATTTCTGGGCAACGTTCCGCATAAGTCGTAGTAATGGCTTTGGATCAAAATTCCGGAAGACGTTAAGTAGGTTGCAAATCAACTTATGTTCATCACGGTAAATTACTTATTTCAGAAAGTCACAAGATCATCTGTGACTCGAAGAAAATACATTTTATATGACTGCTTTGTCGAAAGTACGAACTGTTCCGAGTATTTCCGTTTTCACACGATCATTCGTGGCTCCGAGAAAAAGATGCTTATAGAAAACTTACTTAGTAGATTCCACCACCGATGGCACCAGCACCGTAACCTCCGTAACTTCCGGAGTTATATCCGTAGGTCTCTAGATAAAGCATACAGCGTTAAGCATGACCCAATAAGCAAAAAACATTTAACTAGCAGAACTATGACCCAATAAGCAAAAACCATTGAACTAGGATAAGCATGACCCAATAAGCAAAAACCATTGAACTAGGATAAGCATGGCTCGATGAGCAAACACCATTGAAATAGAATAAGCATGGCTCAATGAGCAAAAACCATTGAACTAGGATAAGCATGGCATGATCAGCAAAAACCATATTATTAACAGACACTTTATTCATACGCTTAGTAACATAGATAGCATAAGCATATGTATATGAGTCAAGCATATCACTAAGCTTACATGTGTATCAACGTAAGGCCTCATAAGCATAAAATTATATAATTGACACAATATTCATAAAATCACACGAAGTAGACATGTCTTTCACATAACATATACATGGCTAACGTTAGCATCGACTTTCTGTTCACATATACTATGGGCAAATATGCAAAATTGCTGATTGTCAAGTTGCCTACGTTAAGGGAACAATGAAATACCTTATACATAGCTGAATAAAACATAATTTGCCATATCGAGGGTTGAAAATCAAAATGTACTAACTGCCTTTGAAATTGATAGCAGTTAGAACCTAATGGTGTTCAACACTCGATATATAAGTGGTAGAATGTTTTACAAGTGATGGGGATGATAATAGGAAGTAGAGAAAAGACAGGTTAGTTGGAACTTAAGTAGACTTATTATTGAGTAATAAAACGTTTTTTGTGGCCAAAGGTCAACAGAACGGTGAGCAAGGATTTTCCACATACTTGTCAGTGATATCTATATCATGTTATAAACACAATACATGTGCAATAATCGGGTCACAACTGCCTACGATTAATTACTAAATTCTAATGAAAATGCAATAAGACCATCCAATAAATCATGTTTTTATTTTAACCTGCATATATTTATGTATAATTGCAATGCCCTATTCGCAGATCGATTGTTTGTGGTGATCCAATCTGATGAGAGCTATTTATGTATTGTATTGCAACGCTTTGAACCAGGTTATGTCAATATGTGTTCATTATATCTTTTCAGAAGGTCTGTACGGATTACGGTCTGATATCAGAACAATGTATTTATTCTGGCAATACCGTTACGCATTCTTTGTAAAGGAGACCATACACATGTTGCTTACAGGCGACTATACCTACAATAGCAATTTGCATGTCACCTAGCACTTTTACTAGAACAACTACCAAATATTCGAAAGCACTTGCAGGTTTGCAATTTGAGATGTTCTATCTAAACAGCGGCTAACTTACGGAAAGAGTATTTCTTTGATTCTGGTATAATCATTGACATTTCTGAACAAAAGGAAACAATGTTTTAGTTTAGTGTGAATTTATGGCAATACATCTGTTTTGACGCCTTTAGCTGAATCTTGGTATATTTTGACAATGAACAAGATAATAGTTAGTTAACTTAGTGTGAATATGCATGTTCAAAATAATGAACCAGTTTCCATTGCATTATTGAGCCTATCTGATTATTAAACGTAAATTGCAGCACATCTATACATGTACAACCAGGAACCATTGATTACACTTGTGTACTGTATATACTGTACTTTTAATATAGGTACAATTATAAGCATTTTTGTTTAATTATTTGTTTAATGCTTGCTTGATATATAACATAAGCATTTGCTGATATATCTGTGCACAGGTACACAGCCATTTACTTCGTTCAACTGCATTTAAACCAAATATTGAACTATGTATATATAAATCGATATATATATATATATCTGCTTAGATAAAAATACGTCACTGTTAAAAAAATGTGAAAACAAGAGTAATTGTTAAAGAAGTTGAAAAAAGAAATCATTTGAAAAAAAGAATCATAGTCGAAACACTTAAAAACAAGATAAAAGCTAAATTATCTTAAAAAATAACTACATATTTTATTTTAGCATCTCCGTATCATCATTTATCCGTGTTTTTCTTAGAATCTACATTTTGAATTAAAAAAAGTTATTTCAAACTTACGAACATGATGAATCAGGCTTATTATATCAAACAATTTCAACATATGGCTTGAAACTGCAATGTATGCATTGCATACATCATGTGATTAACATAATGGTTCGGTGCACCCATATTTAGGTGTTATTACATAAGCGAATAAGCAAAGCAGCGTCTATTTTAGGACTTACTTTTCGGGGGTGGAGCTAACGAAATAAAAACAGCGAAATATTAAAATGTTCATATGCGCATTGGTTAAAAGAAGAACACACTGCATTAATACAGTTTTGCCTATAACTTCAACAGAGAGATTAAACAAAATAGTTTAAAGAAAAACCAACATGCGGTGCTACGAAACGAATTGAATACAGAAGTACAGCTTGATCAGAAAAAGAAACAAGAAACTATATTGGGACTCGAACTGATAGTTATAAAAGATAGTTCAACAGAAGTAAAGACATGCTGCTAAGAATTTAGCAGATGACTTTCGATAGTTAAACACGGTAGAAGATATACGGTGCAACTAATTTAGCCGAAACGTACATACTACAATATACAATATTTCAAAATAAATAAATGGATGAATTAGAAATGTTCTACGAAACTAACTGAAGGGTTAAATATCTAGTTAAACCGACGGAATAAGACAATTTGCTACGAATTTAGCCGATAGTCCATGTAGTCAAAAGATATGATAAAAGCATTGTCCGAGCGATTTGATCGGCAATGCGTTTAGCCGGTCGGAAAGTCATGGCTTCAGTGTCTGCCGGAGATATCTTGTAAAAAAACAAACATGTTATTGTAAACGCTGTTTGTCGGAGATTGACCTGAGTATGTATGATCTGTCAATTAGCCGCGGTGTTATGATCGGAGGTGAAAACTTACCCTTCTTGACTGGAACTGCAACGGGGACCTTCACTGGGTAGGGGACATTCACTGGGTAGGGGACTTTCCTCTCAACAACCTGGGTCTTCACAACGGGCACGGGCACTGGGTGCATGACGGGCACGGGGACCTGCACGTGCACGGGGTAGGGCTGCTTGACTGGCACGTGCACTGGCACTGGCACTGAAGTAGAGAAAATACACTTAAGTCTGAGGTCACACTAAAACAAATGCTGAAGTAGCAATATAATCTTCTTAGTTGCAATAATAACGTAGATGGTAGGAAAGGCATTCAGTGGGGATGAAACCTTGAAGTCGCGTTACGCAACTTTGAAATGGGGATAAAGCTTTGAAAAGTGGTTACAAGATATTTCGACACATATTTTGGTAAATCGCTACAAATAGTAATCACTGAAGCCTCACATTTGAAAACGAGTACACGGGCAGACAAACGAACCTATCAAAGGCTAAACGTTTTTTTAATGCAAAAGAACATTACCACGAAATATATCGTGCTTGGACTGAATATTGAATGCTGGCGAGTATGCACTGGTCATATTGGCTGATACTTATTTCGATATACTCACCCTTGCGTTCAATGTGGACTGGGACAGCGAAGGGTCTCTCAACTGGGTAGGGCTGTGGGACAGGAACCGGCACGTTCTTGATGATGTGAACAGGCCTTGGTACTGGGACTGAAACGAACACATTCAGTGATAAATGCGCGCGAAACATAATTCGTCAAATTAGTACGTGTTCAAGTTGCCATTTCTTTATATCTGAAAAAAAAACAACAAGCTATTTGAAATGAACTCAGCTTTGAAAACGTGATGTTATCATTTTAGATGCACGTAGACAACATCAACTATTAGTAACATATTGTATAATTAGAAATACATCATAAATAGGCCTGGTCGTTGTAAGTGATTAATGAGATGAAAACAATTAATAGCAATTGATCAGACTGACTAAATCCAACCGCCTAATACCACCGATTGAAATACTGTGATCTAATTAAAATGAATGTGTAAACTGTTAACTAATATGTCATATGACATAATTAATCATTCTTTACGACACGTAGCATCGAATGTTGTGTTGAAAATACGCATCATTAAAAGTGTGTCATTTGATTTTCCAAGTGCATATGGGCAAACAACAATATCGTAAAACTAGTAACACATGTAATAATTATAATAGTTAAACGTATTGAAATTGGTGTAAATTTATTTAACATGTTATCATTCAGTGTCTGTTGCATCTACTTCGTAGCAACATTTACCTATAAACATTTAATTTGTACGCATACAATTAAGTGTTGTTTCTACCCATAAAACGGACTTAAAGGTATCCAAGATTCCATCCGAAATTAGGTTTTGGGGGTCCGTAGGCCATTATAAAATTGCTAATACTTCATCCTTGAATAAAACACAATAAGAACGCTGTGTACGTGAAGGGCTCCGACGACGACTTACCGGGAACGTGCACAGGGACTGGGACCTTCCTAGTGTGGACAACAGGGACTGGGACAGGGACCTTCCTCTCAACTGGCACTGGCACGGGTACTGGGTGGGGAACGGGCACCTTGCGGTCAACAACGACTGGGTCTGAAACAAAAACACATCTATTTTATAGAGAATTAAAATTATATGTTCTAGGTTAGTAAGCGCGCTTAGGGCAAACGGCTTATATGTACATTGGAACAACTAGGTGCTTTGAGAACAACAAACAGTCTAGATGTTGAAATGTGTTCAATGAAAGAGCTTTACGCGTCATGTAGATATTTTCCGGCTTGCGCTACTATCATTTTAAACTCAACTCCTCCCCAGGTATTGAAGAACAGAATCAATAATCCAGCCTTTTTCCTTGCCTTAGAAGACATGAAATAAAACAAATAAATAACGCGAAATTGCGTATGATTGCGTCCCGAACCTCTAACACCATAATAAAATTAGATGCACATAAGATGTAAAAAACGTTGATGAATTAAAGCAAGTGTGGACCTAGTTTCCTTTAGTATATGCTCCTCTTACTTAAAACTATAATTATCTGGTAGCTTTTTAACTCATTAATTTACATAGTTTTTGAATTAAGTCATCTATCACAATCAGGCGTGTAATACATTTTATACAAACACAACCATTAAAAGGTCTGTGGGATATAAACAAATCTCCATTTCGGAATCTGCAATTAGTGAAAAAAAATCGCTAAAACCCGTACAGAACAACATGCATCCAATTAGTCTCAAAGTAAAGTGATCAATAACGTTCGAAATTCTTCGCCTAATACTAGTATAATCTCGTATTTGTACGTTACGTTATGACAAAGTGACATATATATATTATTTATAAACACACATCCATTTTGGAACCTTCAATTACTCAGAAACATGGGTTTCAACCCCTACTGAGCAACATCTATCAATTAAGTCTCAACTTAACATCATAACTAACTTCACATGATGACATACTGGCACTTGTAATTCAGTTAAAAACAAACATAAATATCGATATTCACAAAGTCCATACGGACAGTTATACTTAAAGTTTAAATATTCTTCTGTTTAATGCAATGACTTCTGTTCACAACAGAGTACAATATGAGATGTTTTACTAGTTTAAAATTGTTTATTGTAAAAAGACAGGAACAGTCACGGATGGCATTAAATTTTACAAGTATTCTATGTAAAATGCAATTACTTCTGTTAACAACAGAGTAGAAAATGAGATGTTTTACTATTTTTGAATTGATTATTGTAAAAAGACGTTCACAGGAACAGCTAAGGATGGCATTACGTTTTACAAGTATTCTATGTAAAATGCAATGACTTCTGTTCACAACAGAGTAAAATATGAAATGTTTCAATAGGTTAAAAAAAATTATTGCAAAACGACGTACACAGCAAAGAGTCAAGAATGTTTTACGGATGTTTTTAATAATGAAATTTGTGGAAACGAGATTTAACTATAGCATTATTTAAATATCAATCCTAAAGGCAATTAATGATGTTCTTTCATTGAAGCGCGTCTTTTGCTGAAGCATAAATCATTTTGGTTTATGTAGTAAGCTGCTTTGTTCATTCATCCAAAGAAACACGTGACGATGTTGTATAATGTTAAAGACTTTTTTATAATACATCATGGATTGTAATTTATTATTATTTTTGAGGCGTTATACATCAAAAGATGAATTTAAATTTCAGTCTGTGACTTATTACAATAAGCGTGTGGGTGTTCCTTGATATGTAAAGACAGTACTCAATCAATCGTTATCATGAAATATAATTTGAGACACAAACGTAGTTTAAACTTGATACACGATGATAAACAACGTGATCTTATTGATTGCAAAAATGACCACTTGGTCTAATTTCATGTCATATCAAATTGCCTTACGTAATGTTACTGTTAAATGCATGCAGTATACACGAATCACATATAACTAAACATTCGTAAACATTTGTTTTACATTTCTTCTTGTTCTTCCGCGGGGAACATCATAATGTCATGATAACACGTTTATTAATAATGCCCGAAATATGTTATAAAAGTGTTAAAGTGACATTATGATTTGTTTTAAATATCACGTAGACGAGTCCCAATAACAAAACGCAAACAGTAAAAGGCTGTTGTTCCTGTTAAAGAATGATATACGATTGCATGGTTGTTAAGGGACGTGATTGGCATGGCAACGGAAAGTCTACTTACATGGGCGGTCAACTGGCACGTGCACGGGAACGTGGACTGGGATCCTGACTGGGACAGGGACATGCACTGGGTCTGAAAAAGTAGAGTAATTTATGTAACGTTTTGACAGACTCCTAACCGTGGCAACACGCCGGTCTAATCCATAAAAAACAGAAGTTTTATCGATGGAAAAATAGTCAAATTTGCACATAACTGTCCTTTCCAGGTTTTTTTTAGCTATTAACATTTTCAATTCCTATATAGCTTTCAAAGGATTATTTACCATGCATCGCGGTTTTCTAGCGTTTTACAAGCAATACTATAACAGTAAACATGAGATATCGGAGTGCAAAGAGTTTGCATATTTTCGACATTGTGGAAACATCTATTATGTCAGAACTTATTAGTCATCAATGCAAAGCGGTCATATTGTTGGCGACACTACTTACAAGGCTTGGGTACAGGAACTGGGTGGGGCACTGCAACAGGGACGTTGACACGCTTCTCAACGAGCACTGGGCGGTCAACTGGTACAGGCACTGGCACCTTCTGGGTATGCACGATGTGCACGGGCTGGGGCACAGGTACTGGTACTATAAATAGCAATATTGACCGTTAAAAAACATGACCTATCATTATATGATCTATAAATAGCAACATTTACCAAATAGTGATATATAAACTTTAATAACGCATACGCTATAAATAGGTTAAGCGTTACGAACACAATTATCATCTATAAAGAGATGCACTATAAATAGTAACATTTACAGTATTTATTTATTTATTTATTTATTTATTTATTTATTTATTTAAACCCAGTTTCGAGTAATTGCACATGTCAAACATTTCTGGTATGCCATAGTACATGCGTCAAAGCAAAATGTCACAATACGTAGTTTGCACCTCAAAGCTATGTAGTGTGCGACTTAATATCTCAAAACTAAGCAGTGTGTAACTTAATATCTGAAATTTAAATGGTGTGCAACTTAAAATTTAAAAACTAAGTGTTGTGTCATAATGTTTATATAAAGCAATCGGTACGATACCTTATATGAAAATATTGTGCAACTGGATATATGTGTAAGAAGCGTGTAGTGCAACTGGATATATGTGTAAGAAGCGTGTAGTGCAACACGTGAAGAAGTCTTACATAAATGGTCCACAACTGACTATGCGCCAAATTTCTTGTGTGCAATATAAAGTATCTCAATAGGAAATGGTGCACAACTGACTATGCGCCAAATTTCTTGTGTGCAATATAAAGTATCTCAATAGGAAATGGTGCATAACTGAATATAACTATGTTCAAAGCAGGTGGTGGGGCGGGCATTGATATTTTTGAGCGATAATACACAGTGCTCATATGTGCTTTATTTAAAGTAAACGAATACTTTTTTGAGGTACGCGAATATGCACTGGTCGATAAACTGGAACTGGCACGGGTTGCGGAATCCTGACCGGTACTTTGAAGGGATAAAAATAAAATGTTAGTATATTTATAGTAACAAATGTAAGGGTGTTTCTGATGGGTCAGCTTACCTTTCACTGGCACGTGAACCGGAACTGGCTTGGGCACGTGCACTGGGTAGGGTTTGGGTACATGGACGGGAACTATATATGCATGCGAAGTATAGAAAACGGACAATGTCAATGTAGGATAGAATGACGAAGCAATTGAAAGTAATATGGCAGTCTTTATATGCAGTTTCAAAACAAACTGATAAAATATATTACTAAAAAAAATCTAACGCAACAATAACAAACAAATAATTAAAAAAACAGTCAAAGTTTAAATGTTCTTTGTTAAAGTACGGGTTTATTACTCTACTAATTACAAGTTCACTTTTAGCCTATTAAAGGCGTAGCGTAATTACCAGTATATAAAAATCTTCAAAAGTGAGTCATCAAGAGAACTATTAAAATAAATAGTATTTAGCATAAACTATCAGCACAGAGTAAATGACGTCACAGTCTGTATTTAAACTAGGTCTATTAAAAATGTGTCGGAAAAAAAATGCATTCACTGGCGTCAGCGAACGTGACATGAAAGATTCACTTGACACGCACCTGGTACATGGACTGGCACCGGCACCTTCCTCTCAACTGGGACAGGGTATGGCCTGTCAACAGGCACTGGGACGTGCTTGGTGACAGTGTGCACAACGGGAACCCTCTGTATGACTGGTACTGTAGCAGTAAATATGGAAGCATTGACAATTGTAAACGACATCATTTTTCTTGCACATATTTTGTTTGACATACTTATCGTTTTCTAAATTACTTTATTTTGGATACTCAACAATCGTTTCACATAAACACCTATAAACAATAAAATATGCATTTTTATTGTTGGATTGGCAAATACAGGCTATATTAACGTGTTTATAATGTAAATATAATGTTATATAAACGTTTTGTGCTATAAATTGTCATATTCTATATATACTCGTGTGCAGGCGTCAAGTTGCATAAATGGTCATCATACGTCATTTTCTGTAAATAGTCATCATACGTCATGTTCTTTAAATAGTCATCATACGTCATGTGCTATAAATAGGTCATATTTACCAGGCTGAGGGACCTTCTGCACGACAGGCACAGGCACGTGCCTGACCACCTCAACTGGCACGTACTTGACCACAGGCCTGTCTACAGGCACATCTGTAAAGCGAGGAAACACGTTGATAAAGCCACGAGGCATGATATAAGATATAAGACAAAGGAAAGTATACACTAAGATCCTAAAAATGTTTGTACTAAAATTAATTACGCTTATCTACAAATTTTAGATCGAATTGTCTATGTGAAATAAGATTTTAGCATCTAAAAAAATGCATTCGATATACATTACTGATGAAATTGCATACTGGTTGCTTTATTTAAATATTTGCTGTCAGGTTTTTTCTAAGCAGAATGAGGTGCAAACTAATTTAAAAGTAGATATAAATAAAGAAAACAAAGAAAAGTAAAGACTTTAGGCTTATACTCACGGACTGGGTAAGGAACTGAAAAACAAACACACAAACAACATTATTATTTATTATATATATATGAAGCGTTTTATAATAAACGTTATGTTCACATATTTTATGAAAATCTTATTAACCAAAAACAACACATCGTATTGTTGTACTTGTATTTCACAAAAAGAGATTTTATTGTCTCTCTTTATTGGTGTTTTGTTTATGCACGTGTTTAATATATTCTATGCACTTCTCTAGTATTGTATAATAACATTTAAAGTTATTTTAAGTATTATTGAATCACAATTATTTAAAAGCTCACTGTTGATGAAATTATTCTTCGTTATAGAAAAATATGGTAAGCATTGTTCAAGTACAAGCAGCGTTTGTACATATATGTGTGTAAAGCGGGTTATACAGTGCTACAATACAAAAATACAATATATAATAATAATAACAGTAAATGTGTAAATGTTTTAAATCGAATACCATCACTGGAAGAACGGCTGGATAATTACAACATGCATAATTATATAAATATGAAATGTAATATTTGCACAGAGTGCGTCAGCTTACTACATATGTATTTATATTCACATATATGTACATTTATTTTTTCCAGAGCCGTAAATTTGGACAAACTGTATTTGACAACGGACACCTAGCGTAAAGTAAATCATATTTAATTATATTGCTAGGTATATTGTAAGTGAGCAGTTATTGAGTTAAATTTCTTATCGTGTTTTTACCGATTTTATAACAACTTCATACTTAATTTGTATTTTAGACATATTAAATATACATTAACGTATTCGTTTCGTTATATTGATTACTGAAACAGCTACCACAGTGTTAGACACAGACACAATACTTGCAGAATTTATCAACATTAAACAATTTCAAATCCTTGGTTTCATGTTTGGATCACGCGATTGTACGTACTCCCCAAATTGACAATCTTTTCTGATCGAAATAGAGAGTGTAGAAGGTTAAATATTTGTGTCTTAAAGATGGGATCACAACTTTGTCAGGAGCGCCCTTACCTTTCTTCTCAATGACCTTGGTGGTGTGGGTGTGCTTGCTGACCTTTCCGTAGCCCTTGCCACCCATTTCACCATAGCCTCCGCCGACACCATCATAGACTCCACCGATACCTCCTTCCATACCAACGTAGCCTCCGCCCATACCACCGCCATATCCGCCGCCGATACCTCCCCCGTAGTTACCGTATTGGCCTATATAAGGTGCATTTGTGATATAAAGAAGTGCAAGCTATGTGTTGAATACCCATCACCATTGTACATATATATGTTTTGAATTCGTTCACTTCAATAAAGGACCTTTAGTTGTTATACAATTTTCTCTAATGCTTCGCCTTTAAGGATTTTTAAATAGTTATCGATTTTCTCTAATGCTTTGCGTATAATATGTGTGCATACGGAATAAAGGACCTTCAGTTGTTTATACAATTTTCCCATATGCGGCGCATATAATGTGTTTGCACTCGGCGACCTGTCTTGATTAAAAGGATAATTACATATGTATTCGTTTTTTAATGATTTGCGTATAATAGTGTTGCATTCGGACATTTGTCTTGAATAAAAACCCTTAGCTGTATATAAAACTTCTCTACTGTTTCCCATACAATCTTGATTGCATTTGGTGACCTGTCTGGAATAAAGGACCTTCAAGTGTTAACAAGATTTTCCCTTTTGTGTCATTAAATGTTAAGCATTGAATGTTTTGCATTGAACGAATAGTTAGAATTCAGTGTTTTGCATTCAAAGTTTTGCATTCAATGTGGTGCATTCGCTGACTATCGCAGACAATTTGTAAAAATAATTACCCTCTGAATAAGAACAACTGTGTCCAAATATTGTACACTAATCAGCATTTAAATAATACAAATATTTATGCTAATCGTAACAATCGTTATTATTACAGTAATACAAATAATGTAATCTTAACTTTTGCTATTCCAATTTTATGGTGTGCTTTATCTTGCTGCAGTGATTCATGTATTTCGTTAACTGTTACTGCAGTTAACTGTTACTAACTGTTATTCAATACATCATCGCTTTATTGAATGATCACAGTGCATTTTGCATTAATTGAAAATTAAAATTGAAAGCAAACATATGTTTCCAAGTCTAATTACTGAATTAATTATGTCTGTAAAACAGTTCATTCACTTAATATTACAAGCCATAAAAAACGTACGCTTTTAAGATGAACAATCCCATAAACCTGAATAGTACATGGTTATGATCATAAAAACGTATGGTGTATTGGTGCATAGGTCTGAACACGGCTATAAAACTTGAATTATTGAACAGTGTTTAAAATGTTAATATATTTCCGGTGGGGATAGAATCAATGTATATGAGTTCACCAGTACGTTTATCAATTGTAGAGAGTTCAGACTGTATCTATGTCCATAATAACTAGCAATGTATATTTTATGTTTATGAAAATATAATACAGATGATTGATCGGTATATACTTTAACCATTAAACGACATAGCATTGTCAAATATTTAAAAAAAAAAAAAAAAGTTTAAAGAAAATAGCATAACTGCATCTATCAAAATATCGTGTGGGTTTCTTGTGGGTTTTTTTAGCCAAAATGTTTTTATTTGTCATTGCCATGTTTTGTTCTTTCAGCCTTTTCTCATTTTCTGTTGTAAATAAGCAAGCATGTTTTAAACGCCGAGAATACAGTGTAAGTATTTCTTACAAGGTGGAACTGCTATCACAATTTGTGATGCACCTTTTTTGTGAACAAGTATTCCGTGCAGCCGCATCTATATTTTAGGATATTACAAATGCAACAACATTACACAGATGTTTCTAGCAATGTTTTCATCCGCTAAATAATACGACATCTCAGCTGTGGTTTAACATTTAACATCGTTGCTCTTGCTTTTTCAATGACATAACAACTAAACTAACTAGTGTCTAAACCTCAATGTCATGTGCATATAATTATGTTTTTGGTTTAAATGATACGTTTGCCAAATGAAAACGCCGAGTTTTGATAGAAGAATAGTACGTCCATTCTAAGAAATGTTTTACATATAGACGGTATGGCAAACAAAACTGACGTTTTGATACAAGGAACAATTAAAAACAAATTAACTAACATATAACATTTAAATTGACTATACGTCATTCAGTATGAACGTGCGCCCAAGTCAGTGCATGGATTGAACACCCATACTTTAACCCATTGAAAAACAAGTCGACTGCAATATATTGTAATTAATAAAATAGTTTGCTAATATCAAGAGCACGGCCACTACTAGTAAGTACAAGAGTAAAGCCACTGCTAATGATGTCAATACCATTGTCTTCCGTCAAATACACAACGAACTGGCTACGTTTCTGTTGTAAATTATTTTACAACATATATGGCATGGTTTTTAACACTTGCGAGCGTGAAAATCAAAGCAAAACAAGATGGATTGTTGTGGACTATTTTCTTCACCTCGTCTACAAATTTTGGAGATAATAAGTCAGTGTGTTTTGTTGCATAAATTATAACGAAATGCATAAATCTTTACGCAAACGAGTTTACATCCATTTGCACTCCTCATTCATTTAAAACTTCAATTAAATGCATTACTAATGACAAATCTACAACGTTCGCGTCTCTATAATTGCAATGTGATCTGTTGATCAACAGGTTATACTAATGTGTAAAGGTAACAATTAAAGCAGATATAGATGTAGTACAAAAAGCGGTGTATTTCAATAAATATATTTAGGCAGCTATATGGTGATTTCTGGAACAGATGGGACTTCAATACAGTCTGATTCAAAAAGCATTAACAAAAGTAGAGCAAACAAAGTTTTATGTTACTATTGTAATTCCGAAAGACATGAAATAAGCCGAAAGTATTTGGTATGTTTTTACCAAATTATGTGAGACATGTTGTTTCTCTATTTGCGACATATTGTTTTTCCATATTGCATCATTATTGTTATTCAATGCAAGTGTCTGGTCTGTTCCATATACGAGTGTAATATTCAAAAACAATAAATATATAATGGGTATATTTTTACTGTAGGTCATGCTATTTGTTACAGGGTTGAACGTCACACGATATTTCTCTAGATATTTCCCGCATTTATGAATATGCGTTTACGTTCTGGATGATTTGAACTCAATCGGCATTCCTTATAATAGAAAGAAGGTTACTTTTCTACGGAAAAGCTCTCAAATCTAAAATCAAATCTCAAGCAAAATACTATTGATGTTTTAATGCAAAATGTGAAAAATGCGTTTGTAAATGTGCAAAACTGTGTTTTTCCAAAATGTCTTAAACATTAATACATTTTAAATGTTTTACAGAGTAATCAAGAACATAAAACTGACATGTATATTTTTTGGCCCACACATGTAATCGTTCGCATTTGACATTGCATATCGTTGATGTCCACCCTATGTCCAAACTAGCATGACCTTGTCCTCGATCTTTGCCCCACAGACGGGCTTACCCATTCGATCTCTCCATATCACCTGGGGTTTCTGTATCACGGTAGCTGATAGAACAAACTCACAATTTAGATGCTCGTTCTTAAGAACAAATCTAATGCCAAGTTTGGGTTACATGTTCAGTCTCCTTCAGTCATGCAGAGAAAATTACTGGTGAAGCATATGAGTTTGTATGCAAATATATAACTGAAACCTATAGGTATGATTTCATTTTATGTGTTGTTGTGTGAATCTTTGGTTTCAAAAAATAAGAAAGATTATAAAGAGAAACAGCAAACAAAAGGGCGTTTGTTGTAGTTAAAATTAACATGCGTTTGCTGAAAACATTCTGATACAATTGGTATTCAAAAAGCCAATTGTGATATAAGTTTCATTGTCAATAATCCGTTTGATTAATGACAAAACAACTCTAAACTGATGTTGGATGCATTGTTTATAAAATGTCATCTCTAACTGCTAATTTTAATATACATCATGTAAAAAACCATAAACCGCACAAAGGTTACGTGTATGTAATGGCAACAAATAATATGATTGTGATGAAGATGGATTAAACCGTTTGCAATGTTTGCAAAGGGCGGCTATATAAGTCAGATTCATTATTGCAGATATTTAATTACATTACAAAGGCACAATTTCCGCCCTTCCGCCTCATGTAACTGTCATTATTGCAAATATGTTATGCTGACATTCATCTATAACATGTGTATTGAAGTCAAATGCAATTGGAATGCATCTATTTATATACTTCCATTATAGTATCGTTCGCAATAATGTCGTGTTTATATATTTATATATATAAATGCAATTGGAATGCACCTATTAGTGTACTTCCCATCATATTGTAGTTTTCAATAATGTTGTTTCTAATTTACAATAGGCAGAATGTGATAAGGGCTATACAATACAGAAGCGCCATTTGCATTAACGAAACGAACTTACCGAAAGCAGCGGCCGAAAATCCTGAAAAAAAAGCAGAATATAAATTTAATTGAACATACAATGCCTTAGATTAGTCTGGTACATAATTAAAAGTGTTGCAAAAGATAAATACTAATTAAAACAAATGAATTTTACAAAAGCATTCAACCTGACTCAATACACCAAGGTAGTGAATATAAATGTATTACGTATTACTTTAATTATAAAAGCGACTAAAGGGTTTAACATATATCTATATATTTACAAAATGGATTTATAGACAACTCTGTCAATATTAATTGATTGGCGAACATCGACCAGGAAATGTTCATCGGCGATTGATCAAAAAGGACACACTTGCTTTGACAACTTGGACTATGTGTTTGCTAAGCAAAAACAATATGTGTTGACCATTATTATAACATCTTAACGAATACGCCTGTCACAGGCAACCACGATCGAGTGACATGTTTTATTGCTAAGCATGTTTTATCCTATCACTAAATGATTTTATAGAAGGAAACTCTACCTGTCAGATAAACTTTTGCTTTATCCGACAGGCAAGGTTTATCTGACACCCTCATGTATATACTTTTGACGGACTACTTTTTCCAGGAATGTGAGTGACGTCATAAACAAGTAATTTAAAGGTTACGAAATGGGGCGATATTTAACAGTTCATCTATTGGTGGAAATAAAACACTAAACATTCAATAATTACATTTTATTATATACCTTACAATAAATACTACATTACAATAAATTAAATAGTAACAAATTTGTAGAGGAAAAAGAATCAATAACAGTTAGCTATCGACACAATACAGGTAGTTTCGGTTTAAAATAACTCGCCAAAATTCGCGTGCGCGCGTAATGACGAAATCAAATGTTTTACGTCATTCAGTTGAGTTTTAAGTTTACACAGTGTTGGAAATTAAAAAGAGCAATCAGATTACAATCTTTAGTGTTTCTGTGTTTTTTGGATGAATTATGATAATAAGATTAATATCAAAAAGTGTATCCATGGAATATATGGCTCGAATGGAACATGTGAGATTAATTCCATTTCAATTTTCTATAAGTCGAGTGTATTCCGAGCTGGATTGTTGTGGGTGGGGAACAGAGTTGCCATCATAAGGTGTTAGATCTAGTAATTTGGATGCAGTCTTCGATTAGTTTACTTTTGAAAGTAATTTTCTTAAAGGGTTATTTCTTTGATGAATAAACCGTTTCTTTGTTGGTTGATCAAAGAAAGTCTATCCACAAAGAATTACCCGCTTACACCAACTGTTTGAAAAGGAATAGAAGGATTATGTTTGCACCTTTATCGATCATGCCATGTGCGGATTAACAACTCACTATGGAAGCTAGAACCTCTGTAAAACTGGACTACACGACGTTTTTATCAATGGAAAAATCGGGTGAGTAGGGTGTATTTCATTTTTAATTTTATGCTGTGTCATTCTGGAATAATTGAGTCACACGAGTTGTGTATATATTTTGAAAGATAATAGAAATGGTATATAATAAACATCTCGACGAAGATAAATCCTGCATATACACTTTTGGAAAGTTAAAATTTAAAAAATTGCCAGCCATTTTGGTCTTTTGTTGTTGAACAGCTTGGTCGAAATACGGACTTGCATTTGAATAAAACCTTCTTTTATCTACGGTAGTGTGTAGCATTTGTCATATTTGAAACGAAGCATATGGCGATATTTTATCTTGTTACACTGCGTTTTGCATTGAATTGTTTCGGACTATTTCGAGTGGCGGAAACATCGTGAATATATTCCATATTACTACGCAAGGTTAGATTCAGTAAATTTAATGCGTTTTTGAGTATTGTTTCAAATAATTAAACGTTACTAATGTGTTTGTTAAACATAAAATAAATAAATAAAAATATGGTAGGATAAATAGAATATTATGTTAGTGTATTTGTGTACTTGAATTTATCCGACTCGTCTCCGAAAGGCTTACACGGCTCTACTCTACAAGCCTCGCCGTGTAAACATTTCTTTAACTCGTCGGATAAATTCAAGTACACAAAGACACTAACCTAATATTCTCTATGTTTCCGAGCTAATTTATTTCAGATTAATATGTTCACGTGCGGGATAACTTGTTGAATATCATAATAATTAGGAAATAATAACGTTAAATGATGACCGCGTATATTGCTACGTAACGTTACCAGCGGCGATTTGACGACTGACGGAAGTGCAATGCAACGTTAAGATCAAAGACCATTAGAATTTTACAAATACAGTGATCAGCTAGTTTATGTTATTAAAAATATGACACGCCATTTGAAACTACCAGAAGTTTATAATTACTGTTATACGTGTTTCATATTTTATTACAAGTATGACAGATAATTTGAAACAACGAATGTTTCCTAATTTAGTTATATATTAATATAGTTTATTACACGGATAACACGTAATTGGAAACTGGCCGACGTTTTTTAATACACGTATATTTTTTTTTATAGTTTATTGAAACTGACGGAAGTTTGCTAAAACAGCTGTATTGTATCATATCTATTATCTGTAAACATAGGGTTGCATTTAACATAAAACGACCACCGACGTTATTTTATTGTAATAATTGCGAATGTTTCACATCATTAGGATACTAGTACACGTTTTGAAACGCCTTATACTAGCAGTAATGTACGTTCATAAACAGTCATTAATTTTACTTTCAAGTCAAGTTCAAATATTTATTGGTGGTCATGTGCGAGGGTTAAACACGATGTATGCGGAAATGTTTGAAATACTACGTCAATTTAATGACTTTTTCACATCCAACTTCCGCTGACCGAAGTCGTGTGTATTTAACTGTCATTTAATGGTTTTCACCATGATGAGTTTCTCATCATGTAACATCCATATCCAAATTTCCATATCCAAAAAGTGTAATACGAAGTAATATGTCTCTTTCAGAGGGTGTTATATTCATATAAATGTAGATCTTTTATCAATCGATGCTATATGTAACGATAATGTGAATTGCATCATGTACGTTCGCCTGGAAATAAAATAAATTGTTTTGATTTTAATATAAATTTCCTGACCACAATACTATTACCTCTCCCGTTTTAATATTGATTTTTCAAACGTTGCCAATGCCTCGCCTGTATGTTTATATACCAAACACACTAAGAAAAAGTAACCGGTTTAAGCAATACTCCATAAGAATTGATAATTGTGTGAACAACTAGTTTGATGTTCATGCATTTCATGTGAAACGTGTACTTTCGTTTCTTTGATTAGTTTAAACTACTAATTTAGCTTGATATTTAGCGAAAAAATGGCACGTCGTTAGTTTAAAACCATGTTTTCTAACGTATGAACACATTGTAATAATATAAAGGGATTTAAAAAATCATGTTTTGCAGTTTACAAAGGACACATTTTATTCCGTTTTTTTTTTTGTTCAAGCATAAATGTCTCAGTTGTGTGTTTACATGATAAAAAGGCCTGCTTACGTACTGACAAATTTAATTTGAAAGTCATTTTAAAATGTATAAATTAATTTCCCTTTCAGTCATTTTTGCCGATCCCCTTCATTTTAGCGACATTTTCAAATCGTCCCACGGAGTTATAGTCCCATTAATCACTGTCATATCTGTTATAGTTCATATCTATAAATACGTATTAACTAACCGCTTAAACCACAACACTAAGTGCAATGAAACACTATAATGATTGGAAATGACGTTTTTAATTTTACTTTTCTTAAATGAAGTTCAGAAAAAAGGAGAGACGGAGATGTTTACAACATAAACGTGGCGTTTACTGGTAGCGCTTTCACAATGCTGGCCGAAAAATCATATGACAATTTTGTTAACCCTTATATGCCTCTCAGGATTATAATCCGTACCTTATAATGCATGATTTTTGGAACTAAATCATAGCCAAAGCAAATGCTCATCGCGAGATGAAATAGTTATTCTGTTTTGTTTTGTTTTAACTTTCACACAACAATCATTTGTTGATGAACACGAATGGCATATTGAGATAATGCAATAACAAGATGACACTTACAAAACTATTTTTGTTAACGAGACATCTTATGGACTATTCATTTGAATGCAGGAAAAATACGCATGTATACTATTTTTCAGTGTTGCAACTAATTATTTATATTCCTCCTCAGCTACATGCTGTGTGTTTAAATAATGGATTTCATTCAATTCCATGCATTTTGCAAGCGCGAAAAACGCCGTGATACATTATTTTTGGACAAATAAGAACAACAGATGATGTCCATGAACAATGATTGGATACATTAAACTGAATAAGTTTGAACATGATTGACATCTTAGTAAACGTGTGTACTCAAATAGAAACCTAAGGTCTCTGTGCTTCTGAAATGACTAGTAAAGTAAAAGTGACATATTCCTGTATTCTACAGGCAATAACGTCCACCTCAGTTATCTGCACTCAAAGCAATTATATTTATGACAGAAAATTCTGTAGCACTTGACCCAAAAGGCTTGTACACGTAACCTTATTTAATAAATATGACGTTTTAATTGCGTATTAAATGCTGATGGAACTAATTCGCTTGATTATTTTACTGCATAACCATTATCCCCTTCAAAGCGGACACGAGGTGTAAAATGTCTCGGTAGACGTTATGATTCTTTTATTACGTGGTTACATGATCCAAGTCAAAGGCTTGCATTTGTAGATGAAAGTAGCATGTAACGAGTTTTAAGTCTCCAGAACATAATTACATGCACGCGCGGGCTTGCTGCCGTTCAGGACCAGAATGTTTACAGGATGACGATTAAATCATGGCGTTAACAATGTTCGTGGTTGCATCGAAAACAAACGCTTGGCCGGACTCATTTGACGTTTTCCAAGGAGAGACAGTTGAAAAGAACGAGTCCAATCTTATTTTATTATATTTTAATTAATTATATTTATTAATTTTCATTGATAATATTAAATTATTTGTATCAGTTCTAATGTTATTGTAATGCTTGTCAACCCGGAACCAAACATTCACATTCGATGTCATCACCCATTGGTATATATCAGTTTATTGGCACCATCAAACGTATCCTACTTGTAAGTTTATTTATTAATAATACTAACTGTCTTAGTAGTTTTAATTTACAACCGTAAATATCAATGGGGAACGAAAATAAACAATGTGTCTGCACATACTGCAATATTAATAACGGACTTCCAGCTGTTAACAAGATTTTAACGCATTGGAGCTGCTACTAGATGGTCCTTATCTTTTATACGGAGTATAGCATTAACCGATTTTAAGATATTTAAACACATGTTGCCATCAATGAAATTACTCCACTGATGTAGTGTTCGATTTACAAATTGCATCAATTATTTCCTTTTGATTTATATAATTTACGCTAGATCTATGGATATTTAGAATGTATAATACGCATATATTTTGTATTCATATAGATTATCAAGACTCTATAAAACGCCTCGTCGCAGTCGAACAAAGTGTTGTTAATTCTAAATAGTATTTCTAAATATTCAATAATAGTTTTAAAAGTATATACTGTTTAATATTCATGAGCATACATGTATTTCCAATAATACAAATCACAAACGTTACAGAATTTTCACGCAATATGTAGAGTCAGAAATATTCGTGTACACCTTCTACAATAGCATAATGCCAAATTTGATTCTGCTACGCGTTTAAGGTCGGATTTGTTATGGTTTCGTTGATGTTTTTCCGAATAAAACCTTCATTGATAAACAGAGTAGCCTCATGTCATTAAAAATTATTTTGTTTACAGTTTGCATTCAACATTGTAAAATTTTAAAAAGTAACCTGTTCATTCGGATTGAAAAAAATTTATTACAGCAAAAAAAAACATTTACAAAAAATACCATCTGTTTCAACAATATATTAATATAAAAAAAACGAAACAGAAACGTACATGATTTGCTACTATATAATTGTTCAGATACATTACCAGATATAACGTATGTCATATGTATCTTTTCAACATTAAGTCAATTATGGACGAATTCAAACAATTACATTTCACACAACTACCGCAACGCATATAGCAAGGACCTTACAAAAAAATCTTCAAAAGATGATTATAAAAAAGCAACTGCACGTAGTTCAAACGCAAAACCGCATCTAACTGTTAGCAAATGTTGTGTATTTGTTCCCTCTTGGTTGGAGTTTTACATGGAGACCAACTGCCCAATAATGTTTTATATACAATCAGAACATATGCATTTAATATCAGTGTTAACATTTATAATTGCTACAATTTATGCAATGGGTAAAATCCAAAATTTACTGGGACAACCCTCGTATATAAAGTTTCCAATACTTAGGAATATACGATTTAGTTTAAGGAAAAGAATTTGAAGTCCATTTCTATATATGCGTTCATTTAAAAACTGTTGATGTACAATACGACGAGATTTGATTGACAATGTGTTTAGCCGTTCAGAAAGCTAGGACTTAATTGTTTGACGGACATTTCGTGTAAAAACATTCGTATAATGTCGTCGGTGTAGGCGAAGTTGTAAACCCAATAGCGTATCGTTGTCATTTATAAATGGGCTGCTGTTTAATTAATATGTACTAGTAAGTTTAATATTCAAATATTTCAACAACATAATAGCATAACAATCTAAAATATATGTTATATAAAACTTCCATTTGACATATTCTCAACTGGTGAAAAAACTAACAATATTTCGTATGCGCTATAGCTAATTGATAAAACACACCGGACGGAACAAAGGTTTCATCATCTTTTACGATGCAACCAACATGTATTCGATATACCTTTTAAAGAATGGGTTATGTTGAACACGCCGCGAGGGCTGGGCGTGAAACAATTGTATCTGCTTAATATTTATATATTAGATACAATAGTTTCACGCTCAACCCTCGATTTATTGTCCGTCTGTATAACACAAATGAAATCTAAACTATATAGCTATGCTAGCATTAATAGTAGCCAAAATAGCTATTGGCTACTAACATTACTTTACGAAACTCAAAATAAAATGGCTGCACATGCTTATTTTTTAGCTTTGATATAATATAGACATGTAATATGGCATATGACGGCAAATATATAGTATATTTCAATGTGTGCACGTATTCCATAAATTCCGTAAGTAAAATTTACACTTAAGATTAAATTCACCATTTTATAAAACGTTTTATTTTCTTCGCATAACTACATTATGCTCATAATTTTATTAATTTAACAACTGCCGTTGTTTGCGTAAATGTTAAGGGATTCAAACGTGTATACGTAGCTTTAAACATATTGAATGCTTTTAAAATTTAGTTAAAAATTGTTTTAAAATAAACTTAAGACATTTCTGTAATACGGCCCCTGAACAACTAATAAAAAGCGTAAATCACTCACCCAACAGTAGTATAATGGTTAACCCGTTCATTGTGGCCCTTGTATTTTCCACAACAAAAGGAACAGAGGACCGATCAACTCTTCTCTCCGAGCGAGCTAATGCCGGTATGGGACGGTCGACTTAAATCCGGCGATATATCTGCGCATAACGTCCGGGCGTTACGTTACCAACGTCACTTCTCATTGGTCGGTTCTCGCAGCGATTGCTATCCGTTGCGAAGATTTACGTCCACTTCGGTAACGCGTGATATGATTGGCTGTTTCGGGTCACGTGCTTTCCTAGACGCTTTGGACAGGTTGACGTTGGGTTGTTCATAACTTGACAGCTATAAACTCTGGTAAATGATCAATAATGCTTTAATAACGTTTGAAGGATGTTAAACGTGGACGACTTAGGTTATACACGCTGTCGGTAACGATACACTAGTTTATGTATTGTAACAAAACTGCCGTTATTCTCTTCTAGACTGCTTTGCTAAACGATACATCAAACTGTAACAATTTGTGTGTTTTAATTGGTGTTATTTTATCCAGACAACAGTATACGCCGTGTATTTCAATGTATGTTACGAAACAGAAGCACACTGACCATTGTAACGCTTTCACTCCCATCCCTGGATAATGCACGTTTCGCACATTTGACGTTACGTTACGTTAAGTTTTACGGTATGAAGCACAAGCCAGCATCAAATTATATTAATAGTGTATTGAACATCTCATACAACAATTTCTTAAAACAACGTGGCTTATTCTAGTGAGGGGAAAATACAATTGTGGCGCGTCGTGATAAAACCGGACTTAATGCATGTGCGTAAAGTGTCGTCCCGGATTAGCCTGTGCAGTCCGCACCGGCTAATCCAGGACGGCACTTTCCGCCTACAGTGGATTTATGTTTAGAAGAGACTTCATTGAAACAGAAAATACCATACAAGCGGAAAGTGCCGTCCTGGATTAGCCTGTGCGGACTGCACAGGCTTATCCGGGACGACACTTTACGCACATGCATTAAGATCGGTTTTCTCACGACGCGCCACAATTTAATCAACTGTCCAAGTGCATAAAATATTCGAATAAGACATGACACACATACATGTAAATGTTTACAAACATCAGCTTAATTGAAATGTCCAATTTCGTGGCGGCGCGGATTAAATCCCACTATTACTCATTAATCTTCTGCAAACTTTAATTAAGTGTGACTGAGCGCTTTAAATAAGAGAAGAAAACACACACGCAATTATGGAAGTACATAAACAAATACAAAGTGCATGCACTAACTGATTGTTCACAAATAATGTTGAATTTAGTTTAATGTATTGTTAGCGAAATTTGCAACTTTAACCCATCAATCTGGTGTTTACAAATGAGACTAATAGTTTCGACTTAGGTTTCGGTCGAACGTACCGATATTTAGAATGTATAATACGCATATATTTTGTATTCATATAGATTATCAAGACTCTATAAAACGCCTCGTCGCAGTCGAACAAAGTGTTGTTAATTCTAAATAGTATTTCTAAATATTCAATAATAGTTTTAAAAGTATATACTGTTTAATATTCATGAGCATACATGTATTTCCAATAATACAAATCACAAACGTTAAAGAATTTTCACGCAATATGTAGAGTCAGAAATATTCGTGTACACCTTCTACAATAGCATAATGCCAAATTTGATTCTGCTACGCGTTTAAAGTCGGATTTGTTATGGTTTCGTTGATGTTTTTCCGAATAAAACGTTCATTGATAAACAGATTGCTTTACTTTACTTGCATTCCAATGTTCCCGCTTTCAGAGAAGCACGAGGGACAATCAGTACCTACATCTGAAGACAGATTCATTCGGATTGAAAAAAAGTTATTACAGCAAAAACAAACATTTACAAAAAATACCATCTGTTTGAACAATATATTAATATAAAAAAAAACGAAACAGAAACGTAAGTTTAAAATATAAAATATAATGAACTGCAGCATCGAAAGCCTCGATTATCAAGGCCAATAGAGCAATACGTCAAACCATGCAGTTGTGGCAAGTTTAAAATATAAAATATAATGTACTGCAGCATCTAAAGCCTCGATTATCAAGGTCAATAGAGCAATACGTCAAACGATGCAGTTGTGGCAAGTTTAAAATATAAAATAGAGTGTACTGCAGCATCTAAAGCCTCGATTATCAAGGCCATTAGAGCAATACGTCAAACTATGCAGTTGTGGCAATTTCAAAAATTTCAAAAATATATGTGGCGCGTCGTCAGAAAACCGGTCTTAATGCATGTGCGTAAAGTGTCGTCCCGGATTAGCCTGTGCAGTCCGCACAGGCTAATCCAGGACGGCACTTTCCGCCTTCACTGAATTTATGTTTAGAAGAGACTTCCTTGAAACAGAAAATACCATAAAAGCGGAAAGTGCCGTCCCGGATTAGCCTGTGCGACACTTTACGCACATGCATTAAGTCCGGTTTACCCACGACACGCTACAATAATGATGTTCAGGAATGTAAATATTCCATTATTAATGCCAACACAATTAGATAAACCATATAATTATTGCTATATTAATATATAAAATATATGATACTCCGTGTCTTAATATTCGTTTATGAAGACCAATGCAGCAATTATCAAAACCACACTTTATTGCTGTATTAAAATGTACATTCTAACATG
This sequence comes from Congeria kusceri, assembly GCA_027627225.1. Classification (NCBI taxonomy): domain Eukaryota; kingdom Metazoa; phylum Mollusca; class Bivalvia; order Myida; family Dreissenidae; genus Congeria; species Congeria kusceri. Next base: position 40,475,211 of record CM051026.1, read on the forward strand.
ATTCTCGCTAATTTTATATAGACCAAGAACAACATTATCGTTGGTAAACTACCCATTAACAACGCGGATCATAGCAAAAAGTAGTTCAAATTACAATTGCAAAAATATATGTCAAATCATGTTAGAATCGAAATAATTGTCGTTGTTTGTTGGCCAATACACCACTCTTTGTCGTTTTGATGTGTGCCTATTAAGCAACCCGGGCTTACTCCCTCGTGGTTTAATTCCAACGCATCAGAACTCCAAATCGTTGTTTATTGACCGATAAACAACGATGATGCGAAAATTATTTCTTAAGTACATGATGCTTAGTGTCTAAATCTTCGTTTAGGAAGGCCATTGCAGCAATGTACATGACCACATTTTATTGTTATATTAATATTTAAAAGAGGAGATTACAAACCTTCTTATTAACATCTTTAGAGTTTTGTTTTCAGGCAGGTGACCCAATCACCGATACATATCCACACTCAATTCGAAACAGTCACAAAACAAACACACGATTAAACATATAAGCCACATTAGATAGGTGATTGCAAAACGATAGGCTTAGCACATAGTATTTTATTAAATACTTATTATTAAACAAACAGTTATTTTATGATGTGTATGATGTCCGATATGGCCTTTAAATATGTTAATTTTAATAATTCACGAGTCACACACTTTGATGGTTAACGTTGTTGTAAACCATATTGTATAATCAGTACACATCACATAACTGTAAGGTTTCATTTTTCAAAGTCACGTGGTATATCATTGAATCCAATTTGCTAAAATGCTTTATATCTTGAAATGTTTTTCACATTAAGATATTTAGTAGATAGAAAATTGTTTCAATTTCATTTTACCGTGCCTCAAAATAGAAACTAATTCTAATTTCATTTCACCATGCCTCAACATAGAAACTAGTTCTAATTTCATTTCACCGTGCCTCAATATAGAAACTAGTTCTAATTTCATTTCACAGTGCCTCAAAATAGAAACTAGTTCTATGTTCATTTCACTATGCTTAAAAATGTTGCATTTTTGAGGCTATTGTCAGTTTCTAACAATTGCATTAACACGTCGTAAAATAATTGAATAATGTGTTATATTTTATTTGGATTGTACTAATATGGGTCAAATATTTGTTTATTTGTGTCTGCATGCTGATAACTTCTGGATCAAGTGAGAACTTCCGAAGCTTTGAATAAGTTGTTCCGAGGTGGTATTAACTTTGAGCATGCATGCATCAAATAAGTATGTTTAGTTTTGTGCAGCTATAAGTTAATGCATTTAAGAAAACTTGTTAAAAAAAAGATAATCGCGTATGCTGATGCAATTGGAAAAGGATTGTGTCATACATGAATAAAACATATTTAAAATTGACATGAGCATTTTTATGACACTTTCATTATGAACTCCCCATGGTTCATGGTTGCAGTGTGTTACCGCAGCTTCGAGTTTCGGATATTATACTACATACCATTTAACACGTTGAATGGCGATGAAACAAACCGATGAAACATATCTGCATTTTTTAAATTTATTTCTTAAGATCTTTATACTGTAGTACCTACATAGAACGGTATATGAGGCATATTCAACAGCAATTTTTTTATTAATTGCAATTTACCAAAAATGGCATGATCCATTGCGATAATTTATTACATATTGTTAATAACGTAGTTTCGCCTCCATTTAGCTATTCTGTTTCGGTAGTATTGAACTCTTATGAAATTCAAATAAAAAGCAATAGCTTAAGAATAGACTATACACAATTATAAAAATTCAACCAATTCGTCATGTACTCGGATTTTACGTAAGTTACGATTTTACCAATTGCGCGGAAGATCTATGTGTGAAATAAACGATTTGTAATTTCGCTGAACATGACATCTTGATTGTGACGGATTGAGGTATTTCCAGAAGGCGTAAATAATATGAATTGCTTAACAATTTTGTTAATAGAGAATTAATGAAGACTTAGCTAACTGTGCGTTTTGTTTGGTTTAGTCTTTATAATAAAACTATTAAGAGGTGTACTTATATTCAGTGAACTTTTAAATAAAACAAACTCCTGTTTGCAGTTTTGATAAAACTGTGCGGGAATTTCTCAAGTAGCGAAAAACAGCGAACATAATAATTGCTATATCTTGACATGAATATTTATATGTTTGCTCGGGAAGTGTAATGAATTGTCGGAAGTTACAAATAATATGATTTTTTTTTTTAAAGGAAATTGAACCTTACATGAAACATTTACACAAATGTAAAATATATGAAAAGAGGTCTAGTAGTATTTAAATTGCACTAGGATATCTTTTAACCTACTTTAAACTAAACACCGCATGGTGCGGCTATTTAAGCGTTCGTTAAGCTCAATGAATAGCAATAAGTCTTATCACAAAAGCTATTGTGAATGTTTGCATGTAAATGGAACACATTGGAAAGGTCTTATAACCAAATTGCTATCGAGTTTATAACGTACTAGTGATACACTTGCCGTTTCTCATTCTTGTAAATACTCCAGGGGCGTAGCTTCCTTTAGGCACTAAAGGCACGTGCCTATACATTTTTTCCAGAGATGAAAAATTAAAATATGCAAAAAATGCAATAAAAACACGATGGGGTGGGGGTGAGGGGATCTTTCTTGGCTGCGTTGATACTTCATTGTTTTACGAGTCGATTACGTCAATGTGAAATGAATTTCATGAAACGCACACTTATTTTACAATTATTTTGTAGAATCAGGGTTTAGCTGAAGTTAGTTGTTTGTAGCCACATACATGTATAAACAATCCTGGCCCAAATAATCGCTTACAGCGTCATTTTGTAGATTCCGCCAATTTAGCCTATACATATTTTGAACCCAAGCTACGCCCCTGTACACATTGTTACAAACACTGATTGAGGCTTACACATACCTATACGGTCCGCTATATAAATCTTAAAGCACTTACACAGTGTTAAAAGTAAAACTAAACATTTGAGTTCAATTTAGAAACAACAAACATATCAAATAAAGCATCATGAGTAAAATAAACTGCAAACCATACCCATACAATTAGTGGTATTTGAACAGTTTTAAAACCAGTTCTGTGTTTACATTTATTACACTACGAAACCAGCCGATGTTCCTGTGACTTGTGTATAATATCATGCATATCGCCGAATGCAAAGGTGAATAATCGGATGTCCATCGCTTTGCCACTATAATCGGCAAGTAAATAAAAGTTGATACCATTAGTTTCTTCTACTGCCAACTGAGCTGTAGTTCATCATCGTTTATAGCTTCGTTATATTTAGAACTGCTAATGATTTAGTTTTATTTCAAATTGTTTACATGTAGTCATAATTTACCTTTCTTTGAATATTAATCTTTTGCTTTTCCTAGGTAGTCTGCGGTGTTGCCCCGATGAAAGCATACGCATATTATTTTACTTCTGTGGTCCAGTTAAATCGGTAATTATTTTTCAAACCACAGGTCTGAAATGACTTGTGTTTTGTATTTGTTATGTGTTTTTGTGATGTGCTGTGTAATTTTTTGGACAAGACAAGACAAATATTTATTAAGACTTGTACAGTGTACATCGTCTAAACACTAAAATGTTTTACATACATACATTTGGTTACGTTATAATGAATACAATAATAACAAATACAATCAAATTAACAATCATGTACATATATATTTTGTGGTAAAGGCTTAATATAAATAAGTATAATGTACATTCGTAATTTCTATGGGAGATAACTACTTATAGTTATGTCACAACATTAAGACAATTATTTCTTATAATTAGTGCTTCTTTTACAAATTTTGCTAAGTTAATACGTTCGCGTGTATTAGTTGTATTTAACAATTGGTGGAATTTGTAAACAGAAGGTCTATTGTAATAACATTGCTTTAAATAGTTTCGCCTAAGAACAGAGTATGAAGAACATTTACAGACAAAGTGAAACTCATCTTCCACATCTAATTCATTGCAACAAAGACAATAGCGTTCGTTTCTTGGGATATTCTGACCAGCATATCTTCCAGTTTGAATTCTCAGTGGCAGAGCCGAAGTTCTAAGCTTTGTGACATAATGTCTTAGTTTTTTAGGTAGCAAATCTAAATAGTATTCATAATTGAAAATAGGCTTAAATACACGATACATATCTAAAACAGAACTATTAACAACAGATCTAAACCACTCTTGTTTATATGTATCAATTACAACATTTTTAAAGTGCGTTATAAATGTATTAACATCAACAGAGCTTGGATTATTAAATACGTAAGACAAACCGTAATTGTCTAACAGCTTTTTAAGATTTAAAACCCAGTTTGAACGTCCGTTGTGGCAATCGTGTAAAGCTTGCAAATATATGGATTTTATAATAATATTTTCAGTTTGGGTAATTTTAAACCAGTATTTAACAATCCTTACGTATCGATGAACAAAAAGTGGGTATCTACCTAATTCGCCATAGACTGTAGCATTACAAACATTTTGTTTAACGTTTAATAGTCGTTTACAGAACTTTAAGTGCACCCTTTCCAATTCTTTTGACTTTGTATTACCCCATACCTCACATGTGTAATTCAAAATAGACCCAACAAAAGCATCGAACAGTTGGCATTGTGTTTTGGGCTTAAGGTCAAAGTCTTTACATTTGTTAAATAAGTTATTCATTGCTTTTAGTGCTTTACCACATAAATGTTCTTGGTTCAAATTAAAATTTCCAGTATAATTAAAAACAGTTCCCAAATAGTTGAAATCGTTTACTACTTCAATTTGCTGACCGTCATATGTCCATTTTTCAGATGGCAATAGTCTTCCTCGTTTGCGGAACACCATTATTTTAGTTTTATTAGTATTTACCTTTAATCCCCAACAATTACAATAATTAGATAAAAGATTTAAATGGTTTTGCACTTCTTCTGGAGATTTACCTATGATTGCCATATCGTCGGCAAATAGTAACAATATCAGTACAATATCATCAATACTTAAACCGGAAGTAGCCTCATTCTGCAAAAATAGTTCTAAATCCTCTATAAATAAAGAAAATAACAATGGGGACATAACTCCGCCTTGGCGTAGACTTACCGCATAATTAAAATATTCTGAATATGATGAACAATGCTTAACACATGACTTAACATTTTGGTACATATTTTTTATTATTCTTAATAATTTACCTTCAATGCCACATTTGAACATTTTTAGCCACAATGCATTTCTATATACAGTATCAAAACATTTCATCATATCAACGTAAATGACATATAATCTTTTATTTTCGTTAACATATTTTTGAACTAAGGACATAAGGATGTATATTGCGTCAATTGTTGAGCGCCCTTTTCTAAATCCGAATTGGGCATCCGAAATGATGTTAAAATTATTACAAAACGTTTCTAATCTACTATTAATAACTGAAGTAAATAGCTTAGATAAACAACTAAGTAGGGTAATTCCTCTATAATTATTAACATTTGTAGTATCGCCTTTCTTATGTAATGGGATTATAATACCTTCCGTCCATTTCTCAGGATAATGAGCAGAGTTCAATACCGCATTAAACAAATCGCATATATGCAAAGCTAAAATATCAATACATTCAATTAAATATTCGTTCAAAATACAATCACTTCCATGGGCTTTATTACGCTTTAACAGTTTAACTGAAGCTTTTATCTCGTCAACGGTAAAAGGCTGATCTAATTCAGGGAAACTTGAATTTGGTAAATCAAAATTATGTGTTGAACAAAAAGTTTCGGCATCATCGTTTACACAATCAAACAAACCACTACTTATATTAGAGAAAAAATTGCTAAAGTCTTCTAATGAAATATTATCAATTTTCGTTTTAGTATTTGATCTAAAATATTTCCAAAAATCTCTGGGTCTATGATTTTTTAATCCTTCGATTTCATTAACCTTACTTCTCAAATATGTCTTTTTCTTCGTATTTATTAATTTTTTATACTCTTTTTTATAATGCAGCAATTGAATTCTATTATTGTCCGACTTATCACAATTAAAAATATTCAACAAAGATCCATAATGAGCATGTGCCATTTTACATTCAACATCAAACCAATCTGCATGCTTAACAGCGCTACATTCTTCAAATTTCGGTTTGTTAGAAATAAAGTGTTCCTTTGAAAATAAAGGATCAGCAACATTGCGAATAACATCAGTGAATTTATTTAATGCAATATTCAGAGAATCACTGCTTGTACAATCAATATCATCAATAATTCTGTTAAATAAAGGTAGGCTACAAATAATGCCTGATCTAAACTGGTTACGCAACGATTCGACCCATTAAACTTAGTCTCTGTAAACGACAAAGGATCAACAATTTTATTGTTACAATATACAGAAAATGATAAAGGTGCGTGGTCACTGAACTCGTTAAAATCGTGTATAATAAAATCTTTAATAAGTGTGAAATTTCGTTCGAGACAAAGCAAATAATCTATTGTTGATAAACCGTTATGAGAAAAGTACGTAAATTTACTCGTATCTCCTTCTCTACCATTCACAACACGATAATTTGAGGATTTACACAAATCAAGCAGTTTGATTCCGTGGTTATTGTGAGATCTATCAACTGTAATTTTTTGGCAATTGGTCACTTGCCATAAATAAAGGACCTCGGGCTGCTAATAAGAGTTCTCCACTGCTGTCGCCACTGGAGTTTCGCTTGTATATATTGACATGTTAATGTTGCGGCATATGATATTTTTTATGCGGTTAACAAGCGGTTATCTAAGAATGTCTATACTTGTATGGTGTAATCTTAAGGCTTGTGTGTTATCATTATAATTTGTCTTGCTGAAAATTGCAACGTGTGAAAATCACTATATTGACACCTATTAAGTGCATTATCATAATAACCTGTATACATTGTGATCAACACAAGACTTAAAGAATTTCATAAAACCATAAAATGCAATCATGCTTATTGCTGCGGTTTTATGCGATTATATGCGGTTTCCTTCGTGTTATCAGAGTAGTTATCTACTTACGAGATGATGACACCGCAAGTAGGAAAGGTTGTGCCTGTTTGTAGTTTATTGCATTTTGTGGAGGATGGTGGCATATTAAAATCGCATTTATCATTTATCAAATGCAGCATCGTTATCAACTGCAGACGTGTTAGCAACCATATTCTCAGAAAACAAACACATATGATGTGTCCGTGTGATGCGGTTAACGCCAGGCTATCTAAGCGTATGCTTTTGTAGGATGGAGTTTGGTTGTTCGCAGTTTAGCGCGTTTTGCTTAAGATGGTAACATATTAAAATCACCTTAATCACTTAATTAGGGAAAGCACAATCCTCATCATCTGCAGAAATGTTAGCTGCAACACACTTACTAAAACAAACCGTATACATGTAATCATGAACATAGGCTATGGTTATAGGACAGATTTGGTCGAAGTTTATTGTATATCTCTTCACCATCATCGTCGTCATCTTTATCTTCGTCGTTGTTGTCATCATCATCATCAAAATGATCATCATCATCATCACCATCAACATCGTCATGGTTATCATCATCTACGACGTCCACATCATCATCATACCTATCACCATCATCCTTATCAACATCATCATCCTTATTATCATCATCTTTGTCATCTACGTTATCATCATCATCACCATCATTATCCACATCATCAATACAAGTAAATACGGCATTAATGACAGTGAAGTTTAATAATAAAATATACGTGCGTCAAAATACGATTATTATGGCAAATTTCAAAAATGGCTACTTATTTTCATTTCTTAGCACCTAGCGCGCATAATTATGCAAGGAAATGCAATAACTAAGCCGGAATTTAAGAACTGTTATTTATTTAATATAAACAACAACTTATTCCTTAAATTAAAAGCATACGAGTTGTTAGGCCGATTAGACAACTAAGATCCCCGGGGTTGAAAATATCCAATGTAATACGGACATTCACACGCATTTACATTAAAATAACCGATTGTGTATTCCCATGGCTCTTTTGTTGTAAGTGGTGAAACATTTTGACAGTCCTAATTACTACACGTATATCAGACCAAATGCCCCGAGGGTATTACAACATAGTGTATTCACTATAAACTGAATAGCATATCCTCGAGTTCACGTCCTTATACGTTATTCGTGATTATAGAATAACGCGCAGTTAGTGTGCAAATTATTATTCCTCTTCCTTTTATGGCGACTTTTAAGTTTAAGAAAAACACGGGTTGTTGGGTGTTTGTTGTTAACATATAATAATTACATGTGGTCATAAACATACTTGTTTGCGCATAAATGCTACCGATGTACAATTTGCCAGAATACTATTACTTTATTATAATAACAAAACGCCGTTCTTATGACATTTAATGTGAGAGAAAACTGTATTGTGATGGCAATTTTATATAACGATTTATTAAACATTTGGTCTAAATGGTTCTAAAAAGTATATATTCTGGTATGTCGAACTTCGGACTTCTCGAAGTCATTTGTGAACCCCGGCGACTTCGAAATAACAAATTAATATTTGTATTTGTGTGACGGATCATATCTGCCACTTTATATTGACAATGTGATTTTATGAACGATTTTTGAAATCAATCAATATGCAATGCGTGTCTATACGTAAATAATTGTATGAGTTTGTGAATGATTTGCTGCGAAATATATATGCAATGTCAAATGCCGCAATCCATGTATTTAAACTGACAAATGTGTGAACATTTAAAACATCAAATTACGATTGATAACGTTTCTAGACCACCGAAAAACAAGGATTAAAGCAGATATATATTTTATACAATCTTCACGCTGTCATTGACGAAATAACACCTGTGGGATAAACTTAGCTGTATCCCACACTGTGGAAATATGCTTGTCGCGTGCACGGTCCACGTTTTCACAATACAGTCGCATTGTTTACTAGGCCGATCGCATTTATTGGTCAGTCATTTAAAGATAGTTTACATACATTGCATTTAAATACATGTATTGAAAATGCAAACATGTTTTCCGAAACAATCAGATAAAAATTGCAGTCACACATATTTTTTCGTTTCAGAGTTTTTCAAAACGAGCAGAAAGGCCATTGTCATTTATTGTGTATTTTTCTAATTTCTAATTACGCAAGTGTGTCTGTGTTGACTTTGAATGTCATTTTCATTGTGAAAGTTACTGTTCGATTATGTGTTGTACTAATACAAAAACATATACAAAAACAGCCTAAGGTTTATTTGCTGTATCTATGGAATCTTTCGACTACTTCTTTAGTACAATACGTACTTTTATATTCAATACTAGCAAAATCAGTTACACTAACAGTTTACAAATGCCACGGTTTGTTAAAAATTGTTAAACATTTGATTTATATAGTTTTGAAGAAAAGACATGATGTGATAAATATATTACTAGGATTAGAAGTTTATCTTGCTCGGCTCGACCATCGGAAGCGCTCGCCAAGGCTCGTACTTCTGGTGTTCTAAGCCTCGCAAGATAAACGTCTCTATATTCAACACTAACCTAGTATTTTCGATATATTTTGTGCTTTAGTTTAAATGTCAATATAAAACCTTTAACATACATTTTCGCTAGTTTATAGCTTATTTTAGTTCAGTCATAAGTTACATAAAACAAAAGTAAATTATATATCTTTAGTTTGACATTATATAAATAAATATGTTTACATAAAATATACCTAAATTACATTAATTAACGTTGCCGACATTTTTAAGACGCTCTTTTGTTAAAAATAAGAGTCCAATCGTATCAAAATATACGTATAATTGTATAATAATAAATTATGTAGTAAACCCTCTGAGCATACATTTTTTATATCAAATACAAAGTGGTCGGAAACTATGTGAAATTAAGACATCACCATTTAGCGTGGCATAAATTATCAGCATCCAACAACTTGTAAGCAAGCTACCGAAAGGCAATTCAATAAACAGATACCTGTCCTATTGTCTATGTTCTATATGAAGCTATCTAACCCGTTACAAAAGGTGTGAATTATCGTTGATGCCTTGTTTTTCAAATAGCTATTTTAAACCTTCAAATGTATATATGCTTTACTACAGAATATATGCAAAAGCTTATGTTAGTTCAGTTATAATTCAGTGATGTGTATGTATAGTTTTTGAACATGTTTATTACAGTATAAATACACATGTTAAAAAGTTTTACATAGAAATATGTCGGAAATTTTGAAATTCCTTATAACGCTTTTGATATCGTTAATGCGATATATTAAGAGATGCATATAATACGACTTAAACTTATTTATTTTAACGTGCAACCATAATGTGTTTAGATAGTTTTATCAACCCACGGGACCTGAAACTATGTTTTAATTAAGACATTACAATTGGTCGTTGGTGGTGACATAAACGACATGTTACAACAGCCAAAACAATACTACAAATTGTTTCTAAGCCACCCGACGGCATTTAAGTAATAGTATACTTGATATATTGTCAATTTACAATGTGAAGCTTTCTAACGCGTTAATAAACGTATGATTCACGCCTTCGACAAAATTTGGTTGTAAGGCCAGAAATTGTTTATTTGTACATTTTACTTTTTTAGCATGTCCTAATGGACGGCGGAACTAAATAAAAAAATACAAATAAAATATATACTAAACACACTTCTTCGCAATACACATGACAATAACGATTATATACTAACAGAAAAAAGGAAACTGGACATGTTTTCAATGTGTATTTTGTATATGTTGTTAGATATTAATATAGATGAATATGGTGTCAAAATTAAGGTTATCAATTGAACTAACCAATAATTATAATGCCCTTAAAAATTGATCAATCACGAAAAAGTAAACGGTGGTGTTAAATCTTTGCAAACATCAAACACAAGGATCATGGTCGTCTTTGCAACTTTTAAAATCACTAATGTTTCGTTGGGATGACGTTAACGTTTTAATGTTGGTCAATTTGTAAGGGCATCACCATTATTGATTGGCTTAATGTATATCCTAAATGTTGATTCCAAATTCATCCATATTTAAATCTCACAACATATTAAAATACGCAGTGAAAACCTGTCCGGTTTCTTTTTTTCTATTAGTTTATTTCAATACAACGTTTGATGTTAACATGGGTATAAAATCAATATGATTTACGTTGAATTATTATATATGTTTCAATGTGTTTTTACATTATGCAAGAGTGAGTTGAAAACTTTTAAAATGCATAAATAATACGGCATTAAAACACACTTTTTGCAAAGTGTTTGGTTTATTGTATTTATAATATTGGTTTTGTTTTATTTTTATGTATATTAAAAAATCAGATCGGCGGATCCAAGAAACGTAAAACAAACAAACTCTGACCACACTTTAGTAGTGTAATGATAGATACATGATCAGCTTCATAATTGTCAACATGAGACTAAAGCAACCATCACTGCAGTCCCATAAAAGACTGACCATTTATCAATTGACTTTACGCTAGAGGCTTTATAACTTAGCCGACTTAGGCCCAACTTCGACAAACACCGGTGACAATATGAACATGTTTTTACAAGACATCTCCGCTAACGATTAAAGCGTAGCTTTCTGGATGGTTAAGCAAATGTTCAATACAATCTAGTCGTAAGGATAATTAATTGCCCGATAAAGACAAACATATCTATGGAAGAACTCGTGTGTACATTGACCGTACGAAAAGATTTGATTGACAATTCATCTTCGTCATCCAGCATGCCAGGGTTGCATTGTTGTAAGTATAAGATATAAGAATACTGAAGCTCCAGAGAAAACACAAGGAGCGAAACCCTTATTCCTTTATTGAAGGCAAGTGACCATTTGCCTATACAATACAGGACAATTTGCACAACATAACACAAAACAGAAAACTAAAACTGGGGTCACCGCCTGGCAAAGCTTTGTGGGTTTTAACCGTTTAAAGGCATCCTGAACCTCACACAAAGCCCAGAATTGATCACTATACACACGTTTGTAAAAACAATTTAACTTCATAGCGTTGCAATTCAAATTAAATAGTAATACAAGAGATAATGAATGCCCACATTTCGCGTTTGTATAATTTATTTGAAAGCGAAGATGCGAAATTAAGTTCGCAGAGTTGCATCTTTGATGTCTTGTTAATAGCGAAATTAATATTTCATTACACTATAATTTCGGACAACACATGTTAATTCTTACGCTTAATGATTTAAGTTAATAAAAACACAAGTTTTGAGAAGTATGCCTTGGGCAATCATTTTACTAAACTTCCGTCTATAACACTTGCTGGTACACATACTCCTACAAAACATGTTGCGACAAGTGCAATAAACCACTGCAATAGTATTCTAAGCTTATGTCAACATTGAAATTACCTATACAACTTTGCATTACTTTTTCTTGCATAAACTGTATATTTCATTGAAAAATAGAAGTTAAATTAGGTCGCATTTTTCTTGAACCCGGTATTCCGGATTTAAAAATACCGCGGATTTCCCCAATACAAGCAACTGAGTCAAGTGTGTGCATGCGCGACTCGACAAAACTTAACTGTCACATGGTTATCCTCAATATAAACGGCGCTATTTGTAAATTACTCGATGTGTTATAGCGTCTGCAGACTCTATAGATTTTAGGACGATAAAAAGGACGAAAAATATATAAAATTATAGATTTTCAGGTAAATAAAAATTAAGTATCTATTTTTAATACGCATGTATTTTTGATAATTTTCTTTGTTTTGTTTTTTTTACGATTTAACTATCTGGAGTTTAGTTCCTTTAAAATGTCAGTTGCAAAACATGGAAATGTCAAACGCGTATTTCAATTTATATGCCAGGGTAATGTCCCTTTCATTTAGGGCACTGTATTTATTTTTGAAATAGTGAGCATTTATAGATTCTTTATAAACAGGAAAAAAAATTAATATAGTACAAACGTTTATTCAAATAAATGAGGACTTGTACTATTTTCATAAATTTTTAATAACCATGTTGTACTATTTTTGTTATTGTTCTTATATATACTGAAAATTACGTTAAAACTTGATTATGTGTGGAGAGTATGTATTCCTAGATATCGATATGCAAAATCAGCATGATATATTCCTTTATTTTTCCATTTGTTAAAGCCGCACAACAGGTGAAAATGGCGAAATTCAGATTCTGCAATACAACGTTTATCTTATTGTCTGTCTTACCATGTGTTTACGTTAGTATATACCCTACGTCAGAAACATTTGTTTGTTGTTGTTTTTTGGATACTGTTTATTTCAAAACACTGATCCTCTACGGTCACGGTTAGGAGACTCACCGGACAACCTCATTTCGAGGTGATAAGAACATTTCCGGTGGTGACTTCCGGACATTTTCTTAACACCTCGAAATGATGTGGTCCGGTGAGTCTCCTTACCGTGAAGAAAAACCTTTTACAAACGCTAGGTTTTTAAAGTGCCGAGTAATGATTATATTTCAATTCTATATTTAAGGGACTCTGCCACCGAAAAAATTGCGTCCAATGACACTATTATTGATATTATCTGATAGAAATGCGCTAAGCAGCGACATGTGTTATAAATAAATACATAAATAAAATAATATACAATAAGTTATTTAATAATAAAAAAATAGCAAAAAAGTCTAAAAAAGTAAAACCCCAAGTGGGATTAAAACTCAAGACTAAGAAGCCACACGTAGAAATGACAGTAGGCAGCGGTTTTACCAACTGCGCTATCAAGCTTGATAAAGAGTCGTGTGTAAACTTTGGTTATACAAAATACTCACAATTCTGAGGTCAAAATGTAAACACAAAAAGGGCCAAACAAACACGACCCATATTATAAATGGATTTTTACCTCAGAATGCGCACATTCTTTCTCCCATTTTCTATACCGTGTGTAAACCGGTATTATATGCCGGAATTAATATAAAAACTGTTTACAAACACTAGCTTGATTAACTGTCAAATTTCGTGGCAATGCGAATTAAATGCGACCATTCAACGTTAACATTCTGCGAGCTGCACGATATTCTACATACAACACGAGGAACTTCGGCTAGTTTCGTATTGTTGAAAATGTAAACACCAAACTGAACTTTCAACTCTTCAAAATTTATTTATTTTATGAAAATGTGTATTAGTGTTTTGCTCAAAATGCAATTGTGTGCATGTTTGTTATCTGAATATTATTTTGTATTGTTTAGTTTAACGAGTATCACCTTGTTAGTGCTTTAAACAAACGTCATATTTGTTTTATTTAAACATGTGTGACTGAACTTTATATAAATTCATATTTCACATAAAGGTATTCATCGTAAATTGATCGTGTTTATTATGCTTAACGATGTCATGTTAATGACACATCGTATTGAAATTATGCGAATTCCGTTATGTTGTGGTTTTTGTTATATTTTATAAATATATTGAGATTTTGAGATAAAGCGAAAATATTATGACATATCATGGCTTTTTGTAAACAAACGATGTAAGACAGAAGAGTGCAATGTCCCGTTTATCTATCAAATTTGTATAAATGAACAAGCATTTAGGCATACATAATATATATAGCTTTATCTCGTCCATTTTCTGGAGGTGTACACATAAGATACATACATTAACATGGGGAACAGAAACATGCTAACAACTGTATAATAATACACTTTAAGTGAAGTATATTCACAGTCCGTTATCGTCATTGTAGCACATGAACCAGCAGCAAAGCCACATGTAATTCGTTGAACAATAAAATAGTTTGATCTTAAGGGTTATTTAAAAGCAAACGTTCTTACGATGACAATGCGTGTATGCGATATGCGTTATGTCCTATTTACTAAAGTTTCATCGAAAGCGAAAATAGAATCTACTGTTTAAGGATCAACAAAAGTCATATCATCGTCTAAACACGTTCGTAACTGCCGTTAACGCGTCGATTGGCGAGTTTTATAAAGTTAAATTTGGTATCAGTTACTGCACAATTTAGCACATTAGGTATAGCGCTACATCTAGTACGTTGGTCAGGTCGTCGTCGATTTCTCCAAGAATGTACTGTACAAATGTCTGATTTGGAATAACGACGAGTAGATCGTAAATGGGAGGGGGGGGCGGGGGGGGGGCACCAAACGTTTTAACACGATCCATTAACGTGCGAAGTTTTACAAAGTGGTCACTGTAGTCGCACTTGAACTACAGGTACTGGAGTTCACGGTCGCACAGTCGATGACAGCTGCGGCACCCCGTCGACTACTCTGGTGGCTGCTGACAGCATAGACACGCCAGAAATTTCATGAGGGTCAAACATTTGGGACGGGCTCTTGCAACTGACCCCAAACTGGATAGGCTCAACTGCGGATGGACTTGTCAGAGCACGAGTCCATTCTTTCCCCACGGTCGCTTCGTGGTTGTAGACGGCTGTCTGGCACGTTCGACTCAAGGAGTATTTGCTCGGGAAGATAGCATTTCTGAAATTTGACAAGTACGAATGAAGCCCGTACTTTCCAAGAATACGCAGTATATCAGGAACGAATCGTAGTTTTGACGATGCACAGTACTTTTGATAAAACGTCTAATTCTGATCTAGTGAGGTAGTGTAGACCCTGGCCTCTCTTCAAGCAGATATGATGGGCCACTTCTAGTTGATGGCTATCGAAACTTGTTAGACTATTCAAAAATTTGAAAACAAACACTGCCCTCGGTAAGACACACGTATAATAAAGCTTCATTTCCGCAACGGGTTCGGACCTGCTGGACAGGATACTTTTCCCGTTAGTGATAGGAAAGTGCCCCGTGTTTTGCCGTTTAGGGCGTCAACGTCGTGTGAATGTTTTTCTATTCAAGGTTTCCATGTTTCCGAGATATTTGTACACACCAGCCTCTGTGATAATCGTGTGTCCGTACTTTGGCGGCGGGGGAAGTGGATCCGAGGGCTTTTCTCCTGCTCAAGACCGAAGACCCATATTTTGATGGATTGTACAGGTAGCGTAAAGTGTTTACATATCTGTAGTAAATGTTTAGCAGCTTATTCAAACCACGAAGAGAGGTGGATAGTAGGCATATGCCGTCGCATGGGTTGGAGAGCTTAGCTTTAAGTCGCCGATCTCTAGTTCGTGTCGAACAGCTTGCAGCTTGTCCAGCAGAGCGTTGACGTACTTGTTATAAAACTGCGCGTAGATACACTTCCTTGCCGAGTCCCCCTGCTCTATATGTAAGGATTCTGATAGATAGCCATTCTGCAAGACACGGCTGGACGAGCCTCGGGGTGATTTACTAATCAATCGGGTAGTTTTTTCGCGGACTCCTAGGTGATGCAGTGTGTACAGCAGTCCATCGATGCAGACCATGTCGAACGCGGATATCGCTTCCATGTTGAAGACGTTGAGCGTGCTGCCACGTTCACAACAATAGTCACGAGCTTCTTGCGATATAAATGTCATATTGTTTTGAAAGCCGTGATGTAATTTGTTCAATTTTGATACGATATTGCTGCTTTCAATGCGTTTTATGAGGCGTTTTGCAAACAAATTTGGATATGACGGGGAGCAACGAAATGACTCTGTAGCTAAATGGCTCAGTGTACGGTTGCCAATTACGTTTATATAGAGTCACTGTTAGTCAATTTTTAAAGCATTTGGGCAGTGAATCTGCACTAATTATGGCATTACAAAAGTTTGATATGCATACTGTCAGTAATGGTCCTCTATTTTTCATGTGCTCATAGGTTATGTTGTCGAACGATGCACTTTTATTGTTTGTCAGCTCACGTATTAGTGTTCGTAGTTCCGCATCACAAGTTCTGTGCAGTAGAGTGTCACGTGGTTGGTAGGAGACACCAGGTGAACGGTAGGTTAACAGTTCAGTTGCAACATTTTACGTTTTACAAAACAAGGATAACAATTGAATTGTGTTAATGACGATAATGTGGAAATCACTGTCTTTATATTTGCATACACTATTTTCTGATCGCAAGGCACATATGCATTAAATTATAATCAAATGATACTTGTGTACAGATGATACATGCGTACAGATACATGCGTACAGATGATATATGCGTACAAATGATACATGCGTACAGATGATACATGCGTACAGATGCATTGCATTTCAAATGTGTAATAAAACACGATACAAATGTATGGTGATATTGCAATATAATTTAAACTATTACTGTGGAATCACTAATTTTCGCGGTGGTCTAATTTTCGCGCCTTTTGCGCTCCCGCCATTGCGCGATTTTAAGACCACCGTGGATATTTACCAATTTCGTAGTGTAGCAACACCGTAGGAGCTTACACGTTCTTTCAAATATACGACAAGACAAGGCATGCGTTGTATTCAAGATAAGTACAAGGTACATAATCTACAAAAAAAAATCGTAAATACATTCGATCAGCGGTCAATACGTTCGGAGTATGTTTTGAATAGGATTCAAAAGAAAACATATCTATTTAAAGACATTGCATCATTTCCAGGTAAGTAACATACATATACATGTATATTACACAGTAACTTATTGTCTTATTTCTAGTGCGTATTTTATATCTTTTGCAACACTTTTAAGTACATCAGAGTTAACAGATCCCATAAGTGAATTAAATGTATAGACTGATGGTCTATCGTAAAATCGTTTATTAAGAAATTGTCGCCTTACGGTTGAGTAACATGGAAAATGCATATAAAATGATAGACATCTTGTAAATCACGACTACCGCAATACAAACAATATATTTCGTTTCTTTGAATATTACCAAATGCATAGCGACGGTAATGTTTCGTAAATATATGCATATAGGCCTTTATGTTACGATGCGAATGCTTTTAAGGAACGTTTTTAAATGTTTTCTTCATCGGTTTCATGCTGATTAATGAATGCATATTTTTCTTTTAAATTCAATTGTGTGCGTTTTCGTACATTTAAATGCTGTCATACACTGCAGATCCGTTATATCGCGATTCGCGGGGTCCATGTATATAAATATGTATATACATGTATACGCTATAGCCCATTTTCGTGACCTAAAAACATAAACGTCATTAACTTGCCTTTTTCATTGTTGTAATTAATTTCAAATCGCGTATAATCAATACGAAATCCGAAACGCCTTTCCGAATATTACTGTTAACATGATGTAAACACGAATTCCATTTTACAATTAAACTGCGCAGGTGTTTCAAAAAAAAGCCTGAGAAAATTATGCCGACATGTACAACGTCACGTCATCCGCATGGAACGCGTGGGTACATTGATAGCAATAAAAACACTTTGTAGCACAGAGAATATTGAGATCTTTACTTTTGTATAACAATTTCGTAACGCCTAACAACACAATTGTATTTCTATAACACAGTTACGCAAGGCATGATTTTGAACTCTCGTAATACTACGAGTAAAAGGAACATGAAGATGTTACTTTTGACAAGTTGATATTTTGAGTAAAGAATTAGCTCCCGCAATGTGTAGCCGTGAAGAGTATTTAAATTGGCACTTAATTGACAACAAAGTGTCAGTTTGACATAACGTGATATATTGTATATATTGTCTGCGACCACTGTTGTCAATTAAGAGCCTAATCCGTCACTAATATACGCGTTTATTGCGACAATCAAGCTGTCACAATTGGATCCTTTATTAGCGTTCTGTCCGGTTGGTCGTTTTATTGTCTAATTGACACATATATACTTTGTGTAAAACCCAATTCTTGTATGTTTGTTGTAGGTTTTTTTGTAGTTTTTTTTTTCAAGATCGCGGTTGCGCGAATTTAAGACCGTGCGAATGTCCGCGGTCGCAAGTGCGGGAAATTTGTACCCCGCGAATTCAAGTGATTGCACAGTATGGGTTATAATTACCAAGCTAATATTATATTGTAGATATAGTAAATATAAATTACTAGTAAGTGAAACTGCAGCTGCGTCAGCAATGGATAACTCTTTTTGGCAGCACGAGGTCCTTTATTTATGACAAATAAAACATATTAAATATTTAACAAAAACTAGTCAATTAAGGAATCGCCGGAGCTCGAACATACGACCTTCGGGATCCAAAATTTGACGTACTAACCACTCAGCCATTTTACACACATCTTAGTGTATTTTAAACGCCAAGCACACGGCACGCGTGTTTTCCAACATGCCGACGAAAAGTGTTACAAAAGTTTGATAATTTTATCCATTTCAATAACTGATAACCCATAAATGACTGCGCCTCTCGTGTGATACGTCATCACACAAGCCACTCGACTAATACACACTCATGGAATAATTGACTAGCGTAATATTCCGTATTTATTGAGGTCTAGTTATATATTCTTGAAATTATCCTAAATTTAATCTTAAACTGAATATGTTGCATCATTCAATGTCAGTCCCTTTGTAGTCCAAAGAATTTCGTTTAATTAACGATGCAACATGAATCATGTTAATGCACATTAAAGTTGATATATGGAAACACCATAAATAAAATTAAGTGTAATTTCTTACTGAAGTCACTTTTGTTTTGAGGAGAATAGTTAGGTTAAAGTGTGTTCATTATCATTTATACCAATTATTTTGAAGAAAAAAAACAGATAAAAATAACAAAAGCACACAGAAAACCCATAAAAATGACGAAGGATAAACTTCAGTATAGAAGTAATCAACAAGTACTAGACTAAGTGTTGAGTTTATTAGTGTTGTGCAACCTAAACCATCTGTCAAGTCAACGTGTATACATGTATTTGAGTTTTTGCCTGTACAGATGAAAACATCATCATCATCATCATTATCATCTGCGGTATCACCACCTTCATCTTCTATATCCTCCGTCTCCTCCTCATCATCATCATCGGTAGCTGCAGCACCACTACCACCACTAACATTATCTTTATGATCATCATGACGATCATCGTCGTAATCGTTTGCAGCAGCCGCATCAACATCGCATAGTCTTGGATGCAATATGCATACTCTGCATCCGTGATGATTACAGAAATACGATATGCCTGTTTAAAATGCACCACACACACGTCGTGTTCAAATAACATTAAAACATACTCTTCGTGCACGATTGAAATTTAACAAAAAATTATTTGTTTAGCAATTGTTGACACATCTTGTGTGCGTATTTTGAAGTGTATTAGGACCTTCCGCGCAGAACCAGCGTCATGTGAGGACCCGGAATGTGTCCCAGCATTCCTACCTAATTTACTCACAAGTGTCTCATCGAAGTTGAAATGAATTATGTACCAAAGCTTCAATGTCCAGCTACTTGTCATTTACTGGAATATCTTTAATTTTGGTGTGGTCTTGTGCTCTGGGTGAAACCGGAGTACCCCGCGCAAATGTCACCTCTCCGGTATGGTGACCACCAAAAATACTCACATGCGTCGGGATCTGGAATTGAACCCCAACCACTACGATAGCCGGACCGCCATCGACATCTCTTACAAGCATGCTGTCTACTTAACATATGTATTACCAAGCGTCCAAACATATGTCCACACTGACAGGCTTTGTTCAGACTAAGCTATCAGCAGAAGCAGCTTCTGAGTTACGCAAATTTAAAAGTACACGAGTGTTGTTCACCATGCAAAAAAGTCTCGACATCTTCTGTCATGACTTCCTCCTTCTGTCATGACTTCCTCCTCCTATTTGTCTTAAGCAAGACTGTCATGGGGATATAAAACCTTTAAGACTGTCCTAGGGATATAAAACCTTTAAGACTGTCCTGGGGATATCAAACCTTTCAGACTGTCCTGCGGATATAAAACCTTTCAGACTGTCCTGGGGATATCAAACCTTTAAGACTGCCCTGGAGATATCAAACCTTTAAGACTGTCCTGGGGATATCAAACCTTTAAGACTGTCCTGGGGATGCAAAAACCTTTAAGACTGTCCTGGGCATATAAAACCTTTAAGACTGTTCTGGGGATATCAAACCTTTAAGACTGTCCTGGGGATATCAAACCTTTAAGACTGTCCTGGGCATATAAAACCTTTAAGACTGTTCTGGGGATATAAAACCTTTAAGACTGTCCTGGGGATATAAAACCTTTAAGTTTTGATTCGTTGTTTTTCTTAAATTGCTGATAGACAAACAATAAAGAAAACATTGGAGCATGAATGATTGACGAGGATATGCATAAACTCATTTAAAATAACTCACCAGAACAAAAAACACATGTTGTGAGTCTTTATTGTTTTCAAAGTCAAGGGAGGGTAATAGCAATTAAAAGCATGGGAATATATATCACTATAACTAAAGAACAACATACATATTTGTGAACTTGAAATAATTTCACTTTAATGTCGTATCGCTGTTTTCCAGTCAACATACATTGCGTCAGCAACATATTGTCAGTATTATGTATACATGTACTCATCTTGATTCGGGTATGGGATCCCGCAACATCTCCTCTGTGTCTGTACGAAACAAAATATAACGCTGACAATTTGTAAAAAAGAGCAGCTGAGATATTAATTAAGATTTGTGCTAATTCTGACCTTGTTGACGTCTTCGTTTTTTTAACGCGTTAAATGTGTTTGTGTGCTTGACTCCTCCGTTATTTCTAGATATTTGTTGATGAAAAATGTACATACATAGCGGTAATATGCTATGACATATGCTGATTAAATTTGAATTGTGTCAGCCTACTGGTTTGTTAATTCTGAATAAATTATACGAACTTTTTGATCATCCCTCGTACGTCTATCCATGTTGTATTCAAATGGATCAAAACGTCAAGCAAACAGCAAAATAATAGCTTAAAGAACGTACAGAACGCGAGTAATTAAACAATAGATAAGACAAGCTTCGTTGATAAGCCTCATATGTATGTATGTACTTCCCTACTTTTTGGTTCAAGAATAACACGTAACGAATAGATATAAATATTCATCAAATTGCGTGATCGTATAAATAAGTCCCTAAACAGATGACAGTAATTGATGGCATAGACTAACACTGTGGTACTAAAAATTGTGTATCATAACTTCTTGACTTGTACCTTAACCATAATATATTAATGAGGCGCGTCGTGGGAAAACCGGCCTTAATGTCCGCACAGTCCGCACAGGCTAATCCAGGATGGCACTTTCCGCTTTTATGGTATTTTCTGTTTCAATGAAGTCTCTTCTAACCATAAATCCACTTTAGGCAGAAAGTGCCGTCCTGGATCAGCCTGTGCGGACTGCACAGGCTGATCCGCGACGACACTTTACGCACATGCATTAAGCCCGGTTTCCTCACGACACGCCTCATTTATACTAACGTGTTTTATCCTACAAACTTAAAATAACATGTCAGAAATAACATAGTTTGATTACGCAACCACAAATCAGAATTACGTTATGAAAATGCATATTGAGTTCAAGGACATTGACCTACTATAGTTCAGTTATATCTTTCGGTCGGAACTTTAATGCTAATTTTTAGAAAGCGACATTGTGTAGTCTTATGACGTAAAAAATCCACTTAACGTCAATACAATCTAATTAAAAATCCACTTAGCGCCAATACAATCTAATTAAAGTCAATGAGTTGGCGTTTGCTTAAAAACAATACAATTTGTTACGTTGAACTCTTTTTGCATGTTACTAGGCATTAATTTTGACATCGTTTTAATATCCCTTTAAATATTCAATAAACATCCGTGCGGTTTGGTGTTACGCAACTCCAATAATATATTCCATCAATTTAGGGAAAAAAATATCAACATGTTTGTTCTGTAGATAAATCCATCGAATGCATAACGATTTGATTGTTACGAAACAAAATGTTTACGATGACCGATTAATTTAGACAGTATTTATATAATACAATAATTCGTTATCTTTGATTGCGATAAGAAAATGCGTTAGCATCTTTGCATTAAACGTTTATGGATTTGTTAAAAGGTAAAAGGGGGAGTTTCACAGTTTTTGGTTGTGACAAATAATTTTGTAAAACCGACCTTTCCCTATTCTATAATACATTTATTGTTTATATTGCAATGTTTGAAAAGCAAATTGCTCGTGCAAAGTTAAAATTTTGACGAATATATGTTATTTTTCGAGAAAGAAATTTTACCTGGTAGACATACCCTTGTATTTTTTTACTTAACAAGGCATACTACATATCAAAATAATTATGTTTTGTAACCAAAACAGCATACAAAAAGGTTTCATATATCTTACAACTTCCTGTTTTAAAATTCCCATTTTAGAGAAATGTTTTTCCAATTCAATACTGTGAAACCGTCTCCCCCCACCCCCCTCCAAATTTTAAACGGCGTGAAAAAACAAACACACTACACATAAATGGGCATATAAATTTATGGACAAGACAAGACAAGAATATTTATTTAGACGTGTACAATGTACATTGTCTTAACACAAACATGCATATTTTAATACAATAAGGTCAAGTAACAACATGTAAAGACATTAAGCATGGAAACGGTTAATTTTATACACATATTCTATTATAGCTTTATACATTCTATAGCATGTAAAGACATTAAGCATGGAAACGGTTAATTTTATACACATATTCTATTATAGCTTTATACATTCTATAGCATCTGGTATGATATAATCCTAATTATATTATACGGCGGTTTACATCATATTATCTATATTATTTAAGATATGTGCACGGATGCCTAAAGCATCCTTGACATATTTAGAAAGTTTAATTAATTCCATTCTATTATTTGATTTTAGAAGTAAGTGGTATTTAAAAACCGATGGCCTATTATAGTAGTATTTATTAATGTACTTCTTTCTAATATTTCCAAAACAAGGACAAATACAGATAAAATGGTATTCATCTTCGATGTCTGTTTGGTTGCAACATATGCAGTAACGTTCTTCCCGTGGAAGACTTTGGCCTCTGTACCTTCCTGTTTGTATTCTTAAAGGTAAAACTGATAACCTAAGTTTGCTAATAAAATATCTACATGTTTTAGGAAGTTTATCTAAATAATTCTCGTATCCAAACGATTGTTTAAATATACAATACATGTCAAGGACTGGACTATTCTGGGCGGATGTTTGCCACTCTTGCTTATAATTGTCAAGTAGCCTACATTTAAATTCGTTTATAAAACTTTGAGCATTTATTGCATTACCAGCAAAAAATATAAATTTATGGAACGCCGGCACTGTCTTATGTCTTACATTGTTATTATATTTATTTTTTATATGATCTAGACATTTCTTTATATGCTGTTGACATTTCTTTATATGCTGTGGCTATTTCTTTATATGATGTAGACATTTCTTTATATGATTTGGATATTTCTTTGTATGATGAGGACATTTCTTTATATGATATGGACATTTCTTTATATGATGTTGATATTTATTTTTATGATGTGGACATTTCTTTATATGATGTGGATACTTCATTCCATGGGTTATTCGACAACAAAGTGTCCACAAAAAAATATTTCGATTCTAACACGATCTTAGTGTGTATTTTTAAGCTATTAAATGATAACTTTTTATTTCTATACTCTGCCCATTTTTGTTACAACGTACAATCACACGCACGTTTCAGTGACGTCAGTGAGTAACAACAAACAAAATAACGTTAACTTTATTCATTAAAATTGAGCAAACGGCATCCGATTCATTGATAAAAGTCAAACACTAACATGACGCCATGTTATTGATGCTATATAAAGAAATGTCCACATCATATAAAGAAATATCCACATCATATAAAGAAGTATCTACATCATATAAAGAAAGATCCTCATGATATACAGAAATGTCCACATCATATACAGTTGTATCCACATAACATTATAAAGAAATATACTAAAAATGTACGAGATAAGACAGTGCCGGCGTTCCATATAAATGTATCAAATTGAATTAGCCGTTACGAGGCATTACGTATTACATTAGCTAGCTGACAATATTTACGTTCTAGAGTCGAAATCGATTTCATTTTAATAAAGCTACATTGTAAAGGCGACACTGTAGAAACCTCGTTCGTTTTCCAGAAAGTATGTACAAATTTTGAGGGTTTCGTGCAAAAAAGCGTATCGTAACTATTTTGTTCTGATTTGCCTATGTTTAATGTGCAATTCAGTTTTTTTTTAATAATATATGTTCTATGTATTTAAGTAAGCCCATTGATTTACAGATGAAATGCAACTACTTCTCTGTAAGTGTACACATATAGACTGACAAGATAAAGAAACGAATAGTTTTTTAGTATCATGAAATGTACTAACATGGTATGTCAACTTCATTCGGAAAGTTTTTTTAAGAAAGAACAGCAATCCGTAGATAAATAAATCACAAATTTGATGAATGCCGGGTGTGAAAACCCCTTGCTGCAAGTCCAGTTTAGCACAAGAAAATGGAGTTTCGTACCTTACGGGTGTTATACATCAACCATTAAATCGCTAGTCACGAACAAGACACGATCATATCGATCTTTATATTCAGAAGACTTAAACAAAATTATTATGAGTTTCATGCCCTAAAACACTTCAAAAATCAAAATAGATTATTTATGCGTTTCTTTATTTTCAGTATATATTGTATATAAATGTTCACGTACATGACATTTGCACTTGTATTGTTACAATACAAGTGCAAATGTCATGTAAGTCATAGTAATGCGTTCTCGAACGTGATTTTGTGTCTAGCAATGAAAATAATTTATTTTGTTTAATATGACGATTAATCAACATCTATCAACTTTCTTGTATTTCCTGTGAATATCAAACACATTTAAAGGAGACCTATTTAACAAGTGTTTAAATAGATTAGTGTGGTTTAACGATCCAAACTGATATTATATTTCTTAAATGTTAGAAAAAAGGAACAAAACGGAATTCGAGCCAGATTCGCTTAAATCGTTTCAACCATCAATCAACAGACACCTATCAAATACCAGCTACACCAAAAACATACTCACCGATAATGACTTCAAGCACTCTCGAGATGTTCTAAGTTCAAAGCAACAAGAAGCGCCGATCAGACCCTTTTACAGCAGAAGAGCAGAAAATTATCTGGGAAAAGTCCATTCTTGGAGCAGGTAAGCTAGTCGTTTTATAAATAATTCATTCGATCTAAATATCATAAAGATAAAGGTACCTTTACATTATTCACACAGCTGTTGATGTTTACATAAGAAAATAAATAGTTTAATTGATTAAGAAAGCTTTTCAATAAAGATATTTCTATCAAATCAAACTATTTGCGCCAGGGAACTGTCGAGTAGCCTACGTCACTATGGTAAATGGAAACAACCGGCATGGGAGACCACTCTCATGCACATTAACCACTACCAAACGGTGCACTCTGGGTTACATTCAATTAAACTAAATCATTGTTTTATCTCATATCCAGGTACCCCTAAGGCGATGATTAACACGTTGTGGTGGAACAACACTGTCCATTACGGTCTACGAGGCAGGCAAGAACACACGACGATGTTGTGGGGCGATGTGGAGCTGTCGGTAACAGCAACCGGCCTATCCTACCTCGAGTTCAACGAGAGGGCAACCAAAACACGGAATGGAGCAACGATCGACTCGAGAGACTTTGCGCCCAAAATGTTTGAGCAACCAGGTAGCTTGAGTGAATTATTATTATTATTATTAAATAATTATTAGACATGTACTTTGTTGAGTTTTAAGAATTCTCATACAAGTTGTGTAATATTTCATGATGTGTTATTCAACATACTCTGATGCAAAATAAAAGCGAATTTATCAAGACAAAACATTCGTAGTTTAGTTGTTCACTTAAATGGATAATATTGGATCATATTTTAATATTATTTACTTTTGCAGGTGATCCAAACTGCCCTGTGAAGCTCTACAAGGACTACGCTGACCGGAGGCCAGAGCAGTCACGTCAGCCGGACAGCCATTTCTACTTGCAACCGAATCCCTTCTTCGGTGAGCCAGCGAAAAGGGGGAAGGCCTGTTTTATAAACTGTGGCATGAGGAAAAATCCACTTGGAGAAATTGCAAAAAAAATGAGCGAAGAAGCGGGGTTCAGTGACAGGCATACGAACCATTCGGGAAGGAAGACCTGCATTTCGGAATTTATAAATGCAAACGCCCCCCACCCCTCCCAAATGAAGTTGCTCAGATTTCAGGGCATAAAACCTTATGCCCCTAAACCACTACAACAGCGTTTCGCTAGAAAAACAAATTCGCATGTCAGCAATTCTACATGCCCCAGCTGCCTCAACCTCGATGGAAAGCTTTGATCAAACTGTCACTGACGAGGAAATGGTTGTCATGTCGCAAGAAATTGAAAGTTCACTCGCAGCCTTTGACCGTTACAAACAGCAACCACAACCGCAAGTGATCACATTGCCGATTGAGCACAGCCCCAGTGGCAGACTCAAGTTCAATCCAAATTCTATCTTCGCCAATTGTGTGTTCAACAACGCCGTGTCCATTCACTTGAAATAACTGTTAGCTAGGTTTAGACGAACTTTTGTTTACCGAATTTCGTTATTAGTAATCTGATTGTCATGTATATTTATTATATAGGTACAAGTTTGATAATTGGTGTTTATTATTTTGTTTTATTTGTTTAGACACTGTATATACTTAACGTGCATGTTTAAATAAAGCGTGAACATTTAAGTGCATGTTCAAATAAAACGTGAACATTTTATGACAGTTGAATGTTTATAACAATAGTCCTTAAGTGTAAGGAACAATACAATTATACATACAAAAACAGGTTCATTGAATGATTCTATAATTAAATGATTGAATATGTTATCAATTTCAATATTATAAATATGCTATATGTTATCTCACTTAAAAACGGGGAATGAACTCACAACTGGCATTAACAAATAATTTAAAATAACTATTGCCGATGGGCCAAATGCATAGAAAAGTATGGCGGCTTTAAAAGAAAAAAATGCACAAAAATCGTCGAAGCTCACATGTAATAAAAAGTTTATACACCGGGCAAGCAGGGCCGGCAGGTCATATCGGCCCGGCGTCGCAACATAGGCCCTCGAGCTAAAGCTCTCGGGCCGATATTGCTATGCCGGGCCGATATGACCTGCCGGCCCTGCTTGCCCGGTGAATAATCTCTAAATATATATTCCCATTTCATATGATTTAAAGGCACATGGTCCACATTGAGTTAAGAACTTTCGGAAATAATAAACTTGTTTGTACTGTATTCACATGAAAATAAATTGAGAAAACATATTACATGTATTCAATGCATTACCATGACTATTGTGTAGAACAATGTTTAGACATCGTTTACATTTTCTGAAACTATACATGTGTTTACTACTCAAATATGTTGGTTTTGTAGCGTCAGTACGCATTAATAATGACGTATTTAACTATGCTAAGAAACGTACGACGTAACAGTAATACACGTGTTAGATTTTTTTTGTTTTTCGTTTGTGTGTTTTTGTTGTTGTATTTTTTTTTTTTTTTTTTTTTATTTGGACAGTCATGAGCGGTTTGAGACTAATCAGATATCTCAACAGAATATGTGTTAATAAACATCTTACAAGGTTTGCTTTTTTCAGATCAAGAATACGTTGTTACACCATTTGTAGTTTTTTGTACCGTTATAACATGGTTAACTCTGTCCAAAGATCCATCTGATATGTCTAATGCGCATTTATCATTTAGCGGCTTTAAATTAGTATTAGCTTAGTTTGTACATGAGACTGCCAACTGAAGAACTGTCGGCTAAAATGCAAGTGGGAATCGTAAAAGCTATGGAAGAATCGATATAGTAAATCAGTGTAAAGCAAAACAAACTTCTCAATTACAGAATCGATCAAGAACAGAAATATTCCCTAGTTTCAGTAAATGGTTTATCCTTTCATTATGAACTAAGTAATAGTTGTAGCACACTTCAATTTCAATATGTTAATTATTTAACGAGGCCACAGAGCGAGATTAAATAATTAACATATTGAGGTCAACGAGTGCTACAAGTGTGTTATACCATATTTAACAATCACATCCCAACTTTCTAAGATGCCGATCACTATGGGCAGTTCCTAGAAGTCACGTGATTTCTGACATGCTTGACATGCGTGTTATTTCCAGTTTTAGCATAAACAGATCGACGTTGGATTGTAGTAAGTTTAACTGTTAACACCTCGGTCAACATAAGTTTCACCCAGTTAACATCAGACCATGTCCAATGACCATCTAGTACACAAGTGACACTCACATGCACAACAATTGCTTCAAACCCACTGCTACCACTCTACCACATATATAATCATGTGTACAGAACAGCACACGAAGAAACGCAATAATCAGACACAAGACCAGTCGAAACGTCGCGAGCTTCATTCTCATCAATCGTCAAGAGGTCTTTAAAGTTTGTCGTAAACTTCCAACCATGTCGTTATTGCCCATGTAATGGTAAACTTTGTGTAGCAGATTGATGTAGCTTTTATAACGTTTTCTTTTAAGTTGACGACTTTTCTCGCCGAAGGTGTCGCAAAGATCAAGCACAAATACCTTATGTGACCACCGTTTGGTCGGACACGACAGGCTGTACGCTTGTTCTTTCGCGACTTACATATGTACATTATATGGGTTGAGCAAAGATGGTTTTAGATTTCTTTGATTTTTTTTGTTCATGCATCAAGATCTGCGCTGTCCATCGGAGAGGACTCGTCTTGTTTCATAATCCCTGTCGATGTTAAGACACACGGTGATATATACTTTTATATAAAAAGTCAATTAAAATTTATACCATATTTGAAAGAGTTTTCATTTTAGGGTATTCAATAACTGTTATATCAGATCGGTATATGGTTTGCGGAGACTAAAATGCCACCTTACCATGCAATAAGTAGCGTGCACTATATTGAAATTTAGTTGTAATTTATACGTACGCTACGTATTGTACTGAACGATTGCCCTGAAAGGACACATTGCGTTTGCATTAATTAGTTTGCATACAATCCTGCATAACGTACCAATATATTGAAAGTTGGGAGTATAACAATGACTAGTTCGATTTGTATAGGGTAAAAATGCCATAACAGAAATGTAATTTCATTCTTTCATATTTCTGTTAAAACATGGTTGCTTTCTATTCCCCTTGATTTTGGTTGCTTTTCTTTTCTCAACGATAGTCTATGAGCGCTTTGATTTTACGACGGCTCTACAATATGGCCCGTGGACATGCATTTAAAAAGCCGTACCAAGCTTACGTATACTTTATTCGTTTATTCTATAAACAAAGATTGCATTCCCGAATTTACAGCACATGCTATAACGCTGTTTAAGACAACTTTACGCCTTGAATCCCCGTGGGTAAAATGCCCAATTTTTTTCTATGGTTTTACCAATCTCCAAGCAGAGTGGTCGTTCGTTGCTCTCACCATTCACCTCTGCAACGGACTCAATGACGAGACTCTTGTCAAAACGGAAACAATGTATTTTACACACGTTAAAATTGAATGTAGGACCACACTCAATAAAGAATAAATGGTGAATAAATGATCATAAATGAGGAAAAAATTAATTTTGATTCCTATTAATGGAACTATTTTCATGCTCAATTTACGCAGATGGAATCAGGTCGCAGATGTAAACAAAATGGACAGAGTGGATAGTATTGTGCGATGCGTATTGAATGTTATGATCATGTGACTAAAACCACGTGAGTTGGGACTAGAGGTAAATGGAATGTAGCCTGTGTGCGAGAGATTACAGTTACAAGCGTTTAATAATAACACCGTTTACAGCGTTTTAATTTATTGACCTATTTTAAAAGCTGACTTCACGTGTTTAATACACTTAAGAATGTGTGTGGTTGTATATGTTATACATTTTAACAATACCGAAAACGGACTATCAATAAAGTATATGCAATCGCTTTTTACGTTACCTACGTAATTACATCTGTAGAAGACAAAAACACATGATCTAGTATGATAATTTATCATTTATCATTAATTTCGTAATACAATTTTGTCCACTTGGCATACATTAAAATATTGATTGTTTTCAAATTTTTAGGAATGTTTAAAGAAATTCTGGCGAAGAGCAGTAATTCAAGTATGAACTATAAACAACAGAAAAAAACATATCTACGTCTTCATAAATTCAGTTTTTACGTAACTTAAGATTTCACCAATCCCGTGAAAGATCTATGCGTAAGATAGGGCGTAAAAAAAATATGTTTGTTTCCGCTTACCCGACCACTAACCCCCGCCCACTAATTTTTTCCGCCGACCCTAAAAGTTGTTTTTTGCCTATCGATTATTAACTGTTTCTGACTTTCGGTCAGTTTTCGCTTATATGCAGCTTATAGGTAGTTCATGTTTTGAAAAAGTAAATTTCAAACTCATTGTGAAATGTCTTTTTCTATGATCTTATTTATAGCTAAGATACAGTTTCTTTAATTGGTGGGGTTTAAACATTTTACATGCAGTCTAATATACTAAAAACTGCGTTCCCGCAAGAAAAAAAAAAGTTAAAAAGTTATTTTTTACTTCTCCCCCCCCCCCCCCCATGCCCCCCCCCACCTCCCCCTCAGATTTGTTTTGGAGATGTAAGCGGAACCAACAATTTTATTTTGGCCTAAATGGTTTGTAATTTCCCTGATTAGAATATGAAATACAATCTTGATTATGATGGATTTACACAAGACGTAAATAACAATCATGACTTAACAGTTTTATAATTGAAGAATTAATGTGGTGTACGGTTTTCTGTTTAATTTTTTTTCTGAAAAGTGTACTTTTACTTCGCCGATTATTAATTACCGACACTATCATAGCTCGGACACGTCAACCTGACACTCATGAACTCTAATAGCATAAATTACGCTTTGGAATGGTTTCCTATATTCACGGTCGGTTTTGTTCGTTCAGGTGTTTCATGTGTTTCCTGATACAATAACTCCCAAAAAGAAAATATATATTATATATAAACTAGCGAAATGACACTGCAGACAAAGAATTATAGTGCAAATATAGCGACATTTATGAAAATATCTATTGAAATGGATGCCATTATAAAGCGTTTGTAACGCTTTTCATCTGTATGTTGGAAAACACGTGTATCGCATATATAGCGTTAAAAATCTTGATTGTGATGGTAAGTCAGAATAGCCGAGTGGTTAGCGGGAGGGATTTTTTATCCCGGCGGTCGTAGGTTCGAGTCCCGACAGAGGCAAATCTTGAAAAAAACATTATTTTATATAAATATTGCTTTTGGTTAATGCTGGTGCTTCAGTTCTGCTGCAGTAAGACAGTAAATGACATTTTTCAAAAATACGAAAATCTGTTTAATTGAGAACTCAAATAAATGCACTTGTTCTTATATAATAATCTGATTGCATAGTTCCACACAACATCATATGTATTCGACGCATAATTCTTCCTATATATTTTATGTTAACAGAGTGTATTTAAAGTCATTTTTTCATGAGTTAAGATACAAATTAATAATATGTTAAACTGATATAATTAAACAGGCTACATATAGTTAATTTACGAACTAATTCTCGATTTGTCGTTGTTTATCGTTCAATAAACAACGATTTTGGAGTTCTGATGCGTAGGAAATAAACCACGAGGGCGTTAGACCGAGTTGTTAAATAGCAAAGAGTTGCTATATTCTATAGCGTTATCTGATATAGCGTAAAGTAGTTCAAATATACGTTACTGGATCTTTTATATGTTTTGTTGGACATCGTTTTACAAAACCAAAAATTGCTGAGCCATAGATTAAAATTGGTAAAACAGTGTGGTCGAAAAGTTTAAGAATTAAATCAATAGGTAGCTCTGCATTATTTGCTCTAGTATATAGAAGGTGCATTGCTTTTGTTGCTTGCTCGGCTAAGTGTTTCCGTGCATTGAGGAAAGAACCATTGCTGGAAAGGGTAATGCCTAGGTAGTGGTAACGGTCAGTAATTTTACAGGGTTGTCTCCTAATGTGAAATGGAAGTTTTGTAGTTGTCTTGCAAATATTACAATTTTTGTTTTGCTAAGGTTTATTTTTAAATGCCAGTTATCACAGTATTTATGGAAGATATTAAAACTATTTTGGAAGTCTGTTATTGAATCAGATAAAATCACAATGTCATCAGCATAAAGTAGAATAAGTAGTTTAAGCCAAAGAGTCAAATCCATGGGATTTGCTCGTTCTATGCCAGTTGAGCCATTGAGGTGCATATGTGTTTGAAGGTCATTTAAGAAGATGGAAAAAATAATTGGAGATAGATTTTCGCCTTGTCTTATGCCAATTTCTGATATGAAGGGTTCTGAAATATTGCCGTTAATAGAGATACTAGATTTGATATTGTTGTACATGTTCTGAATTAAATGTAGAAACTTTCGGTCAGTAGACCTACTCACACATTTCCTGGGCAAGCTTAGCCGATCTTATAGGTGTGCATATTTTAAATGAACGAATTAGAAAAGCGTAAATTAACAAAAATGTTAATTAATTATTCTAAAACTGTGTTCAACATCATGTAAAGGCTTGCCATGACTGCGCCATATAGCGATAACCAATTCATACAAGTACAATCTATTGAACGCGTGTATTCATTTCTTTTTCAAGAAAACCACTTACCATTTTTACTGTTGAATGATGGCTTCTGAACGATCAATTTTCTATTAATTGCACAATAATGGATCCACTTGTGATGACTGGCAGATGTATGTTAACCGATTGTGTTTTAATTATTTTAGAATGATCAAGTTTACCAATAATGACCAATAACCAAGCGACATCTACGATTGAAAGTATGTGCAATCCATTGACACTTGTTATGGCTGGTATGCGGTTGCATAACAGCACAAGTGTTGTTCCTAGTGTAAGCTTTGATAAAGCGTGATAGTTTTAAGCGAATACAGTTAATTGCAGTAGATAACATTGTAATACTTTTATTTGTGTGCGAATTTTATTTGAGAAACATAATTACAGACATTTCAAATCCTTTGTTTTGAAATGAATCTGGGCAATTTAGTCCTTAATTTAAAGTTTTTAATTGGAGATCATCTGATGCCGATGCAGCTAATATTCAGTACAGTTTATATTTTATAAATCTAATTTATTAAGTTATTTCGAACGGTCAGGTTCTAAATTTAGCTACCAGTGAATCTGAATTTAAAATGTGCACGGTAAGTTTAATCTGCAATGTTCGCTGAAATAAGACTAAACTTAATTAGATTTGGTCCTTATGAGTTTAATTTTAATAAGCGCGCAAAGAAATGCACACAGATATAACGACGTCGGCTTTTTATTCACAAACCACAATTTTAAAATAAATTATATGTTAATAATGCGGTATATAAGAAATTGTATGCGGTTGAAATGCGGCTATGTTAGGATTCGTCACCTTGAGTGATGTAATGCTAGATATTTTTGCATCATCATCATCATTATCATCATCATCATCATCACATGCGCAAGAGGCAACATAGTAATAATAGTCAAAACGGCCGACAGCGTAGAAAGACTGTTGGCGACAAAATAAACTAAAAGCTTGTGAATTATGAGAGCATTTTTGCTAAAAAGGAAACATTTGTTTGAATGAAGTTCGATTTCCCACATTTAAACTTGATAATATGTCTTCTTAATCAATAGTATACCAAAATATTTAATAAATATAAAAACAATCATGTATAAGGGATGAAGCTATTTATCTAATGCAAAACGGATTAATATGCTTGCCAGTAAACAAGTCAATATGCAACGAGCCATGCAGAATAACCGATGAAGCGTTGTACTTAAGATCATCGAGTGTTACTGATTCGTAGACTACTGAGACAAAAGTAGGCCATACGATGCGTGCTCGTGATTTTCTATACTACAAATGAATATTTCGATTAGTATTATAAATACAAGTAAATAGCG
Source organism: Congeria kusceri (assembly GCA_027627225.1). Lineage (NCBI taxonomy): Eukaryota > Metazoa > Mollusca > Bivalvia > Myida > Dreissenidae > Congeria > Congeria kusceri. The sequence continues at coordinate 40,510,016 of CM051026.1, forward strand.
AAAATATGAGTGTCATTAGTTTGACATTACATTTGTATAAATTGACATTTTTAGAAACTGTAAGTGTAATAAGTTACATGATATACACATTATTATAAACAAGACATACATTTTCTTGAATTATTACAGGGTAAGTAAATAGGCGTTAATTTTTGCTATGTTGAAGAAGGACCCTTTCAGATACCGATTTACTGACATGTAGCCTACAAAGAAAAGAAGTAGTTTTCCGCGATACCTGTTTTGGAAATTACCCTCTGATATAACCGCTTGGTTATATGCAACGTGTTTGAATACACGTTTGAATGACCAACACAGAGACGTGTACTAGAAAACTAATCTTGAGCTTCCGTGCTAAAACTAAAGACTTCGTAAGCAGACTAAAGCCTACTGGGTCCTCGATTTGTCTTACGGATTAGCCTACTGGGTCCTCGATTTGTCTTATGGATTAGCCTACTGGTTCCTCGATTTGTCGTATGAATTAGAATACTGGTTCCTCGATTTGTCTTATGGATTAGCCTACTGGTTCCTCGATTTGTCTTATGCAAATCCGACTTAAGTCTCTTACTTTATATATCCAAATTATTATTTAAAATGTGTGTTACAACACAAAATATTATTTATTGCAATTGTCTGACATACATGATTGATTCAAACTATAATATGCCTTTAAAAAAGATTAAACCCCTAGTTTTATCCTTCGTTATTTGAACCCCCTACCCCCAAATCTGGGGTATTGTAATATTGTGTATTGGCACCCTGCTTTGGTCAAAGTGTGGACAGAGTGACGCTAAGAGAAAAGATTGCAGATAATGATAAGAGATGTTATGGTGGACCAATACACAGTGTGAAATGCCCCATGGAGATAAACCTGATAAAGAATTTTCGAGAAATCGGGGCCTGGGGATCTTTTAGTAGGTTAATACCGTTAATATGCTAGTGAAGTAATTAGTATTAGGACTAACGCTCCATGTTAGCATGATATTATTTGTGTTGGTTATAACATGTGTTCTTAGAGACATTGTTTGTGATTATAAATGCCACACAGTTTATCTTTCACCAAAATATGTTAATGATTTTGGTTGCATGTAAATAATTTGTTGTTACAGTGTTGTTACATAAGTATAAGGCCACAGTTTTTACCTTTTAATAAATTTCAGGAAATGCAATTAGCAAGCCGTACCGATTTTATGCAAACTTTAAGTAACATCTTACATCAACGGAAACAGGTTTCCTGATCAAATATACGAGTATTACACTGTTAAGACAGCTAAGATCCCCGGCGCTAAAAATGTCCTATTTGTTTCCTACAGTTATACGTTTACATGTAAATAACCTCATGTGTATTGACATGCCTGTTTATTTTTCAATTGTGAAATATTTTGACAGACCTAATTACTATATTAGACGAGATGCTCGATGTCATCTCAATAAAAGGAAATCAGTAAAAGCTATATGTAACACGCCATCGAGTGCTCTTCCATATGTGTTATTATAGCATAAAGCGATTCTTTTTTATCTCAACACAGGGTATTCAGTAAAATAAGCGTAGGGCATTACCGCCTGTCAGTCCTTCGTATGTATTCGTTAACATAATACTTCTAAATCCGTTTATTAGAGCGTTTTATGGGACTTATACGTAATAAAATACTAGGTATTTGAGTGTTATTGTGAACATTTTGTAAACAGATAATATTTTAATAATTTATGTACATATTCGTGATACAGTTAGTCCATATTGGTCATACAGTTAACGTTTTAAGACATGTATTATTAACTTCACAGTGTGCAAACCGGTTATAACATAGATGAGTGTTCTTTCGGTGAAAGCCCTGTAGGATCATATTTTTCACACATCATATATTTCACACACCTGTTAAGAATAGGATCTCATTTGTCACATTTTTAGGTGTGAAGAAGTGATTGGCCTAAAACTGTGTATGCGTGAGGATCGCAGAAGAATACGATTTCATTTCATATTTTAAAAAATCCTGGATGCGCTCACAAACGTCACAGAAATTGTGAAGAATAAGACTGTTGTGTGGGAAGAATAAGATCTCAATGTTCACACCTGTGAAGATTTAGATCTTATTTTTCACAGATGTGAAAAATATGGTCCTACAAAGCCCGTTGAGCTTAGGACTGTTGTTAATATGGCAGCTCATGATCATATTTTTCACAAATCACATTGTTCATTTCAGGGTCTCATTTGTCACATTTCAAGTGTAAAAAAATGTGATTTGCCAAAATCTGGGTATGCGAGATGATCACAGAAGAATTTGATTCCATTGCATACCAAAACCTGGATGCGATCACAAACTTCACGGAAAATGTGTTGAATAGGTTCTCAGCGTTCACACCGGTGAATAATTATATATCATATTTTTCACAGATGTTTAAAATATGATTTGTGAAACAATATGGTCCTTCACAGCTCCGTTTATATTCATCCATCTATTGAAAGTCTAATACAGAGCTACATACTTTGCAGCAAAAGCAACACAATGTCAAACCGCAGTTCCAAATTATTGGTTTTTGTTCTAAAAGTTATTAAACAAAGCTGCAAAAATCATATCAAACAAATAAGCGTTAGATCTGACACAATGTGTTGTTCAACGTTTCTTTATATATTAAACAGCAGTAGTTTTATTTGTTTTTAAATAATAGCACACATTTAACAAAAATTCAAGATGCAATTTATTGTAAAACACAAATGAATAGATTGAGTATATTAAATTGCAATTTAGACATAATATACTAATATAAAAAAAAACGGGACATTGTTTCATTTAGTATTTTTTATATATTGTAAGATATACATGTAGATGAATTTGGTTTGGATGACATTAATCTTGTCATAATTTTCGGGTCCATTACCAGTATTGGTTTTTTTTTTCAATATATAACCTCAATTTTGATATCAAATTCATCCATATCTAAATTTTACAACATATTAAAACTACGAAAGGAAAAAATGTCCAGTTTTTTTCTATTAGTATATATGCGCATTTATAAATATGTTTACGTGCGTATTTTCTTACAATAATAACCTGACGTATGCGTTTGCATAACAAGATTTAGATAATTTATTGGCTGCATAATGAATCTGTCAATGTAAAATTACGCAATTCTTTTATTAAACTTGACAAATTTGTGAAAAAACTATGACATTTAATTTCGATTGATAACGTATGTAGACCACCCATATAACAGCAGAGATTTTAATAATAAAAATCGGATATACACAAATTGTGAAATACTGTGTAAATTTTGCAAACAAAGTCATATTCGACTGGAAACCTTTATAAATATAGTCTATTTGTTGACTTAAACCTTTGTTTCGTAGATGCTTTTGCTAGTGTAATAGCATTCCATATTTTTTAAAGAAAATCTGTGTCAATATAAGTCCTATGGAACAAACGAACATGCCAGCTGCATTGACAAGTGTTGAATTTCTTTTCCCAAAAATTATTGGTGATTTATTGCAAAAATAATTCATATTTTTGACAGTTATACAAATATGAATTACGAAAAGTTAAATTCTATAAATAGAAGTACTTTAATGCTGATGGTATATCAATTTGAAGGCACTTAATGTTAATTATGAACATTCAAACTGATTGTCTTTTTACGTCAGCTTGCATAAATGACCGTTTGTGATTAATAAATTTACATTTAGAATTTCATAAAAAGGGATGCTTATGTTGTTATTAAAACTTAAACACCAGGGTAATAGTATAAAAAGGCCTGAGATTTAGAAACTGTCTACTCTTCAGTCAAACACTGGTCTGTCAGGAGCAGAAGGATGAAAACACATTTTCTATTGTGTATGGTTTTAATGATTATTTTCCTTTGACATTTGGCACATAAGTAAATTAACAGATAAACTTTTGGCATATTAAATTGAATGCTGTAAAACACAATTTACCCTTGTTTTCAAAATAAAATATGTTTATTTTAAGCATATATTAAATATATGTTTAAAATAAACATACACAACAAAGCTATGCAATCTGGCTTTTTGCACCCAACATTACGGCTTCTTCCTGAAATTGCATGACGATGAACTGAAAATTGAACTATATGATGCTATGTTTTTAAAGCTTTTTATAAACAGACGAGACGTAGTTGATACTTGTTTTTTGTTTTATTCCACCGTGCCTCAGAAAGTTGCAATTCTGCTACTATGGTTAGAATCTAGCTATTGAGTAATTAAACGCTAATTAAATTGAATAGTATTCTCTTTTATTGCTGTTTAATTTGAAATGCTATGAAGTTAATTTTTATTTACACTTACATGTTTTGTTAATAATTCTGGGCCATTTGTGAGGTTTATGCGCACGTAAACCGGTTTAAACCCCCAATGCTTTGCATTGACCGTTCCAAGGCGGTGACCCCAATTTTATTCATGTGTGGTTTGTGTTTTTTACGGTATTTTTGTGATGTGCTGTGTAATTGTTTGGCAATTGGTCACTTGCCATAAATAAAGGACCTCGGGCTGCTAATAAGAGTTATTTCCTGCTGTCGCAAGTCTAGTTTCGCTTTGTTTACATTGAAATAAAATATTGTGTTTTCTGCTAGAAAATTCAAATTTCCCTGGAAAAGATAATCCCACCCACAAAAAGGTAATGGACTTTACACAGCCAGTAGAAAGCTGCTGAATCAGTGCAGTGTTTACATCCCGGGTCTCATCTGATAGATGGCAGGAGAAGAAAGTTGCATAGTTGTCACTGCTCTTTTGTTCAAACACGTGTCTCTGTTTACAAACTGACTGCTCTTATCACCAGTCACTGTCTGATAAGCTCAGCCCACTCTCCGAATGTAGGTTAATTGCTTTACCACGCAAAATCAGAGAAGTGGACCCCGACGCTTACAATTATCTATAATCTGTACTTATTTACTTGTTTTAATAAGACATTACATAGTGCCAATAGAAAAGAGTAGGCGAAAAAAAAAAATGGAAAAAGTGCCTGAGAAACAACTCAATATTTTTTTTAGCCTAAACGAAAGAAATAGTCATTTGAAGACCCTATCCAATAATCTAAGTTGAGTAACCTGGACTATTACCTGAGTGTGTATTTTAAAGACATCTGGTGTCCTAGTTTCCCGTAACAGAAATGTAGTTCCCATGCATGGAGAAATCCCGTTATTGTCGTCAGTAAAGTATTTCAATTTCGAGTGTCGTCTAATAACCCTATACATGCGTGGTGTCAAGAATAAAGACATTTGGTACAACACATTCGGAAACATACCTAATTATAACGATACAACATGGTTTTTACTGAGTGTGCAAATTTACAAATTAGTGGTCAGAAACCTACCAAGTGATTTTGAGTTGGTAAATTGTTGAATGCATTATATATTTCGAACTTCAAATACTGTACAACATGTTTTCTACACGGCCCTCTCAATGACATGTCCAGTTTATGACAACTGATATTTCTGTAAGAAATACAGTGATTCAAGAAAAACATGGAAATTGTGTAAATTATATACCACTGCGTTTTTATGAATAGACTGACATTTGCCTTTAAGAAGTATTTTATCTATATTATATCAAATCGTAGTTGCCATATTAGGCCTGATTTTTTTATTGTTTGTTTCTCTGACATTTTTAAGAAAATATCTAGTTGGACCGCTAAAATAAAACAAAATCAAATTATATTATAAGCGTACACATTGTTTTCGCAATACACATGCCAATAACAATATTACTTCAGTAGTATGACAATAAGGAGACTACCACATACCGTGATCGGAAAGTATACCGATTGAGTTTGAGTATTATTGAACTTAGTAGTTTCCATCGCCATTTTGTTCACACGGCTTTGGTTGGTTATATAAACATGCATATAAAATGAACGTGGTTTACGTTGAATTCTAACATAACACGCGCGGAGTTTTCTAACGAAAAATAACAAAATGCATCGTTGTTAAACTACCAATAAACAGCCAGAAAAAAATACTTCCGAAACTGTTAAATAATGTTCAAATTGAAATTGCAAAAACATTGGGCCATGTCATATTAGAATCGAAATAATGTTCGCATTGAAATTGCAAAAACATTGGGCCATGTCATATTAGAATCGAAATAATGTTCGCATTGAAATTGCAAAAACATTGGGCCATGTCATATTAGAATAGAAATAATGTTCGCATTGAAATTGCAAAAACATTGGGCCATGTCATATTAGAATCGAAATAATGTTCGCATTGAAATTGCAAAAACATTGGGCCATGTCATATTAGAATCGAAATAATGTTCGCATTGAAATTACAAAAACATTGGGCCATGTCATATTAGAATCGAAATAATGTTCGCATTGAAATTGCAAAAACATTGGGCCATGTCATATTAGAATCGAAATAATGTTCGCATTGAAATTGCAAAAACATTGGGCCATGTCATATTAGAATCGAAATAATGTTCGCATTGAAATTGCAAAAACATTGGGCCATGTCATATTAGAATCGAAATAATGTTCGCATTGAAATTGCAAAAACATTGGGCCATGTCATATTAGAATCGAAATAATGTTCGCATTGAAATTGCAAAAACATTGGGCCATGTCATATTAGAATAGAAATAATGTTCGCATTGAAATTGCAAAAACATTGGGCCATGTCATATTAGAATCGAAATAATGTTCGCATTGAAATTGCAAAAACATTGGGCCATGTCATATTAGAATCGAAATAATGTTCGCATTATCGATGTTTATCGGCTAACAAACCACGCTGTGTCGTTTTGATGTTGTATATTAAACCATTTGGGCTAATACCCTCGTGGTTTAATTCCTACGCATTGGACCTCCAAATCGTTGTTTATTATCAGTTAAACAACTCGAAATCGAAACGTATTTCTTAATTAACATATGTTCCACTGTGTTTTAATTGATTTAATTTATTTACATATGTATTTTTTCCATTTAGTTGTATCTCAAAAAAATCGGGTCGGCGGATCCAAAGAAATTAAAAATAAAGAAACTCTGGCAATAGTTATGTATTGCCACCCACCATACTGCGAAACCTGCAATAAATTAAGAGATACCTTAATGTGTACATTTTATTACCTTTTACCAACACCTGGACGACAAAAATACACGCATTCGCTTCGGTTATTTATGGTGATAAAACACAAATACATGCAGGTGATCTCAAGTTTACATGTTCTTAAAGTCACATAATCGTTTTATTTCGATTGACGCATTAAGATAGATACTCAACCCAAGACCTCGTTTTCGGTGAAAAGGTCATTAGTCCTCTTATAGGCGCGTTAACAGGGTTTTGAGTTAGAGGGTGTGGAAATATTCAGTAGCTACAAACAGCCTGCTGTTGGTCTCTCACAAAATATTATGTATTGCGATTGTCTGACATACGATTTTAATTCAAACTTAAATATGCCTTTAAAACAGTTAAAAGCCCAGGTTTAATCCTTCTTTATTTGACCCCCACCCCCAAATCTGGGATATTGTAATATTGTGTGTTGGCACCCTGCTGTGGTCATAGTGTGGACACAGTGTGGCGACCTTATCAGCATATATGAATACACTGCTGCAGAGGAAACAGTGCACCAATACTCAGTCAGCTGCGAGAAAAGATTGCAGATAATGATAAGAGATTTTATGGGAGATCAATACACAGAAAGGATTACCCCATGGAGAGAGGCCAGACATTTCTTAAACTAGGCCTTTAAATGTTTAAATGCATTTTAAAGCATTTATATTGGAACAGTGCAATATCGTCAGTAAAAGAGAACAATTTAGCGAAAATACCACAGAGCATGTTTAACAGTTGCTATAAATTGACGGTAGAGCACGTCATTGGCAATGAAAATGTTAAACTCTTATAGTGAGGTTTAAAATTCGAATGTTAGACAATTTTAGAGGGCGCGTACGCCGCTCCCCCCACCCCCTCTTAGGCCGAGTTTGCTTATTGGCTCTTTTACACATTGAGGCCGTTATTTGTCTAGTATCTTAATTAATTATGTAGAAAATCACCTATTAGTTGACATAGAACAAGACATACTAGACACTTTATGCAATACGTTTATACCTTTCAAATGTTATGAAACTAAATATGCATAAGTAGTATAGAAAAAACTATTTAAGAACACAGTCTAAACTACTAAACTCACATATTAAAGTCTGTGATGGTTTGGTCGTCAGAATAGAACCAAATACAATGGAAAATAGGCAAACATGTACTTTGAATACTTATCAAATCTCCTAACACACCACATATTCAAAGCTCTTGTTAATACATAACAAAGATAGTAACATACAGTTATAGGGAATCAAAACACGATATAGTGGTATGCAAACATGTTTCATAAGTAAAGTTGCGCCCAACAGTGTATGATAATCTGATTTGTTCACGAAATATTGATACTTATCGCGAAAAATTAAGATTTTCATAAAAAGAGTAACTTTTCCAGTAAGATAAGTAATAATTTTTCGCGAAAATTACCAAACTTTCCAAAAGTATTAAGTCTTCCACGAAAAAATAGAACTGACTTCAAATAGTTACCATACGCAGTCTAATGCACTGACAAGAATTTTTCCCGGTATTTTAATATGGTGACCGTGAGTGAAGTGTTCACAAATGTGTTCATGAAAAAGGTGAAAAAGGTGAACGTTAAATGTTCACGAATAAGTTATAATTGTAGCGTACTTTTACCGAAATATGTTAGTTACTTAAAGAGCCCGCACGGTGAGGTTAAACTGGGAAATTTATAATAACACAATACGCATAATTGGATTCATTTTTATAGTGCTCTTTAAATGACTTAATTGTACTGTTTTCATTCACATAACGCATTGTTTTTATTCACATAACGCATTAGGACAGATGCTCGGCCGAGAAGCACGTTTTCGATGAAGAGTTCATCATTCCTTCACATTAGTTTGAAACAATTGTCCTCATTAGTACAAAAAAGATGTTGTTTTTTTGTGTTTGTTTGATGTATGAATTAATTATTCAAACATGTACTAAAGTTGAAACAGACATAATAAACATTATATGCAAGACAGTCATGGATGTTAACTGAATATTGTTTCGGATTTGCCGTCAGAATGGTAACACACAATACGGAAATGTATAAACACGAACTCAGTATAGGAAAACAAAAAATTTGTACATAAAATAAAATAGAAAATGATGTTTTCTTCGTAAACAAGAAACCGTCCGAAAAAAACGTTAAAATAATTTTTAAAAATTTAAATATCGACACCGTATGTTTTGTAGATGCTTTGTGCATCATGTAATAGTTAGAACATATTAAGTAAAATCTTATTGGTTAAGAAGGGGCGGAGCGAGCGCAGCGAATATATACGACTGTCGCGCGTTTTAGTGCAACACGTTAGCGAGCGCAGCGAATATATACGACTGTAGCGCGTTTTAGTGCAACACGTTAGCGAGCGCAGCGAATATATACGACTGTAGCGCGTTTTAGTGCAACACGTTAGCGAGCGCAGCGAATATATACGACTGTCGCGCGTTTTAGTGCAACACGTTAGCGAGCGCAGGGAATATCTACGACTGTCGCGCGTTTTAGTGCAACACGTTAGCGAGCGCAGCGAATATATACGACTGTAGCGCGTTTTAGTGCAACACGTTTTACACATGGAGAAGCATTATGTTTGCCAAGAATGCTGGAATGTTTATACAAATAATGTGTACACTTAATCACAAATAGACTCTTTATCATTCAATATACATATGGACGGTATTGAAAATAATTGTATGTAACTTATCATTTATTCTCGTGGCATTTCATTCTTTTTTTCTTATTTTTTTCATTTGTTTTATTTTAATTAATTTATTCATATTATCTACATAACAATGCACAGGGTTTCCCGCAGGATTTCTTGAAGGCATGTCGGCATCCCGGACACCACCACCCGCGACAAAAATCGGGTCGACAATCATACATGGTATTCAGATTCGTTGAAAAGCCTAGCTTTTTCCGCCTTGAAATTCTGTCATGACCGCTCGTTGTTGTTGTTGTTGTTTTTTCAAAAAAAATGTTATTTTATTTAATTAATTGTTTTCGGATGCAAAAGAAATCAATTATTAATATCAGTTATACTACATGAGGACATGAAAAGCCGAACAAATCACCGTTGTTTTTAAATATTTAATATACGGTTCTTAATCGACATAAAATTGGGGCCTGTATCTCCATGTAAAAAGCGTGTTTTGCTACCAAAGCGCGCGAAAATTGCAATGTACAAGGTCATGGATGCCTCATGAAAAACGTGCGTGTACTGGTCACGTGCTTAATTACAGTGTTTATGAGAACAAAATTACGTTTGACGACGTTAAATTGTGTTTTAAAATGAGGCGCTAAGTTACATTATTCGTTTCAGGGACCTATACAACAAGGTCCCTGTTCGTTTCCATAATTTTGATTGTCAAATGTGAAATTGATAAGGAAATTACCGGGATAAAATAAAACGTTAAATATAATAATCACATGTTTTAACATGCCTGTTTCACTTTTCCTGTCAACGCTAGTATTTGTTCTCAAACACGTTTTTAGCTGTTAGTAAGGTATAAACTCCGCCCTAAAAATCACCTTTTTTGATTGGCTAATGAGATCGTAGTGGGGGGAACTATAGTTCAGTTACTTGTTAATAACACTGTTGAAAGTTAGACCTTATCAATCAATACGGCGTCGTTAAAAAATAAGGTCATGTGTAATAGATAAAGGGATTAAGGGTTGTCGCTTTGAAAATTAAAGCATGTCGGCGTTATTTAAGCATGTCGGCAAATGACTAACTGCTTTGAAGGCATGTCGGGCCCGACAAGCGAGCGAAACAGGCCTGCGGGAAACCCTGAATGCATTCACAAAGACTCTGTTACACTCGCAGAATCGGTTCAGCTCTTTTCTGTGCCAGAATCGAGATTAATTATAGAATCCATATCATAACGTTATCAAGCTGATCAATTAAATAAATTGAATTAATAATTTAATTAAAAGTACCTGGCATTTTTACCCAAAACAGCACGCTTTCAAACTTTGTGTACCCACCACTGCATACAGTATCAACTGTTGCGTAGTAAGAATTTAATCAATACATGTTCATGTCTGAGTCTCTTATGTCGATTAGTAGCTTAAAATAGACGGAACATTCATGAGTGCCAGGTCAATAAGATCGCACAATACAACAAATTGTTTTCACGTCACCCTTTTGCATTTCATTTACGACATACGTTTACATTTACCCAATACATAAGCTAAGAGTTTAGGTCAAACTCATTAACATCGTCTCCAGTCTGATGCTACTATATTATCCGCTGACTGGATCTGATGCTACTATATTATCCGCTGACTGGATCTGATGCTACTATATTATCCGCTGACTGGATCTAATGCTACTATATTATCCGCTGACTGGATCTGATGCTACTATATTATCCGCTGACTGGATCTGATGCTACTATATTATCCGCTGACTGGATCTGATGCTAATATATTATCCGCTGACTGGATCTGATGCTACTATATTATCCGCTGACTGGATCTGATGCTACTATATTATCCGCTGACTGGATCTGATGCTACTATATTATCCGCTGACTGGATCTGATGACATCGCATTAGGGGTCACGTTCAGATGACCTTTTCAAATTGTTGCTTTCAAAATGTTGAGGTATAAGTAACATGATCTTGGGTGTCTAGTCGCCTAAGGTACCACTATGTCCATTGTTATCCATACAAAAATTAACGGTAAATGATTTATTCCCAAGAATAAGTTGGAAAGGCATCACATTTATTCAGCGAAAGCTGTTTAACCCAACTTTTGACCTTTCCAATCAAATGTTGTGAACATTTCCCGCCAGTAGTCCCGAGTGAATAAATCCTCACATTGCATCGGCTAGTTCTAAAGAAATCTCCACCACGGCCTGTAAAATTTGGCTCCATTTCTTTTTCGGAGGTAAACGGAAAAAAATGTGCCAATGTGGAAAAATCCAGACATACTTCTTTATTTTGTTTACGTTTTTTTTTACTAATTTCCAGTTCTGAGCTCCCTACTCTGAGGTTGCATTGGCTCAATTTTCATTTTCAATTTACATGCCAGTGTTTTGAGACCATGTAGCATGACCTTGGGAAAATCCCCCGTTAATATCGCATATTCGATAGGCAACATTCCATAGAATACACTCGCTGATTAACCTGCGCCTATTAATAGTATGAACATCAGCAACACTGATTTGTTCTAACAAGCATCCAGAGCACGAGAGACAATAAGATTAATAATGAATGGAGAATTACTTATATTTATAAACTTACCATGCATGTTTATTTGAATTACGGTTGGTAGATCTATTTATTAAGAATTATTCAGAATTTCATTTTCTCTTATTTTTCCTGTAGAGGCTATTCATTGTATAAATATATTTTGCATCTTCCTATAAATAGACACTGGCGGAAGCTTTAGACATACGTAATTTAATTTCATGGAACTTTTGTATTTTACTTTTCGTGTGTTTTATGAATGCATTAAAACTATAATAGTAACAAAAAAAGCTCGAGACGTATTTTCCCAAAAGAATATAAATATACTCGTAATTTGCCACTATTAAATACAATATTACGTTTTTGTTATTACAAATTCAAGTCAAATCATATTTAATTGCGATGAATGTTCCCTGACGTGTGTTTTTATTTGGCACACATAGTATAAATGCTTAATACATATATGATAAATGCTTATATTCATTCTACTCATTATTTTCTTGGAAACAATGTAACTTCTATTAAATTTTGATTTGCCTGACAAATACTGTATACATTATTTAGATTTAAAAATACACGGATGGAAAATATGAGACCGTAAGATCACTTAATTGTACGGACATTACATAATTAAGATATCTTGAACATATGGAATTTTCATAGTTTCCCGGCGCCTTATGATGCTCTGCATCATTGTTTTTTCTTGTGAAATACTGATGTTTCTACCAAATTCTCGCGTAGAGGCTATTCAATCTACAACTGTGTGATATAGACTATATATATGTGGCGCGTCGTGGAAAAACCGGACTTAATGAATGTGCGTAAAGTGTCATCCCGGATTAGCCTGCGCAGTCCGCACAGGCTAATCCGGGACGACACTTTCCGCCTAAAGTGGAATTATGGTTAGAAGACACTTCATTGAAACAGACAATACCATAAAAGCGGAAAGTGCCGTCCCGGATTAGCCTGTGCGGACTGCACAGGCTAATCCGGGACGGCACTTTACGCACATGCATTAAGACCGGTTTTTCCACGACGCGCCTCATATATATTTGTAATTGTACAATGCTTAGTTTTACTTTGTATAGATAAACATACTGACGTTGTTGAGCAGATGAGTCTGTCTTATTTGGGTTATTCAAGTAGAACTGATTTAAAACATGGGGCAGTTTATTAGTTCATTGCTTTGACATGAAATAATGATATTCTTTTTATTTATTTCAAATATACAAACATTTCATACTTCCTTTTAGGAGCTAGCCACATGAAAATATCCGTTTAATATTTGATGATGAAAAGTTACTTATTTTATTTTAATAATATCGACAAATAATATTAAATGCGCGTAGAATAACGATCTACGAAGAACTGAGACTGTTCGTTAATAAACCAACTCAACCTACATGGCCGGTGGCAGACCAGGCTTGGCCGGGGGGGGGGGGGGGCTGGACTAAGATGTTGTATAATTGGTAGTGACAGTAAATTTAGCAGGTGTTGCAACAGCAGCAGCAGTGGTTATAGTGGTGGTGGTAGCAGCAGCACCAGTAGTAGCAATAACATCAGCAGCAGCAACAACATTAGTAGTAGTAGAAGTAGTAGTAGTAGCAGCAGCAGCTGCTGCTACAGTAGTAGAATTAGCAGCAGATTTAGTTGTGGTGTCGTAGGAGAAGTAGTTTTTAGCTCACTATTCGAGCTAAAAAGAAATCGAAGAATAGGTGAGCTTTCCTACTACCCCCGGCGTCGGCGACCGCGTCTAAATTCGGTGAAAGTTTTTATTCAAAAGTCTTATAACTTCAATATACACAAAATATTCACTTGGAACTTGCAATATACCTTTGTCATCAACTCCAGTATCAGGGGCAACATTCCCTATAACTCTGTTTTGTATTTTGCCAGAGTTATGTCCCGTTTTCACATAGATTTTCTGGTTAAAGTTTATATTCCAAAGTTTTGTAACTTCAGAACTACATACGTTATTCACTTTAAAATAGGAACATACCTTTGTCATCAACTCCATTATCATGGGTAACCTCCCTATAACTATTTTTTGCTAGTTGATAGAGTTATGCTCCTTTTTCACATAGATTTTGTGCGGTTATACTTTATACTCAAAACGCTTATAACTTCAAAACTGCACAAGTTTATTAATTAAATAAGGTTGAAACTTAGAATAAATTGATGAAACAATTGCCATAACTCAGTTTTGTATTTTAACAAATTTATGTCCCTTCCACTTTCCAAAATATGTACTAACTGAAATACTTATGAATATTGTATCAATACATCTCTGTGCGAATCACATGTATTGGGGTAGATATTTTTCATCAAAACGTTGGGATTGAGTCCCATCATCAGCCTTAAAAAACTGTTTGAAAAAAAAAACATAAAGAAATATGTGTCGCACCTCTACCTTAACAGGGACCTAAACCAGATAGTTTGAATAGGTATCTCTCTCACTTAAAATTAGGGTGATTCCGACCGTGATTAATTAACGACGTCGAGCCCGTGTCAATCTACCAATTAATATGTTTCCATCCACTCGAACACCATGATTGGTGTATGCTCAGCAAGGAACCACCCAGCGCCCAGATAAAATGTCCAGATAAAGAGATAGATAAGGCAGCATACGGTACACAAAGTGACACACCAGACGTTTAATGCGTGTGTAAGATCAAAGCCCAATCCCTAAAAAGTAATAAAATAAGGCAATATACGGTATACTGATTGACACGCCAGCTCTTTACAACTCGTGTAAGATCAAAGTCCAACCCGAAAATGATATCGCCGGGTTCAGCTGGGGGGGAGGGTTGGCGCCCAAAAGCCCGGGCCTGAAGCCGTGCCTGAACATATGCATCGATTTTAAATATTAATGTTGGATATTTAATTTGCGTTCTTTACAAACATTTACAACATACGCCGAATATCTTCTTCTTTTTTTTTAATATTCCTTGTTTAAAATTTGCTGTGCAAAAAGCTATTTCATTGGGCGCAGCGGGGCTAAGAATTGTAGAGTTCGGAAGGTCATGTGAACGTGATACGTTATACGATGCCTGCAGATCCATACAACGTTAGGATCTGTACAGTTCGGAAGGTCATGTGAACCTGATATGTTATACGATGCCTACAGATCCATACGACGTTAGGATTTGTATAGTTCGGATGGTAATGTGAACGTGATATGTTATACGATCCCACAGATCCATACAACGTTATGATTTGTATAGTTCGGAAGGTGATGTGAACGTGGTATGTTATACGATGCCTACAGATCCATACGACGTTAGGATTTGTATAGTTCGGCATGTCATGTGAACATGATATGTAATACGATGCCTACAGATCCATACGACGTTAGGATTTGTACAGTTCAGAAGGTAATGTGAACGTGATATGTTATACGATGCCTACAGATCCATACAACGTTAGGATTTGATTTTACGTTTACCTAGTTCAAGATGTATCAGTCGCAAATGTACTTTCACATCAAAATTAAATGGTTGGGTTTAAAGAGCAAAAAAGAGCAAAATAATGGAACGGATAAACCTTAGACAACGTATTTGACGTCTCAAGAATACAAATCTTATAAATAAGGAATTACTACACATTAATACCCTTTATCAGTAAGACAGTAACGCATCTATTTTAATTTCTATGTGTATGCGAAGAGTTGAAACTATGTGCGTAATTGTACGCCCTGATTTTATTAGCTGTGCTTATATTCTAAGGTCAGTGGGCAATCCAACTCTAGACTGTCAGAAGAACTAGCGTTTATCTATTTTGAATTGATAATTATGTGTGTGGTGACTTTCTATCGATTGAACCGGCATTCTCTTCCATATGTTAGAATTGGTAGTTGGGTTATGGGCGATAGTGCATGATAGAGGAACCGCCCAGTTCCAGAAGCGAACTAATGTTTTTAGTACATTTTTGTGAAGCACCTAGTACATTGCCTCTCGATTGAAAGGCCTAGTGTAAGGAATGCCTGGGCTCGTACACCTAGTACATTGCCTCTCGATTGAAAGGCCTAGTGTAAGGAATGCCTGGGCTCGTACACATAGTACATTGCCTCTCGATTGAAAGGCATAGTGTAAGGAATGCCTGGGCTCGTACACCTAGTACATTGCCTCTCGATTGAAAGGCCTAGTGTAAGGAATGCCTGGGCTCGTACACCTAGTACATTGATTCTCTATTGAAGGCCTAGTGTAAGGAATGCCTGGGCTCGTACACCTAGTACATTGCCTCTCGATTGAAAGGCCTAGTGTAAGGAATGCCTGGGCTCGTACACCTAATACATTGCCTCTCGATTGAAAGGCCTAGTGTAAGGAATGCCTGGGCTCGTACACCTAGTACATTGCCTCTCGATTGAAAGGCCTAGTGTAAGGAATGCCTGGGCTCGTACACCTAGTACATTGCCTCTCGATTGAAAGGCCTAGTGTAAGGAATGCCTGGGCTCGTACACCTAGTACATTGCCTCTCGATTGAAAGGCCTAGTGTAAGGGATGCCTGGGCTCGTATTCACAAAGCTCCTCAGGGAAATCTTAACTTAAGTTGTACTTAAGTGGAAATTTCAGATCAATTTTTTTATGTGAAATCCAATGTTTTGTGTACAAAGAAACTGCAATACTAAACATATAAGCAATAGTTCCACGTTTACAACATTTTTATG
This sequence comes from Congeria kusceri, assembly GCA_027627225.1. Classification (NCBI taxonomy): domain Eukaryota; kingdom Metazoa; phylum Mollusca; class Bivalvia; order Myida; family Dreissenidae; genus Congeria; species Congeria kusceri. Next base: position 40,526,923 of record CM051026.1, read on the forward strand.
TTAAAAAACTTAGACACGAAACAGCCAGAGACTTAAGTAATTTTAAGAATTTACTGAAGTTTCCCTAAGGAGCTTTGTGGATACGGGCCCTGGTGTCTCCGTGGGGTATTCCAATCTGTGTATTGATCCACTATGAAATCTCTTATCAGTATCTGCAATCTTTTCTCTCAGCTGACTGAGCAATTGTATTGTTTCCTTTGCAGCAGTGTATTGATATCAGCTGATAGGGTTCGCCACATTGTGTCCACACTGTGACCACATCATGGTGCCAATACACAATAGTATAATACCCCATATTGGGGGGGGGGTCAAATAAAGAAGGAATAAATTAGGCCTCGAACGTCACAGGCTGTCCGGCTAGCGCAGTGTTTGGTACTGTCGCTTCTCACCTAGGCGTCCCGGGTTCGCTTCCCACTCCCGGCGCATTGAGTTTGGTTGGTGGTCACCATACTGGACAGGTGTGTTTCCTCCGGGTACTCCGGTTTACCCCCATAGCACAAGACCACATCAAAATTAAAATATCTTTCAGTAAAAAAAATTAATAGCTGGAAATTGCAGCTATGATTCAAAATTCGTCCCAACTTTCGCGAGTCTCTGGTAAGTTAATTAGGTAGGAGTGCTGGGACACACTCCGGGTCCTCACATAATGCAGCCTCAGGCGCGGAAGGACCTCATAAACTTCGAGATAGTCACATGCGAAAGACGGGCCACTACGTTTGGAATAGCGGGGGCTCTAACCTGGGTGGTGAAGCCAGTGCGTTACTACAAGACTACAAGACCACAAGACTACAAGACTACAAGTCTACAAGATCACAGATGAATTGCTATTTAATGTGTTTATTGTGCAATTACCCCACTTGTTTGCACACATATTTTGTGCTATATATTATAATATGTAGCTATGTGTTATACATTTTTAATTAACAACTTCGTACTTTTAAATGCAAATATATATGTAATGCCTGTCTTCGATTATGTTTATTAGGCTGTGATAACGATGGGCAAGATGTGCATGTATGTAGGTTTTAATCTGATATGGGTTTTTTTACAATAATGTTATGTATTTCATTCAATTAATGAACTCTATTATATGCATAATAAAAATATCAATTATCAAACTAAATACACAATTTGTTTTTGGGTAGTTACAAAAGAAGTTCGATGTTGATTTCGGTTACATTGATTTACATGTACATGTATTAATCCAACTATTAATATAATTCACTTCAGTGTTCGCTGTGGTTTTGATTAAAATATGCTTATGTCAAATGGTAAATTATCGTGACAATACGCGTATTGATTCCTTAGTTAAAGCGACTATGTCAACGAAAACGTGATCTTATTCAGCAATTATAATGTTGTTATGTTAACGAAATTAGCAATACAAAGGCGAATACAATAAATAACGTATGAATAATTAGCTACATTATGAGAATTTTGATAGAAACCAATAAAAAAAAATACGTGAACAAAGAAAACCCAGAGTGGGTATCGAACTCACGACGACGGAGTCGTAAGAACAATGACAGTAGACAGCGCTGTTACAAACTGCGCTATACTGACTCGTGACAATGCATATGCATACTAATATTATGTAAGATACCCACGAATCTGACGTCAAAGTGCAAACAATAAAAGGACCAAACAAACACAACAATAAAAGGACCAAGCAAACACTATCTATATTATATAGTGATTTTTTGTCAGGATGCATAAACTCTTTTTCAATTATATGTACATTATTTTAACCTGTATTATATTCCAATATTATACTAGTATTTAATTTTCAGATTTTTTTACTGCCCTTTTCGTTGAAATAGTACCTTTAAAGACTTTTTTTTTTAAATGAACATGCACCAGAAAAAAAGCGTGATAAACGGTTTACCATACACTAAAGCAACCTGGATATTTCGTTCAAAAGGTTGTAATTCATGCACAACAGCGGCGCGTTTGCTCGCAATATTGGGTCAAATAGGTATACTGACAGCTATGAATTTGAAAATGTTCGTTACCGTGTTATTCAAGTATAATTGAGGCGTGTCGTGGGAAAACCGGTCAAAATGCATGTGCGTAAAAAAAAGTGTCTTCCCGGATAAGCCTGTGCCAGGACAGCACTTTCAGCCTTCTGTGTATTTATGTTAAGAAGAGACTTACTTGAAACAGAAAATACCATAACAGCGGAAAGTGTCGTCCTTGATTGGCCTGTGCGGGCTGCACAGACTAATCCGGAACGACACTTTACGCACATGC
>CM051026.1:40531672-40731672 GCA_027627225.1 Congeria kusceri
AACGGAATACGTCGAAATAATATTCATGTTACTTTTACTTCATTTTCGTAGCGTAGCATAAATACATTATTTGCAATACCAATTACACACAAAAACCCTTGATACATCATATTCCTACCTGATATAATTTTAAATCGCCATAGTCTAACGAAATTTTATGTTTGTGTTATCAAAAATGGAAGTCATCATTACTTCAAATGCGCTGAATGTTCCCTGGAGAATGCTTTCCATAAGGATACACAGTATAAATGATTGACTGACTTAGAAATGTGTATGTATTATGCATAGATAACTTCCAAGATGAAGGTAGGGTATATAAGTTAAGAATAACTCTACGCGTCTGATACAGAATAATTTTCATTCATTCCCGCAGTTATTTTCGTACATTGTTAATTTGTTAAATTTGGCTGACAAATTTATATAATAATGATGTTAACGTAAATTATTTAGGTTATTCGTGTATCACTGGTGAAAACATGGGGCGGTATGATCGGTTTATTCACGGTACAAATATTATTAATTATTGAATTAATCACACATGAATTTTGGGATATGAGAAGTTTTCTTATGGTGCTAAAAATTCTGGGGTTCGAGAAGTCGCCTTGTCAAGGTTGGGACCGAAAAATCTGGGGTCCGAGAAGTCACGTAACCGATCATCTTGGCCCTCTTGTATTATGTTTAGGGTAAAATGATATCTCATTATTAATGTCAACGCCGATTGTCTTTTTTAAAAGACATTTCTTGTTCTTCTTCATCATCTACCAAACCGATGGTTTTTCTACTACTTTGCTAATAAGCTTTAATCGCTAACTGCATTTTCGGGATATTTTCCAAATTTCACAAGAATAACTAATAGTAGTTCAAAGAAAACTGATGGCAAAACATTAAATATGTTAATGATCATCACTAGTAATTAATGGAAAGAAAATGAACTTTTAATTGGATTTTAATTTGTTAGAATTTTGTGGAGAACAGCTTAGTTGATACATTTATATACAACGACAAAAATATAACGAAATACCATTTTGGTGAATTAAATGGACTAATTAGCAGATTTTTGTATTTTTTTTAAATAAATAAGGTGTATTTGTTTAACTTCAAAAACTAAATCATATTGACTTACAAACTCAAATATTTAATGTCAAGAAAATCATACAAAATGAAAGCCTCCGAAGGATATCAAATGTACGACCTCTGGATCAAAGATCTATCAAGCTATATGCTAGGCCAAATGGGCTTCCATGAAGTTTGGTGTATTTGTAAGCTGTGTAAGTTATACACGTGTTTTAAAACAATCAACAAAATGCGTAGACAAGCGCTTTATAATATTTGACATTTAAATTGATACTTATTTAGAAACAATTCAGAAATAAATTTTTGATTCTTGACTGTTATTTAGCTTCTTCATATAAAAACATATTTTTTGGGGGGTGGGGGTGGATCGTTGAAAATTTTTTCTTAAATTGCCAATCTGTGAATAGGTAACTTAACGGTAATTAGTTTGTATCATACTTCATCATATTACTACATTATTTCCTCTTATACCCGAGTGTACGAAGCGATGACTGAACTCTATACATCATAATATTGACAGGTAATCTGTGAATAGGTAACTTTAACGACAGTTCGTTTGTATTGTACTTCGTACTATTACTACAGTATTTTCTCATTTCACATGAGTACCGGTAAATGACTGAACTCTATCAATCATCATAAGGAAATAAATCATAGTAGGTGTTTACCAATGAATAAAATACATCAAACTGTGTTTTGACATAAACGCGGAAAGACGCCAAAGGTGTAGGGTGGTACACTGTGCGGACACACTCTGCTATATAAACTGACCACCTATCAATATATCATAGTAATATCTGCCAAGTTCAAGCGTAGATATCCATTCATTACTTACTGTTGACAGTGAATTGCAAATACACGTTACAGAACAGAACAGAACAGAAATTTTATTTTCACTTAAACAATACATGTTTATCGTGATATAAACAAATAATATACATAATTTAAGTATACAACAAAGGTTTGGCAAGTTTGTCAATTTATAATAGATAAATATGGATGGACGTAATGACTAACAACGATGCACAAGTATATTGTATTTAAATATACCTATCATGGAACACATTTAAAGAACCGTTATTTGGAGCATGCTTATCGATGTTTAGAACATAAACCTATATTAATATAAATAATAGTAAATAATAGTACGAAGGAAAAACATCGATGCTTATACATGCAATTTGAAAGGAAAAATACAGCACTATATGCATTTGTTTGTTAATGATACGAACCGAGCGTCAATGTTTCAATGTCTCAGAATATATAACAACATAAATTTTATAAAAATCACTGCTTGCATGTTTGTATTTATATAGATTTACGTTGCTAACATTTTAATTGCAATAAAAGTAGTTATGGCTAAAATGTAACTAGTTGCCATTTATAATCGAAAATCTTTGTTTGAATGCCTCGCAGATGAATTTGTTTAATAACAATATCTCTTTTTTATTGTTGGTTGAAAGAAGTTGTATAAACTTAAACATACTAGGGCGGTATCTATAATACCGCTTAATGTATTTGTTTCGTAAATTTTGATAAGGAGCGCAGACAAAAATAAAATGAAATTCATCCTCGATATCCGAGCTATTACATATTTGACATAGTCTTTGGTTACGCTCAACCTGTTGGCCTCCATATCTGCCTGTATGAGTACTTAAATAATGCGCAGAAATACGAATTTTAGTAATAGAAGTTCTTAATTTTCTACAATTTATTTCATTTAGATATGACTCAAGACCAATATTAACTTTGACATTTCTATATAGCGTCAAAACACAATTTATTTCTAACGATGCTCTCCATTCCTGTAAATATTGATCAGTCAAACGTTGTTTAAACATCGAAATAAAAGCATTTACATTAATATCATGCAAGTTCAACCAAACATCTAAAAAGCCATGTTTTTCCAGAAGTTGTTTAACGTTTGCAAACCAGTTTTGTTTTCCGTTTTCAACATCTCTCAGAGATATATTTACGATAGTTTTAATAATAATATTTTCAGAGCTACATAGTTTGAATAAATATTTAAGTATCCTAACATATCTATTTATGTACAGGGGATATCTGCCAAGTTCAGAGTAGATGGCTATATTACTTGTAGATTGTCTTACACCTAGTAGTGTTTTGCAAAATTTAATATGTATTCTTTCCAATGTATGTGATTTTGAAAAAACCCACACCTCGCAACCATACGACATAATAGGAGAAACAAAAGAATCAAATAATTGTAAAGCAGTTTTAGGCTTTATATCATATTTTTTCAGGTTTGTTATGAGATTATTCATTGCTTTTAATGCTTTTCCCTGAAGAGTTTGTATATTCAATTAAAAGCTGCCAGTATAGTTTAATGTAACACCAAGGTAGATAAATTCGTTCACGTTATCGATTAATTCGTTCCCGTAAAACCATGTCTCACCCCTTTTTAGTCCGCCCCTTTTTCTGAAAACGACAGTTTTTGTTTTGGCAACGTTTACCTCTAATCCCCATTTGTTGCAATATTCATATAATTTATCAAGAGACAACTGCAACTCCTGTGGCGATGAGCCTAAAACTGCCATGTCATCCGCAAATAATAACATTGTCAAACAGATATATTGTAAGCTTGGGCCACTGTGAATAGTATGCTGTAGATGCATTTCTAAGTCTTCGACGAATAGAGAAAATAGGATCGGTGAGGTTATCTCCCCTTGGCGTAAACCTATTGATAATTCAAAGTAATCGGAGACTGAGTTACAATGTTTCACGCATGATTTAACCGATTGGTACATGTTGCGTATAATGCGAAGTAATTTACCATTTAATCCTACTCCGTGGAGCTTTAGCCAGAGAGCATTGCGATATATTGAGTCAAAACAAGATTTGAGGTCCACGAATGTGCAATATAAGCGCTTATTTTCCTGCTGTACTAAGTTTTGTATCACATATTGAAGTATAAAAACTGCGTCAATGGTTGACCGCCCCTTTCTAAAACCGAACTGGGCGTCGGAAATTACATTGTTTTCCTCGCACCATTTAGTGATCCGTTGGTTTAATAAGTAAATAATTTTCCAAAATTGCTGAGCAAAGTAATACCCCTATAGTTTTTCGCGTCATTTTTATCTCCCTTTTTAAATATCGGGATAATTATTCCCTTTGTCCACGCATCTGGAAAAATACCAGTATTAAATATAATATTTAAAATTTGTGTAATGTAGCCTACTAATATATCGCTGGCTTCGAGGAAGTATTCGTTTAAGAGTTTATCACCCCCGGGTGATTTATTACGTTTCAGCAATAATATTGCCTTGGTGACTTCGTCTAACGTAATTGGTGTATCTAATTTGGCAAAGACTGGGTTAAAATCATTGAAATTGTTATTAATATTAAAATCTTCCGAATTTTCGTCCATATGTTGGCCATTTGTCGTAAACATTGATTTGAAATGGTTTTCAAAATCGTCTAGGCGTATATTTGGCGTAGGCATACTTTTGGTAGTTTTAAAATAATTCCTAAAGTCTTTGGGTCTTTTTGATCACACTTGTGTCCTTTTTAGCTCGTACGCTCGATGTTTTTTCTTTACTGCGTGTTTGTAATGTTTTCGTTTAGTACATAGCTCCAGGCGATCAGTATCTGTACCTGTCCTATTGTATTGCCTTAGCGCATTTTTATATAACATTTTCGCTTCTTTGCAACTAAAATCAAACCATAGCTTAGAGTCATTTATACATGTAGAAACAAACTTATTTCTAGACGTAACACGCTTAGAGAACAGTGGATCGGTAACCTCTCTTAAAATGTTCGTAAATGCATTTACGAGGTCATTGATATCATTGTTATTATCTGACTGATTTGCTAGTAACATATTCAGATCTGGCAATTTGTCAATAATGCCGTTTCTATAGATTTCCTTTTCGCTATTCTTCCATTTTACCAATTCATACTGGCACTCTTCATTTTTGTCTACAGAGATATTGTTGCAGAGTAATTCGAATGACAGCGGTGCGTGGTCACTATATTCGTTAAAATCGCATACTTGAAAATTGTTAATAATTGAAAAATATTTTTCTTTTAACAACAAATAATCTATTACACTCGCCCCCATTCTATTATAACAAGTTAGTTTCCCAATACCAAAGTCATTTCCTAAACGGCCGTTCGCAACCCTAAGCGAGGTAGCTTTACAAAGTTCAATTAGTCTGTTGCCATGTGAATTATGTCCCTTATCTAATGACTGACGTGGCAGCGGATTATCGACCTCGTACTCAAAAGTATCAATATCAGGTACATAATTTATCACAAGCAATATAATCCAACTTGCCAGATATCCGTGCATTAAAGTCCCCAGCCACTAGTACAGTGCCCAATGATTCGAAATTAAGGATGTCATTTTCTACGGAGGCGAACAAATCTTGATCAATAAGATAAGATATAGGCGATCCTTCACCCCACATATATACTGCTGCAAGATAATTATCAGTAGGTTGATTAAAGAAACACTTGTCTAATTTTAACCAAAGAATAGTATCATGCACATTTTTTACAACAGAAATACCATTCGTTAAGTAATCGCGTACATACAAAAAAAAATACCACCACTATTTCGTTTAGCATTGCGATGTCTAAACTTTCTATAAAAATTAAAGCATTTAAATCCTTCCAACTGAATTTTACTCGATTTGCAGGTCCAAGATTCAGTTAAAATAATAACATCATGATGCGATATGAAAGAAGTAAATTCGGAATCGTTTCTCTTACTGTCACTGAGTCCGTTACAGTTCCATATCAGCACCTTGAGCCCATCCGGCACTCCCTACGTGTCTCGCACCGGCTTCCCAATCACATACAACGTGTCGTACACCACGTAGGCCTCGTTTCCGGCCGCCTTTTCCTGCCGCGCCTTCCTGAACAGGATTGGTCGTTTCGCTGTTATTTCCGGTGGGAACTGCTCTGCTACATAGAAGTTGGTTCCTGCGAGGTTTCTGCTGCATTTTCGTACCAGCTCCATGTCCGCAAAAAGATTGAACTTGCACACTATTCCCCTGGAGCTTCTCATGCCGGAAGTCGCGCCCCCAGCCGGATGTGACGCCTCGACGGGGCCACCAATTCGATGTGCTCTTTCAATTGTTATCCCGTCCACTACATTCTGGGCAAGCTTGAGTTTGTTGACCATCAATGATCTAAGCAGCACTTCCGTTTTGGATGGGGTTTCACCGGCCTCCTCTGGTATATTTCCAAATATAAGATTGTTGCGCATAGACTGTGAGCGCAAATAGTTCAGATCGCACAGGCTAATTCGGGACGACACTTTCCGACTTCTGTGAATTTTTGTTTAAAAGAGACTTCTTGAAACAGAAAATACATTAACGCGGAAAGTGTCGTCTTGGATTAGCCTGTGCGGACTGCACAGGCTAATCCGGGACGACACTTTACGCACATGCACTAAGTCCGGTTTCCCCCGACACGCATCAATTATTGTTTGTAAAAAAAAAATCTTGGTTGAGCATTGTTTTTGTAATAAACTGTATCCAGCAAACCGAATGTCCCTGACGCAGGTTGTATACCAACGTAAACACACAATAAGAAAGCCATAAAGATGATCGTTTTATTTGTTCAGTCTTAATTTCGCCACTTTCATCGATTGTGTGGGTCAACAGTTAAAAGTGCAACATCTGATGACGACCTATATAATATTATATTCCTGAATTTCTGGATTTCCAAACAGGTTACATGTATTTATATTTCAAGCAATCAGTGTGCTCGCTTTATATCAATCGGTTTTGCTTTTTCAAATTATGGATATTTAGAATCGTGTGTGACTATGACATTTCTATTTCTATAACTGTTCGTATTAAAGTCAGTTAACATTAACTCCTGGCAAGATGCCAAATGCACATTTATTATTTCTTATTTGTGAAAATACAATGTGTTACTTGTCGCAGTGCCAAATACACAAATATACCTTCATTGTTTTACCATGAAAGCAAGGTTCTGATTGGTAGCTGAAAGTTCACATGGGGAAGACTTTCTATCGGTCATCCCCCAATCACAATGCGTAGTGCACTTAAAGGCCTAGTTTAAGGAATGTCTGGCGTCTCCACGGGGTATTCCACTCTGTGTATTGGTCCACGATAAAATCTCATATCATTACCTGCAATTTTTTCTCTCAGCTGTCTGAGCAATGGCTGAATGCGCTGGTTCAATGGGAGAAGTGTATTGATCTCGGATGAGAAGTGTTGCTTCAATGTGTCCACACTGTGACCACAGCAGGATTCCAATAGCAGGGGTACAATAACACTGATTAGGGAGAGGGTGTCACATAAAAAAATAAAGAGGGGTTAAACTAGGCCTTTAACTATTTTTTACTTGCCCCGCCCCCCCCCCCCCCCCCCCCAATCTGAGGTATTGTGCTCCAGTTTATTGGCACCCTGCTGTGGTCACTATTTGGCGACTCTTATCAGCTGAAATCAATGAGAACAGATTGCAGACAAGGATAAGAGATTTTATGGTAGACCAATACACAGAGTGGAATCTCAGATGGAAAGAGGCCAGACATTCCTTAAAGTAGGCCTTTAAGGAGATGATTTGAATCTGCAATCTTTTCTCTAAGCTGATTGAGCACTGGCTAAGTGCACCGTTAACTCTATCTCTGCAGCTGTGTATTGATATCAGCTGATAATGGTCGCCACACCTTGTCCACACTGTGACCACAGCAGGGTACCAATACACAGGAGTACAGTACCCCCGATTTGGGGTCCAATAAAGAAGCATTTACCTAAGCATTTAAGCGATGGCCCCATTTCTATGCTGTCTTTTTTTCCGTGCCATACATCGCCATTGTGTACATGTGTATATGTACACACGCCATTCAAAAAATGAATATGACCAAACGTTTCGTCACAGATTCCAAAAAAGGTATTATATGTAAATAAGGAAAATAACATTCATAACACAAAAATGTACTGGAAATGTTGTTTCGTTAACGATTAACCATCAAATAAAATGTATAACATCTGTCCATGTTGGTCACATTTATTTGATTGATTGCACAATTTAAATTATGTATAGTCGCATAATTCGTGAAAACTGTTTATAAAAAAATTATATTTATATTGCATTTAGTATAATTGTCTATTAATAAAAAGTGATGACATATTACATTTTAACAGAGCTATGAAAGTGAAACCGCACTAAATTAATAAAACTCAAAATAATCAAATAATAGTTATAATTATTAGCTTATTTAATTTGTTTCCATGGATACGAATAAAATACCGGCTGTCCTAAAGATTTTACCTGAAAAACGTTTGATCCGGTGGTCTTAAAGACGTTCGTAACAAAAAGAAAATTATTGGGTTAATTTCTCCTTTTGCTTCATTATTTTTTTATTGTATAAAGGTTATGAAATACTAATTTCAATCAATAAATATACATCTTTGTAAATCAAATCATTAAAACCAGTCAATGGTTAAAAGTTCATAAAGCATTATAATAATCAAAAACACACGTATATAATGTATTGCCAAACAAATTAGTTTAAAAAAGATCCATTAAATATCTCCATTTTATTTTGGCAATTGATACGTTGTTTACGTTAACACGAAATATAAAAAGGCTAAACAGGTGCCCTATTTAAAGTCCAATATTCCCCAAACAAGTTCGGTGACCTATTCTTTTTATTAATGTTTTGGTGTAAGTATACATTGGCGCATGTATATGTGCGAATATTAAAGAAAATCTGTCGTTTGGAACAAAATATATTGATGCATAATAAATGACATTTCAGAAGGTATTATTAGTACCCATATGACCTACTTCAATGTGTAGTCAAATTCATTATTTTAACAGCTACCGTATTCAAAATATTTCCGGAAAGACCGATGACCGCTATTTTTTTACACTTTTTTATTTTCAGTATACAATGACATATGCATATTGAATATTTTAACAAAAACTGTCGTTTGGAACAAACGATATTCGTATATCTGATTACTTATTGATGTTTTCAAAGGCATATTAAATGCATAATTAACCTCATAAAGCGTCCATTAAAAGTCATTTTTAAAATGGTAACTATTGATAAAGCGCGATTAATCATTAAACTGCACCTGTATATTGCGAAACGAAACATTAAAACAGATGCATTTAAAAATCCCCGTCCTTGTTTGAATATGAACTCTTTATATAATTGAACATTGCTATCACACAAACGGAAAAAAGGGCTTCGACAGGTACCGTATTTAAACCCCAATATGTTCCGGAACAAGGCCGGTGACCTCTATTTTTTTTAGGTTATTTTAGTTTTAGGATACATTGACACATGTTTGTGCAAATTTTAAAGAAAATCTGTCGTTGAAAAAAAAGGGAAAAATATTGGTGCGAACGTCTTTAAATTCTAGCCCCGACATTGAAAATATTTCGGTAAGTTATTGCCAATGAGTTATATTATACAGATAAGATATTCAATAGTGGACTTTTGTTTTATCAGAAATTCTGTAAATAATTCCCTTTAAAAAAAAACGTTATTCAAAAGTTTATACTTTTTATACAAACAGTGTACACATTATTGTTGTCACCATTGGAGGCGTTAGGACATAATCGTTTGCGAATTGTTTAACCGAATGTTAAGCTATTTATAAATGTTGACAAATACATAGAGGATATTTGTTGATTTCGGTGTAAGATCGTAATTTATTTCACGAGTGTTCATAGAAAATGATATTTTCACGAGTGGCGCAGCCCCGAGTAAAAAAATATCTATTTTCTATGATCACGAGTGAAATAATGTGTGATCTTACACCAAAATCAACAAATTTTCTATTTATTTTATGCTTTTGGACAATAAATAGTTAAAATTGCGCGAGGTAGGCTTAAACGTCACAATTTCGTGTATTCTGACGTCATAAAAATGACGTCATAAATGATTCCAAAACAGTGTCACTCGTTAGTATGGTGGGAAAAAAAGGGCCATATTTTGTGAGTCGTTGTTGCTAAATTATAATTTTGTTGAATTTTACAATGTGTTTTCTGTAAACACATACATGTACATACTGTACATGTATATAAATTTGCCAAGGGTTGTAAACCACTACCTGTGGATGGATGCTATTTATGGAAAAATAATCCGTTTTATGTTATATTTTCACTGCAGTGAAAATATAAAATCTTATATTTTATATTGTCACTGCTTCAACACTTAAAATATAAAATTTTATTTCACCAATAAAATTCGATCTTTCACTGAAAAGCATATAATAAAAGACTTTAGTTTAACAAAATCAACAAGTAATTATGTGATTACTACTAAGTCCATTTAAAACCTAATTAAAAACTATACTTTTCATTCAAACCGTGTTTGTTTGACGACAGCGAATACAGTTGACTGTTGCGAGCAAACAGTTAAACATAAACAACAAGTGTTTCTTGTACCGTACAACATACGAACATACGAAAAGGCACAAAAATAATTAGCCTATGCACACTGCTGCAAAATCATCAATCGTTAAGCGGTCTTTAAAGTACATGTAAGTCTTAACCGCCAAATATGCAGTAATTTGGTGGGTCGTAAAGTGTAATAAATGTGTAACGGATTTATGTAGCCTTTATATCTTATTTGTCAGTTTATGACTTTTCCACGCTGAAGTTGTTGCAAAGACCAAGGTCAAATACCTTATGCGGATGTTTGGTCGAAGATGACATGTTATACGCTTGTTTTTTTCGCGTCATGCGCGTGCTATTTAGGTTTTATCTTTGACCAAGGTTAAACCGAAATGGTTAAGAATCACTTTAATTCCGATTCATGTATCGCGAAACGCTTGTTTAATCAAAGCGCACTTGTGCTGTAGATATAATCCATGTAGGCGTGTGTAGACACGGAAACCAGTATCTATTTAATACATCAATTTTGTCCATACTGTGCAATATGTATTGAGGATGACATGCTTTGTTTTGATTATTTGCCCTTTGTTCGAAGATTTACACTTCAAATATTTCCCAGATATTAATAAAAATAATGAAAACATAACTGTTTTTTATGCTTTATCACCATAATCGTCATCGTCGTCATCATCATCATCATCATCATCATCATCATGACCTCCTTGATCACCAATATCTCATCAACATCAACGTTATAATTGATTGCATCATGCTTGTTATATATCAAATTGTATTGCAAACGTCATCATATTTGTTGCAATTTCTGTATTGTTTGTATTTTCAAACGCAGTGAATACATTTTAACAAACTAACATAAATAAAAACTATACTTTCCATGCATGATTTTGCTAAAATAGAAACATTGCTCAGCCATTGTGTACATCTGATACAAGCACGTTATCCACACAACATGTGTAGAACACGGTGTCCTGACACATGACGACCCTGACACGCTCTGTACGGACACAGGAATTTGCAGAGACAGCATCTGAGTTGTAAAATATATCGCTGTGCCAGTGTCAACTAGACATCTCCAAGTCACTAGTCCTGATTTCCTCATTAAAGGCCTAGTTTAAGGAATGTCTGGCCTCTCCATGGTGTACTCTGTGTATTGGTCCTCCAGAAAATATCTTTCCATTATCTGCAATCTTTTTTCGCAGTGACTGAGCGATTGCTGAGTGTGCAGTGTCAGTTGTCGCAGTGTATTGATCTCAGCTGATAAGTGTCGCCACACTTTCTTTTTTGGAGTGGGGGGGGGATAAAATAAAGAAGAATTAAACTAGGTCTCTAAACTTCAACGTGTCTTAAGAAAGTGCAGCAATAAATAACAGGTACAACTATTCAAACTACTACAGGCTCTATTATAAATTAATAGATAAATAATGTGCATTGAGAGGTGACCAAGTACTAGATTAATGGTATGTCCCGAAAATAAGTAAATCATGTAAACGGGAGGTAACTGCAATACAATGATAACTTACTGCACTGGTACCGTGAATCTTTGTTTTGGCATATATTCACAACCATCGATACGAATAAATGGCTCAGGTGGTAAAAGCGCGGTGCGATATGTTTTGAACTAATGGTCACGAGTTCGAGTCCTGCTGGTTAAACTTTTTTTTCAATTTTATAAAAATAGTACATGATGTAGTATAGTTGATGACTTTTGAATGCTTTTAGACGGACATAGCAGGTGAATGGCGTGATTTCCTTCGATTTTGTCATTCTTCTTATTGTCATGCTATTGATTACTAAAAAAATACACGAAAAAGCAAACTTAAGGAACACATAATAAAACAAACAACAGATATCTCATCTACAATTTACAAAACTGTTTTCAGACCAGATTCTAACCCGGTTCGCCGTTACCAAAATCTTCAGCGCCTACCACTCGACCATTCTCGCCGTTACCAAAATCTTCAGCGCCTACCACTCGACCATTCTCGCCGTTACCAAAATCTTCAGCGCCTACCACTCGACCATTCTCGCCGTTACCAAAATCTTCAGCGCCTACCACTCGACCATTCTCGCCGTTACCAAAATCTTCAGCGCCTACCACTCGACCATTCTCGCCGTCACCAAAATCTTCAGCGCCTACCACTCGACCATTCTCGCCGTTACCAAAATCTTCAGCGCCTACCACTCGACCATTCTCGCCGTTACCAAAATCTTCAGCGCCTACCACTCGACCATTCTTCTTTTACTTATGGTTGTCTGTTCATCCATATGAATACTATACTTGAAATGAATGATAAATTAAACTTACTCTAAAAATAGCAATTACATTGATACCCCTACCAAATGGACTGTGCTGACCTTTGGTGTCTCAGAGGTCGCTGTCGAACTGTACTAGAATACGTGTATACCGTTACTGCACGTGTATGTCAATAATGACAATTCTGATATCGTAATTGTA
This sequence comes from Congeria kusceri, assembly GCA_027627225.1. Lineage (NCBI taxonomy): Eukaryota > Metazoa > Mollusca > Bivalvia > Myida > Dreissenidae > Congeria > Congeria kusceri. The sequence continues at coordinate 40,544,577 of CM051026.1, forward strand.
CTGTTTTGTTCTGTCACATAGAGGTACTTCCTATCGACATTTTCCCTTGAAACAATATCATATGCGAATGTTATGGTATACAAACATTGTCTACTTTGGCTTCTTGACGTGTTTGTACCTAAAATCCATATATTACACTAGCATGTCGTCTTAATCAATTAAGCCCAACATGTCCTGAATGAACGATTGTGGTTACTCAATCACAACTGGAGATAACATCAATGTCGTTGTTCCATTATCGGTGTGAAGTTTTAAACAAATACAAGAACGAGGCAGTACACACAGCAAGTTATAACGCACTAACTGGATTTTCTTTATAAGAATTTTAGCGGCGCCATGGTAAACTCGAAATTATTTCGTATTTTGTCCAATAGTCTGATATGAACACTTGCATGTATAACTCAATAATCATAACTGATATTTCATGCTGAAATTCTTATACATAAAGAAAATACAACCATGTATTTCAATTTGGTGCGTTATAACCTTTGTTGAGTGTATGAGGTGTGAAAAAAATTGCGAAGGAAACTTTTAATTTCAATAATCAAACTCAGTGAGAAAACTTTCCCATCGCCGTATGTGTTAGGCTTGTCATACTATTGTCCACACGTGACAATGATAATGTTTTCAGGGCAATTGCCACACAATGGATACATAACGGTATATTCATTTAATATCAGGAATGTAGATTAGTGAATAAATAAAACAGTGCGTAAATCCCCTCTCGCGACCGATACTTATAAATGTTGGGTAGGTAGGTAGGAAACTGTTTTTACATTATTTCCCATTACAATTGTGACAAAAGAAAACAAATATGCCAAGGATACCCGCCTAAAGATACTTGACCACGATGTGTATTTAATTTTACAATGATTTGATTAAAACAATGTAAACGGACACTGTGCCTTTAACAAATATAGTTTTATTTCGTTTTCACAATGTGAAATGCTTGTGACTGCTTTCAACTAAGATAACGAACTCCATCAATTAAGAAAATGTATGTAAAAATGTACGTTTGCTCTGTAATTAAATCCATCAAAAAGATTAATTAACACGTACAAACGAAAACACTATGTTTACCGTGACAGATTAAATCAAAATAGTTTTGCCTACAATAGAGTGATTGTTGCGTTTTATTGAGATTAACGAATGCTATGGCATGTAAATATAACATGTGTGAAAACTAGCGCATACTTTTATTATGTAAACCAATTGACATGGATTCCAATTCACGATCAATTACAAATGAATTACCTTAACAAGTGTAGATTGTAAAACACGTTAATTGTAAAACACGTGAATGTTACATCATGCGTCAAAATTGAAGTTACGACGTGATTTGATTAGCAATGTGTTTAGCCATTCAGTTTTAGCTAGGACTTCATTGGCCGATCGCTATGGGATTTATTACCACGCCTTCTCAGGACAGTCTCCGACAAAAACAGTTTACAATATACGAATGTTTATACAAGTCACCTCCGTCATAGCTTTCTAAATGGCTAAACGCACTGTCAATCAAATCTCGTCGGGATTCGAGTCCCGGACTGGCTGCACACTTTTCACACCCGGCGACATTTGGGGTTCAACCTTGGACCGTGGCACGTGCAATTCTCCATAGATCCAGCCCATGTGTTCGTCGGGATCGAGTTTACACTGATCCCTGTGAGTGAAATCGACTTGGCAGAGGGGATTGTAACGGTACCGAAATGAAGCGGAATTGGCGATTAGCTCTTTAAGCGACTGGCTGCACACTTTTCACCACCCGGCGACAGTAAGGTTAAGGACGGACGGTGTTTGTCTGGGTTTGACCTAAGTAGGCGTGGTTATAAATCCCATAGGGTATCAATTGATTGCGTTCATATATAACTCAAAAAGGCAATCTAGAAATTTATGTGAGATTTGCAAAAGCATTTTATTATGAAATATATTATTTTATTAAAATAAAGACATGTAAAACATGTTAAAGGACGGTTAAAAATAAACAAGCTTCCGGTTAAATAGTTTCTTGTTTATTGGCAAGTGGGCATATTGCCTTTGAGTATTTACATTATCATATACAAAAACATATACTGTTCAGGAAAGAAAATCATACAAAAAACACAAAAAGGACCAATATGGAAATTAATAAAAAAATATATATTAACAGTGGAATGGTAAATGTTGTATTATATAGCAACATTCTTATGTAAATATCATTAGAAAGCAGCTATAGAAAGCAGCTATAGAAAGCAGCCAATCAAATCTCAGATTTTATATTGAAAACGTCTGCCAAATGTTGTATAGTATTCTGGAGCGTTTAAACACACTTACTTCACACCAGAAATACGTATGAGTTTATATGAGGCCAAGATGATCTGTTGTTATATATTCTGAATTATTATGTATTGGAAACACACAGTAAAAAGTGGTACTCTGATCCACATACATCTTAAATACATAACTTGCACTTTCGTTCATGTCTGCTTATTCTATTACACGTATATATACCCATTTCTAGTACAAGTTTATATTAAAGATATACAAAGAATATTAGACGGGTGCAGTTTATCATGAGAGGCTTAGAAACAGATGAGCGAGGGGTTTATCATGAGAGGCTTAGAAACAGATGAGCGAGAGGTTTATCATGAGAGGCTTAGAAACAGATGAACGAGAGGTTTATCAAGAGAGGCTCAGAAACAGATGAGCGAGAGGTTTATCATGAGAGGCTTAGAAACAGATGAGCGAGAGGTTTATCATGAGAGGCTTATAAACAGATGAGCGAGAGGCTTGCCGAGCGCTCAAATGTTTCGTGCCGAGCATGATAAACTTCATCTTTATCCAACACTCACCTAATATTCTATTTATCCTATTAAGCGCTATGCTTATAAATCATGAAAACGGCGTACTTGGCTGCTAATTCGACTATATCTACCCACTTCTATTTCAAAATTATATTAAATATAAAAATCAAATGTTAGGTCCTCTACAATACTAATAAAACTGCATAATTTAAATAAACATAATATATAACAATATATGGCTCCCACTTTGTACACATCGATTAAAACTTGAGTACTTTCAAACGTTGAGTCCCAGATTCCCAAAAGAAAAGAACATAATATATAAGGAAGCAAAAGAACCGCTCGGACATAAATATGTAATGAAAATAATATGTTTTTAACGAGTTATCATTAATAAAAATGTACAATACTATAAAACATTTGCAACGCGGCGCGGTTTGATTAAAAGGTTGTCTGCCCATTTTGGTCACATTTATCTAATTAATAACACAATTTAAATTATGTATAGTTCGCGAAAACTGCCTTATAAAATATAAAATGCATATGCATTAAGTGCAATTGTATATTAATGAAACGCTATGTCATGTCACAAATTAACAAAGCCAAAACGTATGGAGCGATAAGCGATTAGAAATGTAGTGTTTTCTTCATCACGGAGTGCAATGGCAAAATCACTTGCAAATAGCTCATGATCAACGTGAACGTGACACAACGAGAAATAAATTAAAATCACTATGATCATATAACAGTAGTAGGCATTACCTTATATAATTTGCTTACATTGATGCGAATAAATGACCGATTACGCTCAACGTTTACAGTGACAAACTTTTGATCCGGTGGTCTTAGGTTTGAGCCCAGGCAGAGCTTTTTTACGTCTTTCTTTATGCAATATTTAGGTTAATATGTGCTCATTCCAAACAAAGACAAACATCCGTGAACAATTCCCTTTTGAACATAAATACAAATTTTACTCTTTATTCCAACCCTGTGCAAAAGTTTGATGTCGACATTCGAGGAATTCAATTCAAATGTTGCAAGCGAATATTACACGTGCACTGGAAAACAGTGTTTCTTGTACCTTACAACATACAAAAGCTGCAAAATATTTCAACACACGACACCGTCATACAGACGCTTACTTCAAAATCATCAATCGTAAAGCGGCCTTGAACGTATGTCGTCAACCGCCAAATATGCTGTATTTTGGTATGTCGTAAAGTGTAATAAATCTGTAACGGATTTATTTAGCCGTTATATCTTATTTGTCAGTGTATGAATTTTCCACGCCGAAGTTGTTGCAAAGATTAATTTCAAATACCGTATGTGAGCGTTTGGTCGAAGATGACATGTTAAACGCTTGTTCTTGCGCGTCTTACGCTTGTTATATATATTTTAACGGTGACCAAGGTTAAGCAAATGGTTTTGGATCACCTTTGTTTCAGATTCATGAATCACGATACGGTGTTTGAATCCGATATGACTGGTGTTGCTGACATAATCCGTGTAGGCGTACATAGACACTTTGACACATACATATTTAAAGGCACTATGTCAACGAAATATTGGCTTCCTATTGCTCTATAAATTATTTTATTTGCTAGAAAAGCGATTGACTAGGATATGTGCATTAATTAAATAAAAGATGATATAATACATAATAAGATATTTCATGGAAACTAATTAGCAAAAATGTCTGAAAAAAATAAAACCCCAAGCGGTTATCGAACTCACAACTTCGGAGACATATGAAGAAATGACAGTAGACAGCGCTTTAACCAACTGCGCTTTTCTGCTTTGTAAGGAATTGTCAGTAAACTATGATTATACATAATGCTCACAATTCTGACGTTAAAGGTAAACAGGAAAAGGGCCAAACAAACACAACCCATATAATAAATTGATTTTTATCTGAGAATGCGTATACTCTTTTCCCATTGAATATATCCTGTTTTAACTGTAATTATTTGCCAGTATTAATATCTAAATTTCTCTTTGTTTCCAGAAATTTCCCCCTTGAAGCCCTTTTCGATGACATAGTCCCTTTTAATGTATCAAACATGTCCATATTGGATCTATGTATCGAGGATGAAATTCATTTTTGTTTATTTGCCTGATAATGAAACATTTGCACTACAAATATTAAGCCATATATGTGAAAATAGTGCAAACATAACTATTTATGTTCAACCTTTATGAGAGACAGTCTTCGGTTTTCCGATAGTTTTGGGTCCTAGCTGTCAAACATTGTACGCTTATTTGACGAATGACAAGTGATAATGACAATACGAGCATCAAATATGGAACGCTGGCACTGTCTTATGTCTTACTTTTTTATTATATTATGTTCTTTCTTTATTATGTTATGTGGATAAAACTTTATATGATGTGGACATTTCTGTATATAATGTGGATCTTTCTTTATATGATGTGGATTTTTCTTTATATGATGTGGATACTTCTTTATATGATGTTGTTTTTTCTTAATATGATGTGTATATGTCTTTATATGATGTGGATATTTCTTTATATGATGAGGATATTTCTTTATATTATGTGGACATTTCTTTATATGGTGTGGATACTTCTTTATATGATGTGGATATTTCTTTATATGATGTGGATATTTCTTTATATTATGTGGACATTTCTATATATGGAGTGGATACTTCTTTATATGATGTGGATATGTCTTTATATGATGTTGATATGTCTTTATATGATATAGATATTTCTTTATATGATGTGGATATTTCTTTATATCATGTGGATATTTCTTTATATGATGTGGACATTTCTTTATATGATGAGGATATTTCTTTATATGATGTGGATATGGCATTATGTGATGTGGATATTTCTTTATATGATGTGGACATTTCTGTATACGATGTGGACATTTCTTTAAATGCTGTGGTTTTTTATTTATATGATGTGGATATTTCTTTATATGATGTGGATATTTCTTTATATGATGTGGACATTTCTTTATATGCTGTGGATTTTGCTTTATATGATGTGGACATTTTTTCATATGCTGTGGATACTTCTTTATATGCTGTGGACATTTCTTTGCATGATGTTGGTATTTCTTTATATTATGTGGATATTTCTTTATATGATGTGAATATTTCTTTATATGATGTGCACATTTCTTTATATGATGTGCATATTTCTTTATACGATGTGGTTGATTTCATTACGTTCTGACAATTTCTTTGTTCTATTATGTCTGTACGTTAATACGTCATGTGGGTATTTTGTTATGTAGTGGTGCATTCTTTATTATGATGATGGGGTCTTTGAGCGGTGTGCTATTCTGCCCCGACACCGGATTTGTGCAAGCGTCTAGACAGGTAGCAATTAACTACAGGCCATTGTGGGTCGTAATATTGAAGGCTAAACAGGATGAATGTAATATTTTGCGCAGTTGAGTTCTGGGTATTCTTATTTACAAAGAAATAACATATACATAATTTTCATCTAAATGTAAACGGTTGGAAGGCGGAAAAAATATGTTTTTTTACAGGTTTAACCGTTACATGACCAAAAAATAGGGTAGGTAGTACGGGATTTATTTATTTATTTTATTTATTTAGTAAATGGTCACTTTGAAGATTCTAAAACTGAATTAATAGTCAAAACATATATGTAATATCCTTAAACATTGTTTTAAAGTTGATTCTATCAAAAGTAAACACTTATTTAACCAAAAAACATTTAATTATTGAAAAACATAAATAAAACAAAAAAGTATCTGACAGCCCCAATAAATAATCTAGGGTCGGGGCCTAGGCCTATTTTTTTCCAGCATTAAATGATTTTTTAATTACTTGGCAAAAGAGTTAATTTTGTGGGAGGGTGTATCACGCACAATAACCAGGTCCCGCAGTCCAAGGTCAAGGTCACACTCAGAGGTTAAACATATAAATGAATGCCTTTTGAGTATATCCAGAGCATAACTATGTCTGGCATTGAACGATTTTCAAATAACTTGGCAAAAGTGATAAGCATTATAAGATTGTGTGTCACATGAAATAACCAGATCCAAGGTCAAGAACACACTCGAAGGTCAAATATAAGAATGAAAACTATTGAGTAAATTGCACCTATCAATGTTTTCCCCCAGGGGAGGGGAGCGACGGGCATATACGGGACTTTAGACTGAAAGCGATTCCCGACAGGCGGGAATTTGACATTCCGAATAATTCCGGGTCCCGGGGTAAGAGGCTTTGGTCGGATTTTAGATCCCGGTAATACAGGCCCCCGGTGGGATTTAGACAAATATGGGATTTAGACAAATATGCTTGACTCTAGGGTGGGGAATTAGACCCCAAAATATAAAATTTGTCAAATTCCCCTGGGCATGCCCCCCCCCCCGGGGGAAAACATTGATAGGTGCATATCCAGAGCAAAATGTTGGCCGGCATTGAAGTATTTTCAAAGCTCTGAAAAGTGATAAGTATTATGAGATAATACCTTAACCTTTTCAGAATAACAGAAAACATTTAATAGAAAATACAATATAAAAGGACCGCTTTCCTTTTGCAAATAATTGGTATGCATATCGGCAAAGCTTTATCATGTAGAAAGAGCTGCATAGGTGGGGGCATCTGTGTTGTTTCGTCACCTTTCTAATTTAACAATACTTTGGTAAATCAATTTTTGTTGTCTGTTACGTGCTTTTAATTGAGGTTTTCAATCACTGTCTATTACAGTCATTGAATATTAAAAGGCATATTTATTCATCTTTGTGTTGGTGTTCCTGACGTTAGAGGCAAGTCGGGAAACAAAACGAATAGCACAGCATCCTGCTATATCGCTCAGTATATTTTCTTTGGACTGTTTCAATTTTCTAAATAACATTTGTTAGATGTTTGTGAGACAGGTACATTTTAAATTCTAAAATGACGCGAGGCTTGTTTTCAATAGACAGAGAAAGAAATCAAGTATGGGTTATTCTGCAATAATTATGGACGGAGTCTAATGTATTAAAAATAGTTCTGGAAAATTAACGGAAATTTAACAGTAAAATGCACGTGCTATACGTGTTAAAACGCGCACTAGAAAAATTGTAACAAACTTACTATTGCTCTGTAATGTATTGAAACAAAAATGCGTATTAAATGCGTAAACGATATTGAAAATTTAATTTTACTGTGTCTGTTACAATGTTACTTTCACTATAGCATCAATAACATGGCGTCATATTGGTCTTTGACTTTTATCAATGAATCGGATGCCGTTTGCTCAATTTTCATGAATAAAGTTAACGTCATATTGTTTATTATTTATTGACGTCACTGAAACGTGGGCGTGATTGTACTTTGAAGAAAAATGGGCAGAGTATAGAAAAAATAGTTCTCATTCAATAGCTTCAAAATACGCACTAAGATCGTAATACAATCAAAATAATATTTTTTTGATACTTTGTTATATAATAACCCACGGTAAGAAGTATCCACATCATATAAAGAAATGCCCACATCATATAAAGATATATCAACATCATATAAAGAAATGTCCACATCATATACAGAAATGTTTACATCATATAAAGAAATATCCAAATCATATAAAGAAATATCCACATCATATAAAGAAATATCCACAGCATATAAAGAAATGTCCACAGCATATAAAGAAATGTCTACATCATATAAAGAAGTATCCACAGCATATAAAGAAATATTCACATTATATAAAGAAGTATCTACATGATATAAAGAAATGTCCACATCATATAAAAAAAATGTCCACATCATATAAAGAATTGTCTACAGCATATACAGAAATTTCCACAACATATAAAGAAATGTCCACAACAAATAAAGACATATCCACATCATATAAAGAAATGTCCACATCATATAAAGACATATCCACATCATATACAGAAAAACCCACAGCATATAAAGAAGTATCCACAGCATATAAAGAATGTCCACATCATATTAAGAAATGTCCACATTATATACAGAAAGGTCCACATCATATAAAGAAAAGACCACAGAATATAAACACATATCGACATCATATAATGAAATGCCCACATCATATAAAGAAATGTACACATCATATAAAGAAATGTCCACATCATATAGAGAAAAGACCACAGCATATAAAGACATATCCACATCATATAAAGAAATGTCCATAACATGTAGAGAAATGTCCAGAACATATAAAGAAATGTCCACATCGTATAAAGAAAAGACCACAGCATATAAAGAAGTATTCACATCATATAAAGAAATGTCCATATCATATAAAAAAAATGTCTACATCATATAAAGAAAATACCACAGCATATACAGACATATCCACAGCATAAACATACATATCCATATCATATAAAGAAATGTCCACATCATATGAAGAAATGTCCACATCATATAAAGAAATGTCCACATCATATAAAGAAATGTCCACATCATATAAAGAAAAGACCACATCATATAAAGACATTTCCACATCATATAAAGAAATGTCCACATCATATAAAGAAAAGACCACAGCATATAAAGACATATGAACATCATATAAAGAAATATCCACATCATACAAAGAAATGTCCACATCATACAAAGAAATGTCCACACCATATAAAGAAAAGACCTCGGCATATAAAGAAGTATCCACATCATATAAAGAAATGTCCACATCATATAAAGAAATGTCCATATCATATAAAGAAAAAACAACAGCATATAAAGACATATCCACAGCATAAAAAGACATATCCACATGATATAAAGAAATGTCCACATCATATAAAGAAATGTCTACATCATATAAAGTAGTATCCACATCATATAAAGAAATGTTCACAGCATATAAAGAAATGTCCACAGCATATAAAGAAATGTCCACATCATGGAATGAAATGTCCATATCATATAAAGAAATGTCCACATCATATAAAGAAACGTCCACATCATATAAAGAATTATCCACATCATATAAGGAAATATTCACATGGTGTAAAGAAATGTCCACAACATATAAAGACATGTCCGCATCATATAAAGAAGTATCCACATCATATAACGAAGTATTTACATCATATAAAGAAGTATCCACATCATATAAAGAAATGTCCATATCATATACAGAAATGTCCACATCATATAAAGTTGTATCCACATAACATAATAAAGAAAGATCATAATATAATAAAAATCTAAAACATAAGACGTGCCGGTGTTCCATAATCAAAGCTTTCAATGTCCTGTAGTTCAGCTATAAATATCGTTTGTTAATAAACTAATGTAGAAGAACATACATTCGCATGAATGAAATACACATGCTTTAAAGACTGTTGTATCATCATCATCATCATCATTATCATCATCATCATTATCATCATCTTCTTCTTCATCATTATCATCATCATCATCACCATCATAATCATGATCACCATCATCATCATCATCATCATCCTTTTCATAATATGAGTCACAAGTTGCTAAGAAAATAATGGGTTGCCAAGGAAATCAAGTTTTGCTAGGGGCGGTAACTTGTTGCTACGGTAAGTAAGTTGTTGCTAATGAAGTAATTGGTTGCCAAGAAAGTTACGTGTTGTTATGGAAGTCGTGTTGCTAAGGAAATTAACTGTTGCTAGGGGAAGTCACTGATGCTAAGGAAGTCACTGGTTGCCTTTTGTTTATAGAATGGGTTCATCACTGTGATGAAGTATGTTGAATTTCGAGTCAATACCTCTTATAGATATTGACCCAAAGCGAAAATTCTAAGTTTAAAAAGGGCTATAACTCTACAAAAATCCATCATTGTTACCTCATTCAGAATGGGTTCATAATTGTAATCAAGTATTTTGAGTTTAAATTCAATACCTCTCACGGATATTGTAGAAAGCGGGGCAATTTCTCAAACGAAATCATTGATAGAGTTACCTCCTCTTGTCTACAGAATAAGTTCATCACTGTTATCAAGTACTTCGAGTTTCAAGTCAAAGTAGTCAATATATCATATATGTATTAAGAAATTTGACCTAAAGCAAAATTGTAAGTTGAAAAAAAGGGAAATGACTCCAACAAAATCCTTGAAAGAGATACGTCCTCTTGTCTGCAGAATGTGCAGAATGACGTCAGCACCAAAAACAAATATCTTGAGTTTCAATGTAATGTTTTTGATAATTACTGAGAAAGTTTATATTTACCAAAACAATGTTAAAATATTCTAAGTTGTTAGTCCAAACAAGGGCAGATAACTCTGTTGTCATAAAATACCCTGTTGATAGTGAACAAGTATTGAACGTTTCAAATGGATACCTTCCATAGTTTTTGAGAAATGGACTCTAATAAAAAACTTAACCACTGTCAAAACGTCGAGCTAACAATGATAATGTCTAGATTATACGGTTTCAGATTTTAGAAAGTTACAACTCTGCTGCGTTGGTAGACGTAAAATCACTGAGTAAATAACTTCCATTGAATGGCAATTCTATTGTATTACTATTTACTTTGATTTGAAATGCTACATGTATGATATTACTTATAATTGACACTAAGATGTATTGCGATTAATTCTGGGCCATTGTTGAGCTTCGGCATTCGTTTAAACCGGTTCAACCACAAATGATTTTGGATTTACCATTCCTGCGTATGGTATTGTATTGGCAGTTGGTCACTTGCATGAAATAAAGGACCAGATGATGTTAATAAAGTGTTACTTATCTTATAGTTTTTTATCATTTGTCTTAATACAATGTACATATTTTACCTATCATGACATTCTTGTTTACAAGCAACTAGATTGGGTAATTGCACATTAAATTTCAGTATCAATGAAACACATAATGCGATATCTTGCACATTTCATCAGTTTAATTTTTCATCAAGTTCATGCAAAGCAACGGTAACTGAATCATCAATTAAAATACAATACAATTAAAGATCAAATGAAATTCATTACGCGATAATTTGCACATTTCAACAGCAATAAATTAATCGTCACATTTGCCTGGAAAATTATGTGATGCAAAGGTAATTAAGTCATCAATTTACAAGTGTAGTCTTTGTGCGTGTGGTGAATTTGTGTTGAGTTCGCCGAGATTCTCTCCCAAATGGCCATCATCCCCTGAAGACTTGTTAGTTTGGTTACAGGGGATAGTGCAAGATAGAGGAACGGCCCGATTCAGAAAAAAAGCCTGGGTATTTTAGTGCTCGGTTAAACGTGTTATTTACATTGACCGTTTCAAGGCGGTGACCTCAGTTTTATTCATATTTGCGTTGAGTGTTTGTTACATTTTCTTGTATAGTGTTTGTTGTTTTGGTAATTGGTCACTTGCCATAAATAAATGAACTTGTGCTGCTAATACGAGTTCTGTCCTGCTACTGCAGCTGGAGTTTCACTTTGTTTATATTTAAGTTTTATTGATGGCTTATAATTACTAAACCAAATGCACTTTAATATAGGTTCATTAAAAAAACAAAAAACACGTAAGTTTAGAAGAATTTCCATGCTCTTTACTTTATTGATAACTACGTTTGATTTATTACTGTTGTTTTCAGTCATACGACTACTAAGAGCACTTATTTTACTACTACTACTCTCCGTTTAATTCGTCTAGGTCTATGTCTCACGCGATATATCACAATATGTCTATTTTTATGACATCGTAATCGCATTAGACATTGTAAAACACCTTATTTCGTACGTTACTTTATGCCAACACAAACAAACCAGTAAGCTAAAATATATCAAATGTATTGATGTTCATTTAAGAAATAATTTTCCATTTAGAGATGTTTTCGGCTAATAAACATCGATTAAATTACGATTTCGAAATATCGTTGTTTATTTACAGAATAAATGAAAATTATTTCGTTTCTAACATGACCAGGGCCCAGTTGCTCAAAACTGTAACGGTCAATTAAGCTAATGGCCTGTTAACTGTAATGGTAAATAAAATTAATATAACAAACAGCTTGCTTATTAAACATTTGAAAACTTACGTAAGCATACCAATTTATTAAGAGTATACTCAGAGTTTAAAATTTTAACGTTTAATTTACTTAAATAACTTTACTCAAAAGTTAACGCCTGTAAGATTAACTGACCGTTAAAGTTTTGAGCAACTGGATCCAGACAATATATTGTACAATTACAACGCGAACTATATTTTACAGTTTCGGAGCTCTACTTTTTCGAGCTGTTAATTGGCAATTTAGCAACGGAAATATTGCGCGTGTCATGTAAGAATTACGATTTGAAGATGAAAAATTGCATGCACATTCAAAAATTTGAGCAAAGACTAAATTTAGCCAATAGAATCAAAATTTAAGAGGCAAAGTTGTTAGACAGTGTAAAAGAATGTTGCTGCAAGCTAGTGCTAAAGTGACTGGGTGGGGTGAGCATTTGCTGTTGCCATGAAGTCAACCTTTTGAAGAAAAGTCAGAGGCTGCCAAATGAAGACTGGAGCTGGGACGGGGTCAGTCGATACTGTGCTTATACTTATTGTGATCTTGTGATTTGGGGATTCAGACTTTGTGACATCAGGTGTCCATGCAGTAGTTGTAGGCAAGGAAAGAATATTTTTGAAGTATGGATAAATGTATGTTTTCCTTAATGTATGACGTTAATAATGCATGTAATTAGAGCAAAATTTGGAGAACAACTCATAAATACCCATTTTTAGTATGTTCATAAAAATTAATATAAAATGCACATTGTTCTTATTTTACCCAATAGTAGACACAACTGACCTTAAGTGCAAAAGTAAAAAAAAAGTAGTCAGGTCTATTTCTAAAAAGGACCGTTGTGTAAACCCTATATGTTGAATAAACCTTAGGTTTACACCACTGGCTGTTATCCAAACGATTTCGCTGTGAAAGTGGGATACATAAAAGTACATCGGCTTTTGTAAACTAAATCAAAACAACATATTAATTTCAATTTATCAATTCATCAATCAATTAATCAAGTCCTAGTCATGTGAGTCACAACACACTTGGTTTTGTGGCATATTTTCAGAAGTCGTAAGACTACGCAAGACAAACACAAAACATAAACATAAACAAGTCTTGCGTTCATCTTGCGTCGACGCAAGTCCTGTTAAAAAAAACGCAGGCTATATCAGTATTAGGTTGACGGAGATTATCGTACGCGCATCAAAGAAAGAAATAAAAAGAGAGAGAGAGGGGGAGAGATAGAGGGAGGAATGAATGAAGGAAGGAAGGAAGGAAGGAAGGAAGGAAGGAAGGAAGGAAGGAAGGAAGGAAGGAAGGAAGGAAGGAAGGAAGGAAGGAAGGAAGGAAGGAAGGAAGGAAGGAAGGAAGGACGAGAGGGAAGGAGGGAAGGAGGGAAGGAGGGAGGGAGGAACGAACGAAGTAAGGGAGGATGGAAGGAAGGAAGGGAGGAAGGAAGGATAAGAGAGGGAGCGGGAAAGGAAGGAAAATAAATAAAGAAATAAAAAGAGAGACGGAGGAAAGGATGGAAGGGAGGGAGGGAATTTAGGGTTTAGGGAAGAAAGGAAAGAACATAAATATATTAAATTCCAAACGATATTCAATATTAATGTCTTGACATGTCTAGAGGGGTTGAGGAGGCAGCAAACGCTCCTGTTTTGCTCTGGATATCTCCCTACTGGACAGCAACTGAACATCAGTCAATGGTTTAACGCAGCATTATTGCCGACATGTTTTACATTTGAACACATTCGTGGCGCACATTCTTGGACATACGTAATGTATTTGAAACTCGGTGTGTAGGCTATCTTTTTATTATATTCCTGTACATAATGTATTTGAAACTCGGTGTGTAGTCTATCTTTTTATTATATTCCTGTACATAATGTATTTGAAACTCGGTGTGTAGGCTATCTTTTTATTATATTCCTGTACATAATGTATTTGAAACTCGGTGTGTAGGCTATCTTTTTATTATATTCCTGTACATAATGTATTTGAAACTCCGTGTGTAGGCTATCTTTTTATTATATTCCTGTACATAATGTATTTGAAACTCGGTGTGTAGGCTATCTTTTTATTATATTCCTGTACATAATGTATTTGAAACTCGGTGTGTAGGCTATCTTTTTATTATATTCCTGTACATAATGTATTTGAAACTCGGTGTGTAGGCTATCTTTTTATTATATTCCTGTACATAATGTATTTGAAACTCGGTGTGTAGGCTATCTTTTTATTATATTCCTGTACATAATGTATTTGAAACTCGGTGTGTAGGCTATCTTTTTATTATATTCCTGTACATAATGTATTTGAAACTCAGTGTGTAGGCTATCTTTTTATTATATTCCTGAACATAATGTGGCTAAAATACTGATGCATTTTCAGTATCAAATACATTAAGCCAGATAGAATTCCCGTATTTTACATTGTAAAATACAAATCCGCATTCAGTGGCTGCAAAAACCGGACTACATGTACCTTCGATGAGTATCGAATATTTCCGTAACGTTCCGAGCGACACTGGAAAATGTTCCGTTCTATATATCGACAAGACGACGCCGCCGTTGCTAGATGCTGATTTGAATTGAATGTCGTCATTGATGTTCATGACATGTATTCATGCGCGTTCTTCAACAGTGCTATTTTATTATTCTTTTGTTTGTTGCGGTGTTGATCGTAAGGATGTTGAAATGAATGGAACAATACATGACCGTGGCGTTCCGGGGGGTTGTATCGCTCTTGTTAATTATGTAAAGTTGTGTTCCATTTGCCATTGATTTTTGCGTACATTGGAAAAGATAAAACTTTAAAAGTGCAGGAAACAGCTCACTTCTGATCTTTCCCCACTTACATAAGTCGATAGCATGACGCAGCATTTTTGCCGGTGCACATGCGCTTATCTTTCCGATAGTCTCAGCATGTAGAGTAAAGACTGGTTTAACAATAACATTGACATTTATGTCTTCGTGGCCATCATTCATATCAGACAAAACATTATACGGCCGACTGCTTGCCTATGATTTATAGCGATGTAATATGTGACAAAACGTTAAGTACTTTGGCATTTTCATACCGACGTGCGTGGTGGTTTGTACGAAACTATTTGGGCTCAATTTCACTGGTGTAGAAAAACAACGTTATTTAGTTTATGGTGTTTAATTTAATTAGTTATGATTTAAACAATAAAGGCAAATTAAAATCGGTATTACCGGTATTCATAGTATCATTGGAAACATCGTTCGATACTACATGTTTCTTCTTTGTAAACATTTATTCTTTATTAAGTTTGAGTAGCACATACATTTGACTGGTTCAGAGCATAGCTCATCAAATCACTGCCGGCGCCAACTTCCATGTGACCATAATCAGATCACATGGTGACATTAAAATGGTGGACACGCAGAAGAAAAAACCTCCACGAAGAGGTTTGACTGGTTTCGAGCATACCTCTTTGAATCACTGCTGGCAAAACTTTTCAAGTGACCATAGTAAAATCACTAGGTGAAATTAAAATGGTGGATACACTGAAGAAAACAACGCGGATACCGTAAACATCCTTGCGTTTTTATGTTGACCTTTGGTTATCTGTTCTTTCTTTTAATTTAAACTCTCTACACATATATCTGGACCAGTTATGTAATATTTCGGAGAGATTTTGCAAAAATCCATCACAAAAATATTAAAACGTTTTAACAATAAATCCATCCAGATCTGGAAGGATTTCTATTAAAGCGTTCTAGGGCCACAGTCTATATTATTTTTGTATTCCATGATCTCATAATTAGGAGAAAGTTAGTCCTAATAAGAAGATACTAAGTCCTATTTAGGAGATATAAAGCACTAATTATGAGATACCAAGTCCTAATTAGGATTTAGTATCTCCTAATTCTGTATCTCGTAATTAGGACTTAGTATCACCCAATTATGACGTAGTATCTCGTAATTATGAGATAATGGAATACAAAAATAATATAGACAATATATAAATGCAGCTGTTGTTGTTGTTGTTGTTTTAAATAGATATTGAGAAAAACATCCATTATTCTTGAAAATGCAATTTGGCAGTTACATTTATAAACAATTGTCAGCGGTATGCGTTTTATATTTTAGAACAAATATTCTTGGTGTTGTTTCTAATATATATTTAGAAACTTTTTTTTCTTGAACATATTATTCTGAAGTTACATGTATATCAACATGACCACGTGATTTCATACGTCAACGGTGTTGCAAAGGTCAGTGTCACAGCACAAGTTCCCTGAAAAGATATAAAAACAGAGTTCCTTTTTAAAACAGAAGTTATATTAAAATATGTACTTAACATGCCACTTGTTTTGATAATTAAAATAAAGCAGTTGTGTCAAAATAAAACAAGATGGAAACACTGTGTAGGGTGTCTACGGTGTGTAAGTGTTAAATACACTATTATTCTAGCGCTTTTTTTCAGGAATTATGTTGCAAATCTCGTTATTTAATACATGTGGTTATTAGAAAATCAGAAAATCAGGGCCCGTATTTACAATCCTCCTCAGTGAAAGCTTAGGTGAATTACTTAAATTCATAAAAGTCCTTATGTCTGTTGCTGTTTCATCTTAAATTCATAAAAGTCCTTATGTCTGTTGCTGTTTCATGTAAAGGTCATTTACAATAAAATGTTTTAACAAGATAATATTGCTTGCATGTTTCACACTTTACCCTTTTGTAAACAAAAATCATTGGATTTATCTGAAATTGTCACTCAAGTACAACTTAAATTAAGATTTCCCTTAGAAGCATTGTGAATACCGGCCCAGGACAACAACATGCATATTGCACGTTGATGTCATGTGTGTTATTGACAGATCAGCACCGTTCGTGACGTCATCAACCACATGACATACACCAACTTCTTGCACGTGCCTACCTGTTTGGCGCTTCTTCCCAATCAGTGTCGGGTGATTCAAAGCTGGACACATCTAAAAGAAACCATATCTAAATATTACACGTACCCTAACTATGCATGTATTTAGAAAAAATCTTTAATTTATATTAATATCTGAATCTGGTTGTCATATAAGTTCCAATTTTCTTAATGTAATGTAAACTACATATGCATTTGTGAATCTCTTGCCAATTTAGTTAACACTAGATACTATTAAAGGTGATAATCAAAGTCACACAAGGGATGCAAAAGGTCGAATTTTGATTTTGATCCAGACACAATATAGCTTGGCAAACTTGTATAATTATATGCTACTACATTGTATATACCGTACGTCAGGAAACATTTGGGTTTTGGATAATGTTCACTATAAAAACAATGATCCTCCAAGTAAACTGTTTATAAACATAACCTTAGTTTACTCGCGACGACGCGGAATAAATCCGAATATTCGCCGTTAATTTTCGGCGAGTTGAACAATATTCAAAGTGAAACTCGGGGAACCTCGGTTAGTATCGCTTTGTTAAACACGTAAACAATACACTGGAATTAAACTTTGTCAAACACATTTATTTTAAGAGTTTTCAGCATTTTCTATCATTAAGCGTTATTTGATATATTTGCAAAATCTACAATAAACTCTTTATGTTTGTCTTACACCTTGTATACATGTGCCTTTAATAAAACATAAGCACAAAATCATATCTACACCTAAACACATTTAATACAAAGTAAAACAAACTTCATGTTTTTAAAGATAATGATACTGTGTTAAAGTTGCTCAAGTGATAACAACTTGCATTTATTGTATATACCAATATAGACCAACGTTAAAATGACGACCCTTCTTGCTAAAATGTCAAAAAATTAATTACGTCAATGTTTAACCTCTGTATAATATTGATTTTATATAATATACAATGTTGTGATATGACCTAAATATGACTATAGACCGAGGTGATATAGAGGATATTTGTTTAATGCAGTGTAAGATGGTATTTTATTTCAGGAGTGGTCATAGAAACAATATTTTCACAAGTGGCGCAGCCACGAGTGAAAATATCTAGTTTCTATGACCACGAATGAAATAAAATACTTTCTTACACTGTATTAAACAAATTTTATGTTTAATGCTTTTGAACGATAAATATAAAAAAAAAGCGCGAGATATGCTGAAGCGTCACACGTTTTGCGTATTATGACGTCATAAATATGACGTCATTATGAGTCCAAAATTTTTGATCACAGTTGTGGTGGGAAAATAGTGCCACTGTTACTGCGCCGTTGTCGCTTAATTACATTTGTATTGAATTTTATTATGTGTTTTCTGTTGTTCAAAAAGGCCGATGACTATTAGGGTATTCACATACTTTACAGAATGACTAAGTTGAGAACTTATTGTACTTTTAAAACAAGTTTCATACAAGAAGCGTATCTCACATTAGACGTATCAAAGCACCAACGTTCGTTATATGTACAATTCAGATCGGGCATCCTACCATTACGAATAGAAACTGGAAGATACGTCGGCGAGAGTGAGGATAGAAGACTATGCAACTTCTGTGACTTTAAAACAGTTGAAAATGAAACACACTTTGTGTTAAATTGGCCAAGATATAGTGACTTAAGGCTTGGAATACTTGGCGATGCCTTGCGGGAGACTGGTTTTATGACACTGTCCCCCATAGATCAACTAGGTTATCTGATCCATAATAACACTAGACAACTAGCCAGATATATTACGGCTGCCTACTTACGCAGAAGAAGTATTCTGTATTCGTAAACACGATTACAAATTCGATACGTATGTCTGTCGCTGCTGTCATGTGATAACAATCTTTATTTTTGATACGCTTTATCAATTTATATACAACGTTGTTAATAATGGAACTTGCTAAGGTGACTGATAGGCCCGGTGGGCCGGGTGAGATCTATTTTGTATCTGTATTTACTTATAAATGTAAATGTTATACACAAGTCACGATAATAAAAAATTACTTACTTACTTTCAACAAATAAACATAAAAACAAAGTTATAAGTACTTCCATATAACCAAGAGTGAAATTATCAAACTTTATAATTTTACTCGACCCAGAGTGAAATGATCGTGTTATCATTTACTGTATTCTCCACTCAATCACCGCATAGCATGAAATAAATAGTTATATTTTATAAATGTATTTTATATTTTAAAGGTCATATCCCTTTTATGAAATGTATGAATTGATTACTCAGCATCAAAACACTTGGAATTTCAACTGTCGCGCGGGTGCGGCGGGCGATGAAACATAACTGATGTATCGACTTTTAACTTGAATAATATGTCATTAATTTGAACTCATATTCCTACGCATTCGTTATTATCGTCTAGGCTGAGTATACGTGTACAGGTGTGTGATAGTATTAATACCTACAGTTTCGGGCAAAGGGAGCGCACTCAACTAAAGGCTAAATATCAATCTCCGTACCGACATTTGCCTGTTTCCGAGCATAGCTAAAATCAAATCTCTAACGCCATAAACTTCAACCAGATCCTGGTTTAAATCCAAATGAAGCTCAATAAGAAGGGCACAACGTGGTCAACGTAAAACCCTTGCGCTGTTATGTTAACGTGGTCAACGTAAAACCCTTGCGCTGTTATGTTAACGTGGTCAACGTAAAACCCTTGCGCTGTTATGTTAACGTGGTCAACGTAAAACCCTTGCGCTGTTATGTTAACGTGGTCAACGTAAAACCCTTGCGCTGTTATGTTAACGTGGTCAACGTAAAACCTTTGCGCTGTTATGTTAACGTGGTCAACGTAAATCCCTTGCGCTGTTATGTTAACGTGGTCAACGTAAAATCCTTGCGCTGTTATGTTAACGTGGTCAACGTAAAATCCTTGCGCTGTTATGTTAACGTGGTCAACGTAAAACCCTTGCGCTGTTATGTTTATTTTTTAGCTCATACTATTACCTCTTTTTTTCATTTTTTTTCATTCAACTTTTGTGTGGCTTTTATGTAATATTGTTTGTTTACATGTTTACAGACGTATTCGCTTTTATCATTTTTTTCGTTATCTCGCACGTTGGCAACGAACAGATTTGCTAATCGAACGTAGGGTATTCTACCATTAAAGGGGCGTATCGATGGCTAATACCATTTAATATTTTTCAAAATAAAATTTTATGTGAAGTATTCATAACATATTTACTGCACACCTAGGTCTCTTTTTTATATTCAAACAGTAAAATATTTGGTTTTATAATTATAAAAAAGTTGTCACCGTGACACTTTTTGCGGGCGCGGGAAATTAAGTAGTAGTAAAATCGATATGAATGAAATGTACATGTATATGAAGTACCGCAACACGCATGCGCGCTATAAATAAATGTAGTCTAGCGTAGGAAAGTTCCCATTTAAGTGCGCGATTTTGTAGGCGTGAATTCGAATCCTGCTGGAGCCGGGTATCGAAATTTTTGGCTTTTATATATTTTTTGCTACTAGAAAAATATATTGGTGACAATTGTACGTGTTGCTTTAATATGCGTCCATATTTACGGGAAATACAGTCGATATGCCCTTTAAAGGGACATAATCACATATTTTAGTGTTGTTGTTTTTTAAGAAATATCATAAAATGTCTAAACGTCAGTAACTAAAACATATGTACTAACAAACCCATATGTACTCTGTCAAAGAAGATTTAAAAGAAAAAAAATGTATGTACTATGACTCAAACCCAGGACTGCCGGGTCAAAATTCTGACACGCTTACCACTAGACCAAAAAACTTTCATACATCGGAGTGAAAGTGTTGGCGCTGTGTAAGTGATACATTTGTTTTGCAAAATACCAACGAAAAGCATAACCAACGCTTTTTAATGTGTGTTTGTCATTAAATAGATGTTTGTTGATGAACGGCACATTATGTCGAATTTATTTCTGAGTCAGGGGTGTCGTTTTGCTCCTTTTAATACAATATTCTTCAATTTATGGATTCTATAAAAAAATAATTTAAAGTGTGTATGTCCGATATTACAGCATATTTAGTGGCATAAATACAGTTAACCAAATAAAGTTAATTAACATATATTTCTATTTAAAATGGAATAAAAAGTTAGAATAAAACACTGCGTTTAAATAAGCCAGTTTTTATTTACCAAATAGTTTTACAGACGGAAACTCAAATACCTGTTTATACGTTTAGTTGACAACACTAATTAACGATGCAAAAAATCGACACTAATAAAAGATGATTTATTCCATATTGGAGTGTTTCCTTCGACATTTTTAAGATTTTCTGTTTGCTTTAAAGTTTTATTGTCACTAATGTGCTTTCTGAAAATTTATGATATGAAAGATCGTACATACACACTGTAAATTGTCAATCTGCCATCTGTGAAAAGGGTCCCTTTAAGAAAGTAGATAAATTACCCAGAACACGTTGCGCGAACGTATAAAGTTCAGTTTTTGACCGGTGTGTGCGCAATGTAACTAACCTGTCTGCTGACACACGACGTCTCCCACAGCACGTCATTGCTGGTTCCCACAGTGGTCTGCCTTAGATCGCAAACCTAAATGGGCAAATTAATTAAAAACTTAGTTTTGATTAATCGTTGTTTATCGGCCAATCAACGGCGACTTGGAGTTCTAATGCGTAGTAATTAAACCACGAGGGCGTTAGCCAGAGTGGTTTAATAGACC
The DNA here is from genome assembly GCA_027627225.1 of Congeria kusceri. NCBI lineage: Eukaryota > Metazoa > Mollusca > Bivalvia > Myida > Dreissenidae > Congeria > Congeria kusceri. Next base: position 40,566,899 of record CM051026.1, read on the forward strand.
CGCATCAGAACGACAAAGAGCTGTTAATTGGTCGATAAACAACGATAATGGGAAAATTATTTTGATTCTAACATAATTTGACATATATTTTTGCAATTGTAATTGAACTACTTTTTTACTATACTCCACTCAGAATCGGAACTTCTTTTTGCGTTGTTTAATGGGTAATTTAACAACGATAATTTTGTCCTTTGTCTTTAGAAAAATTAGCGACTATCATGGGAGGCTGTATATTGAAATGCAGATGTGATAATGTATGTCTGTAAATACGGTTATACGAATACATGTACATTACATATAGAACTCTATGAAGTAGTAGTAGAAGAAGTAGTAGTAGAAGTAGTAGTACTAGTAGTAGTAGTAGTAATAGTAGTATACATAAAAGTCGATGATAAAACCGTACCTCGTTGCGGCTGCAGATTCGTATTTTATCGCAGTCGTCGGTTGTCAGTTGCTGATAGCAGTCAAAACATATTGGACCCCTTGTACCGGACGTAAGCTCTGCAAACTCTGCAAGGTGGCAATAAAAAAAGACCGTGCAAACGGTCCATCATGTAATTAAGAAGTAAATTATCATTTGTGTTTAAAAATCATTTAAGAATGTGTTGGCATCCTAATTAGAGAAATTTGTATTTCATTTTGTTAAAATGTAATATACATGTAACCTATAGTTTCGGCTTTTTACAAATCGTGGTTTCTATTTAATCCTTATTAGAATCATGTGTGTGTTGTTTAGAGCTCTTCAGCTGTATATAAGCTTAAAACGCAACCAAGCACTAAAGCGTCTAGGCGGGTCGTTCTACATTGCGACGTATTATATTCTTTTTTTGCTATATGTTGTCAATATCACTTTACAGACATTTACCGTAACTATGGTTTTCTAACTATGCCAATCAATGTAATTTCGCTCCTGAAAATGTTTTGAATATAGCATCTAAAATTTTAGCCGGAAATGAGTAACGATAGCATACTGACTGTCATGGCCGCAACCGCCGCTGTTGCACATGCTTCCGGTACAGCACACGGAGCAGACGATCGGCATCCCGGTGTCTTCGGCGTCGGCGGCGGACGGAACTTCCGGTGAAGAAATCTCAGCCGCCAGAGGGACGCTGCCGACGTCCCGCTTTGAGGGGGTGATACATTGCTGTAATCAAAGAAGATCTATTAGGAATACAAACCAGAGTTTCCAAATTCACACGACAATGAATCTCGTTTTATATTCATTTTCACTACGATACGACACGTTTACTGGGATATAGGGAAGAATGGACCTTGAAACAGCACTGAGGTCATTTTGCCTATTACACGATGAATCTAGGTCCATAATCCTGAAATATCTATAGTTCGTATAGAAAGAAATTGACTTAAGTTCCAATATTCGCACATTTCGAAAACTCTATATATCTTGGTGAATCATTTTCCAGTTAATAATAGTTTGTTTTGTTTGTTGGATTTTTCAGTCATATAACGGCTGTCAGTTAACCTACTCACACTCACACTTTTCCTGGGTAAGCTGGTTTACCAGTACTAAGTGCACATACTTATGCCAGTAACTGACAACTGCCCTACTTGGATCAGAGGTAGAGGGAAAATGGCCGTAGAAATAATGTCATGACCAATCCCAACACAAGTTATGTAGCCGAGCTGGGAATCGAACCCGCGATCCTCGGATTTGTAGTCCAGCGCTCTACCAACTGAGCTAGCCGGCCCGGCTTTAACAATAGTTTCTAATATAAGCAATACATCATGAACACCAAGGAAAACCCTGTCGCAAATGGAATAAGACCTATTTTAAATTAATGAAAAGACTTTACGTAAGATGTTTCTGGCGTACGACCCCTGATGTAAAACTAAAATGTCGCCCATGTTGGCATCATACCTTTGAACTAAGATCTTAAGATGTTAACTAAGATTTTAAGATGTAAGCTATAAACTGACTGAGTGCGTTTTCACTAGGACTTCTCCTAAGATTGTTATGTAAATTAACTCAAATACGTCGTACGATGGACGAAAAAATGTCGCCCATGTTGGTATCACACCTTACTGTCGCGACACCCCAGATTGTACCTCAGCGACCCAATCGGCGTGACGTAACCGTCCACGTAACATTGCTGAAGTATAATTAAAGAGACTTGTTCACATATTTTAGTATTTTTGAAAAATGTCATTTGATGTCATAAAGACGTTCGCAACATTTTTTCCATTTTCTTACAAATTTGCACAAACATGTGTCAATGTATCGTAAATCTAAAACAGTCTTAAAAATATGGGTCACCGGCCTTGTTCCGGAAATATTGGGATTTAAATACCGTACCTGTCGAAGCCGTAGTTTCAGTTTATATGACTAGCAATGTTCAATTATATAAAGCGTTCATATTCAAACAAGGGCGGAGATTTTTTGAATGCATCTTTTTTAATGTGTCGTTTGGCAATTTACAAGTGCAGTTAAATGATAAAATGCGCTTTATCTATTATAGTTATTTATTGACGGAAATTAGTATTTTGTCATCTATATACAGTAAAGAAATAATTAAGCACAACAATGGAGAAATTAACGCAATTATTTTCTTTTTTGTTGCGAACGTCTTTAACTGCAAAAACTACAGCAGTTGGACTATCCAAAAACAAATTTTATATTTAAAAAATATGCCATTGCCGGGACTCGAACAAACCAACGCCGGGATCAAAAATAAATTTATTTCCAGAAATGTAACGTAGAATGTTAACTGTTTCTACAGAATGATGTGAACTACATATCCAAAGTGAACATCCACGTTACATTTCTGGATATATAGTTCACTTTGAAAATGTAGTTATTATAACATTAACGTAACATTTCTGTAAATATAGTTAACACCAAGGTAACATATCAGCAAATATAGTCAACATTCTCATATCTCCAGAAACATTGAAAACATTCTCATAACATATCTGTCAATATAGTCAACAGTGTCATAACATTTCTGTCGATATAGTCAAAATTGCCATAACATTAATGTCACTATAGTCAACATTCTCATAACATTTCTGTCAACATAGTCAACATTCTCATAACATTTCTGTCAACATAGTCAACATTCTCATAACATTGCTGTCAACATAGTCAACATTCACATAACATTGCTGTTGACATAGTCAACAATCCCATAACATTTCTGTCAATATAGTCAACATTCTCATAACATTTCTGTCAATATAGTCAACATTCTCATAACATTGCTGTCAACATAGTCAACATTCCCATAACATTGCTGTCAACATAGTCAACATACTCATAACATTGCTGTCAATATAGTCAACATTCTCATAACATTGCTGTCAACATAGTCAACATTCTCATAACATTGCTGTCAACATAGTCAACATTCTCATAACATTTCTGTCAATATAGGCAACATTCTCATAACATTGCTGTCAACATAGTCAACATTCTCATAACATTTCTGTCAACATAGTCAACATTCTCATAACATTTCTGTCAATATAGGCAACATTCTCATAACATTGCTGTCAATATAGTCAACATTCTCATAACATTGCTGTCAATATAGTCAACATTCTCATAACATTGCTGTCAATATAGTCAACATTCTCATAACATTGCTGTCAACATAGTCAACATTCTCATAACATTGCTGTCTACATAGTCAACATTCTCATAACATTGCTGTCAATATAGTCAACATTCCCATAACATTGCTGTCAACATAGTCAACATTCTCATAACATTGCTGTCAATATAGTCAACAACTATAGTCAACAATCTCATAACATTGCTGTCAATATAGTCAACAATCTCATAACATTGCTGTCAATAGAGTCAACATTGTCATAACATTGCTGTCAATATAGTCAACATTCTCATTACATTTCTGTCAACATAGTCAACATTCTCATAACATTGCTGTCAATATAGTCAACATTCTCATAACATTGCTGTCAATATAGTCAACATTCTCATAACATTGCTGTCAATATAATCAACATTCTCATAACATTGCTGTCAACATAGTCAACATTCTCATAACATTGCTGTCAATATAGTCAACATTCTCATAACATTGCTGTCAACATAGTCAACATTCTCAGAACATTGCTGTCAATATAGTCAACAATCTCATAACATTGCTGTCAATATAGTCAACATTCTCATAACATTGCTGTCAATATAGTCAACACTCTCATAACATTGCTGTCAATATAGTCAACATTCTCATAACATTGCTGTCAATATAGTCAACAACTATAGTCAACAATCTCATAACATTTCTGTCAACATAGTCAACATTCTCATAACATTGCTGTCAATATAGTCAACAATCTCATAACATTGCTGTCAATATAGTCAACTTACTCATAACATTGCTGTCAACATAGTCAACATTCTCATAACATTTCTGTCAATATAGTCAACATTCTCATAACATTGCTGTCAACATAGTCAACATTCTCATAACATTGCTGCCAACATAGTCAACATTCTCATAACATTGCTGTCAATATAGTCAACATTCTCATAACATTGCTATCAATATAGTCAACATTCTCAAAACATTGCTGTCAATATAGTCAACATTCTCATAACATTGCTGTCAATATAGTCAACATTCTCATAACATTGCTGTCAATATAGTCAACATTCTCATAACATTTCTGTCAATATAGTCAACATTCTCATAACATTGCTGTCATTATAGTCAACATTCTCATAACATTGCTGTCAATATAGTCAACATTCTCATAACATTGCTGTCAACATAGTCAACATTCTCATAACATTGCTGTCTACATAGTCAACATTCTCATAACATTGCTGTCAATAATGTCAACATTCTCATAACATTGCTGTCAACATAGTCAACATTCTCATAACATTGCTGTCAATATAGTCAACAACTATAGTCAACAATCTCATAACATTGCTGTCAATATAGTCAACAATCTCATAACATTGCTGTCAATAGAGTCAACATTGTCATAACATTGCTGTCAATATAGTCAACATTCTCATAACATTTCTGTCAACATAGTGAACATTTTTCTCATAACATTGCTGTCAATATAGTCAACATTCTCATAACATTGCTGTCAATATAGTCAACATTCTCATAACATTGCTGTCAATATAGTCAACATTCTCATAACATTGCTGTCAACATAGTCAACATTCTCATAACATTGCTGTCAATATAGTCAACATTCTCATAACATTTCTGTCAACATAGTGAACATTTTTCTCATAACATTGCTGTCAATATAGTCAACATTCTCATAACATTGCTGTCAATATAGTCAACATTCTCATAACATTGCTGTCAATATAGTCAACATTCTCATAACATTGCTGTCAACATAGTCAACATTCTCATAACATTGCTGTCAACATAGTCAACATTCTCATAACATTGCTGTCAACATAGTCAACATTCTCATAACATTGCTGTCAACATAGTCAACATTCTCAGAACATTGCTGTCAATATAGTCAACATTCTCATAACATTGCTGTCAATATAGTCAACACTCTCATAACATTGCTGTCAATATAGTCAACATTCTCATAACATTGCTGTCAATATAGTCAACAACTATAGTCAACAATCTCATAACATTGCTGTCAATATAGTCAACATTCTCATAACATTTCTGTCAACATAGTCAACATTCTCATAACATTGCTGTCAACATAGTCAACCTTCTCATAACATTTCTGTCAATATAGTCAACATTCTCATAACATTGCTGTCAATATAGTCAACAATATCTTAACATTGCTGTCAATATAGTCAACAACCTCATAACATTGCTGTCAATACAGTCAACATTCTCATAACATTGCTGTCAAAATAGTCAACATTCTCATAACATTGCTGTCAACATAGTCAACATTCTCATAACATTGCTGTCAATATAGTCAACATTATCATAACATTGCTGTCAATATAGTCAACATTCTCATAACATTGCTGTCAATATAGTCAACATTCTCATAACATTGCTGTCAACATAGTCAACATTCTCATAACATTGCTGTCAACATAGTCAACATTCTCATAACATTGCTGTCAACATAGTCAACATTCTCATAACATTGCTGTCAACATAGTCAACATTCTCATAACATTGCTGTCAACATAGTCAACATTCACATAACATTGCTGTTGACATAGTCAACAATCCCATAACATTTCTGTCAATATAGTCAACATTCTCATAACATTTCTGTCAATATAGTCAACATTCTCATAACATTGCTGTCAACATAGTCAACATTCTCATAACATTGCTGTCAACATAGTCAACATACTCATAACATTGCTGTCAATATAGTCAACATTCTCATAACATTGCTGTCAACATAGTCAACATTCTCATAACATTGCTGTCAACATAGTCAACATTCTCATAACATTTCTGTCAATATAGGCAACATTCTCATAACATTGCTGTCAACATAGTCAACATTCTCATAACATTTCTGTCAACATAGTCAACATTCTCATAACATTTCTGTCAATATAGGCAACATTCTCATAACATTGCTGTCAATATAGTCAACATTCTCATAACATTGCTGTCAACATTCTCATAACATTGCTGTCAATATAGTCAACATTCTCATAACATTGCTGTCAACATAGTCAACATTCTCATAACATTGCTGTCTACATAGTCAACATTCTCATAACATTGCTGTCAATATAGTCAACATTCCCATAACATTGCTGTCAACATAGTCAACATTCTCATAACATTGCTGTCAATATAGTCAACAACTATAGTCAACAATCTCATAACATTGCTGTCAATATAGTCAACAATCTCATAACATTGCTGTCAATAGAGTCAACATTGTCATAACATTGCTGTCAATATAGTCAACATTCTCATTACATTTCTGTCAACATAGTCAACATTCTCATAACATTGCTGTCAATATAGTCAACATTCTCATAACATTGCTGTCAATATAGTCAACATTCTCATAACATTGCTGTCAATATAATCAACATTCTCATAACATTGCTGTCAACATAGTCAACATTCTCATAACATTGCTGTCAATATAGTCAACATTCTCATAACATTGCTGTCAACATAGTCAACGTTCTCAGAACATTGCTTTCAATATAGTCAACAATCTCATAACATTGCTGTCAATATAGTCAACATTCTCATAACATTGCTGTCAATATAGTCAACACTCTCATAACATTGCTGTCAATATAGTCAACATTCTCATAACATTGCTGTCAATATAGTCAACAACTATAGTCAACAATCTCATAACATTTCTGTCAACATAGTCAACATTCTCATAACATTGCTGTCAATATAGTCAACAATCTCATAACATTGCTGTCAATATAGTCAACTTACTCATAACATTGCTGTCAACATAGTCAACATTCTCATAACATTTCTGTCAATATAGTCAACATTCTCATAACATTGCTGTCAACATAGTCAACATTCTCATAACATTGCTGCCAACATAGTCAACATTCTCATAACATTGCTGTCAATATAGTCAACATTCTCATAACATTGCTATCAATATAGTCAACATTCTCAAAACATTGCTGTCAATATAGTCAACATTCTCATAACATTGCTGTCAATATAGTCAACATTCTCATAACATTGCTGTCAATATAGTCAACATTCTCATAACATTTCTGTCAATATAGTCAACATTCTCATAACATTGCTGTCATTATAGTCAACATTCTCATAACATTGCTGTCAATATAGTCAACATTCTCATAACATTGCTGTCAACATAGTCAACATTCTCATAACATTGCTGTCTACATAGTCAACATTCTCATAACATTGCTGTCAATAATGTCAACATTCTCATAACATTGCTGTCAACATAGTCAACATTCTCATAACATTGCTGTCAATATAGTCAACAACTATAGTCAACAATCTCATAACATTGCTGTCAATATAGTCAACAATCTCATAACATTGCTGTCAATAGAGTCAACATTGTCATAACATTGCTGTCAATATAGTCAACATTCTCATAACATTTCTGTCAACATAGTCAACATTTTTCTCATAACATTGCTGTCAATATAGTCAACATTCTCATAACATTGCTGTCAATATAGTCAACATTCTCATAACATTGCTGTCAATATAGTCAACATTCTCATAACATTGCTGTCAACATAGTCAACATTCTCATAACATTGCTGTCAATATAGTCAACATTCTCATAACATTTCTGTCAACATAGTCAACATTTTTCTCATAACATTGCTGTCAATATAGTCAACATTCTCATAACATTGCTGTCAATATAGTCAACATTCTCATAACATTGCTGTCAATATAGTCAACATTCTCATAACATTGCTGTCAACATAGTCAACATTCTCATAACATTGCTGTCAACATAGTCAACATTCTCATAACATTGCTGTCAACATAGTCAACATTCTCATAACATTGCTGTCAACATAGTCAACATTCTCAGAACATTGCTGTCAATATAGTCAACATTCTCATAACATTGCTGTCAATATAGTCAACACTCTCATAACATTGCTGTCAATATAGTCAACATTCTCATAACATTGCTGTCAATATAGTCAACAACTATAGTCAACAATCTCATAACATTGCTGTCAATATAGTCAACATTCTCATAACATTTCTGTCAACATAGTCAACATTCTCATAACATTGCTGTCAACATAGTCAACCTTCTCATAACATTTCTGTCAATATAGTCAACATTCTCATAACATTGCTGTCAATATAGTCAACAATATCTTAACATTGCTGTCAATATAGTCAACAACCTCATAACATTGCTGTCAATACAGTCAACATTCTCATAACATTGCTGTCAAAATAGTCAACATTCTCATAACATTGCTGTCAACATAGTCAACATTCTCATAACATTGCTGTCAATATAGTCAACATTATCATAACATTGCTGTCAATATAGTCAACATTCTCATAACATTGCTGTCAATATAGTCAACATTCTCATAACATTGCTGTCAACATAGTCAACATTCTCATAACATTGCTGTCAACATAGTCAACATTCTCATAACATTGCTGTCAACATAGTCAACATTCTCATAACATTGCTGTCAACATAGTCAACATTCTCATAACATTGCTGTCAACATAGTCAACATTATCATAACATTGCTGTCAACATAGTCAACATTCTCATAACATTGATGTCAATATAGTCAACATTGTCATAACATTACTGTCAATATAGTCAACATTCTCATAACATTGCTGTCAACATAGTCAACATTCTCATAACATTGCTGTCAACAAAGTCAACATTCTCATAAAATTGCTGTCAATTTAGTCAACATTCTCATAACATTGCTGTCAATATAGTCAACATTCTCATAACATTGCTGTCAACATAGTCAACATTCTCATAACATTGCTGTCAACAAAGTCAACATTCTCATAACATTGCTGTCAATATAGTCAACATTCTCATAACATTGCTGTCAATATAGTCAACATTCTCATAACATTGCTGAAACATAGTCAACATTCTCATAACATTGCTGTCAACATAGTCAACATTCTCATAACATTGCTCTCAACATAGTCAACATTCTCATAACATTTCTGTCAACATAGTCAACATTCTCATAACATTGCTGTCAATATAGTCAACAATCTCATAACATTGCTGTCAATATAGTCAACTTACTCATAACATTGCTGTCAACATAGTCAACATTCTCATAACATTTCTGTCAATATAGTCAACATTCTCATAACATTGCTGTCAACATAGTCAACATTCTCACAACATTGCTGTCAACATAGTGAACATTCTCATAACATTGCTGTCAACAAAGTCAACATTCTCATAACATTGCTGTCAATATAGTCAACATTCTCATAACATTGCTGTCAATATAGTCAACATTCTCATAACATTGCTGAAACATACTCAACATTCTCATAACATTGCTGTCAACATAGTCAACATTCTCATAACATTGCTATCAACATAGTCAACATTCTCATAACATTGCTGTCAATATAGTCAACATTCTCATAACATTTCTGTCAATATAGTCAACATTCTCATAACATTGCTGTCATTATAGTCAACATTCTCATAACATTGCTGTCAATATTGTCAACATTCTCATAACATTGCTAGTCAACATTCTCATAACATTGCTGTCTACATAGTCAACATTCTCATAACATTGCTGTCAATAATGTCAACATTCTCATAACATTGCTGTCAACATAGTCAACATTCTCATAACATTGCTGTCAATATAGTCAACAACTATAGTCAACAATCTCATAACATTGCTGTCAATATAGTCAACAATCTCATAACATTGCTGTCAACATAGTCAACATTGTCATAACATTGCTGTCAATATAGTCAACATTCTCATAACATTTCTGTCAACATAGTCAACATTCTCATAACATTGCTGTCAATATAGTCAACATTCTCATAACATTTCTGTCAATATAGTCAACATTCTCATAACATTGCTGTCAATATAGTCAACATTCTCATAACATTGCTGTCAACATAGTCAACATTCTCATAACATTGCTGTCAATATAGTCAACATTCTCATAACAATGCTGTCAACATAGTCAACATTCTCATAACATTGCTGTCAATATAGTCAACATTCTCATAACATTGCTGTCAATATAGTCAACACTCTCATAACATTGCTATCAATATAGTCAACATTCTCATAACATTACTGTCAATATAGTCAACAACTATAGTCAACAATCTCATAACATTGCTGTCAATATAGTCAACATTCTCATAACATTTCTGTCAACATAGTCAACATTCTCATAACATTGCTGTCAATATAGTCAACAATCTCATAACATTGCTGTGAATATAGTCAACTTACTCATAACATTGCTGTCAACATAGTCAACATTCTCATAACATTGCTGTCAATATAGTCAACATTCTCATAACATTGCTGTCAATATAGTCAACAATCTCATAACATTGCTGTCAATATAGTCAACTTACTCATAACATTGCTGTCAACATAGTCAACATTCTCATAACATTTCTGTCAATATAGTCAACATTCTCATAACATTGCTGTCAACATAGTCAACATTCTCATAACATTGCTGTCAACATAGTCAACATTCTCATAACATTGCTGTCAATATAGTCAACATTCTCATAACATTGCTATCAATATAGTCAACATTCTCATAACATTGCTGTCAATATAGTCAACATTCTCATAACATTGCTGTCAATATAGTCAACATTCTCATAACATTGCTGTCAATATAGTCAACATTCTCATAACATTGCTGTCAATACAGTCAACATTCGCATAACATTGCTGTCAATATAGTCAACATTCTCATAACATTGCTGTCAATATAGTCAACATTCTCAAAACATTGCTGTCACCATAGTCAACATTCTTATAACATTGCTGTCAACATAGTCAACATTATCATGACATTTCTGTCAACATAGTCAACATTCTCATAACATTGCTGTCAACATAGTCAACATTCTCATAACATTGCTGTCAATATAGTCAACAATCTCATAACATTGCTGTCAATATAGTCAACATTCTCATAACATTGCTGTCAACATAGTCAACCTTCTCATAACATTTCTGTCAATATAGTCAACATTCTCATAACATTGCTGTCAATATAGTCAACAATATATTAACATTGCTGTCAATATAGTCAACAATCTCATAACATTGCTGTCAATATAGTCAACATTCTCATAACATTGCTGTCAAAATAGTCAACATTCTCATAACATTGCTGTCAACATAGTCAACATTCTCATAACATTGCTGTCAATCTAGTCAACATTATCATACCATTGCTGTCAATATAGTCAACATTCTCATAACATTGCTGTCAATATAGTCAACATTCTCATAACATTGCTGTCAACATAGTCAACATTCTCATAACATTGCTGTCAACATAGTCAACATTCTCATAACATTGCTGTCAACATAGTCAACATTCTCATAACATTGCTGTCAACATAGTCAACATTCTCATAACATTGCTGTCAACATAGTCAACATTATCATAACATTGCTGTCAACATAGTCAACATTCTCATAACATTGATGTCAATATAGTCAACATTGTCATAACATTACTGTCAATATAGTCAACATTCTAATGACATTGCTGTCAACATAGTCAACATTCTCATAACATTGCTGTCAACAAAGTCAACATTATCATAAAATTGCTGTCAATATAGTCAACATTCTCATAACATTGCTGTCAATATAGTCAACATTCTCATAACATTGCTGTCAACATAGTCAACATTCTCATAACATTGCTGTCAACAAAGTTAACATTCTCATAACATTGCTGTCAATATAGTCAACATTCTCATAACATTGCTGTCAATATAGTCAACATTCTCATAACATTGCTGTCAACATAGTCAACATTCTCATAACATTGCTCTCAACATAGTCAACATTCTCATAACATTTCTGTCAACATAGTCAACATTCTCATAACATTGCTGTCAATATAGTCAACAATCTCGTAACATTGCTGTCAATATAGTCAACTTACTCATAACATTGCTGTCAACGTAGTCAACATTCTCATAACATTTCTGTCAATATAGTCAACATTCTCATAACATTGCTGTCAACATAGTCAACATTCTCACAACATTGCTGTCAACATAGTGAACATTCTCATAACATTGCTGTCAACAAAGTCAACATTCTCATAACATTGCTGTCAATATAGTCAACATTCTCATAACATTGCTGTCAATATAGTCAACATTGTCATAACATTTCTGTCAACATAGTCAACATTCTCATAATATTGCTGTCAACATAGTCAACATTCTCATAACATTTCTGTCAACATAGTCAACATTCTCATAACATTTCTGTCAACATAGTCAACATTCTCATAACATTGCTGTCAATATAGTCAACAATCTCATAACATTGCTGTCAATATAGTCAACTTACTCATAACATTGCTGTCAATAATGTCAACATTCTCATAACATTGCTGTCAACATAGTCAACATTCTCATAACATTGCTGTCAATATAGTCAACAACTATAGTCAACAATCTCATAACATTGCTGTCAATATAGTCAACAATCTCATAACATTGCTGTCAACATAGTCAACATTGTCATAACATTGCTGTCAATATAGTCAACATTCTCATAACATTTCTGTCAACATAGTCAACATTCTCATAACATTGCTGTCAATATAGTCAACATTCTCATAACATTTCTGTCAATATAGTCAACATTCTCATAACATTGCTGTCAATATAGTCAACATTCTCATAACATTGCTGTCAACATAGTCAACATTCTCATAACATTGCTGTCAATATAGTCAACATTCTCATAACAATGCTGTCAACATAGTCAACATTCTCATAACATTGCTGTCAATATAGTCAACATTCTCATAACATTGCTGTCAATATAGTCAACACTCTCATAACATTGCTATCAATATAGTCAACATTCTCATAACATTACTGTCAATATAGTCAACAACTATAGTCAACAATCTCATAACATTGCTGTCAATATAGTCAACATTCTCATAACATTTCTGTCAACATAGTCAACATTCTCATAACATTGCTGTCAACATAGTCAACTTACTCATAACATTGCTGTCATCATAGTCAACATTCTCATAACATTGCTGTCAATATAGTCAACATTCTCATAACATTGCTGTCCATATAGTCAACATTCTCATAACATTGCTGTCAACATAGTCAACATTCTCATAACATTGCTGTCAACATAGTCAACATTCTCATAACATTGCTGTCAACATAGTCAACATTCTCATAACATTGCTGTCAATATAGACAACATTCTCATAACATTGCTGTCAATATAGTCAACATTCTCATAACATTTCTGTCAATATAGTCAACATTCTCATAACATTGCTGTCAATATAGTCAACATTCTCATAACATTGCTGTCAACATTCTCATAACATTGCTGTCAACATTCTCATAACATTGCTGTCAACATAGTCAACATTCTCATAACATTGCTGTCAACATAGTCAACATTCTCATAACATTGCTGTCAATATAGTCAACATTCGCATAACATTGCTGTCAATATAGTCAACATTCTCATAACATTGCTGTCAATATAGTCAACATTCTCATAACATTGCTGTCACCATAGTCAACATTCTCATAACATTGCTGTCAACATAGTCAACATTCTCATAACATTTCTGTCAACATAGTCAACATTCTCATAACATTGCTGTCAACATAGTCAACATTCTCATAACATTGCTGTCAATATAGTCAACATTCTCATAACATTTCTGTCAACATAGTCAACATTCTCATAACATTTCTGTCAACATAGTTAACATTCTCATAACATTGCTGTCAATATAGCCAACATTCTCATAACATTGCTGTCAATATAGTCAACATTCTCATAACATTGCTGTCAATATAGTCAACATTCTCATAACATTGCTGTCAATATAGTCAACATTGTCATAACATTGCTGTCAACATAGTCAACATTCTCATAACATTTCTGTCAATATAGTCAACATTCTCATAACATTGCTGTCAATATAGTCAACATTCTCATAACATTGCTGTCAATATAGTCAACATTCTCATAACATTGCTGTCAACATAGTCAACCTTCTCATAACATTTCTGTCAATATAGTCAACATTCTCATAACATTGCTGTCAATATAGTCAACAATATCTTAACATTGCTGTCAATATAGTAAACAATCTCATAACATTGCTGTCAATAAAGTCAATATTCTCATAACATTGCTGTCAACATAGTCAACATTCTCATACCATTGCTGTCAACATAGTCAACATTCTCATAACATTTCTGTCAATATAGTCAACATTCTCATAACATTGCTGTTAACATAGTCAACATTCTCATAACATTTCTGTCAATATAGTCAACATTCTCATAACATTGCTGTCAATATAGTCAACATTCTCATAACATTTCTGTCAATATAGTCAACATTCTCATAACATTTCTGTCAATATAGTCAACATTCTCATAACATTTCTGTCAATATAGTCAACATTCTCATAACATTGCTGTCAACATAGTCAACAACTATAGTCAACAATCTCATAACATTGCTGTCAATATAGTCAACATTGTCATAACATTGCTGTCAATTTAGTCAACATTCTCATAACATTTCTGTCAATATAGTCAACATTCTTATAACATTGCTGTCAACATAGTCAACATTCTCATAACATTTCTGTCACTATAGTCAACATTCTCATAACATTTCTGTCAATATAGTCATCATTCTCATAACATTTCTGTCAACATAGTCAACAATCTCATAACATTGCTGTCAATATAGTCAACATTCTCACAACATTTCTGTCAATATAGTCAACATTCTTATAACATTGCTGTCAACATAGTCAACATTCTCATAACATTTCTGTCACTATAGTCAACATTCTCATAACATTTCTGTCAATATAGTCAACATTCTCATAACATTGCTGTCAACATTGTCAACATTCTCATAACATTGCTGTCAATATAGTCAACATTCTCATAACATTGCTGTCAACATAGTCAACATTCTCATAACATTGCTGTCAACATTCTCATAACATTGCTGTCAACATAGTCAACATTCTCATACCATTGCTGTCAACATAGTCAACATTCTCATAACATTGCTGTCAACATAGTCAACATTTTCATAACATTGCTGTCAACATAGTCAACATTCTCATAACATTTCTGTCAATATAGTCAACATTCTCATAACATTGCTGTTAACATAGTCAACATTCTCCTAACATTTCTCTCAATATAGTCAACATTCTCATAACATTGCTGTCAATATAGTCAACATTCTCTTAACATTGCTGTCAATATAGTCAACATTCTCATAACATTTCTGTCAATATAGTAAACATTCTCATAACATTGCTGTCAATATAGTCAACATTGTCATAACATTGCTGTCAATATAGTCAACATTCTCATAACATTTCTGTCAATATAGTCAACATTCTCATAACATTGCTGTCAATATAGTCAACATTGTCATAACATTGCTGTCAATATAGTCAACATTCTCATAACATTGCTGTCAATATAGTCAACATTCTCATAATATTGCTGTCAACATAGTCAACATTCTGATAACATTTCTGTCAACATAGTCAACATTCTCATAACATTGCTGTCAACATAGTCAACATTCTCATAACATTTCTGTCAACATAGTCAACATTCTCATAACATTGCTGTCAACATAGTCAACATTCTCATAACAATGCTGTCAACATAGTCAACAACTATAGTCAACATTCTCATAACATTGCTGTCAATAAGGTCAACATTCTCATCCATGTAGCATTTCTGGAAATAAACTTAACATCAACGTAGCAAATTTGGAAAACTTAACAGCCATGTATCATATTTGAAAATAAAGTTAACGTACACTTTCTGGAAATAAATTTAAAAAATGTGGCATTTCTGGAAATGAACTTAACGAAAAGTAGCATTTCTGGAAATAAACTTAACAAAATGTAGCATTTCTGGAAATAAACTTAACAAAATGTAGCATCTCCGGAAATAAAGTGAACAACCTGGTACTGTAATGTTTATATTTAACATCTAAATAATATTTCTTTAAATGTTGCTAACAAGTAAGTAATATTTGTTTAAATATCTGTAACATTCATGTAACATGTCTGTAAAATATAGACTAGTTAACAACAACGAGAAATTAAAAACAAAAATCTTACATACACGTAGCGAATACACGATTAAACTGAATTGACTCGACAGAGACAAGCCACGTGATACTTGCCTCGTGACTCCCACACAAAGTCACATGTTCGCACATGTGAGGTGACGCGGACTGGGTGCAAGCGAGACAGTAGTGAAACGTATCTGAAATGATAAACTATTAATAATATCTAAGAAGATATTTCTATGGTAGCTTACTTTTGACATGTGAGAAATGTGTGTTATCTTCTTATTGCGTGTTTTATTGCCCACATGACTTCGAAAGCATCATTCAGTATACAGTAATCACATGGGTGTTTGGGGAACAGTCAAAACTGTTGGCCCAAGGTGGAGGGATGCCTGTTTGAACTGTTTCCCGAGGCCGCTAGGCCGAGGGAAACAGGTCAAACTGTCATCCCGACACCGTTTTATTTCTGGTTTATTACCTGATTTTTTTTTATATAAGGTACTGATTTTATAACGTTCCTCGTCGACAATGAGTCCCTGTTTTCCAGGATAATATGAAGGTCTTCCTCGGTAATATACTCGAAACGAGCCATGTTTACGTCTGCTGCAGGAATGATCAACTCGCGCAAACGCTTAGACGCTTGACAAATTTCGTCAATTTCCGTAGATGTACACTGTACTGAGTATCGGAAAAATCAGTATTTTCCGCCGGTCACGAAGAGTAACCGAAGACTGCCGAAATATTGAAGTTCCGTCTATAAATATTTTTTTGAGGAAACACCGTCGCGTGCGGACTACAGTCAAAACTAATTCGCGGGTAACAGTTCCTATCTACCGTATGTACCGGGAACAGTCGTAATCAATAATGTAATAGTGAAAAATGACTATGTAGCATTTATATAGGCAATCAGGTAATACTATTCACGTTTGATGCCTGCGTGCAGACGAAATGGATGGGTGCTTGGCTGTTCCCGGTAGAAACGGGGTGTAGAGAATTTGCTGCCTCGCCAAATTCAATGGATGATGTTCACAGCTCTGGAAATAACCGGTCGCGACCGAAGACAGGCCATACAGGACACGAGCAATGCAGCGGAGAAAGCATCCAGTTGGATTTGGCTCCGTCGACTTCGTTATAGCTGGAGTAAGCTACCAATGTGCAGTGCTTGATCAACATTGTAGACCCACCATATTGGAGTGAGATGGGTTTAAAGGGGCGAAACACCTGATGATGTATGGTACTCAGCTGAGGTTGTCTGATAGCTGACAACACATTTCGACGATTTTATAATATGCTTTTCAGGTAAATATAGAGTTTTTACTGGTGAAATGAAATTTGATATTTCTACTGTTGGAACAGTGAAAATATAAAATTTCATATTTTCACTGCAGTAAAAATATAACATGAAACGGACTATTTTTTTTTATCTATAGCATAGTTCTAACAGTAGGTATTTACCTCCCTTGGCAAACGTATATGCATGTACAGTAACTGCATACATATGTTTACAAACAACAAGCAGACTCCACTCGTGAAATAAAATTTAATGATTCACCGAAATCAACTAATATCCTCTGTATCCTGCACAAAACACGCAATCAACATTAAACATACAGCAAACGCAATCGACCATGTATTTGAACTTAAAAAGCATTAGTTAGTTACTGCTTAATATTGCTTATATGTACATGTATAAAGGATCACCGTTATTTGGACTTAATGGCGACCCTGGGTTTGCATGAGTCGTTGTTGCTGTTACTCCCGTTGTTGCTGCTGTTGTTGTCACGTGACCAGTGGTGGAATGCTGGACAGTTGTTTGTGTCACGGGTACTGCGGTCGTGTGCCCAGGCGCATGCGTGGAATGTGTAGTTAGCGTTGTATGCGCATGCGTTGTAAGGGTGATATATAAAATGTAAATGTACTGGTGACTACAACATTTTTGGAAACAGCATTGATGTGGAAGAGTGATCGGAAAAGTAGCTCTAATAAGTTTCAGACATAGGTATAGCTCGGACACATTAACCTGACACTGGCCTTTAAATGTATTACAAATCCGTTACGATGAATGTATTTGTTTCCGTGCAGGAAACGTGTTAAATCAATAAAGGAGTATTCCACTGAAACTACAGTGTTGGTTTCATTAATCTTGTGAAACATGTGCACGAACAAAAACAAGTATAACATTTACTATAGGAAACAATTCGAGCGCGTAATTTATGCTGAGTTTGTGAGTGTGAGGGTAATGTGTCCGAGCCATATATTCACATGGCGATATTCGGAAAGTAATTAACAGTTTATTAACATGCTGCTAAAATAGATAATAAATTTGGCTGTACCTTAAATGTAAAGAAAGTACCAAAAAAAACACGATTGTTAAGTCAAGGACAGCCAAAAACCTCAACATAAATTATAATGATATAAATAGACATGGCAGAAATATAAAACGATTATAAATCATAAGTAGCAATAGTAATAATTATGATCATATGAAAAGACACTAAGCGGATGAAAAACAGTGATAACTAGCTATTATATTCTATAGATACAGCATAAAAACGCAATAAATAACAGAAAACATTTTTAATATACAACTTTTTCTATCACACACCAACTCATTTAATAAACGGGAGAGAGAAAATACGCTTAAAGGGGCGGCCTACTGGTATCGTAAATTTAAGTGAACACGAAAGAGGACCCTCTCTTAATAATAAGATAATTTTGTTAATTTTGTGCTTTTGAATTAAGAAAAGCAATAGACCATAATAAAGCATAGTCTGCAGTATTAAAAATGCTGCATAAAATAAACGCTGCCAATACATAATGAGGTTAACTCACGTATGGTGGTCTGGCAGCCCGGTCCTGTGAACCCCGCATTGCAGTCGCAGCGATAGAATGGGAATATGGACGTCCGTACGCACGTGCCCTTGTTGTGGCAGTGGTGGTTGGGGTGTTGGCAAGCGTCCTCTGAAGTGAAAACTCTATATAACAGTCGGAGTTGAATTATATCATATTCTTTAGCTTAACATTGACTAGCGCAGTATAACATACCTATAACAGTATGCGTTACATTCACCGACACAATGTGCCATACATGATTCGTATGCTAAAATATGCAAACTAACATCCAACACAGCAACTTAAAGTTTACCGACGCATTTTTTCTAATATATAACAGTCGTCTGCGCAATATACCATTTAGCAGCGCAACAAACACATCACAATCTTAGTAGTATGCTGAACAAACTGCCATATAATTAACCATCAGTAATGCCACGATCTGTTACTTTTGATTTGTCATCAGAAAACGAAAAAAGAACGGCGTCTGTGTAGGAGTACCAGAAACGTTTGACAGGGTTTAGATAACTTCGAATTGTAATCAATGGCAATCACATTGAGAAGCCTGATTTCTGCGCAGCAACGTATGAGGAGATATAACTTTAAATGTTTGGCACGGGAGATCATTTTGAAAAGTCTAATTTTTGTGCGCACTGATGGATGACAAGGTAGATAAATTCGGGATATTTTTATTTGAGAAGCCTGATGTGCATTATGAGTTTGACATTCCGAAGGATTCCGGGTCCCGGGGTAATAGACTTTAGTCGCATTTTAGATCCGGTAATACAGGCCCCCGGGCCATTTGAAAGACATGACGCATCTCCCACTGAGGGGAATTTAAACAAATATGCTTGTGTCTAGGGTGGGGAATTAGACACCAAAAAATAAAAATTGTCAAATTCCCCTGGGTCAGCCTGTCGCCTCCCCCTCTGGGACAAAATATTGATAGGTGCTGAAATTCATGCACTACTTCTATAGTGTCATACATTAAATGATGGTGAAAGAGCATCCAACTGAAAATACTTGTATCGTATCATCAAACTTGTGAAACACGTGCACACACGAAATCGAGTAAAAATACAGGAAACAATTCGAGCGCGTAATGTATATTGAGCGCACAAGTGTTAGGGTAATGTGTCCGAGCTATACATATCCACTACTACATGGTCGAGGATCCTTGCAAGACAAGTGTTAGGGTAATGTGTCCGAGCTATACATATCCACTACTACATGGTCGAGGATCCTTGCAAGACAAGTGTTAGGGTAATGTGTCCGTGCTATACATATCCACTACTACATGGTCGAGGATCCTTGCAAGACAAGTGTTAGGGTAATGTGTCCGAGCTATACATATCCACTACTACATGGTCGAGGATCCTTGCAAGATTATAAGGAAGATATCTTCGAATTTGTTGCAAGGAAGAGCATTTTGAGCAGCAACGCATGACACGGGAGATCACTTTGAGCAGCAACGCATGACACGGGAGATCACTTGAGCAGCAACGCATGACACGGGAGATCACTTTGAGCAGCAACGCATGACACGGGAGATCACTTTGAGCAGCAACGCATGACACGGGAGATCACTTTGAGCAGCAACGCATGACACGGGAGATCACTTTGAGCAGCAACGCATGACACGGGAGATCACTTTGATGATATTTTAATGGTACGTACGGTCGCACTGGTACATATGCTGTGCGCCTTGGTAGATGACGCCGTAATAGCCCGGATCACACTCGCAGTAGTAGTACGGATAGGCTTGGAAGGGCAGGCAGCGGCCGTGTGGGGCGCACTTGTCAATGTCGCAGGCGTGGACTGGTATATAAATAAAAACGCTGATCGCGTAGAAAGACTGTTGGCGAGAGGAAACAAGCCAAAATCAAGGGAAATAGAGTGCAAAAATTTTCTAACGGAAAGGACACGTTTGTTTGAATAAAATAAAATTTATGCAGTGTCATTTTTAGACAATACAAATCAAACTACTTAGTGGTATACTCCGTACTTTCAACAACTTGGTAGATATATAGGTTTGTAAGCACACTGCCGAATGCAAACGCAATATAATGCATAACAGTCAACGTGTCGACGAATCCTGAACGGACTGAAATAGCCGATGGACCGTATAATTGTGGGGGTATCGATTTTAAGTGTTTTGTAGCCAGAAAAGTAAAAAATAGGTCCCGCGATTCAATCTCTTGAAATCGCACAACTAAAGACCGTTGGCTTCCGCCAACAGTCTAAAAAGTACAATTAGGATGTAGACTCAAGAGGAGGTGGGTTTAATAGTGTGGAGTATGCATCGCTATTACAACATGGTGCACTCTGTATTTTAAATAAAAAAGTACATTTGATGCGTGTCGTGGGAAAAAAGGGCTTTATGCATATGCGTAAAGTGTCGTCTCGGATTAGCATGTGCAGTCCGCACACGCTAATCCAGGACGACACATTCTGTTTTATGGTATTCTGTTTCATGGAAGTCTCTTCTTAACATAAATCCAATTTAGGCGGAAAGTGTCGTCCCGGTTTAACCTATGCAGACTGCACAGGCTGATCCGGCACGACACTTTACGCACGTGCATTAAGCACGGCTTTCCCACGACACGCCTCATTTATTCTTACGTATGGGGTAGCATACTTTAGCCAGATTTTCTCTAACCTGGCAGGGGTATATCCATTCTATAAAAAGCTAGGTAGATACATATCCGTTTATATAGCGTTTATATGACACATTGCAAGCCAATTATGGCGCTTTTGCTATACTCTCGGGTGTATTGTGGCAAAATTTAATTCCGGAAATATTTAATAAACATACAGTACGGTTAAAATAAATATTGTTCTTCAAGCAAAC
Organism: Congeria kusceri; assembly: GCA_027627225.1. Classification (NCBI taxonomy): domain Eukaryota; kingdom Metazoa; phylum Mollusca; class Bivalvia; order Myida; family Dreissenidae; genus Congeria; species Congeria kusceri. Next base: position 40,589,383 of record CM051026.1, read on the forward strand.
GTGTCTTGATGAATATATGAGGCTCTTCGTGGGAAACCGGACTTAATGCATGTGCGTCAAGTGTCGTCCCGGATTAGCCTGTGCAGTCCGCACAGGCTAATCCAGGACGGCACTTTCCGCCTACAGTGGATTTATGTTTAGAAGAGGCTTCCTTGAAACAGAAAGTACCATAAAAGCGAAAAGTGCCGTCCTGGATTAGCCTGTGCGGACTTCACAGGCTTATCCGGGACGACACTTTACGCACATGCATTAAGTCCGGTTTTCCCACGAAGAGCCTCATATGTTTGTTTCGATTTATGCGCATTGTACTCTTCTTGCAGCTGTTTTATTCATTCGTTCAGGCTTCCATGGTACGATTTTGAAATTGTTTCCAGAAGGCATGATTCCAGATTACAAAAGTCAATGATACAACAACGTGACCGAATAGTACCAAATGAGGAATAACGCACAGTCGCAGCCGAGCATATGGTCGACGTTGTCTGGTGCAGATGTACCGAAGTAGCCGCCGTTGCACGTGCAGTAGTACCGCGTGTCTGTGTCCGTGCGGTGACACGTGCCTTGTTGACCGCAGGGGTTGTTACCGCATACGTCATCTGGAAATACCGTTGTTTGAATTTATAGAATAATTATGAAATAATTTTTGATTTATAGTTGTTTATATGTCAATAAACGACGATTCGGAGTTCTGATGCGTAGGAATTAAACCACGAGAGCGTTAGCCCAAGTTGTTTAAAAGCAACGCATCAGAACGACAATGAGTTGTTTATTGGCCGATAAACAACGAACGCGAAAATTAGGTCCATTCTAACATGATTTGACATATATTTTTGCAATTGTAATCGGAACTTCTTTTTGCGTTGTTTATGGGTAGTTAAACAGAGATTATTTTGTTCTTTGTCTATAGAAAAGTTAGCGAGTATCATGTTAGAATAACTGTAAAATAAGTATATTTCGCGGTGGTCTTATAAAGCTGTCAAAACATAGCGCGAATTTAAAGGGGCCTGTTCACAGATTGACGAATTGACAATTTTCAAACATTGTGTCACATATTCCAAAACTAAAAGAACAGTGTATACAAAGGAGTGAAATAACACCACTGACCTTAAAATATACTGAACTACCGTTTCGTTAATGAGAAATCATACGTTAAAATGGATAAAATTATAAAGCGTTTGTAATACTAAACGATGTATAAATTTGGAGTGTTTCTGTTGTTTTCGTTGAAATTGCTAAAATGCGTGAATTACTTATTTAAAGTAAAACAAATACATAATTAAGTATTAAGTCGGAATGGCCGAGGGGTAATGAGTTAGACTTTTGATCCGGTGGTCTGAGGTTCGAACCCTGGTGGGAGTAACTATTTTCCTTCTTTTTTTATGTTCTTGTTAAAGTTTTATTTCATATGCTTTGAGTTGACAAGTTAAGACGTTTAATGGCATATTTCAAAAATACAAACAAAAAATCTGTGAACACGTCCCTTTAAGACTAAGACCCGGCGTACATCTTCCTTTGGCATAATTACTAAAGACATATAGATAGAAATGAAAAATGCGAATTTAAGACGGCAATAATTAGCCGTTTTTCAAGAATGCGCAAAATTTAGACACCGCGAATAAAAATGATTTTACAATATATGTTTTTTTGTGGGACGTTCAAATGTAATGGCATTATTCTGCTGTCTTCCCACTATACTTACTAAGAGGGGCGTTACAGAATATATCGGATTAGATAGGTCGTTGAGACCGTACTGACGGACAGACAGACAGACAGACAGACAGACAGACAGACAGACAGACAGACAGAATAGTTTATTAACGTCTCACTTTTGTACATAGAACAAGGACTATAACAATATAAAAACGTACTTGACATATCCGTTATACAGGATATGTGTCATTACAATTTTCTAATCTGCCACTTAAGTGGCTACGAGGGTCGTTACAGATTATTTCGGTCAATGCTGGTATAAAAGTACTAGTCATGTGCATAATACATACAAGAAAGGCGTACCTAGAATAGACGTTTCCACAAAATGGCAATCGTATGGAAATCAATCTAGTATTTTACCTAAAACATTAACCTATACTTTTACACACATGAACATGTGGTAAAGCTTGCGATGCGTTTGTAGTCGGTTTAAAAGCTCTTGCGAGCTTATGTTGTTTTGTTATTTGTCTTGCCGACTTTAAATAAATGTTATCTCATCTCATCTTATAAATCGATGAATGAAAGTTAATCTTTTATCAATAGCTTTGGAGGAGATAAAATGTGAGCGGCCCAAAATGGAAAGGTCTATTTCAAGCATTTCAACCGAAAAAAATTATCAGGCGTGTCGTGGGAAAATCGGGCTTAATGCATGTGCTTAAAATGTCGTCCCAGATTAGCACAGGCTAATACGGGACGGCACTTTCCGCCTACAGTGGATTTATGTTTAGAAGAGACTTCCTTGAAACAGATAATACCATAAAAGCGGAAAGTGCCGTCCTGGATTAGCCTAAGCGGAATGCACATGCTAATCCGGGACGACACTTCATGCACATGCATTAAGCCAGTTTTTTCCACGACACGCCTCACTTATCTAATAAAATCATTGGTCAATGTGAAAGGGACTGAATTGTTTGCTGGATCCAAATTTATTCGACATTTTACGAAGCATTGTGACTATATAGTAGTAATTATCAAATCTGCGCACATATATTCTTAACATAACTCTATTATGCACCGAATGCTTTGACTTCTTCAATTACATGCAGTTCAGAAGTCGGTGACCTAATAGTATATAGTTGGCATGATCTAGGTCACACACGCGGCTTTATCTCTGTCAACTCGGCAAACAATTTGCAACTCGTATGTCGATTTGATTGTCACATTTCATTGTCCGTGTCCACTTTGTACAGCTTATTAGGGATACTTTTAGGCTCATGTACAGGTCATTGCGCAGCCAAACTTACTCATGTACAGGTCATTGCGCAGCCAAACTTACTCATGTACAGGTCATTGGGCAGCCAAACTTACTCATGTACAGGTCATCGCGCAGCCAAACTTACTCATGTACAGGTCATCGCGCAGCCAAACTTACTCATGTACAGGTCATCGCGCAGCCAAAATTACTCATGTACAGGTCATCGCGCAGCCAAACTTACTCATGTACAGGTCATTGGGCAGCCAAACTTACTCATGTACAGGCCATCTCTCAGCCAAACTTACTCATGTACAGGTCATTGGGCAGCCAAACTTACTCATGTACAGGTCATTGGGCAGCCAAACTTACTCATGTACAGACCATCGCGCAGCCAAACTTACTCATGTACAGGTCATCGCGCAGCCAAACTTACTCATGTACAGGTCATCGCGCAGCCAAACTTACTCATGTACAGGTCATCGCGCAGCCAAACTTACTCATGTACAGGTCATCGCGCAGCCAAACTTACTCATGTACAGGTCATCGCGCAGCCAAACTTACTCATGTACAGGTCATTGCGCAGCCAAACTTACTCATGTACAGGTCATCGCGCAGCCAAACTTAAGGGGCACATAAGTTAATGGTGTATAATGTGTACACTATTAAATTGCAAGAATATACATATATCAACAGTTAGCGTAAAAGACCTTACAACGTAAAGCAGCTGTCCAGAAATATGTTACCAAACAATAAAACTTGACAGAAATCGTTTCTCCTGGACATCTTACCGATCAAAATACAAAAGAAAACGTTAAAATCGTTGCAATACTGACGTTCTGTTATTTTTATCGTCTGTTTCATGTATGCCGAAGTGCGATAACTGGTGATGATGAGTAAATCAGCATAAATGCACATTATGGTATATTCCGTTCGTAGCAAGCGTTATCGAACATAGAAAGTATAAAATGCCTTTCATAAATAAGAAACAGATTTCAGAAGAATAAACACCATTGAGTTTAACGTTCATATTGGCATATTACGATGTACTGAACTAGATTACATGGACAGTGGCTTAACGGTACACGACACGATATTTCTAAGGATGTTTGATAGTTGGTTGTAAGGAAGTTGGAAGTTAATTCTTTAACAATAGCTGGGGAAGAGTTTAAAATGTTCGTGGCAAAACCCGGAACAGACTTTTACTAGTAGTAAATAGTTGAGTAAATATCAGATGCAAACGCTTTAAGCTGGAAAGGCCTATGTAAAAACGGAGACTTACTTTCGCATAGCGTCCCGTTAAATCCAGCTGGACAGATGCATTTATATGTGTCTGGGTGTCCCGTCGTCTCACAGTATCCGTCATGTTGACAGTGCAAGTGTGCAGCGCATTTTTCTGCATAAACGAAACATTTTGCATATATTTCGGTCTAATTATTATGCATTATAAGAGTCGCAGATGGTTTCCGCCTAGCGATCGGGTGGTCGTGAATCCGATCTCTACTCGGTAAGCGTTCCAATTATCGTTCTCAAAAGACACCAAATACAGGTTCTACACAGGGAACGGACTCGAAAGTGTCTCAATAAGCCTCTTTATTTCGACACAATTGAGCTTAAATAAATAGGTTTAAACTTAACTTATGATAACACACATTCAGCTTCTGGTGGTTCATCGTATACAAAAATAGCCTTTTCTTACATTTCTTACAAATGTTGAGCTTAAATACCAACTAACTCAGTACAGTTTGTATACACTTTAAAAATAAGTATTATCTAGCTAATAACCAATAAACACGAGGGGCGTAAAGGAGTGATTCCCTTTTCTGGGCTACACGTTTACACTGCTCGCGTGTGTTTTGTAAACAAACAATCGATGCACAGTTCTCTGCCTGTACTTACTTTGAAATGATTAAAATACTAGTAAACCATTAGTTATTTTAATGATCCAGACTATCTAAATTGCGTATGTTTGACCCAATATTTGGAGGTTTGTTGTGGCTTATTTTATTATACTTGAAATTCCTTTCTCATCTCAGCTTGTTACTGATAATTTCGGTTGATATTCCTGACGGGAATACTTGAATAGCAATATATGTGCAAGAATTACTAATACATAAACATACCTACGGAGTCCGGTTTGGCCATTTAAAATTTCGCTCTGTACAAGACGGCGACGATGCGACAACGCGACATTTTAAGTTTTATAATCTGCAGATCTCGCACTTCAAAACACGTGCACACACGAAATTAGACGATAATTATTGCTGTGTACCAGACCGCGACGATGCGACAATATGCGACGATGCGAGATTTGGCCGATAATTATCGCTGTGTACAATTCATAGACATGCGAAATTTGGACGCTTATTATCTTCCAAATTTCGCGTGTCTTTGAAATTTCTCAGTGCGAGCTCTGCAAATTATAAAAGTTAGCATGTCGCATCGTCGCGGTAAATTTAAAGCACAGGGGGAATTTTAACTGGTAGAAACAGGATTCCGTACATACCTGTAAATTTAAAGCACAGGGAGAAATGTTAACTGGTCGAAACAGGATTCCGTACATACCTCTGCATTCGTATTGAGTGTGGTTCTGTAGTCTAATACAGTCCTCGTGACTTTGGCAAGGACTCGGGTTACACGGGTCAAGGTGCGGGTCTGGAACTGACGTATATATGATGACGTCGTAAAATGTACACCTGCATATTTATCATCGCTATTTAAAAAGTTCAACATCAGTTATACATGTACATAATGTATTGCCTATAAACATCATTAGCGGTTTAAAACGGGGCGGAAGCGGCGAACGTCCCGTCTAAAATTATTCAGCAGGGTTTCTCGCAGGCATGTAACGCTTCAAAGCATTAGTCGTTTGCCGACATGCTTATATACTGCCAACATGCCTTTATTGTCAAAGCGACAAGCCTTAATCCATTTACCTTATTACACAGCAGATCTTTAATAGATGCCATTCGATGGGCCATAAACGAACGCCGTATTGATCGATAAGATCACTTTTCCAACAGTGTGATTGACAAGGAACTTAACAGTGTAGTCCTGTCCACAACGATCTCATTAGCCAATCAAATACGGCGATTTTAAGGGAAGAGATTGTACCTTACTTGCAACTAAAACCGTGTTTGACAACAAATACTTGTACTAGCGCTTGCCAGGAGATTTTTAAACATTTGATTATTATATTTACCTTTCAATTTTATCCCCCTAATACCCCAATCCGTTTCACAAATTGACAATTAAAAAATATTACAACGAATAATGTAATATACAGCATTGTTTACAAACACAATTTGATGTCGTCAAACTTCATTTTGTTCAAATAAACATTAAATATGCAATTAAGCACGTGACCAGTCCATGCACGTTTATCTTTCGACGCAAACAAGCTTTTCACCTGGAGATACATGATCGTACTGTATATCGATTAAGAACCGCCTATTCAAGTATTTAATAACCAAGGTTAACTTTTTCGGTTTTTAATGTCCGCATATAGTATAACTGATAACGACTGATGTTTTTTTTTTCGATTTCGAAAACAAAATTTATGAAATACAAAGTTTTTGAAACAACTAGCGGTCATGACATAATTTCAAGGCGGACAAAGCTAGGCTTTTCTAGTGGGGTTGAGCATTGCCGCTGTTTTCGGGCAAATTGAGTCGAGCATTGCGGCCGATTAGGTCCCGCCGGGATTTAGAGCATTGCGGCCGCATTCGGACAGGTGGTGTCGAGCATTTTGGCCGATTTGGGGTAGGTGGGGTCGAGCATTGCGGTCGATTAGGTCCCCGCCGGGATTAAGAGCATTACGGCCGAATTCGAACAGGTGGGGTCGAGCATTTTGGCCGATCTGGAGTACGTGGGGTCGAGCATTTTGGCCGATCTGAGGTAGGTGGGGTCGAGCATTGCGGCCGATTTCGGGCAGTTGGGGTCGAGCGTAACGGCCGATTTCGGGGAGGTTGTGGCAGACGATGCGGCTGATTTTGAGAATGTGTGTAAAAGCGGAGCGGCCGATTTCGTGGGGGGGGGGGGGGGGGGGTAAGGGGTAGCGAATTTGAACGATCTCTGATCACGGGGTGGGTGGATTTTTTGTGTCGGAGGAGTATCGCGGATGCCGACATGCCGTCAAAATATCCTGCGGGAAGCCTTCTACATAATGCATTACCTATAAACATCATTATCGGGTTAAAACGCGCGGAAGCGGCGAACGCCCCCTCTAAAATTAGTCAGCATTATATTTTTAAACCTCACGATCAGTTAAACCGATGCATTTCAATGTCAATGACGTGTTCTTTAGTCAATATATGGTAGTTATTAATCCGAACTGTGGTATGTTCGTTACATTGGTCCTTTTTGCCGATATTGCACCTTTCCGATATATATCCCAACATATAAGATAGACCATAAGCAGTTTCTTGGCAGTTGTGGCAGTTATAGACATATTTCCAACCTTTCTAACCCCAAAATCCTGTTTCCCCGCCTGAACAGAACCATGTACATTCTTGACATTATAAAAACAAAATCAGCTACTTTAACAATGAAAAAAAAAGGAATTTTCAATCAGTTCATAGCCCTGTTTATTATGCAAAAATAGGGCATCCACAAGGCATTGTTTTTAGTTTGGTCAAACGATTCAGAACTGTTATATTGCATGTGTATGTGGTTTGTCATTTGTCTTCTTGATAAAATGAGGTTAAACTTTAGATTTAAGTCCTTATTGTCTGATTTGCCACGAAATTAAACTATGCACATGTACAAAAACTTCTAGCTTTTCTGACCTCCGTAAAAGGGCTACCTGACACGAATAGTATCTGCACTTCTTCTATTTTTCTATGAGATTCTGTGACGTCATAGGCGGTATTAGAGGGGACGGAAACGGCGTAGGCCCCCCCCCCCCCGCCCCTCTAAAATTCGAAAAATTAAACCTCAAAATAACCTAAACTTATGCCTTTCGTTGCCAATGACGTGTTCTTCTATCAATGTAATGTAATAATCGAACCCGTTATGTGGTATTTTCGATAAATGTATATTTTTTGTCGATATAGCACATTTCCGATATATGTCCGAACATGTATAACACGAAAATATGTTTCTTGGCATTACTGAATGTTTTCTAACCCCCCCCCCTCTAACTCAAACCCTGTAGCGCACATGGACGTGGTATGAAAATACGTAACAATTTATAATTCGGCCCACGTATAAACACGATACTTACTTTCACATAGCGGCCCGTTGAATCCGGCTGGGCAGATGCATTGGTATGTTTCTGGGTGTCCCGTCGTCACACAGTGTCCGCCATGATGACAGTGCAAGTGTACAGCGCATGTGTCTGCGTAAACGAAACATTGCATATACTTCGGTCTAATTCTACTATACCATAAGGCTCGCAGTGGTGTCATGGATATGGTGTCCGCCTTGCTATCGGGAGGTCGTGAATTCGAGCCCTACTCGGGGAGCGTTCAAATGATCTTCCTCAAAAGACACAAAGTACTGGTTCTACCCAGGAAAAATACTCGAAAGTGTTTTGATAAGCCTCTGTATTTCGACACAATCGAACCTAAATAAATATGTTTATACTCATTAATTGTACTAAAAACATTCGAATTCTGGTAGTTCATGTTATATAACAAATATTATAACATGATACTCGCTAATTTTTCTGTAGACAAAGAACACAATTATCGTTGTTAAACTACCAATAAACAACGCAAAAAAGAAGTAACGATTTTGAACGGACCATAGTAAAAAGATTTCCAATTACAATAGCAAAAATATATGTCTAATCATGTTAGAATCGAAATAATTTTCGCAATATCGTTGTTTATCGACCAATAAACAACTCTTTGTCGTTCTGATTCGTGGCTATTTAACAACTCTTGCTAACGCCCTCGTGGTTAACTTCCTTCTCATCAGTTCTCCAAACCGTTGTTTATTGGCTTATAAACAACGATAAATCACAAATTATTTCATAAGCCTTCTCACATTTGATGCACTTAGAAAATACGCGTATGTTTAATATTATGGCACACACAGTCAGAAGTAAAACAATAAAACATAGGCGCCACCAACTAAATCATTCCAGTTGTATACACTTTAAAAAATATTCTTTTAGATCTATCTAATTACCAATAAATAAAGGGGCGTTAAGAAGTAATTCCTTTGTTTGGGCTACAAATTTACCCTAGCTTACAAATAGTATAATTACAACTTTTTTTTGTATTTTCACGTCAACGCTACATTCTGATTGGATAATCCGCCCACGTGACCTTTCATTCATAATCAGATGAACCGGCCGGGTATGCAAATTACCTCGTAGTTATTCATGACCGTACTACTTTTCCATTCTCTATTTGCGAAATAACGTCATTGTTTTGCGCGAACCTTCATGATGCTTTCTTTCGTTCGCTATTTGCGAAATGGCGTCATTGTTTTGCGCGAACGTTGACGATGTATCTATCGTTCTTAAACAAAATGCCTGATTTATCGGTTGCTGGTGTTTCAGACGATGAAATTCTTAACGCATAACGAAATTTGAATAGTTTTAGCAGAAAGTCCACACCATAATGATCCACAGCGATTTGAAATATCTGACGAGATATTAGAAATGCCGTTCGACGAAAATGAAACTGAAACTAAAGTGGGAATTCCTACGCACGAGACTTCACGTCAGTTGCGGCAGTTAACAGTACAGGTAATATACTCTTTTTGTTGTAATTATAAGGATTAAATAACATTTTTCTTCATGTCATCGGTGTATGAACGGTCGGGGAAGTGACGACTAATTTGCATAAAAAAGCAATACTATATAATATATAAGCAATAATATATACATGAAAAACCTACAAAAAATAACATAGAATTACAATATATCACAATATTCACAAAACAAATACAAAATACAATATACAAAAATTCATGCATTTCATTCAATAAATTGCATTTACAATAAAAATACATTAATAAATGCAAATACAAATTAAAACAAAAACAAGCACACTCACCAGGTTGGATGTATAAAAAAAACAGCAATGGAAGCAAATTAGCAATGGAAGTCTTGCGACTTGAACGCTTTACAAAAATGGACTGACGGCATGGTCAGTAATTTCACATCTCTATCACATGCGTTTTCCAACCTGGCCAATCAAAATCTGTTGATTATAAACCTTTCATACTGACTGGACAATACATGAATGACATCACAGTACATGGCTGGACGCACACAGGACAAGGGACTGAATCTCACAAATGGACACATACAAGACAAGGGACATAAACACTACAAAATACTAGTAGACAAGGGACATATGATACTTGTATATAAATATATACAATACAGAATACAAAATTGACCTATTCTACATGTATGTAACTATATTTAACTTTCATTTGACCCCCTGAAAACAAGTACAAGCGAAAGAATCAATGAAAAGTAGTTTTATAGTTTATTTATTGTAACTTATTGTTTCTACATTGTTTTTGGCAGTTTTTATTGAAAGTGATACAATTCCCAATGTGGTTGAAAACGATGCTAATTTTCCCAGTTTGACTGGTACCGCTACAGTTCTCAAAGTAGTGAGGAAAAACGATGACTTATTAAACGGATGTGTAATATATTCATGGATAAAGGTCAGTATAATGTCAATGTGTCCGAGAAATACTCATAAGGGCGTTAAATGTTTATCTGAAATAATGCCTAAACACATACCTCTACATTCGTAGTGGGTGTGATCGGGCTGTATAAAACATACCTCGTGACGTTGGCACGGATTCGGGTTACACGGGTCATGACGCTGATCTGCAACTGACGTGTTTACGATGACGTCATGACATGTACGAGTACATATTAATACAGTAATCACCATCCACTAAATTCAACACCAGTTATACATGTACGTATTGCCTAAAATATAAATGACCGTGAGTTTAACTATCTTTATTTACGTTGTCAACTTGACATGTATTTACGTATTAATGTTTTATTTGTCGTAAAACAAATTGCGTAAAGCCGTCATACACCCGAGCATAGTAACGTGTTGTTAATTAAATGCATATTTTCAATACGTTAATAGAAATAAATTCTAAACATACGGTAGATTACAGAGATAATCTGAATTATTTTGGAACTCGATGAGCAATTCCTGTTAATACTTTTAGAGCAATACGTACTGCGTTCCCAGATCTGGATTTCAACCACCCATAACACCAATTACAATGTAACATATTACTAAAACGTCAAGGGAGACGTACATAGTCAGTATTTAGTACCATTGTTGATATGAGGCGTGTCGTGGGAAACCCGTACTTAATGTATGTGCGTAAAGTGTCGTCCCGTATTAGCCTGTGCAATTTGCCACTTTTATGGCATTTTCTGTTTCAAGGAAGTCTCTTCTAAACATAAATCCACTGTTGGCGGAAAGTGTCGTCCCGGATTAGCCTGTGTGGGCTGCACTGGCTGATCCCGGACGACACTTTACGTACATGCATTAAGCCCGGGTTTCCCACGACACGCTTTAATTCTGTATTTACTTTCATTGTCTTGGTGATATAAAAAAACGGTAGACCCCCTCCCCCAATATCCGTTAGTTAAACATGTTTTCTTTAAAATAAGAATACATTATACTAGCATACGGGGATTGCATAGATCGGATTGTCGCTTACTATTTAATGTAAATCCACAGTAAAAACGTTATAAAATATGTAATCTAACTTAAAAATAAACGTGACCCAATAACGCTTTGGCTGTTCTCAAATTCGTCCAACTTCGTGTTCAACTTAAATGATATCATAAGTCAATATATATTCGAATTGCACGAATTGAAAAAAAATCGAATGTTATAAAAATCAAACGTTACAAACTATAACATTTAATAAGTTGAAAACAGAGCATAACAAATGCACTTCACTAAAATAAGATATGCTATCATCATCATGCACCCATCAATGTTTTCCCCCAGGGGGGGGGGGGAGCGGCGGGCATATAGAGGACTTTAGACTGCAAGCGATACCCGACAGGCAGGAATTTGATAAGCCGAATGATTCTGGTTCCCGGGGAAATAGACTTTGGTCGGAATTTAGATCCCGGTAATATACGCCCCGGGCCATTTGATAGATATATAGCATCTTCCACTGAGGGGATTTAGTCAAATATGCTTAGCTCTAGAGTGGGGAATTAGACCCCCAAAAATAACATTGGTCAAATTCCCCTAGGTCTGTCCGTCGTCCCCCCCCCCCGGGGGGGAAATATTGATAGGTGCATCACGCCTGCATTGACGACATAACACACCGTGGGATAAACTAGCTTAGCTCTTTTTCCACAGTGTGCAATACAGCAAATACGCGCAGTATAATGACGTCATTTTGTTGATTTTCTTGACATCATTTTGTGCTTATCGTGATATATTACAAGTTTACCTACAATGTTTATAACAACATTTCCAACATTAACGCATTCACATAATTCCTGATATCATAAGACTCTTTACCAGCAGCAACATCAGGGACGTAGCTTAGGTTCAATACATGTATAGGCACAATAGGCGGAATCTACAAAATGACCCTGTAAGCCATAATTTGGGCCAGGTGTGTATATACTCGTATGTGGCTACATACAACTAACTTCAGCTAAACCCGGATTCTACCAAATAATTGTAAAATGTGCGTGTGTTTCATGTTATTTATTTCATAATAATTACAATTTCCTTTGGTCTCATCATTTTACAGTGTTCTGATTGGCTGAAATGCATCATGTGACAGGCATTTACTTTTCAATGAAGCTGGTTGCCTCAATTAATTTTCATGAGGGACTACTTTTTATTGTTGTTTACATGCAGTGCTTGTCACAAAACACACACACACACAAATAGAAATAGAGTTTAACAGCATTGTCAAAAAAAAATATACATTAATAAATGAATGAATTAATAATAAAGTATAAACAATGTAAAATGTAGGTTGTTTGTTTCTTTTTGCCTATTTGATGAGCATTATGTATGAAAGAAAAGAAAGAACATCGAGAGATAATTCAACACAAACATAAAAAAGTACTTTTGGGATAAAAATATTTAATATTTATAATTAAATTTATATTTATCAAAAGAGGGGAAAAAAAGAAATTTAGCAAACACAAACATAAAAATGCACAATTTTACAGATTAGGGCAAATAACAGTATAGAAACAACAGGTTTCAGGCAAATAACAGACATCCAGTTGAACAAACGTCTCACATTTTTTTGACAAGGAAGCCACCGGAAAACCAAGCGAGCATGGCATGCAGTCGTCCCGTGGAGCTTGCAAAAGAATACCAAAAGAACACCTCGAAAAATGTGCTTGCTGCATCAAATTGTCACCTATGGGAGCTGAATGTTCCATTTATCATTGTAAAAATCCCATTTCCATGTACGCAAATGACTCGCCAGCTGCGAAGCTCTAAACACTCCGTGAAGTAGGCTCACGTTGGTCAATTAAGCATAAGTCAAGGATGATTTGCACAAAATTCACCCGTTCATTTTCCCCAACATTTATCCATTTACATTGCACGACAGGGCAAAGTATATCTTGTAAATCCAGTTTGTAGCGAATCGTTATTACACACAGTGGCGAATCGTTATCATCCTCTGGCGAATCGTCATTAAACTGTGGCGAATCGATATGTGGCGAATCTTTATTGTGGTGAATCGTTACTAATTCTATCATTTGGGGCCTGGAGTTTCATCAGCAGCTGAAGCAAAAAAAAAAGTTAAAAATGAAAGAATTGTCATTTACTAGTAGAGTTGACTTAAACAATTAAAACTGTCTTCATGTTTATAGTTCTATGCAAAAAAGATGCATAACAATGACACACAATTCCAAGGATTTAATATTTTGATCAGTAGTAAAATAATAAAAGTCGTTTACCTTTTTCTGGTCTTAATTTTGTATCCACACTGTAAGTTATATTTTGCCGAATTTCTTACACAAAACGTTTCAACACGAAGTGCAAAAAAATGTGGTGTTTAAATATTTGCTCAACACACAGTTTTAAAATGCATGCCATAAGGGGTGTAAACATCGACTAACATCGAGGGCCTAACGGGTCGTTTAAAGAAAGAAATAAAACATACATATGAAGCACTGCGTTTAAAATGTAAAAATAAACATTAATTATTTAAATATATTTTACGCCTAAACTACGGTTCCAACACACACGTATATGGGCGTTTACAAAATTGCAACTATCTGAAAACAACGTTCGACTCGTTTAGCCTTCAGTCGTAAATCTGAACTGGAACGCGTTTCAATATTTCCGTCTCTTGCTACATGTACATTATGGATACAAGACACCTTGTTCAAAATTGCTCTTACGAAATATCAATCAAAACAAAAGTAAATCAAAGGTAAATTGTATCACTAGAGCTACTGTATTATTAAGATACCGCTGCGATGCGACATTTACACAACGCTACTGCAGTGCACGGGGCGGGGCCTACGAATCATACTTTAATGTATTGATGCGCGAATTGCAAAAAATAAATCCCATATTAATTTACTCTTTTAAGGTAAAAATTTAAGGTATACACACAATTGTAATTATAATTGTAATTATAAGAATTGAAACGCTCTTTTCGGCGCTTCATCGATGTATGAAGGTCAGTTTTTTTTCTATCTAATTTGTACATAAAGCCTTCGGCTTTATGCAAATTAGATACCAAAAAACTGACCTTCATACATCGATGAAGCGCCGAAAAGAGCGTTTCAATTCTTAATTGACGTAATCGACTCGTTAAACAATGAAGTATCAGCACAGCCAAGAAGATCCCCTCGCCCCCATCCCCCCTCTTGTTTTTATGCATTTTTGGCATATTTAAATGTTTCATCTCTGGAAAAAATGTATAGGCAAGTGCCTATAGTGCCTAAAGGAAGCTACGCCCCTGAACATAGACATTTAGCCGGACTACGTGAAACCTCTTAAGATAGCACTTTACAGTTTAAGCCAAAAATTCGAATTGGCAGGGAAGAATATTCTAATATATCGGGATACAGTGATACTGAGCAGCATTTTGAGTGTTTAAGAAGTTGTAAGTATCAGATTTAAGGGCTGGAGTTTTGAATTGCATGCTTAGTGAATTCGAAAATATGCCCTATGTAAAGCCAGTGTATGTGTTGAGCCACCTTGCACATAAAATTCGTACATGAGGATTCCTAGCTCTGAACGCCATGTTGGCAGGATATTTAAAAAGGCGCACATACATTGGAATTTATTGGAAAATCTGAATGGTTGACCCCCAGTTTACTCAGTTGTAAGCAAGTATCTGGTTACGCAGACAGGCATGCAGTGTTTGAGGTGCTCGCATTTGCAGGAAAGTTGCAAATTGATGTTGAATTCACTGAAATGGTCGCGAAAACTGGTGACATTTGAATCCCAAAATAGGGCTGATCATGCATCTTAAAATTATAGTGGAACTGTGTGCATCATTATTTTCTCTACATTTTTGTAAAGCCACAGCCACAACAATATTGAAATGATGTTTGGTTTGTTTTCAGGTGTTGACATTATCAGTGTGTGGAAGAGCGCAGAGATTTGACTGGTTCCGAGCATAGCTAAATTTAACAGTTACTGTTA
This sequence comes from Congeria kusceri, assembly GCA_027627225.1. NCBI lineage: Eukaryota > Metazoa > Mollusca > Bivalvia > Myida > Dreissenidae > Congeria > Congeria kusceri. The sequence goes on from CM051026.1 coordinate 40,604,890, forward strand.
AGGTCTAATTACCCCAAAACGGAAGTCACATCGTCAGGGTTACAGTTAGATAATAAGCACATGTGGTTGAGTGCAGTATGCATATAATTTGTAAAATACCGTTTTAATGATATGTTTTGGTATCATTTTAAAGGTATATATGTAAGCAATAAGAAAAAAGGCTGTTTTGTGCACTATTTTTTGTCTAGTGGTTCCCAGCTTCATAACTGTTGGCGCAAAATGGCAGCCTCCATGCCCGTCAAAACCGGTGTGTTTTTTCTAAGGCAAATATTTTGAGTTACAACACATAGAATTTTTTGACATGCTGTTTTTTCAAAAGGTTATGTCCTCATCTTTCCAACAATGTATGGTGATATATTGGAAAGTAGCTTGGTCATGGTGAAAAGTGAGATCAAATATTGAATATTTTATATGTAACAAAGAAGGAATTTATTTGCGCATGCGTAACCTTTAAGAACTTCACCTAATATTAGTCGTCTGCAAAGATTTTGAAAATGGACTCTTACAAACACACTGTACTGGAAAGAATAACTGCCAGATGCCACCGTGACCCCAATTAGGGCTGTATTTTATGGGATGGTTGCTCTAGGGGGCATTAGGGGGGTAAATATGGGAAAATAAAAGCAAAATGTCCACCAGAGTGGCAATCCGAGACCCATTGTGTTCATCGTGTTGTTTTTCAGTTTCATTTTGACATTAATTTGCATTAGTTTCAACAATTCTCTCGTTTATGTCAAAATACCTTGTGTTGTAATCCTGAATATTTAGTTTAAGAACCTGTAACTGACAATAATGCCCGCAAAGGTCGTGTCCGCACTGGCCGATGCTTTGGCCATGATGACCGTCAGACCTGCCTCCTTTGAATAATACCAATTTTCCTAATTTGCAAAGTTAACAGATCCTATTTAGTTCATATGTTATTTTGTAATTGTAGTTCAATCAGGCTTTCAGCTGAAAAATACATGAAATGCATGCATACAACACTTTAGCCGCTCGCGCCAACCTAGACACCACCCAATGGAGATAGTGGCATCAAAATTTAAATCACATCACAGTTTGGTTTAATTTGAGTATGTTTTTTAAATGCAGTGTTGAAAAGAACCAGGACATCAGCCGGAACCATCAACTCATTGGTATACAAGTCTCGGTGAAGTGACGAGTCATCAAAACTACTTTACTTGTCAACTACACTGGAGCGTTGGGGCGGGGCCGTAAAGCTGACACAGTCGCGTCCGTACCATCGGTATTTTTTCAGGTTAGTTCATGATTATTGTCATGTATTCTACTATCTAGTGACTTCTTTTCCAGCCTGGCATTCTTCTTATCAACACCAGTAGGAAAAGCAAGAGTTTAACCCTTGTTGGGACTCTCAAACCCGTTTTAGAACTGAACTGTTAGCACATGAGCTCGACAATCTGAAGCCGGCAGAGCGACTAGCCTTATCGCAGTAAATAAAACTTAGTAAACTATTGTATATGTACACTTATTGTATCTAAGTTACACTAGTAATCACAATATTGAGTAAACATGCACAGAAAACCTTTTTATGTTCACAGATTACTCAGCAGAGAGTACCTGGAACAGATTGAAGATTGCAGGCGGCTGACCTCACCCACAGGTTCAGGTGTGACAGAAGACTGTTAATTAATATATCGCATTGACATTTTGGGTTCAAATTCTTTTTATGTTGTGTGACAGGAGGTCAAATCTGTTGATTGTTATGTAAACAAACCCTTGTATGGATTTTACCCCCAAAAATGCAGAAACTTAAAAAAATTTTGTTCAAAACGGACTAAAACCTATTCTGTAACATTTAGAATGTCAATGAAGATTGATTTCACTTCTGACTTTATATATTGCATCTGCTATGCCTATTAAAACTCAAACTTATGCTTAATTCTGAGATAAAATCATGTTTTCCAGATGTACCCAAGTACATTTTTTTCCGTCTAAATTTTTGCCTCAAAACACCATTATATGTGACATTTTAAATTATATTTTTTTCCAATAAATCTTTAAACCAGTGTAATAGGACTTCATGTTCTTTCTCGAAATAGATCAGATTGATGAAAATTGTGGTTTTTATTCAAATTTGAAAGGGTTGGGTTCTCTTAACGGCTAAGGGAGGTAACCGCTGCGAGTATTTTGAAACACAATGTCAGACACCACTTGTTCAAAACATAATATACACAGTTCAACAATTATTATAATATTATTTGATTATTTTGTAAAACATGATATTACATCTACATATTGCAGTAATAAGTCCATTATTGATTAAACAAAAGCCAAACTAGCATAAAATATGTATATGGTGTGTTACAAATTTTGTCAGACATGTTCGTCTGGTTTCGCGTTGTCTGTAATAGCCCTTTATGTCATCAACTAATCTTCTACGTTGCTATGACAACTTACTGCACACGCACGCGTTCAATACACACTGCACGTGCCCACTGGGCTGGCAGGGCTCGAGCTTGCAGTCTGCGATGCTGCGGCATTGCTCTGCAGTTACGAGTGTCACTGAAACAGAGTGGGGCGCCTGTGTCCAATTTCTCAAATGTTCTTAAGAATAACAAGCTTAGGCCATACCAATTTGATTCTATGTTTAGAGTCCTCGGGCTGGTAGGTTTTCGGATGCCTGAACGAAACAAAAAAACAATGTTGACAATGTGAAAGTTTAGAAAGCGTTTAAAAAATTGGGTAAAATGACTTTTATGTGTTTTACCAATATTTATAAAAATAGTGTGCAACTACTAAATTTACACAGGTAAAATATTGTGTTAAAGTAGGTTCTCAGTATGAAGATGATGTATAACAGTTTTGCATGTAAACGTTTGCTTTAGCTTTAGCTTCGACCACTGCCATGAATTAGTTGTGAAAGAATTTATTTGTTTATCGACTCGTTGTTTGTTTTTCCTGCCTGGTTGGTAGGTTTCGAAAAATCACAGGGACGCTAAACATAAAATCACATTTGTATGGCCTTATGTCGATTATTTCATCAATAAAAAACATTATTTTAAAACTGAGGTTACAGCACAAAACGTGTGTTGTGCTTGTATGACATATAGATTTTATACAGAATATAATGTGTCTTTACAATAGTATTTTGATACCCTTTATTGCAATATGAAAATAGCCAGCTTAAGCGAATCCTGTTACAACGAACTTAGTTAGTTTTTTTTGAAATCGGGGCCTGTTTTGCGCGTTATTTAAGGGTGCTCTAGATAACTGTTGGTGTAGACGGAAAGTGAGTATAAATGAACACTGAAGCCAGATTTTATGGGGGTACATGAACGCTCAAGCCAGATTGTATGGTGGTAAATGTACACTCAAGCCAGATTTTATGGAGGTACATGTTCACTCAAGCCAGATTTTAGGGGGTACATGATCACTCAAGCCAGATTTTATGGGGGTACATCCACACTCAAGCCAGATTTTATGGTGGTACATGTACACTCAAACCAGATTTTATGGGGGTACATATACACTCAAACCAGATTTTATGGTGGTACATGTACATTCGAGCCAAATTTTATGGGGGTACATGTACACTCAAGCCAGATTTTATGGGGGTACATGTACACTCAAGCCTGATTGTATGGGGGTACATGAACACTCAAGCCAGATTTTATGGAGGTACATGTACACTCAACCCTGATTTTATGGGGGTACATGAACACTAAAGCCATATTTTATGGGGGTACATGAACACTCAAGCCATATTTTATGGGGGTACATGTACACTCAAACCAGATTTTATGGGGGTACATGAACACTTAAGCCAGATTTTATGGGGGTACATGTACACTCGAACCAGATTTTATCGGGGTACATCCACACTCAAACCAGATTGTATGGGGGTATATGAACACTCAAGCCAGATTTTATGGGGCCACATGTACACTCAAGCCAGATTCTATGGGGGTACATGAACTTTCAAGCCAGATTTTTATGGGAGGGGGGGGTAAATGTACACTCAAACTATATTTTATGGGGGTACATACACATTCAAGCCAGATTTTTTGCAGGGAGGGGGATAAATGTACACTCAAACCAGATTTTATGGGGGTAAATGTACACTCAAGCCAGATTTTATCACTGGTTGGGGAATTCAATGTACACTCAAACCATATTTTTTTTGATTTTTTTTTGGGGGGGGGGGGGTAAATGATCACTCAGTCCAATATTAATTAGTGGTAAATGCAGTTTCATGGGTTTGCTTTTACTGAGGGCAAACAATGCAATAAAGTGACCTTCAATATTGTCGTTAAGGTTTCAAAAATACAACTGTTTAACTTTAAATACAGAGTTTCTAAATATTCACAACTTGGACAAAAAAATGGATATCCTTAAATGTTAGCCTGTGTTTTTCATAAATACCTGTGTACACAAAAATACTCCAACATTGTTCGTATTCAAAGGGACTTTGTCAACAAAAAGGGCCTCAAAGAGGTAATGTGTGGTTTTTTAAATCTCAAATAAATATATTAATCATGGCTTATAATAACGATTAAAAGAAGGTATATATAATGGGAAAAGTGTTTTCGCATTCTGAGATAACAATCCATGTGTAATATGCGTCGTATTTGTTGGCCCGTTTCCTATTTATATTTTGACGTCAGAATTGTGAGTATTGTGTATAACGATAGTTGACACACGTTTTTGTTACAGAGCAGAATAGCGCAGTTGGTTAAAGCGCTGTCTACGGTCATTTCTTTCGTAAGGCCCCTATGTCGTGAGTTCGATACCGGCTTGGGGTTCTAATTTGTTCAAATATTTGTGCTGATTTATTTTTATCAAATATCTCATTATGTATTATATAACGTTTTCTGTATTACAGCCCATTTCTCTCATCTAATATTATTTACCGGTATAGTGCAATATGAAACAAATTTTCCGGTGATATAGTCCCTTTAACATTTGCATCCTGGTCTTAATTTCTTCTGTTTGTATGTTGTGACTTTCCGTGCACGCGCCTTATCTTGTCATTTGTATTTCAATAATAGATAAACCACAATTTAAACCTGAACATCATCAGTGAATAAATATAGATCGTATTTAATCATTTCAACGCATAACGTAAATTATGTAAAAAAAAATATGGAAACGCGTGACGGCATTATACATGTATTTGCGAATTAGAAATTTGCCAACTGCGGTTACAGAATAAATACATGTACATTCAATATTTATATTCTTAAATGGACTTGAGAACAGATTTTCGGATATTTATAACAATTACAACAAACAACAAAGACTTAACCAGCTGCAATTATCTCCATTTGTAAAGGTACAAATGACCGGACCGAAATAGCCGATGAAGCGTATAAATTTGGGGGTATCGATTGTTAGTGCTTCGTAGCCTGCAAAGAAAAAAAGTCGGTCACGTGATTAAATCTCTCTAAATCGCCCTACTAAAGATCGTTGGCTCCCTAGTCTAAAAACTCTGTTAAGCCGCGAGGCTGATCAACTATTCCACAAGGTCTTTTCGACAAAATAATATCAATTTTAGGCAATCAAAATATTGTTGAAAACAGCAGCATTGAATGAAGCTTACTTGTTGAGAAAATCCAATTTAACACAATAATCTTTACAATGTTAAAGAGCGGCATTTTGTTAGAGTTGCGACCGATTCGGTAATCACAGAAAATTAAATATATGTCGCCAAATTTGAGCCCCACTTATCTGGTGACCCTTGCATATCAACGTCGTGTCAAACAATTGACATTTTGTCAACCTCGTATACTAATTTAGAAGGGGCTGATTTAAAGGTGTCCAGTCCAAATTTCAATAGCAGGTACATGTATAATTAACGTTCACATGTTTCTAGGAATTTTAAATACTTGTTAACAATGCGCACTATCCGCTTTGTGCAGGCACATGTATCTGCAAATTCCGGGCGTCGTAAACATTTAGTAGTTTAGAAAAGAAAGAAAATTACGAAATTGTAAAGTTAATTAGCGTGTTTAGTGCTTTGATGCAATATTTTCATTTAATTTAACTTAAAGGGACTATGTCAACGAAAAATTGGCTTCCTATTGCACTATAAATTATATTAGTTGATATAAATGCGCTTTACTAAGACATGTACATGAAATAAGTACAACATAATATAATAAACAATATGATATTCGATAAAAACAAATTAGAAAAAATAGTTGAAAAAGTTCAAACCCCATGCGGTTATCGAACTCACGACTTAGGAGTCATACGAAGAAATTGCAGTAGACAGCGCTTTAACCAACTGCGCTATTCTGCTTTGTAAGGAATTGTCAGCAAACTATGGTTATACATAATGCTCACAATTCTGACGTCAAAATGTAAACATGAAAAGGGTAAAACAAACACAACCCATATTATAAATTGATTTTTATCTCAGAATGCGTACACTCTTGTCACATTATATATACCCCGTTTTGACCGTTATTATAAGCCAGTATTAATATCTAAATTTCAGATTTTTAAAAAGAAATTGCCCCCTTAAAGCCCTTTTCGATGACGTAGTCGCTTTAACGTGATGCGTTTTTAGCTAAGCACACTTTAGTATACTTTTTAATTACAGTAATTGAAGCGTTTTCATACACATCAGTATCACCTGTATCGGCTTATAAACGAGTATATAACGGTTTAATTAGGCAAAGGCATAATAATAATAATAGCTTTTTTTTATTCATTGCCAATGCGTTGAGATTGTACAGATTCTGAGACATATTTCTCTTATTTTATCAACGTAATTATGTTATGATGCGGTAAAACATTCATGAATATAGTCTACATCGTATAGGTGGAAGCTGTGGCTCTATTCCAGAAACATTGTTAGTTTATTTTAAAAGAATAAGTTCCAATTTTTGAAAGCTATTATTTTGTATAGTCATCATTTAAATGTACGAATTTCTTTACAGCTGCGTGCATTGTGCATGCAGAACAGGCATGTATGCGTGCATGGGCGGGATTCTGTTAATGGGTATAAGGTTTGGGTCACAGACGAATTCCTTACCAAACTTGTTCTTTATAAAAATGGCCGTACAAAGCGGAAAAAAAGTTATAAATTTGCCGATGTGATCCCCGTGGAGTGACGATGTTTTATTTAGACCTCTATATGGTGTGATGTTGCCGCATTTCTTAAAGAAACATGTCTATGATAGGTGTATAAAATTGTTATATACATATCACAGATATGTTTCTTTAACAAATGCGGCACCATCACACCATATAGAGGTCTAAATAAAACATCGTCACTGCACGGGGATCACCTCTGCAATCTTCGACAAACATCGTAAGAACACAATGAGCACATTTGATCCAGGGGCGTACCGAGGTCGAATTTGAATATACGCACTCAGAAATGCTGCGAATCTCCAAGGTAGGTGTCGAAAATATAGTATTTGAAAAATAAAACGTATTGAATATCGGAGGAAACATACTAGTTTTGACAACGATCATTGCATTCATAATGTCTGACGCCCAATTAGTGCTGATATCCCTATATATAATAACTATCTTAACTATGTTTTAAGTGTTTTGTTAGTTTTGACACCTTTCATATTCGTTTAAGTGTCACACTTTCAAAAAATATTACAAACAAAAGCTGTCAGAGGACAGAGCGCTCGAATATTCGAAGTGTATCAGTTGGTGCATTTTTTTAGGTGGACGGGCTGATCGAGTTATGGCAATTATTACACCAGATGCTGAAGTTGATGACAATGTTAAATTTCAAGTTGCAAGGGAAATCCTTATGCAGTTTTGAAGTTAAAAGGCTTTTGTGCCTTAACATATTCTGAAAATCTAAGCAAAAGGGGGAGACATAACTAAGTCAAAATATAAAACTGAGTTGTGGAGATTGTTTCACCAGATGCTGGAGTTGATGACAACGGTATATTCTACGTTTCTTAAAAAAAACACTTATTAATGTATTTTTCAAGTTATCGGACTTTCGACCCAAAACTTAAAAATGAACATCAAGTGAAAAAGGGGCATAACTATGTCAAAATAGAAATCAAATTAATGGGAATGGTTGCCCCTGATGCATGAGTTGATGACAAAGGTATATTCCAAGTTTCAAGTGAATAACTTATTTAATTTTAAAGTTATAATACTTTTGAGTTTAAACCATAACATGAAAATCTAAGTGAAAAGGGGGCATAACTCTATCAAATTACAAATAGGATTTTATGGAAATTGTTGCATATGATACTGGAATTGATTACAATGGTATATTACGAGTTTCAAGTGAGTAACTTATGCAGTTTTGAAGTAACAAAACATTAGAATTTTTTTTTAACTAATTCTGATGGGACTGATGCTGTGTCGAGAAGGAAAGCTCACCGAATAATTGAGCTAAACACTCCTTAGTATAGAGGTATGTGTCTGTGACGCGACCGCTCTTTATATAATAAGTGTTAGTATTATTTATAAGACGTGCAACAAATTTAGTGTAACATGTATATTTATATAGGGCTAAATTCGTTGGAACTGCAGGCGTATATTGCTCATTTAAAAAGTAGCTAAATATACGCCCAGCGCTAACAAGTTATGCTATAATTAGTGTATGCCTAGTTACGCTCCTGGTCCGAAATTCTGCCTTGTTGAACCGAATCGATTTCGGCGTAAAGATAAGGTCATATGTTTTTAGTTCCGTTAACAAGTTATGCTATATTATGAGTGTATGCCTAGTTACACTCCTGGGCCGAACATTCTGCCATCCAAACACACGAATATCACACAAACAGCATATAGGTAAAGACGTGAAGTAACATTCCATATTAAGATATCTCCAAACACATGTGCTTAACTTTTATCGTCCCATGTGCCAAAACACTGCCTTTTTGTACTGAATCGAACTCTATTATACAAATAAGTTGGCTGTTACATTACCGCTGATAGAACACTTATTTCTGAAATCGGTGCCCCAGATACAGGACTAGAACAAGAATTGATAGTGCTATGACCTAGTCTATTGCTAATAAATCACTTTATTTATTTTATTACAATGTACGTTGAGAACGAATGTAAATCATTGTTTATTAAATCATTATTAAATGCCATGTAAATAGTAATCAATATATTGATATTTTCTAAGCTTATTATTAATTAATTCATCATATAACGATGATAACCTTCATTGTAATTTACAATAATATCTCCAATATATCGCGGTATTTTATATTTTTTCCGCCATTTTGCATGTTTACTATTATGACGTCGCTCAATTTGACGCCCTCATGACGTCATCTTACTACGAGTATAAATAGGGCCGAACTGTCGTTTGGCTTCAGTAAAATTAAAATAAATAATTATTTAACATGAACTTTGTTTTATTATATTTTGGGTAGATTGCACTTAACCGGTACGCCGCCATCTTGGTTCGAATTTCGAGCACCTGCTCGTCGTTAGCAACGCAAACATAACGCCGCCATTTTTTTGTAAACAACGTAGCGGTTGTCGCATTTCGATTACATTTAAATAGCAAAAAGATAAAATAATTAAATAAAGCGGGGGTGTGGGGGCGGCATACCCCATAAACAAAACATCAAATAAATAATATAAAATCCTTCCTTAATCATCGAATAGATCAGCACTAGCATTCAAGTCCGCTACTGCCGCTAATGGTTTTCGCTGCTGACACTGGTAGACGCGCTTTATCAGGTTCAAAAATGAACCGAACTTGTCATCAGAATCTTTTATATACTTCTCTCTCACACATGTGTCGTAGAGCTGTGTTTGTGTCCCTGTCTTTGGCAGTGACCTTTTTACAGCATTCCAGGTTGACTCAATGAGGTTGGTACAAGCCCCTGTTTCACTATTCTTGAATTAACATCTCGCCTGGAATCCGATCGCTCCGCCCACTTGATCACGTGACCATGCGGTCTGGAAACCTCGACAAGCAGAAAACAAAATGGCGGCTATGCTTAGATTACGCGATATTCCGGATGATTTTGGAGAACATTTTTTGCCTTATAAATGTTTGCTACGTCACCGTATTCAAGGAAGAAAATTTGCTAATGAGTCATAGATTGACTCTGTGCGAATTTTTAGGGGAAATGATGACGAAATCGACGTAAAGTCTCGTATCTTCCGCAGTCAAAGAAAGGGAGAAGATCCACATACTCTGATACTGTCAATTTGTCGATGTCAAAAACGGCAATTACGATCGCATATTGCAGTTGTAAGGCAGGGTAAGTGCTTTCCTATTTGTGACACACATATTACTTATCGTTACGTTATTACTGACAGGATATGTTTGTAATTTCGTTGTAAAAAAATAACGATAACGACGATTCTCACATGTTATGATGATAGGGCTACTGTAATACAGATTTGTACGTGGTTGACATCATGTTGTATTACTCTCAATAAAGGGAAACACCTGAACTTAATGATAACATTGTTTACACTTACACTTTCTAATATTAAAAGGCAGCAGTTTGATAACATATCAGAATTATTATTAATTAATGAAGAATAATGTACATTATTTTATATCTTTGTGCAGGATTGCTGGAGAATGCGCTCATGTGTTGGCCGTGGTGTTGAAGCTAACCGACTGGATTTTGGATGGTCTTACGGAAGTACCAAGTCAGCCATCTAGTACCTCCTGTCCACAGCAGTGGGACAAGCCAAGGGGATCTAAGATCCAGGCTGAACCAGTCTCTACTATGGTACTATCCCGGTCAACAAATGTGGACAGGAAAGAGACCTATGACAGCCATCTTCAATGACTACAGGTTGTTACCGTGTTGTTTTTAACATAAAAAAATAATAAACTCTAGTATGACTTTATTCACAATATGCAACATAATAATAAACATCATAATAAACATTGCACAGTCCAGTTTATTGTGGCCAAGTGCACGATAAAAACAAAAAGACTAACATATAAATCTAATTCTAATTTTGTTCGTTTTTCATAAAAATCAGGCATACAGAGAAAGACATCGGTCTACTTTCATCGTTAAAGGACACTCCACTGGGGTACTTGGCCTGCAAACCAGAACAGACCATGGACCACAAGCCGTTGGCAGTACCCTTTCTCACCAGGTAACATGTTAGTCTTGCACAAACAATGGCATGAAGCCTGTCAAAAAGCAGCAACAGAACCATATTTGGTTTATAGATGGGAACAAACTTATTTCAATTTTATGGTCAACAATTTTAAACTTTTTAACCCTAGAAATGGCACGCTCTACATGTACACGGTGCCTGGCTATTTTCCTGGTTAGTTTGACATCGCTGTCAGACATTTGACCTGATCCTGGAGCAAAAGGTGGAATGTACAATTTAAGTCCTAATTTTTCAACCTCCTCTTTAATTAAAAAACCCTTATCCACCATGATGCCATCCCCTTTCTTTATTTTCCCACAGTCAATAAGTTGTTGAAGCATATCCAGGAGTCCACATTGATTAGTAATTTCTTTATCTGAAATGGCACCGGAAAATAACATGGAAATAAATGTAAAAGAGCCTCTGGGGTCAACTCCAACCAAAGCCTTCAATGTTGTAGCAGATTTGTAGTCCGAGTAGCACTGGCTTTGGGAATGTAATGATGAGGGCCTTTCAAGTTTTATCTCTGTTCCGTCCAGTATAAGTAAAGTGTTCGGAAAGTCCTCTTTGTATTTCTTCGGCATTTTATCCACAATTATATCCCTGTCCGGCCAAATTGGTACTGAACCAAATCTGTAAAACATGTAGTTTATCCAGTTTCTAAATAGAGCACCTGCGTCGGTAGGGCTGATATTGAAGAGATTCGCAATGTGTTGGAACTGCAGGTTTAGTCTAAGTTTGATCAGTGTCAACAGCAGCTGGTCTTCCAATTTCATTTTTTTAATAATTGTTCTTGGAAAATCAAATGGACATTCATTCGAAGTGGGTACCAGGAACTGAAAGATGGTCAAAAATTTCAAATAAACAAAGCCAGTGTAGTACTGGAAGTTTTTTCCCTTCATTGTTCTAAGATACTCAACTGAAAAAAGTTGTCTGTTTACAGATTCTTTTGTTGTTTTTTTCATTTGTTTCCTTAGTGAACTATTCACTCGTTAGCTCTTCATTTCTCAGCACTTGGTCAGCCATTTTTCGGTGCAAAGTTGCTTGAACAGCTTGCAGTTGTTGTTTCAAAGCCTGGTTTTCTGCTGATAGGGCCAACATCTCCAGAGGAGAAACATCTGAAAAGAGAAAAATAAAGTTATAAAAGACAAATTATTTCAATATTTTTTTTTCCAGATACCACTTATCCAGCAAGTAGACAATGTGTTGAGCCATACAGAAGAATGTGGAACCCTTGAACTGCCTGCACAACCTGATGTGAATTTGGACATTGCAACTGAGCATCTTGACAACATGAAACATGTAAGCTGATGCAAGACGAGGCTCTAGCGATTGAACTCAACACTCGTGACCAGCGTTCTTGTGCTGTTTGGTCTGCAGAAAGACAAAAAAGAATCACGGCCTCAAACTTCGGGCAGATCATGCTCAGAAAGTCAGCAATCAGCGAGAAGTTTATAGATAGCATCACCAAATCAAAAGTGTTCACCTCAGCGTCTACCAGCTATGGCATAGCGAATGAAAGAATTGCACGGAACATGTATAGAAAAAAGACAAAAAACCATGTGCACGACTGCGGATTGGTTGTAAATCCGAAGTTTCCGTGCATCGGAGCCGCGCCAGACGGCAAAGTATGTGATGGTGGTCAGACAGAAATTTTGGAAATAAAGTGTCCATTTTCTGTTCGCAATATGACTATTGCAGATGCGGTAGATCAAAATAATGCAAAAAAAGATTTCTTCTTAATCACAGATGGAGAGAACATTTCTTTGAGTAAGACACACCCTTACTGGTTCCAAGTTCAAGGACAATTGCTTGTTACGGGGGCAGAGTTTTGTGACTTTGTTACTTACACGAGACAGGACTTGTTCATAACAAGAATATTGCCTGACAAAGATGCCATGGAAAATATTCTTTCAAAGATGTGCCACGTGTACACAAAGTATCGTGTTATATAGTTACCTTTTTTTTCATCGGTTTGTGTCTCCGCATGATGGGAATGTGGTTTGGGGTCTGCGTTTTCATTGTTCTCACTGTAAATAAAATGTACCTATATAATATTATGTGTTTAAGATATGCCATTTTTGTCGTTGATATAGTGTATTAACATGCTCTGTGTTGGTTATTCGCAATATATGCTGCATTACGGGCTTACAAGTTCTGATATTACATTGTTGTTATGTTTACATGTAAAGATAATACAATTATTTGAACCACTGATGTGTTTATTAAAATTTATACCTTGTATTAATTTCTTGTTCGAGATTTCTTCTTCTCTTCCGTGGTACATGGTCATCTACTGGCAGTCTCTTTAATAGCCGTGTGGCTGGCGTGACTGTGTGACCCAAGGCTTCTACAGGCAATGGGTCAGGGAACTGATCTGTTGGTTTGCCTTCTTGGAAATGCTATAACAATACAAACGCAATACTGGGATCTGGGCATTAAATTAATAAAACAACCAAATTTTACCACACTGGACATCAAATAACTACGAAATATAAAATGGATGAATATCTGTTGTATTGTTCTAGAGCTACTGAGTAATGTTGCCACGTTTTTATTACACTTACGTCAACATAATACTGCAATCATCGGACAAAGCTAGAAAACCTTTAATCTGATCTGTGTCATAAAAATGGCCATGTTTACATCCCTCCATGTTTGGAAATGTTCACAACACGTGCAGCATAAATTAATACAAAACCGAATTCTATTGGTCATACATGACCTCATAGGTTTTTTATAACTGTTATTCGATTGCTAAAAATAACTAGTCAAGCGTCTATCTAAAAGCAAAATACTAAACCGTATAGTAAATCAAAGGGTTAAAATGACAAATATACCTTTGTACAGACGAACATGTGGTAATTGTCGTTGACAGTGTTGACATTAAGTTGATCGTGGGGACGACCGCAGGCCTTTATCCATCTCTTACACTTGTCGAGATCACGTTTTGGCTTAGGAAATGATATAAATTCAACTCCTCCAGTTAATCTCTCTGGATACCGACTGTCCGAGTTGCATAAACCCCATTGACACCGTTTAACCATATTTTATTTACGTTAATTTCAAGGAAAATAACAAAATATGTAGAACAATAGTGTGAACCTCGACATTCAGCTTGTCGAGGAAAATGGCGGACAAATCGTTGGCAACCGGCTCCCCGAATTATCGATCGCTGATTGGTCGATCGATATTTAGATAAGAATTTGATTGACGGGTGGCGAGATGTTAATTCAGTGCTGTGGTTGACAGTTAGATGAATGTACCCTTCCGCCTGTAGTGATGAATAGGCCTTCCAACAGTCAATATTGTGGTACCAGGCCTCACAAACTTTTTCATTACTGGTATGGGTGTTGCTGCTGACCTATCCTCTACTATTTGAAAAAGCAACAACACCTCTTTAACTCCCTCTCTATTCCGCCTAACACCCAAACACCGTCAACTCTCCTGCCTCTGTGGTATTTCCTCTTACTTTTATCTATTTCTACTGTTTTTCCAGGCCCTCCTATCAGTTCACTGTCCTGCTCCAAGACCTCTGAGCAAACCTCCCTTGCGAAATTCTTCCAGTCCACCACCGTATGTTTGCTTCCAATCTTCAGTTCCCTTTCGATGTAGTCTCCTGGTAGGTTGTACACCCAGTAGTATGTTAACTTCAATTCTTGTTCCAACAGCAAATGGGTTCCAGAAAACCAGGAACCTTCCCTAATGCTGATCTTCTTGCTGCAGGTCCTGCTAGTACGCCGTCACACTAGGCCGTCTTAAGAGTAAGAACTATCCTTGACTAATCTTACAGAACCTTCCAAACACTTACAACAAACTCCACTGAAGTCCACTAACAGTCCTTCTCTTTTTAACCACTCAATTAACACATTTTTATCCCAACACAACTCGTACAAATCATCATAAACAAACGGCATGACAGAAATGACAATTGACATAAAACAGCTGTTTTTTTGTTTACAAAAATTACGCGTTCTGCTTATCATTAACTCTTGACCAATCAGAATGCAATAATTGATCGCATGGCAGAATGGGAAATGTCACGTGACCAAAACGTCACGATTTTGGAATTCCATTGATAAGACGGAAGAAGGGGTTTGTTTTTGTTTTCATTCGATTTCTTATTTATAACCTTGGTTTAAAACCCAAGGTTCTTAACCTAAATTGGACGAGGAGTTCGAAAATGGCCGTATTTTTCCATGTTATTGCCTTCTTAAGGAAATCGGCGCGCTCGCGCGCGCCTTTTATTAATGGCGCCAAAGGCACCTGTTAGCTCGCGCAGCGCGCCTAACAACGGAACTTGTCACATAATTTCCCGTACATTTCTGCGTACCGGTAAAGTTCAATCGCCCCTTATATTTTTGCACAGATCTTTAACGGTTTTTGTGGTTTTGGCACCGTTCGAGGGCCACCAGACGGACCGGCACTACAATATGCAACGCATCAATAGATCTAGAATCTAGACTATAATGTGTTTAGATTAAATTTAAGAATTTGAGATTGAACTATAATGCGAATTAAACACTTAATAGAGTTGGGCGTAAGTCGAACAATGTCAGCTTCGAACTAATAAAGCCTCCGAATTTGCACTGAGCATAAATATTTCATCTTAGTTCAAATTTTGCCATTCAACAAGATAAGTAAACATTGCGTAGTTGCAAACTAGGATGTCGCTTAAGTTACACATTAAAGATTAATGCACCTATCAATATTTTGCCCCGGGGGGGGGGGGGGAGCGGCGGGCAACCCGAGGGGAATTATACTTATTTTACTTTGGGGGGTCTAATTCCGCACCCTAGAGCAAAGCATTTTTGTCTAAATCCCCTCAATGGGGGATGCTTAATTGGTGAATCCAATGATCCAGGGGCCAATATAACCAGGATCTAAAATCCAAACAAAGTCTATTTCCCGGGACCCGGAATCATTCGGCGTGTCAAATTCCCTCATATCGGGAATTGCTTTCAGTCTAAAGTCTCGTATATGCCCGCCGCTACCCCCCTGGGGAAAAATATTGATAGGTGCATAACTAAGATAAGTGATCCCATTTCGTTCAATATGGCATATAACTGGTCGTATTTAGTAATGCAAACTTAGGTACGTGCTTTGCTGAATGTGTTCTCTGTTTGCTCTGTTCCAATTTCTCTTCCTATTTCTCTCTTAGTTTTGAAAGTGTATATACCGTATTGATGTTCATTGTACGGAATCATGTTTCGGCCAATTAAATTTCGCCCTGTACTTGACCGCGACGATGCGACATTTTAACTTGTACAATCTGCATATCTCGCACTTAGAAATTGTGTAGACACACGACATGTATATTATAATTATAACGGAATCCCATTTCTGGCAGTTTACTTTTCGCTCTGTACAAGACGAGACGGCGACGATGCGACATTTTATTTGTTATTTTCTCCAGAACTCGCACTTTGAAAACGTGGACACACGAAATTTAGATGAATTATTATCTTCCAAATTTCGTGTGTCTATGAAATTGCACACAGCGATAATTATCGCGGTCTTACACATAGCGATATAATTGCCCAAATGTCGCATCGTCGCATCTTCGCGGTCTGACACACAGCGATAATTATCGCCCAACTAATGGCATTGTCGCGCTGTTGCATCGTCGTATTTTCGCCCCATGATTAATTTTTGGTAGGATGAAATGTCCTTGATGTATTACGAGTAGAGACACTGGCTACATGTGACATTTCCCGCCCTTGCAAATAAAAGAACATGCTTGACAGCTTTTTTTCTTCGGTGTACATGACTGTTTACTCTGACACATTCTTTTGGTGTGCTGGTATAAAACAATGACGGTTCGAATACAACAATTTATTTAATGCTAAGTAGTGAAATATAGAATAATATCAGTGAGATATATCCCTATATCACTCACAGTGAGGGACTTCTTTTTTGGGTCCCGATTTAATACGGTAAATGAAACGGCCCGTCATCGATGCCGGGCTCAAAACTGTGAAATGACGTCATTATTTTGACGTCATGACATTATGATTCCCGTGACATTTTCCAATAAAATGTAAAACAAAGGTAATAAAGCATTAAATAAAAATAAAATGTGTTTGTTTTCGGTGTGATAACGCGTTATATCATCACCGAAAAGGGAGACAATTTATATATTTTCACTCGCGCAAGCGCTCGTGAAAATATTAATTGTCTCCCTCTCCGGTTATGATATCACGCGTTATCACACCGAAAATAAACAAATATACTCTATATATAGTGCGCGGCAAAGATGTGACCAAGCCAGATGTAGGCGATAATAATTTTTCGCTGTGTGCTAGACTGCGACGATGCAATATTTGAGCGATAATTATCGTTGTCTAACTAAAAACAATATTTCAGTAGTCCGAGGTTTTACCGCAAAAACACACCTATCTGGTTTATTTTATGCACCTGTTTGAATGATGATGCACACACATTAACTCATGGTCTCTGGTGGACAGAAGGCCCCGTGTTTATACAAGACCAGTGTGAGGCATATCAAATATACATGGTACTTAGGGACTTTTTTTGTACGTTTTGGTCCTTGTAAGTTTTTACCAGTTCCAGAGATTTTCAAGGCAATCATCACGATTGTGCCCTTTCCAACAAGGTACCTACACGGTCTCCGAATTAAAGCCGCAGTCCATATAATATAATTTAATACATCTTAAATTGGCGTTAGTTCTAATGAACGTTCATAACATCTATTCGACTAAAAACTGTTTCTTATTTGCGAAGGCATTTTATAATGTCTATGTTCGAAAACACTTGGTACGAACGGAATATATATAGGATCTGACAAGAGTCATTTCATACCATATTTTATTAGACGAGTTCAGGAATTCTGTTAGTAAGCAATCCTTTGGACGAGTTTAATAAAATATAGTATGAAATGACAACGAGTGTCAGATCTTTTATATGACATGTATGCTTTTAAACGAAATAAAACCTTTCTAATTTTACCAAAATAAGTTGGTAAATCCTCAAAGTTGTGTACTGACGTGACGTCATTTCATGTTGACGACGTCATTTCACCAAAATAACGTCGTGCGATTGGTCAATCAAAGAAGGTGTAGCCAATCACAACGCTCAAAATGTTATCTTACACATGTTTAAAATAAAACTATTCGTAATGGCTGTATTACACGGAAAACAAGGTAGGGCATGTGATAAACACTAATGTATAATGATGATTTACCCCAGTGGCATCACCAGCTATCGCATACATATAACTAGTTTCCAAAATGTTATTATTTTACCAATTTGAATGCGTTTTTTTTGTATTTTGATCGTTTGATGTCCATTAGAAACGATTTCAGCGGAGTTGTATTTTTATTAACATATTTCTGCTGCTTTAAAAGTCGTGTGTGATCAATACCCAATAGGCTATAGTTATACCAACTATTCACCAATTGTATTTTTAACAAAACGAAAGTAAAACGCATGGAGAAAAATATCCAAAACAAGGAAAGACGGTATTCTTCTATTTATTTTCTGATTATAATTTGTGGCGTTTTTTCCTTATTTAGATGAGACATATAAATGGCTACTTCACAATTCTAAATATGTAACTTTGTTTTTCACGAGTGTGGCAATACAACATCACAAATCAGATGGATATTCAAATTTAAAGTTTCACTTTTAAACAGTATGTTCATACCATACTTATTGATTTTTGACTTGTATGTAAACAAATCATTGATACTATTGAAAAGATACAAATATCATCAGATATTTGTGAATACAAAGATTTTTTGGTCACATTTGAACTATTATAATACGGTGCATTACATTTTTCACAATTTACCATTTTATCGCGCTTATATTTCACAAAATGAAAAGGCCTAGGCCTGTTTACAATTTTTTGGGGAAAAAGCCCTGAAATTATCATGTTTTAAATTATTGTTGAGGTTTCAATTAACCGCCAAATCATTGTACCCATTTCATTTGACTATCTTAATGAACGGTACATTTCAAATATATTTCTATAACATGAGCGACTCTCCGAATATTTAAAACATATGAAAGATTTACATCCAATAAATAAAACAAATTCACAAAACTCTTTATTCATTTAAGTGTTTTGACGGGATTAGTTCAAGCGCTCAATCCGGGTTCTCAAAAATACTTCCGGTTCGACATTTGGTGACAAAATTAGGTCATTGACAGCGTGAGGTAAGTTTGTTTTGAAGTGTTCTTAAAGGCGACTTCATCACAAGTAGAAATTAGTCACACTTTCACTGATTTCTGACTCTGTAAGAAAACGGAAATTCCTTCCACATCCGTTTCCCGTTTGAAATTTTCAGGTGCATTTCCGCTTCCGACCAAAACATTGCCCATGCGAATGTTGTTTGTACATTTTTTTTAACCTAGACGTAAAAATGGTAGCTATTTTATTTATATTCCAGTTTGTGGTCATATTGGACATGTGTTGCCCAGTTATTACGCTTGTAACCATAATCTTAGAAATTTAATTTGGTTCGCGAAATTACGTTGCAATTTCATAAATGTTGGACGTCTTTTAGATGATTCGATCCCAAAAAATGTCTACCCAAATATGACGACATTGCATTTCTACTCCAAAATGGTTTGGCCCAAGACATTTTACATGAACTTTTCGTGGATATTTAATTTTTTTTAAATCTTTTATTAACATAATTTAGTTTTGTTTTCACTAATTTGAATATGGAGCGCTACCAACAGCCTCTCTATTAGTCTAGCCCTTTATCGACGCGGTAAGAGCGTCCCCATCTTACACATATGACCCGGGATCAATTCCTTGCAGGCGCTCAGAACTTGTTCACGTTATTTCTGATGTAATGCATATGCGTGTCTCAGAATGACAGGTGTGCCTGGCTTTTGAAAATAAAGTGAAATTAATAGGCCAGTTCATTTAAACACTCCTTCATTTTTCGAAGCTTTGATAAAAAAGAAAACAAACACCATAATTCAAAATAAATTTAATAAGCAATAAGCCCATAACGTAAACGATTATGCCTATAATATATGGCTTGCAGCACAATTAAGCCACTATAATTGATTTTTAGCTCGACTATTTGAAGAATAGATGAGCTTTCCTACTACCCCCCGGCGTCCGTGTCTGAATTTGGTTAAAGTTTTTATTCAAAAGTCTTGTAACTTCAAAACTACATAAGTTATTCACTTGAAACTTGGAATATACCTTTGTCATCAACTCCAGTGGCGGGGGCACGTTTCCCATAACTCTGTTTTGTATTTTGACAGAGTTATGCCCCTTTTTCACATTGATTTTCTGGTTACAGTTTCTATTCAAAGGTTTTGTAACTTCAAAACTACATAAGTTTTTCACTTGAAACTTGGAACTAACCTTTGTCATCAACTCCAGTGTCAGGGGCAACATTCCCCATAACTCTGTTTTGTATTTTGACAGATTTATGTCCCTTTTTCACTTAGAATTTCTGGTTAAAGTTTATATTCAAACGTTTTGTAACTTCATAACTGCACAAGTTATTCACTTGAAACTTGGACCTAACCTTTGTCATCAACTCCAGTATTAAGGGCAACATTCTCCATAACTCTGTTTTGTATTTGACAGAGTTATGCCCCTTTTTCACATAGATTTTTCTGGTTAAAGTTAATATTCAAAAGTTTTGTAGCTTCAATACTACAAAAGCTATTCACTTGAAATTTGGAATATACCTTTGTCATCAACTCCAGTATCAGGGTGAACATTCCCCATAACTCTATTTTGTATTTTGATAGAGTTATGTCCATTTTTCACCAAGATTTTCTGTTTAAAGTTTATATTCAACAGTTTTGTAATTTCAAAACTACATAAGTATTCACTTGAAACTTGGAACTAACCTTTATCATCAACTCTAGTACCAGGGACAACATTACCCATAACTATGTTTTGTATTTTGACAGAGTTATGCCCCCCTTTCACTTAGATTTTATGTTGAAAGTTTATATTGAAAAGTTTGGTAACTTCAAAACTACATAAGTTATTCACTTGAAACATGGAACTAACATTTGTCATCAACTCTAGTATCAGGGCAACATTACCCATAACTCAGTTTTGTATTTTGACAGATTTATGCCCCTTTTTCACTTAGAATTTCTCGTTAAAGTTTATATTCAAACGTTTTGTAACTTCAAAACTACACAAGTTATTCACTTAAAACTTGGACCTAACGTTTGTCATCAACTCCAGTATTAAGGGCAACATTCCCCAAAACTCTGTTTTGTATTTGACAGAGTTATGTCCCTTTTTCACATAGATTTTTCTGGTTATAGTTAATATTCAAAAGTTGTGTAGCTTCAATACTACCAAAGCTATTCACTTGAAATTTGGAATATACCATTGTCATCAACTCCAGTATCAGGGTGAACATTCCCCATAACTAGATTTTGTATTTTGATAGAGTTATGTCCCTTTTTTTACATAGATTTTCTGTTTAAAGTTTATATTTAACAGGTTGTAACTTCAAAACTACATAAGTTATTCACTTGAAATTTGGAACTAACCTTTATCATCAACTCTAGTACCAGGGACAACATTACCCATAACTATGATTTGTATTTTGACAGAGTTATGCCCCCCTTTCACTAAGATTTTATGTTGAAAGTTTATATTGAAAAGTTTGGTAACTTCAAAACTACATAAGTTATTCACTTGAAACTTGGAACTAACATTTTTCATCAACTCTAGTATCAGGGCAACATTACCCATAACTATGTTTTGTATTTTGACAGAGTTATGCCCCTTTTTCACTTAGATTTTCAGGTTAAAGTTTATATTCATAAGTTTTGTTACTTCAAAACTACGTAAGTTATTCACTTAAATCTTGGACCTAACCTTTGTCATCAACTCCAGTATTAAGGGCAACATTCCCCAAAACTCTGTTTTGTATTTGACAGAGTTATGTCCCTTTTTCACATAGATTTTTCTGGTTAAAGTTAATATTCAAAAGTTGTGTAGCTTCAATACTACCAAAGCTATTCACTTGAAATTTGGAATATACCATTGTCATCAACTCCAGTATCAGGGTGAACATTCCCCATAACTCTATTTTGTATTTTGATAGAGTTATGTCCCTTTTTCACCTAGATTTTCTGTTTAAAGTTTGTATTCAACAGTTTTGTAACTTCAAAACTACATAAGTTATTCACTTGAAACTTGGAACTAACCTTTATCATCAACTCTAGTACCAGGGGCAACATTACCCATAACTATGTTTTGTTTTTTGACAGAGTTATGCACCCTTTTCACTTAGATTATCTGTTTAAAGTTTATATTCAAAAGTTTTGTAACTTCAAAACTACATAAGCTATTCACTTGAAACTTGGAACTTACCTTTGTCATCAATTCTAGTATCAGGGGCAACATTACCCATAACTCAGTTTTGTATTTTGACAGAGTTATGCCCCTTTTTCACTTAGATTTTCTGGTTAAAGTTTATATTCAAAAGTTTTGTTACTTCAAAACTACACAAGTTATTCACTTGAAAGTTTGAACTAACCTTTGTCATCACCCTTAGTATCAGGGGCAACATTAATTTACCCATAACTCTGTTTTGTATTTTGACAGAGTTAGCCCACTTTTTACACAGACTTTGTGGTTTTAAGTTTTTGTTCCAAAAATTTATAAACTATACAAGGCTTCATTTAAAAATATTGTATTTTAACAAATGTATGCCCCTTTCACAATCCAAAATATGTACCCAGGCCTTTTTCTGAACTTTTTGGGAAAATGTACCTGGTTTGAAATTGGGAATTTCTCAACGTAAAATGTGGCAAATTGGGTAAGGAATGTACAAATAAATCTTGTTGTCATTATCAAAATCCGTCGATCAGTTGATTAAATTTCAATTTATATCTAAATTTCATTGGGATTTTTAATGTTTTTATTCTTAAAATATTGTTTGATGTAATTTTCTTCAAGACTGTTATAAATGTCAAACTAAATTTTGTAGTGGAGGGGAATTTATTTTTTCAATTGGGAAAAAACAACCATATTTTGCATTGGGAAGGAGTCAGATATTCTGACCCAGGAGGCTTATAGAAAAAGGCCTGGTACCAACTGAAATACTTCGAATAGTCGTGCGCGCTGTCCTTTGACAGCTCTTGTATTAGTATGTACCGGCATGTAACCATATTTTCAGATCAACTGGTGTAATTCAGAGCCGGTATGTCACTTGTGGACCTGGGGAAGCGATTACTTGAGGCATCAAAGCGCGGAGACACTGAGGAAGTGCGCACCCTGATGTCCAATGGGGCACCCTTCACCACAGACTGGGTAGGTTACAAAGTTGTCATACTAATAACTATCATACAAACCCACATGGGCCATTTTTCTGGGGGTTAGAACAAGGTTGGTGCCTAGACATACAACTTAATGGCAAAATGTTTCAATTTTGCAACAATACCTAGGGCCCCCCCCCAAAAAAAAATAGTCCTGTTTCTGGTCTCCCGACTGACCCTTTACTTTTGCTGCCGATCCTACATAGTGTTGGTCCAAAAATAATAAAGACTGAAAAAGACTGCTACCGTGTACAACACAAACCATTCTCCCATCATAAAAAAATGAAAGAAAATAAAAAAAAATCCCTACCTACCGACCCTTATTTTTGGGGCAGGAGACCAGAAACTGAACTCTTTTTTTTTGGCCCTACAGGTCATTTTGAAATAATTGTATTATATATTCTAAAAATCTTAATTAGCCCTTTTGTATTTTGACTTCTGGTAATGCTTACATAGTAGAAGTTTCATAATCTGACAAGGGGATGTAATTCAAAATTGAAACAAATGGGACAGTTTTGATAGTGATTTGAATCTTAACAGGGCTTGATTAGATTAGATTTTGCTGTACTAGCAAGTGGCATTGAACAAATAGAATTGACAGATATGTTTCCTGAAATGCTTTTAAGTAAAGTTGTTCATGCGATGGTACGTTGATCATCAAATAATGTGTAAGAAACTATTTTGTCTTCAGCTTGGGACGTCGCCCCTACATTTCTCAGCACAGTATGGTCACCTGAGTACGGCAGAAGTTTTGCTGCGGGCAGGGATTAGCAGAGACGCAAGAACCAAAGTAGGACTTTATCAGTGTTATAAATTATAATTGCTGTCTTTCTCGTCCTTGCTAAAAAATAGTTGTCCAGATTGATGACTTGGTGCATAACAAACGTGATACATGTACCAGGGATCTCGGAAACGCAAAATCAAGCGTATTTGGATGCATATTTTGTCAAAAGGACGCATGTCAAACCCATGCCAAGAGTCCTTGAGACGCATGCTTTTTTGCTTACTGCGTATACCCTGTTATTTAACACATACATGAGTGCCTGCAGTAAACTCGGCAGTAGTCGTGATAACAATCAATACTGGCTTCAGTACACACTGCAGCTGTCAAAAGGACGCATGTCAAACCCATGCCAAGAGTCCTTGAGACGCATGCTTTTTTGCTTACTGCGTATACCCTGTTATTTAACACATACATGAGTGCCTGCAGTAAACTCGGCAGTAGTCGCGATAACAATCAATATTGGCCCCAGTACACACTGCAGCTGTCAAAGTCTTTGTGCTTTAGCTCCGCCCACAGCATTCTAGACAGTTACCGTTAATGTTCATTGGTAAATTACATTTGTCACTCATTGATGTGCTTTAATCAACAAGTCAATCAGAATGTGCTAAATCGCCGAAATGTGACAAAAGGCGTCCTCAATTAAGAACAATTCGAACATAGTTGACAAATTGAAACAAACAGCATTGTTAAAATGAGTGAGAAACAGCTTCAGCTGATTTCATTAATTTATATTGCCAATCAAATTTCATGAATAACAACTAAATCTGAGTAACACGGTGATCGGAGATTTTTTTATGAAAGAAATTTTATACGAAACTCTAGGGCTGAATTTTGACAGGAATATAAAAGCATCGATCAATAATCATACATAAAGGAACTTTCTAGTAATAACACATATGACAAGACATAAATTAACAATATGGGTGGTAATTTAAGTACACAATTTTGCAATGTCACATATTTTCGCGACCTCGCAAAAATTTTCGTCACCGACTTTTCGATCACAAACATTTGTAAAACACACGCAAACACATATTTAGTGTTTAATATCACCAATAATTGCTCCTTTTTTTTACATTTTTGTCTCGTAAACCTGTTTCACAATTACTCTACTTGACAGTAACTTATGCTCTGGTACCTGCCTGTTGTACTGTAATCACCGCATCAAAACTTTTTACTAGGCCTACACATAACGAATCAATCAACAAGTTTAGACCATCAATTGCTTATTGTCCAGTATTTACCTGTTTTAAAATTAATTATTGGTACAGAAATATTTTTTAATTACATAACCAAATAATAATAATAATAAAAATAACATTATTATTATTTTATTTATAATTGTCATATATTGTATAAATTGTAAAAATTCCATTCACTCTCACGCGTCACATACTTAACTTTAACTTTTTTTTTCTATTTGGGACTCCTACTTTTGTGAAATTTTTGTTAGTTTGCTAATTGTGTAATATATATTTATGAGGGGTGGCAAAATCAATTAATATATTGGTCATTCATCCATTTTTGTGAAATGATGATGGGCTTTTGTCCGAACAGTATTTATGTAGTAAATTGGGCAAAATTCCCCTTGTGTAATCTTATGCACCTTATGCAATGAACTGCTTTTGACAATGTGTTCATAAATTAAAATATACTAGAACTATGAATTCTGCACACAATAATCAAAGTCATATAGATCTACATTTTTCTGGATAACATACAATTTGTTTATAATTTAATTCTTACACAAGTTTATGGTAGTTATGTTTGTTAACAACTATGGTGCAAACATACTTTTTGTTATCACCTTTAAAACCCATTATGCAATAAAGAACCCTGGTTACTGATCCACCGTTAAAACCCATTATGCAATAAAGAACCCTGGTTACTGATCCACCGAAGGACTTAAAAAAATTAAATCTGTTTCTGGTCTCTCTATCTACCCTTTACTTTTGCCGCCTAACCTACATATTTTTGGTCCAAAAAATTGTTTATTTTCTTTAATTTTCTTTCCACCGATACATTTTCTTTTTGCTCATTTTACTGAACAAGATTTTAAGGGAATTTTTTGGCTTCAAAGGTACTTCAGTGAAACTAATTACTTTCATCTTTATTTTGTTTTAAATTTCTTTCAGAAGTATTGTTTTTAGAAAAGCTGGGCATTGCCTTTAAATTGATACATGGTTGTTTACCATCTGGTAGTTTTTCAACTCGTAACAGGCAGTTACGTTTGCATGTTGGTCGATCAGTTTCGTTTGGGATAAAGGTTTTGCAATCTGCCAAGTCATAACTCATTTTTATTGTATGTCCCATCTGAATAGACACCTATAGGGAACACACACCATCCCCTCATCAAACAAGAAAATCCCTACCTACCCTTATTATTTTGGGGCCAGAAACAGAACTACATGTATTTGTTTATTTGGCTAAACAGCAACACAGGCTAAAGCCAATAAGGGGACGATCAATGTTATGACCTATTCTCTATAGTATATGCATGTAGAGTGCTGTTGTTATTCTCTTTGGTCTCTATACTGCCAAGGTATATGTAAAGACACTATTCTTCTGTTTTCTTATTGTGTAAATCAATTGACGTGTGCTCATTTAATAGTTCTCTTGTCAGGGGTTTCAGTAGATATTAAAACCAGGGGTCAAATGACCTCTGAATTGAAATTTTGAGGGGCCAAAATGCAAATGTTAGGGGTCAAAATGCTGAAGTTACATGTTATTTCGTTTCAGTAAGTTTGTTAAATGTTCCACAAATGGTAATTCCTGTTAGTTCACTTAATGTAAGGAACTAAGGAACAATTTGCAAAAACCAAAACACCATACATGTAAATATGATAACAAATATTTTTTCTAAAGCTTTTGAAGTTGGCAAAAGGAAACAATTGCATCAAAATGATGCCAGTCAGATCATGTGCTCGAGTCACAAATGTGTTATTTGCAATTTGACTGCATCAAACGCTCGAGTCACAAATGTGTTATTTGCAATTTGACTGCATCAAACGCTCGAGTCACAAATGTGTTATTTGCAATTTGACTGCATCAAACGCTTTGCAATTTGACTGCATCAAACGCTCGAGTCACAAATGTGTTATTTGCAAGTTGACTGCATCAAACGCTCGAGTCACAAATGTGTTATTTGCAATTTGACTGCATCAAACGCTCGAGTAACAAATGTGTTATTTGCAATTTGACTGCATCAAACAGCAGGACTCTGCTTCAATTGAAATCACTGCTTGTTATAAAAACGTCATATCATTAAGTTTAAAACAATTGAACTAAAGTTCACTATTGAATAACATAATGGGCCTTTAAATATCTCTGGCACTGATATTTCAGGTGGACAGAACGCCTTTGCATGTGGCAGCACAGGAAGGCCATGCTGAAATCGTCACATTGCTGCTACAACATGCTGCAGATATTGATGCCAAAGACATGGTAGGAAAGTCCTGTTTTTGCCTTACAGTATAGCTCAAGGGAATCCAATGTTTTACTCGCTGCTGCAGAGTCAGAATGATTGATAAGTGTATTTATTATTATATTACAAGGAATGGAAGCTGGTGTTTGCCACGAAATCCCAGGGAGTCACTCCAAGTGCATGTACTAGGGAAAGATCTAGAATCAAGAAAAGTACAGGGTACTGCTAAACAGGAGCAAGGTGGAAAGCCAGTCCAGTTATTTTCTAATAATTTGCTAAAACCAGGTTTTTAATGAGTCTTGTGCTTCTAATTAAAGTTTTTACACATAGTTCAATAATTTGTCATTGAATAGCTGCAAAAATATATGAAATTCCAAAAGATATTTGACATTTCTGCCTTGACCAGCCCAGAGGGGCAGCATTGGGGAGCCAAAAAGGGGCAGGGTGCAGCTGGTTTGCTCTGGATCCCTTCCCTAGTGTACCGTTGATGGTTGATGACGAGTGACACATCTGGGTCCTTCCCTAGTGTACCGTTGATGGTTGATGACGAGTGACGCATCTAGATCCTTCCCTAGTGTACCATTGATGGTTGATGACGAGTGACGCATCTGGATCCTTCCCTAGTGTACCATTGATGGTTGATGACGAGTTACACATCTGGATCCTTCCCTAGTGTACCATTGATGGTTGATGACGAGTGACGCATCTGGATCCTTCCCTAGTGTCCCATTGATGGTTGATGACGAGTGACGCATCTGGATCCTTCCCTAGTGTACCATTGATGGTTGATGACGAGTGACGCATCTGGATCCTTCCCTAGTGTACCATTGATGGTTGATGACGAGTGACGCATGGATCCTTCCCTAGTGTACCATTGATGGTTGATGACGAGTGACGCATCTGGATCCTTCCCTAGTGTACCATTGATGGTTGATGACGAGTGACGCAGAGTAAATACTCAGTGATATATCGTGCAGTACACAGGTCTACACCATGTCGACTTGGCTTTGACTCGATTGCCTAAATGCCGCGAAGTGTGTTGGTTTCATGTGAGCCATACAGTACTTAATCCCATCATTGTGTGTTGGTTTCATGTGAGCCATACAGTACTTAATCCCATCATTGTGTGCTGGTTTCATGTGAGCCATACAGTACTTAATCCCATCATTGTGTGTTGGTTTCATGTGAGCCATACAGTACTTAATCCCATCAAAGTGTGTTGGTTTCATGTGAGCCATACAGTACTTAATCCCATCATTGTGTGTTGGTTTCATGTGAGCCATACAGTACTTAATCCCATCATTGTGTGTTGGTTTCATGTGAGCCATGCAGTACTTAATCCCATCATTGTGTCTGCATTTACGAAATAAACCCTCATGGAATAAACTTTGCTTTATTTCAACACTGTGGTGATAAAGCCAACACGTGCAGTATAATGACGTCATCTTGTAATTTCGTGACGTCATTTTATGTTTTTCGTAAGATTTAGTGTGTTTTTCGTAATATTTAGTGTGTTTTCTTTCGTTAATTTTCAAAATAAAGACAGAACATGATGGGATAAATAGAATACTAGGTAAGTATTGAATAAAGATAAGTTTATTTGCTCGGCACGAAAACTTGAACCACTCGCCAAGGCACGTGATTCAGTTTTTCTAAGCCTCGCTAAATAAACTTGCCTTTATTCAACAATAACCTAGTATTCTCTATGTATATAACACAGATAAAACATATTTTGCAATTTATCAAGTACGGCTGATCAAGTCAGACATGACTCACAGTAGATGGATGTACGTTGCGAAAACCATCACAATATAATTTTGTGGCTGGTATCAGCCACCGCTCGGAGTAACAATGCGAAGATACGCCAAGTATTGACTCCAATCAACAGTTCTGACTTTGTGATGACGAGTAAAATATATGTTTCTTGTGAGATGTAGTGTATAGCCAGTGTTTTTTTCATCTGTGGGGGAAAGGTGGCGGGGCCCTTCAGATGGGGATTTCATCTGTGGGGGAAAGGTGGCGGGGCCCTTCAGATGGGGATTTCATCTGTGGGGGAAAGGTGGCGGGGCCCTTCAGATGGGGATTTCATCTGTGGGGGAAAGGTGGCGGGGCCCTTCAGATGGGGAAAGGTGGCGGGGCCCTTCAGATGGGGAAAGGTGGCAGGGCCCTTCAGATCGGGATTTCATCTGTGGGGGAAAGGTGGCGGGGCCCTTCAGATGGGGAAAGGTGGCGGGGCCCTTCAGATGGGGAAAGGTGGCGGGGCCCTTCAGATGGGGAAAGGTGGCGGGGCCCTTCAGATGGGGAAAGGTGGCGGGGCCCTTCAGATGGGGAAAGGTGACGGGGCCCTTCAGATGGGGATTTTTTACAGCAAAAGTGGATTTTTTTTAAAGAAAAACATTATAAAATTTTAATATTCTACTTTGTTATAAAGCATTAATGAATTGTTTTGCTAGAAAAGATAACTAAGATTATGCACAAACTTGGTCAGAAGTAACATTGCTGGGACTGTGTACGAAAATTCCTCTTTCTAACGGAGCAAGGTTTTTACAAGTCTACACCTAGCTGTTATTTATCAAATTAAATTTGCGAAGCCATAGCAGCACCACTTTGCATGCCAATTAGCAAGTTGTGTAATGGCTTCAATATACAGTATCGTGTAATAAATTAACGCCTCCATCAATAAACGTAAACTGTTATTACAGATACGAATACGAACAAGTCTCTACCTTATTGATAATT
Organism: Congeria kusceri; assembly: GCA_027627225.1. Taxonomy (NCBI): domain Eukaryota; kingdom Metazoa; phylum Mollusca; class Bivalvia; order Myida; family Dreissenidae; genus Congeria; species Congeria kusceri. The sequence continues at coordinate 40,635,165 of CM051026.1, forward strand.
TTTACAACATTACTGATGCAGTATTTGCGGCCAGATTTCAAACAATTATTTTGTGTGACTATATATTCAGACCCTGAAAGAGTCCGAAAACATAGATTAAATATGGTAGGCATTGTTACAAAATCAAGTAACGATCATAAACTGTTGTTCAGCTGTTGTAACTCGTGTTGTTGTGTTCAGTTGAAGATGACTCCACTCCATTGGGCAACAGAGAATGGAACATAATTGGCCACCTTAATGTTACAAAGGATTATCTGTTTCTATTTCACATGTAAGGTGGTGATATAGATGTGATGAGGATTAGCTTAAAACATTGATGTCAGTTGTAACTTATTTTCGATGTTTGCGTTCTGTGTTGAAGATGATCCCACTCCACTACTTTACTAAAGAATGGAGCATATATACAGCTTTAGAACATTGGTGTTAGTTGTAATTTATTGTTAATGTTTGTTTTCTTTGTTCAGTTGAAGATGACCCCACTGCACTGGGCCACGGAGAAGGGACACATAGACGTAGTGGAGACTTTACTCAAGAATGGAGCAGACATGCAGCTAGAGAACAAGTTTGAGAAAACCCCCCTGGATATTGCTATCACCAATGGGAGACCGGATATCGTACAGACCATTCAGATGGCACAGGTATAGAGAATACTAGGTTAGTGTTTAATAAAGATAGGAGGTTTATTTAGTGTGGCTTAGAAAACCTGAATCACAAGCCTTGGCGAGTGGTTTATGTTTTTTTTTTACACCTGACGTGACCACTCTGTGTATTTTGTCCATAGACAACAAGTTATATCCCAGGGTAATATTTTGTCATAATACCCTCGTGCGGAGCTAAAAATAGAACAGCGATTTTTTTTTCAAAACAAAACAAAATTGAACGATTATGCAACTATTACCTTCAAAGTGCTGACGTCGATCCACGGCATTTTACAACTAAGATCCAGCTACAAGCATTTGCAATTTTCTTTTTGTATCCACAAAGCTTTTAATAACATTTTTAATTACAATGTTTCACGTGAACCGTGCTAACCAGAAACGCGATGTGTTTTCGAAATCGCCTGGTAAGAAAGTATCTTTAAATTTGTATTTTGTTTCCAAACATGTATCCGAATTTCAATTTTCAATATTGGCGTCCAAAATAATTTTATACATCACCGATGCATGGTTTCTTTAGTTCTGTGTTTAAACATGACACAACACAACCCTATGTAATAACATCAGTCCATTGAAAACTGGTTTGTGTGGTCACTGCACAATTTGTTTACAGAATATGCCACACATTTGTCCGTTATGTGATATGAATATCCATTTTTATCCTGTTTCTACCTGCAACATTGACCTAATAAAGGGGTGACCGGACCGTATAAATTTTCCTATCTCCAGTCAACAGGAAGTGGCAAGGTTTGTCCAGTTAGTAGTGTATTCCTATGCGTTGAATATAGCATTATTGATTTCAACCTTTTACATTAGATCTAAGCTACTGTAGGGTGTGGTATTTTACAAAGTTCATCTGCTAAGGTTAAGACTCAATCTATTAGAAAAATAATGGAACAAAACAAAAAAATATACAAAATAAAATTAAACTAAACAAAAAAAAAATATTTAAAAATAACAAAAATGTTAGAAAGTAATTTCAATTTGATCTGGTTGGAATTGAATGAATCTGAACAGGCTGAAATGGAAAACCCTGAACCAAATTCTGGACAAACAGAAGATTTGGATTGTCCAATGCCTGAAATTGAGTTAATTGCAAATGAAATAAAAGAATTATTTGAAGTTGAGCTCACTGAATTTGACACTGTAAACAAACATTAACTTGACAATAACACAAACGCACTGAACACTACTAAAAGCAGTGATTTCTTTGAGAATCTAACTCTTGATGAAGTAAAAAAGCAAATTAAACAGTCAGAAAACCAAAATACTCTAAAAAAGACTTTAAATTTAAACAAATTCAGACGATTTCTGTGCACCAAAAATGAAACCAAGGACATTCATGAAATTGCCCCGGAAGTACTTGATGAATACCTTGCGAATTACATTCTATCTGTTAAGAAGTGTGATCGAACAGAATATGAACCCACTACAATAAGAAATATGATTTCGAGTATTGAAAGAAAATTAAAACGACATAAATACCCAGTCAAAATCATGATGGAAAAGGAATCAAACCACTTCCAACTTACGAGAGATGCGCTCAGGGCAAAACAAAGAAGTTTAAAAAAGATGGGAAAGGGAACTAAACCCAGTGCTGCAAGTCCTATTTCAGACAACAAAGTTAATATCTTGTATGAAAAGGAGTTATTTGGTGGAAAAACACCAAAATCTTTGAACACTCTCTGGTTCAATAATTGCAGTTTCCTGGGGCTGCGAGGCACAACAGAAAACTACAATCTAAGGTAGAATACAAATGATGCAAATAATTATTTAATATAATTAAAAATGTTATGTTCACCGCCATCTTGCAAAGCTCCAATGAAATAACAGTTAACAACGTATGCAATAAATGCTATGTGCGAGCCATCATTTGCAAATTTTCTGCCGAGACTTGAACTCGGACCTCCTTGTCTTCACAGACGGGTGTTCTACATTGAACTACAGAAACTACTTTACAGTATGATAACTATGCACAAGTCAACCAGCTCTTTAATTTGTTACATTCATATTTTTTTCTATATTTTGACTAACATACTAATATTTTTTTATAATTTATAATGCCAAAATTTCACATAATTATATTTTCTAGCATTGAAATGCAAATTTAAAACACAATCAGGTCCGAAAATAATAAAAGATGTTCAAATTCTAATATAATACTTTTTTTCAGATGGGGTGACATAACCTTGAACCGCGACTCAAATGGGCAGGAATACTTGCAAATAAATGAAAGACAAACCAAAACTCGCACCAGCGATAGTCTGTCCGATATTCGAGCACTGAAGCCGAAGGTTTGGGCTACTGAAGACAGAGACCGGTGCCCAGTGCAGATATTCAAGCTTTATGAATTGTGGTGACCACCAGGATTTTCAGAACGAGAACACCCGTTTTATCTAGCTCCGAGAACGTGTGCCATAAATTCCCATTCTGACCAATGGTTTACACGAAATCCAGTAGGAGAAAAAAAACTTGGACAGATAATGAAGACCATGTGCTTGGCAGCCGGCCTTGACAACAACAAAAGGCTGACTAATCATGCAACAAGAAAAACACTTGTGTGAAAGCTAAGAGATAGCGGAGTAGCTCCCACTGATATAATGCAGATTAGTGGACATAAGAATATGCAATCTGTTCTAAACTATTCCACAATGTCAGAAAATAAACACAAGGAAATATCCTCTATCCTAACTGGCAAAACAACAAAATGAATCACTTCTACGTTTGAGGTCACATGCATGGGCACTCACAGAAATTGCACCAAATGTATCCACACGAGTAACGGCACCTCCTCCTCTCCTTCAGTCTTCATCAAGTTCATGTGGCGAAATTAGTTTCCCCACCCACCCACCAAACACTAGTCACATCGTGGAATCGTCAACACTAAATAACACAAATATATCCATTGCAAGTGCGCAAAGTCACCAGTTGCAGTCACTGTTTGCAGGTGCTAACGTCTCCATTCAAAATTTCAACTTTTACATGCGTTAAATGTTTAAATATCTACATCACCTTACTACTACAGCTCTTCGCACTCACATGTGCACACTGACCGTGACACTGCATCGCATTCCAATGTGTGGTAGTATTTCCATGTCGTAAAATGTAGGAATTGTCGATTTGTAGTTGTTGTTGTTAAATTATATTATTAAAGTGTTATTCTTTGTTGCATAACACATTGTTAAAATTGTCAATAAAATTTGATGAATTAAGAACTATTTTTGTGTGTAATACTTTGTTTGTTTCTAAGGCGGTTCTAAGGTCGAATGCTCTTAAAGGCACAGTTTGCAAGAACTAACAATAAATAATTATTAAGGATTATGTTTGATTCGTTCGAATTGAGTAGAAACAGGATAAATAGAATACATGGTAGGTGCCGGGAAGGAGAAAGTTTATCCGGTTCGGCTCGAATATGAAAATAGGGCTCGCTAAAGCTCGCCCTATTTTCATTTTCTAAGCCTCACCGGATAAACTTTCTCCATCCGGGCACCAACCATGTATTCTCTATAACACTTTCAATCAACTGTATATTATTCCTTTTTGAATCGCCCATATTTCTCCTTGTTTATAACGGATCTAATCTAACCGCTGTAAAAACTTCGTAGCGATCACGCCATCAATAAATTGACACTTCTAAATACAGCAGTACACACTCAATGGTCATGCCGGTAAAAGGTTAAGGTCATGTCTGCGAAGTATTGGAAAGTATGGAAGGCTGATTCTACAATGTTTTAACTAGATAACTATGGTTTTGTGAAATGGTAATGTCAAGCCTCGGCTTACGTAGCATTTATTACTAGAGTCTACATTACATTAAAGTCATGGTGAAACTAAATCACAAAGCTTATTATTTCAAGGTGTTATACGGATTGCTCGGTGCAATAAAATAAATAACACATGGCTGAGAGGGTGGATATAAATAATATCAACCCTTGAAAAGTCATATCAACCTCGGCTACCGCCTCGGTTGATATAACATTTCTGGGGTTGATATTACTTTTTATCATACCACTATGCTGATATCGGCCCGATACAAAGGCGCCTGATATATTTTTTTATATCAGGTCAGTAGCGTTTATATCAGTTAATGTTTGGAGGTACGTCATATTATTCGGAAACAACTATAAAGTCAACAGTTTCAGTAAAAATATATCAGATTCAACAAAACAAACAATTTGATACCAAGAACGTATATAGTTTTTTATTTTTAATCGTCACAAATCACAAAAACGTTATTTTTTTAAATATTCACATAAACCCGCACTTTGGTACTGATATGACGTCATCTATGGAACACAATAAATCATCCATACAAATTTATTTCAATACATTCATAATAAATGCACTAAAAGTCACTACACAGCATCAGTTTATGTTGAACCAAAAACATTATTACCAAAAATTGAACACACTATAGTCAAATACTGTCAATATTGACACGATCTTGGAAATGTCAATTTCAATACACAACTCCAAAATGGCGTCTCCAAACAATTCGGCGTTGTGTGTTCTCAGATATAATTGATCGTTGCAATCCATTTCAGGTCGCATTTTCAGTATTTTATGAATGAGCATGCGTGTAATCTCTGTATTCGTAGTGAAAACAGTTCACTTATCATTACGAAATGTTAATAATAAGGTATTGTTCAGTCAACTTTTAGAAATCCATCACTACATGTACGTGAACGTGTAAAAGTCGGCTCAGCAAAATCAGCGCCGTCCTTAGTTTTTAAATATATATAAAAATCAGCTCGTTTGGTGATATTTTACGAAAAATGTGGTATGATAAATAGAAAAACAGGTTACTGCCTGGTCTTGTGTAATATATCAGGTTCGGCACGAATAAAATAACGGCTTGGCAAGCCTCGCCGTTATATTATTCTAAGCCTCACCTGATATATTACACAAGACCAGGCAGTAACCTGTTATTCTCTATATATCACCCTCTCAGCCATGTGTTATTTATATAATACCCCCACAAACGAAGTTTAGGGGGGGTATATAGGAGTGGGCTTGTTGGTCTGTCGGTCCATTGGTTTTTGGTTTCCGGATGATAACTCAAGAAAGGCTTGACATATTCAAATAATTTTTGGTACACATGTGTAACATCATAAAATACAGGTTAAGTTGGATGTTGGTCACAAACCACTAAATTTTGACAGAGTTATGGCCCCTTTTCAACTTAATATTCCCTAAAAACATGTTTTCTGGATGATAACTCAAGAAAGGTTTAACATATTCATCTAATTTTTGGTGCACATGTGTAACATCATACAGTACAGGTCAAGTTCGATGTTGGTTACAAACCACTGAATTTTGACAGAGTTATGGCCCCTTATCGACTTAAAATTCCCTAAACACATGATTTCTGGACAATAACTCAAGAATGGCCTGATATATTCAAATAATTCTTGGTATACACATGTAGCATCATAAAATATGGGTCAAGTTCGACAGTGGTTACAGACCACTAAATTTTGACAAAGTTATGGCCCTTTATTGACTTAAATTCCTTAAAAACATGGTTTCCTGACGATAATTCAACAATCGCTCGACTTATTAAAATAATTATTGACCCACATGTGTAGCATCATAAAATACAGGTCAAGTTCAACTTTGGTTACAAACCACTAAATGTTGACAGAGTTATGGCTCCTATTGAAATGAAATTTTTTCAAATACACTGGTGACCATTCACGTATTAAAGAATTCTCTCTGTTTATTTTTTTCGAATGGATGCCATAGTTTTGTGGCAAGGCCATATTGTTGGGGTATATCCGTCACTCATGTGACAATCCTAGTTGTGCTGAGCAAATAAACTTTAATATTTATTCAACACTTACCTGGTATTCTATTTATCCCATCATTTTCTGTCTTTATTTTTAGAATAAACCAAAGAAAGTCACTTAACAAGACAATAAACATAAAATGACGTCACAAAAATCAACACAATGACGTCATTATAATGGGCGTCTTTCTGTATTCCACTAGAGATGCAACGATTCTGTCAATGCATCAATCTGTTGATTGTGAATAGTCCGATTCTAATATCGATTATAAACCGGCCAATTTCGATTTGATTCTCTTATTTATTATATATTTATAAATGATTTGCCATAAAAGTATTAATTACAATTATGGTTGAGTTTAGATTAATCATGTACATTGATCATGACATCATGGTTGCTGTTCTAAATTCTGAATCTTAAACATTATCACCATTTTCTGCTGTTATGGTTTATATTGATGTATAAAGCACATATGTTCACATTAACCCATACAATGCCATTAATAATGATAAATATAAATATTTCCTATATTGCAAGTCATGACTCGTGAAAACGCAAAAACAAGCCTGTATAAAGTGAAACTAAATCAAATCGTAATATTCAACTAAATGATATTTGATATCGAAATCTAATGGAGCATTGATAAATTGATGCAGCTCTGTATTCCACAGTGTGGAAATACAGCTTTTATCCCACTAGGTGTTATCTCGTCAATGCAGGTTTCATGATCAGATAAAAAATTTAACTTAATGTAAACACCCCTTGGACATCATGATCACCAACAAGAGACCGGACATCGTACACGCTATACAGATTGCACAGGTTAATTTTAACTGAATGTAAACGCCCCAGTGATTTTTTTTTCACTAATTTAAGTGCCGTTTAAAGGTAGTTTCCCCTGACAACATATCCTCCATTTTCCCCCAAAAGCGTCCATTTTCCCCCAAGTAATTTATCCTGTTTTACAGGTGGGTGCTTAAATAGAAATTATTGAATTTGCACCATCGTCACAAAAGATGTTCAGTAGATGAAAAATTTGAATATGTTAATCATTAAACAAGCAAAATAATTTTTACGCATTTTATGAAATATAAACTTAAAAACTTTCCCTTTATTGAAATATTTTGCGATAAAGTTCCACATTTCATGGGCACAGGCAGTTATAAAATTTTGAAAAAAATCACTGCAACCACTGGTAATCACGATCACCAACAGGAGACTAGGTATCGTACAAACTACACAGATGGCACAGGTAATGCACCTATCAATATTTTCCACCAGGGCGGGACCGGCGGGCATTTACAGGACTTAAGACTGAAAGTGGTTCCCGACAGGCGGAAATTTGACACGCTTAATAATTCCGGGTCCTGAGAAATAGACTTCGTCGGATTTTAGATCCCGGTAATATTGGGCCCCAAGCATCTCCCACTGCGGGGATTTAGACAAAAAAGCTTGGCTCTACGGTAGGGAATTAGACACCAAAGAATAAAATTAGTCAAATTCCCCTGGGTCAGCCCGCCTGACCCATGGGGAGAAATATTAATAGGTGCATAAAGGTCTCGTCTATGACGAGAACTTTGTGCAGATATGACAGATAATATCTTGCGCACCAGTGATTTAATGTTATGTTCAGATTTACGAACAGTCAAAAATCTGTTTGGTTGCATTTGTTAAAAATTTAATAGATATGAACATAGTAATTACTACTATAACAACATAACACTCCAATATTCTTATTTCTTAATTCCTTAGTGAATATATTTTGAAAAAAAAAAAAAATCACTAACAATGAGTAACATACTGAAGGTTGCAAATGAAACTATCTGATATAGAATTGTGTAGCAAAAACCACATTTTAACGCTAACTTCTTCATACTCATTTCAGCACACGGCAGTTGGTAACATGGAGCCGACAGAGACGGTTACCGTGGAAACCACGGAGGTGGCTCAGGACGATATCATCTCCGGTACGGAGACCATACTTGAAGGCCAGACACTGTCACAAGATTCAGATGAGGCTCATCTTCTACTTCGGGATGTTAAGTCTGAAGGAGGTATATAATATTTGGAAATACGGGCAACAGCCCTCCTGGACATTAGCCCCCTCGTAAGTTTAACGATCCGGACAATAGCCCGCTCCATAAATTATATGAAAACAATCTCAGTTTGTGTTTAATTTTGACAATTGCATCAATTATATGGCTTTTGTCGGGAAGATATATGTCCGGATTCCCTGTCAGGAATGTGATGGTTCCTCTTGCAACTGATTTATTCCTTTTGAATGCATCAATTTAACGAGCCAATTTGAGGCCCAAATAAGCCACATTACCACAGCTCCAAAATATATACTAAATGCAACAGCGCCTCTGACAAACCACATTTAACTTTTTGGACAGCCCTTTTATTGTTAAGTCACTTAACTGTCTACTGATGACTGGGATGAAGAAGGCAAAGCACGTTCGTACTTGCAACATTTAACATTTTAGATTACCCTGTCATTGTTCACTTAACTGTTTACAGATGACTCTGCAGAAGAAGGCAACAGCACCTCTGTGTTAGCTACTCTAGCAGCCCTGGCTGAGGCAACTGCGCAGAATTCTAACGCAAGTAAGTAAAGCATGTATGGCTTTAATTTTGTAGTATGTGTGTGTGGTGAATTTTTATCAAGTGTTCTGGCATTCTCTCCCATTATGCCATCGCCCCCTAAAGACCGTTCCCATTCCACCCATTTTTTTTTTTTTCACCCAAACTCACTTTGACCTTGATCTAATTATGGCCCCCATCGAAGATGGCGGAGTATATTGGTTTGCTAATGTCGGTCGTAGGTCTGTCGGTAGACCACTTTTGTTTCCGCTCTGTACGTTGAACAGTTTTCATCCAATCTTCACCAAACTTCATGAAAATGTTTGTGGGCGTAATACCTAGGTCAAGTTCGATAATCAGTCAAATCATCCCAGGAATTATTGAGTTATGGCCCTTAAATTATATAAAATCGGCCTTTATAGCCGTTTCCGCTCGTTAAGTCCAACCGTTTTCATCAGATTTTTACCAAACTTTATAAAAATGTTTGTTGAATAATATCTAGGTCAATTTTGATAATCAGGTCTTGTATGGACTTAAAATAACTTATTGTCCTGTCTGTACGAGGTTCTGTTTCATCTAGCACCAACATCGCTGACTACAAGCACAGTTGTTGCTTATTACCAGTCCCAATCCACCCATATTACTTTTACCTTGACCTAATTAAATGTGGACTTGGAATAATTCATTGTCCTGTCCGTCCGTACAAGGTTTACTAGATTTTATCATTTCGTCTTGCACCTACACCCCTTACTACAACACATGGATATTTACACAGTTGTTGCTTATGACCATTCCCAATCCACCTGTATCACCGAACCTCACTTTGACCTTGACCTAATTGGGACTTAGAATAATTTAAATGGGCTATTTCTTAATTAACTAGATTTTACCCTTGCGTCTAGCACCAACACTGCTGACTACAACACTTGGATACTTATGCAGTGACCATTCCTAATCCACTCATATACCCAACCAACCTCACTTTGACCTTGACCCTGACCTAATCTGGACCTTATAAATTACACGGGCTGTCCAGCACCAACAGGGGACATGTGTGTTTATCAAACACAGCGTCTTGTTTCGTAAGTGCTCTTCAAGTGTCCATTGTTTTATCATTAACACAAAATTCCATTTGCAGAGCATATTAACAAATACGCAAAAATAAAATTCCTTTGACTTCAGTACTTTGACCACTGAAATTCTATTTTGACCCTCGAAATTTTAAGCCAGGGGTCATTGGACTTCTAGTTTTCCAAATTTTCTGAAATCAACTTTTTACTTGTCTCTCTTTCTGTAATACGTGCAGACACTGGGACCTCTGATGCTGTCAGCTGGTTGGAAAGTCAAGGAATTACTATGATATCAACATCAGATGGAAACATTATCACCTCCGCAGTGGAGAGTGGCCAGACCATCACACTTACAGGTAAGTTGTAAAACTTTAGCTGATTCTTAATATCCCAACTTTGGGACAAATTGAGGGATATACAGAATTCGCATATGCTGGTCTGTAAATCTGTTCACTCCAGCAAACCTTGATGGATTTTCAAGTGTTTCTTAACTTGAGCACATTTCTAAAAGGGAGTCATTATGTTACTCAAAACTTTGTTCACATGTGTCATAGCAGTATTGGGGGTGGGGGGTGGGGCAGGGGTATTAATCAACTTTGGTGATAGCTCCATTTCTTGAGATTGGGAGACTGGGATTGTGATTCAGGTTTTCTAAGCTACATAAACTAATCTTTATTTAACAAAAGACCTTGTATTTTATGTAAACATCATGAAGCAATTATACATCATTGGCATTATTAATATGCTATCTTATATATCAGTATTAATTACAGGCCTCCTAGTGGAACCATTAAAACCTTTATAAACCTTTATTTTTTGGAAAATCCTTTAAAACCTTTATGTTTCCTGGAAAACCTGTAAAAAACCTGTAATTCACTCTCAAAACCTTTAGTTTTTTCAATCAGTTTGCCGCATCGTTTAGTAGTAATGATTATGTAAACAGGCACATACCAGACTCATGCAAATGTTCTAACAAAATTTCACATCCATGTATACAGCTGAATGTTATGCGACTACAAGACAAAGCCTTGTGGACACTGCAGTGGAGCAACAGCAATATCTCTGTAAATACCTTGAATATAATTGTCAATACAAAACAGTGTGGGTAAATTCATTACTTGGTGGATAGTTTAAGTAATCATTTAATACAGTACTTAAAATTGGACAAGGAAGACCCTCAGTTGCAGACTTTCCAAGGTCCAGAAAAAATGAATAGCTGGTTGCTGCAACCTGCTCCTTGTTGGTTTCCACTGCTGCCTCTCTGGGTTGGTCAGAGGGGAATACTGAATATTCTTTTATTTCTTCAAAAATGTACACAATAGTAATTAAGTAAGTCAGTAGAAGGCCTCTTTTTGATTTAACGAGTGTGTAGTGATGCCCAGCAAAATGAATACCAAGTCTTGCAGCTTCGTTTACATTCGGAGCAAGAAAATTATACAGAAACTTTTGGCTTTGAAAGTGGCAGTAACCAGGTTGTGATATAGGCAAAATCATAGATATGTTAACCTAAACTACCTTGATGCTTAAATGTGTTTGTACAGTGTGGCTCCATTACTATTTTTAACTTCCATGTGTAAGAATTATTATTAATTCTTCATGTGCAGTACGCGTAAGTAACAATTCTGAGCACTGCCATTCACTCTGAATATGCCATAACAGTGATCCTTCTTTCCAATTGAAATGTTAAGGTACTAATTTAAGAAATGTGTAGCTAATGTAATATTAGTTACTAGTTAACTAATTATTGTTACCATGTTGAAGAACCTCATATATTATTGTTTGTGTCATTTATCTGGAGCTACTGTATGAAATAATGAAATGATAATGGGAAGCTAAAATACAGGGTTGAGATTACCTTCGACAATGATGTTCCCACTAAGCGTTTTTTTTCTTACAGACTTACAGTTAAGGGCTTTTGATTTTTTTAGCAATTTGGTATAATATGAATGTTGGTATTGTAGTTTTGTCTCTTGCTCAAAAACAGTTTTGACAGTTGATTTGGTCTTGCCATTCTAGTGTTTTTTAGTTGGTACATATACATGTATCTGTCCTTATTTCATATCCATTACTTCCCAGAGTACATTATTGTGGAGTATCCATCGGTTTCACTGTGATTTGGTGTTGTTTTTTTTAATATCTCTGTCAATTCATTGCTATCATTTGCCCAAATGTATTACTAGGGGAGCGTCCATCAGTTTCAGTGAAATCCTTATTTGCAAATGACGAGAGCTGAAATTCCTGCAAAAACATAATTAAAACAGATATTGTACATCCAAAAAGGAGAAATGTACAACTCCTTCCTAACTTTTGTTCCTGATCTTTTCCTTAATGTGATCATTTCCATATTGATTTTGACACTTTTCTATGTTTTATGAGTGTGCAGTGTTTATTTTGTCGTGCTATTGTTTTATTTATATTTGAACCACATTTAATTCATTTGAGTTGGACATTGAAAGATAATAAGTTACTTTTTTTAAGAACAAGTAGAAAATTATCTTATGTCAGCATAATATTCATGTTGAATGTATGGTAATTTCGTCAAATAAGGTATGTTTCATGAAATATCCAAAATTAGATGAACAAAATTAGCCTTTATTTTCTCTTTAATTTTACCAAAATCTCCCTAAAAAGCCTTTATTTTTAAAAATTGGAACCTTTATAAAAACCTTAATTTTTATTGAAGTCTGCTAGGAGGCCTGTAATTATGATAATGATTGTTTTGCAGAGGCAGGGAAGATTGCATTAAACATAATCAAACAGCAAGGTCTAAACACAGAAACTGCTGTGCTCCATACAGTGGATGGCAAAGATGCACAGGTGTGTATGACAAAATAATCATGTTTGAATGATAACATAGTAGTACTGCAAAGAATTTAAATGGGTGGATTTCGGGGGTGTTTTGAACTTCATATAATTAGGGGATGCCAAGTTTGAATAATCAAGACTGGGCTTATGCTACAAATTTGCTATCATGCTGCGATGATGATGGTAAGTTACTTTGCCCTTTGACTTGCCTTCACCTTTAACAGGTTGCCAAATTAGCCTTTGAAGTACCTTTAGACACAACTTCAATGTTTATTATAAAACTGCAATGAAACAGTTCAATATACATATGTGTCCTAAATCAATTTGTGCATCTGTGGAATGCCCCATGGACTGCTTATACAGTCTGTTTGTAATCTCAATCCATAACCTTATAAAACTTGTATTTCAGAAGATAATCACATATGTAACAGAGACAGGTGAATTATCCACTGCAGATGGTCTGCAGATACAGTCTGTCACATCTCTGCCTGTTTATCAAGATGATGGTATGTATTTCAATTTTAAATGACATTGCTTTAAGTGTAGTATAATTGGTTAACTTTTGCGGAAAATTCCCTCCGTTCCAAGAACATCCTGCTGCCACTCTGGGCTGGTCAACACAGAAATGTTTAAAATATATTAAAATTCCACACATGTTTAAGAATATTCAATAACAAAAAAAAAACAATGTTTGAAAACCTGACTTACTGTCAAAAAGCATGGACTACCAATTTCTTACACAATGTCAAAGTTGTGATCCAGCATTCCTCCTTATCCTTTTGAGCAGCACCCTGTACCGAGGTCTTTCCCTACAAATACGTTTACACCCTGTACCGAAGTCTTTCCCTACAAATACGTTGGCACCCTGTACCGAAGTCTTTCCCTACAGATACGTTGGCACCCTGTACCGAAGTCTTTCCCTACAGATACGTTGGCACCCTGTACCGAGGTCTTTCCCTACAGATACGTTGGCACCCTGTACCGAGGTCTTTCCCTACAGATACGTTGGCACCCTGTACCGAAGTCTTTCCCTACAGATACGTTGGCACCCTGTACCGAAGTCTTTCCCTACAGATACGTTGGCACCCTGTACCGAGGTCTTTCTCTACAGATACGTTGGCACCCTGTACCGAGGTCTTTCCCTACAGATATGTTGGCACCCTGTACCAAGGTCTTTCCCTACAGATACCAGCACCCTGTACCGAGGTCTTTCCCTACAGATACGTTGGCACCCTGTACCGAGGTCTTTCTCTACAGATACTTTGGCACCCTGTACCGAAGTCTTTCCCTACAGATACGTTGGCACCCTGTACCGAAGTCTTTCACTACAGATACGTTGGCACCCTGTACCGAAGTCTTTCCCTACAGATACGTTGGCACCCTGTACCGAGGTCTTTCCCTACAGATACGTTGGCACCCTGTACCGAGGTCTTTCTCTACAGATACGTTGGCACCAATGTAGCGAGGTCTTTCCCTACATTTACGTTGATACCCTGTACCGAGGTATTTCCCTACAGATACGTTGGCATTCTGTACCGAGGTCTTTCCCTACAGATACGTTGGCACCCTGTACCGAGGTCTTTCCCTACAGATACGTTGGCACCCTGTACCGAGGTCTTTCCCTACAGATACGTTGGCACCCTGTACTGAGGTCTTTCGCTACAGATACGTTGGCACCGTGTTCCGAGGTCTTTCCCTACAGATACCAGCACCCTGTACCGAGGTCTTTCCCTACAGATACGTTGGCACCCTGTACCGAGGTCTTTCCCTACAGATACGTTGGCACCCTGTACCGAGGTCTTTCCCTACAGATACGTTGGCACCCTGTACCGAGGTCTTTCCCTACAGATACGTTGGCACCCTGTACCGAGGTCTTTCCCTACAGATACCAGCACCCTGTACCGAGGTCTTTCCCTACAGATACGTTGGCACCCTGTACCGAGGTCTTTCCCTACAGATACCAGCACCTGTACCGAGGTCTTTCCCTACAGATACGTTGGCACCCTGTACCAAGGTCTTTCTCTACAGATACGTTGGCACCCTATACCGAGGTCTTTCCCTACAAATATGTTGGCACACTGTACCTAGGTCTTTCCCTACAAATACGTTGGCACCCTGTACCTAGGTCTTTCCCTACAAATACGTTGGCACCCTGTACCGAGGTCTTTCCCTACAAATACGTTGGCACCCTGTACCGAGGTCTTTCCCTACAAATACGTTGGCACCCTGTACTGAGGTCTTTCTCTACAGATACGTTGGTTACTCTCTTAACATCATCGACAGATAAACTTTGTTCCGCTCGTGGACAGTATTACCTTGCATGTAAAAAGTTACAAATTGTATCAAGTAAGTGTTTTTTTCACCTTTGGGGGAAAAGTGGCGGGGCCCTTCAGATTGGGAATTTTACGGCAAAAGGGGATTTTTAGAAAAGCATTATTACATGTTTATATTCTACTTTGTTATAAAACATATATTCATTAATTGTTTTGCTACAAATGATAACTTAGATTATGCGCTAACTTGGTTTTATGAAAAATTTGTTGTGAATGTTTATGAAAATTCTTCTTAGTTAAATTTTGTCAGAGTTTGGTCATTTAAAAAAAATAAAGATTACATTCTGAGGGGAATTTTAAGGTTAATATAGGGGGAAAAATTATAGTTTTTACGCTGGGGAATGAGGCCCAAATTGGCCCTAAAAACACTGCAAGTAATCTATTATAAACATGTTTGTGTAGTGTAATAGTTGTGGCATATACACGCTCTGTTTCTGCATTAAAATTATGCTGAGCAACCTTACCAAACTGGTGGCAGTGGTCTCCCTTGTTACACTTGGTGTTGAAAGGGAGGTCACTGTACAGCATTTTGGGAATGTATTTGTGTCTATTGTGTGCTCCCATTTTTTCCATATTTGCCAATGTATTATATGCAACCAAAAATAAGACGAACCTGAAAAACAACAGTCAAATGTTTGAAACAAAAATCTACACATCATCATCTTTCATTAAATATCCATCTTATTATTACTTTTATGGATAAATTACCATAACAAAGCTTCAGGTAGACTCCAAACATTATTTTTTTCACACATAGTTGTTCATAGACCTTTAATGGTAGACAAGCTCCAAACTACATAGAGCTTAGCTGTGAACTCTGAAACGTCAGTATGAAACTGTGTAAACGTCCTTCATATAGTATTGCCTTCTGCTGATCTCCAAAAAGTTTGAAGTTCTGCATTCAGTTATCAGAACTGTTAATTCACTTTCAGACCTTGAAGAGCCCAGTGCTAAGAGACGTCGTCTCGACCATGAAGAAGAAGACAGCATCGACCATGAAACAACAGAAATTGACGTAGACGCCATGCTGCAAAAGGTATTTCATCAGAGCTGTGTGTATCTATAAACAGTCTCTGGGAAAGTCTGTCAGACCTCGGACAATGCCAGTAAAACGGTACGAGGTCCAGTAAAAATGACCGGAATACTGAACAGTCTCTGGGAAAGTCTGTCAGACCTCGGACAATGCCAGTAAAACGGTACGAGGTCCAGTAAAAATGACCGGAATACTGAACAGTCTCTGGGAAAGTCTGTCAGACCTCGGACAATGCCAGTAAAACGGTACGAGGTCCAGTAAAAATGACCGGAATACTGAACAGTCTCTGGGAAAGCCTGTCAGACCTCGGACAATGCCAGTAAAATGGTACGAGGTCCAGTAAAAATGACCGGAATACTGAACAGTCTCTGGGAAAGTCTGTCAGACCTCGGACAATGCCAGTAAAATGGTACGAGGTCCAGTAAAAATGACCGGAATACTGAACAGTCTCTGGGAAAGTCTGTCAGACCTCGGACAATGCCAGTAAAATGGTACGAGGTCCAGTAAAACTGACCGGAATACTGAACAGTCTCTGGGAAAGTCTGTCAGACCTCGGACAATGCCAGTAAAATGGTACGAGGTCCAGTAAAAATGACCGGAATACTCAACAGTCTCTGGGCAAGTCTGTCAGACCTCGGACAATGCCAGTAAAATGGTACGAGGTCCAGTAAAAATGACCGGAATACTGAACAGTCTCTGGGAAAGTCTGTCAGACCTCGGACAATGCTAGTAAAACGGTACGAGGTCCAGTAAAAATGACCGGAATACTGAACAGTCTCTGGGAAAGTCTGTCAGACCTCGGACAATGCCAGTAAAACGGTACGAGGTCCAGTAAAAATGACCGGAATACTGAACAGTCTCTGGGAAAGTCTGTCAGACCTCGGACAATGCCAGTAAAACGGTACGAGGTCCAGTAAAAATGACCGGAATACTGAACAGTCTCTGGGAAAGTCTGTCAGACCTCGGACAATGCCAGTAAAACGGTACGAAGTCCAGTAAAAATGACCGGAATACTGAACAGTCTCTGGGAAAGTCTGTCAGACCTCGGACAATGCCAGTAAAACGGTACGAGGTCCAGTAAAAATGACCGGAATACTGAACAGTCTCTGGGAAAGTCTGTCAGACCTCGGACAATGCCAGTAAAACGGTACGAGGTCCAGTAAAACTGACCGGAATACTGAACAGTCTCTGGGAAAGTCTATCAGACCTCGGACAATGCCAGTAAAACGGTACGAGGTCCAGTAAAAATGACCGGAATACTGAACAGTATCTGGGAAAGTCTTCAGACCTCGGACAATGCCAGTAAAACGGTACGAGGTCCACTAAAAATGACCGGAATACTGAACAGTCTCTGGGAAAGTCTGTCAGACCTCGGACAATGCCAGTAAAACGGTACGAGGTCCAGTAAAAATGACCGGAATACTGAACAGTCTCTGGGAAAGTCTGTCGGACCTCGGACAATGCCAGTAAAACGGTACGAGGTCCAGTAAAAATGACCGGAATACTGAACAGTCTCTGGGAAAGCCTGTCAGACCTCGGACAATGCCAGTAAAATGGTACGAGGTCCAGTAAAAATGACCGTAACACTGGCCCTCCTGTCTGGTGAACAATTCGGGTCAAGTACCTACTTGCGAGCTATATGTTTTTGAGCGGCCAGTAAAATGGAGTTCGGGCCAGTAATAGATAAGTAATGACCAGACCTCATTGCCAGTAATGTATTTGGGACTTTCACGGAGACTGTATAAATCAGGTGTGTTGTGGGAAAATTGGGCGTAATGCATGTACGTTAAGTGTCGTCCCGGATTAGCCTGTGCAGTCCGCACATGCTAATCCAGGACGGCACCTTCCGCATTTATGATATTTTCTGTTTCAAGGAAGTCTCTTCTACACATAAATCCACTTTAGGCGGAAAGTGCCGTTCTGGATTAGCCTGTGCGGACTGCACAGGCTAATCCGGGATGACACTACGCGGATGCATTAAGCCCAGTTTTTCCATGATACGCCTCAGATGTTGGTTTAATGTAACCCTTGTTAATTTATTAAATCATTTGAAGGAGAAAGTCGGTACAGTTTTGCATAGATGAGTCCAGATATTCTGTGTAAATGTCGTAGTTCAAAGATAGTAGTTTACATCTTTAAATGTTTAAAATGCTCTTCATGAAGTGTGATTAAGATTCCCCCAATGATAGTAGATAAAAGTCCAGTGGATAGCTTGCTCTGAAAAGTGGAATTAATATCTCAGATTGTTAATAAGCAATAACTTGTAATAACTGTTAAATAGTTTAGAGCAAATTGATCTATGAGATTTGGTCGACAATACTTTTAGGCATTTGTTTTATGGAGATATCTTTGAAAACAACTGCCATTATGTGCTTGTCGGAGATCAAACTAAGTAGGCACGGTTATGAATAAATTTGTGACCCATCACTTGTGTGTATTATGTCAGCCATCAGTTGTGTATATTATGTCAGCCATCAGTTGTGTGTATTATGTCAGCCATCAGTTGTGTGTATTATGTCAACCATCAGTTGTGTGTATTATCTCGGCCATCAGTTGTTTGTATTATGTCAGCCATCAGTTGTGTGTATTATGTCAACCATCAGTTGTGTGTATTATCTCGGCCATCAGTTGTTTGTATTATGTCAACCATCAGTTGTGTGTATTATGTCAACCATCAGTTGTGTGTATTATGTTGGGCATCAGTTTTGTATATTATTTAAGCCATCAGTTGTGAGTACCGGTATTATGTCGGCCATTTGTTGAATGCATTATGTCGGCCTTTAGTTGTATGTATTATGCCAGCCATAATTTGAGCGTATTATGTCAGCCGTCAGTTGTGTGTATTATGACAGCCATCAGTTGTGTGTATTATGTCAGCCATCAGTTGTGTGTATTATGTCAGCCATCAGTTGTATGTGTTATGTCAGCCATCAGTTGTATGCATTATTTCAGCCATCAGTTGTGAGTACCGGTATTATGTCCGCCATTTGTTGAATGCATTATGTCAGCCTTTAGTTGTATGTCTTATGTCAGCCATCAGTTGTGTGTATTATGTCAGCCATCAGTTGTGTGCATTATGTCAGCCATCAGTTGTGTGCATTATGTCAGCCATCAGTTGTGTGCATTATGTCAGCCATCAGTTGTAAGCATTATGTCAGCCATCAGTTGTGTGTATTATGTCGGTCATCAGTTGTGTGCATTATGTCAGCCATCAGTCTTGTGTATTATGTCAGCCATCAGTCTTGTGTATTATGTCAGCAATCAGTTGTGTGTATTATGTCAGCCATCAGTTGTGTGTATTATGTCAGTCATCAGTTGTGTGCATTATGTCAGCCATCAGTTGTGTGCATTATGTCAGCAATCAGTTGTGTGTATTATGTCAGCCATCAGTTGTGTGTATTATGCCAGCCATAAGTTGAGCGTATTATGTTGGCCCTCAGTTGTGTGTATTATGTCAGCCATCAGTTGTGTGTATTATGTCGGACATCAGTTGTGTGTATTATGTCAGCCATCAGTTGTGTGTATTATGTCGGACATCAGTTGTGTGTATTATGTCAGCCATCAGTTGTGTGCATTATGTCAGCCATCAGCTTTGTGTTTTATTTCAGCCATCAGTTGTGTGGATTATGTCAGCCATCAGTTGTGTGGATTATGTCAGCCATCAGTTGTTTGTATTATGTCAGCCATCAGTTGTGTGTATTATGTCAACCATCAGTTGTGTGTATTATGTCAGCCATCAGTTGTGTGTATTATGTCAGCCATCAGTTGTGTGTATTATGTCAACCATCAGTTGTGTGTATTATGTCAGCCATCAGTTGTGTGTATTATGTCAACCATCAGTTGTGTGTATTATGTCAGCCATCAGTTGTGTGTATTATGTTGGGCATCAGTTTTGTGTATTATTTCAGCCATGAGTTGTGTGTATTATTTCAGCCATCAGTTGTGTGTATTATGTCAACCATCAGTTGTGTGTATTATGTCAGCCATCAGTTGTGTGTATTATGTCAGCCATCAGTTGTGTGTATTATGTCAGCCATCAGTTGTGTGTATTATGTTGGGCATCAGTTTTGTGTATTATTTCAGCCATGAGTTGTGTGTATTATTTCAGCCATCAGTTGTGTGTATTATGTTGGGCATCAGTTGTGTGCATTATGTCAGCCATCAGTTGTGTGTTTTATGTCAGCAATCAGTTGTGTGTATTATGTCAGCCATCAGTTGTGTGTATTATGCCAGCCATAAGTTGAGCGTATTATGTCAGTCATCAGTTGCGTGCATTATGTGAGTCATCAGTCTTGTGTTTTATGTGAGCCATCAGTCTTGTGTATTATGTCAGCCATCAGTTGTGTGCATTATGTCAGCCATCAGTTGCGTGTTTTATGTCAGCCATCAGTTGTGTGCATTATGTCAGCCATCAGTCTTGTGTATTATGTCAGCCATCATTTGTGTGTTTTATGTCAGCAATCAGTTGTGTGTATTATGCCAGCCATAATTTGACTGTATTATGTCAGCCATCATTGTGTGCATTATGTCAGCCATCAGTTGTGTGTATTATGCCAGCCATAAGTTGAGCGTATTATGTCGGCCGTCAGTTGTGTGTATTATGACAGCCATCAGTTGTGTGTATTATGTCAGCCATCAGTTGTGTGTATTATGTCAGCCATCAGTTGTGTGTATTATGTCAGCCATCAGTTGACTGTATTATGTCAGCCATCAGTTGTGTGCATTGGGTCAGCCATCAGTTGTATGTATTATGTCGGCCATCAGTTGTTTGTATTATGTCGGCCATCAGTTGTTTGTATTATGTCAGCCATCAGTTGTGTGTATTATGTCAACCATCAGTTTTGTGTATTAGGTCGGGCATCAGTTTTGTGAATTATTTCAGCCATCTGTTGTGAGTAGCGGTATTATGTCGGCCATTTGTTGAATGCATTATGTCGGCCTTTAGTTGTATGTGTTATGTTTGCCATCAGTTGTGTGTATTATGTCAGCCAAAAGTTGTGTGCATTATGTCAGCCATCAGTTGTGTGCATTATGTCAGCCATCAGTTGTAAGCATTATGTCAGCCATCAGTTGTGTGTATTATGTCGGGCATCAGTTGTGTGCATTATGTCAGCCATCAGTCTTGTGTATTATGTCAGCCATCAGTCTTGTGTATTATGTCAGCAATCAGTTGTGTGTATTATGTCAGCCATTAGTTGTGTGTATTATGTCAGCCATCAGTTGTGTGCATTATGTCAGCCATCAGTTGTGTGCATTATGCCAGCCATAAGTTGAGCGTATTATGCCAGCCATAAGTTGAGCGTATTATGTCGGCCGTCAGTTGTGTGTATTATGACAGCCATCAGTTGTGTGCATTATGTCAGCCATCAGTCTTGTGTATTATGTCAACCATCAGTCTTGTGTATTATGTCAGCCATCAGTTGTGTGCATTATGTCAGCCATCAGTTGTGTGTATTATGTCAGCCATCAGTTGTGTGTATTATGTCGGGCATCAGTTGTGTGTATTATTTCAGCCATCAGCTGTGAGTATAATGTTGGCCATTTGTTGAATGCATTATGTCTGCCTTTAGTTGTGTGTATTATGTCAGCCAGCAGTTGTGTGCATTATGTGAGCCATCAGTTGTGAATATTATATCAGCCATCAGTCTTGTGTATTATGTCAGCCATCAGTCTTGTGTCTTATGTCAGCCATCAGTCTTGTGTATTATATCAGCCATCTTTTGTGTGCATTATGTGAGCCATCAGTTTTGTGTTTGATGTCAGCCATCAGTCGTGTGCATTATGTCAGCCATCAGTTGTGTGCATTATGTCAGCCATCAGTTATGTGTATTATGTCGGGCATCAGTTGTGTGCATTATGTCAGCCATCAGTCTTGTGTATTATGTCAGCCATCAGTCTTGTGTATTATGTCAGCCATCAGTTGTGTGCATTATGTCAGCAATCAGTTGTGTGTATTATGTCAGCCATCAGTTGTGTGTATTATGCCAGCCATAAGTCGAGCGTATTATGTTGGCCGTCAGTTGTGTGTATTATGTCAGCCATCATTTGTGTGTATTATGTCGGACATCAGTTGTGTGTATTATGTCAGCCATCAGTCTTGTGTATTATGTCAGCCATCAGTTGTGTGCATTATGTCAGCCATCAGTTGTGTGTATTATGTCAGCCATCAGTTGTGTGCCTTATGTCAGCCACCAGTTGTGTGTATTATGTCAGCCATCAATTGTGTGCATGATATGAACCATCAGTTGTGTGCATTATATCAGCCATCAGGCTTGTGTATTATGTCAGCCATCAGTCTTGTGTATTATGTCAGCCATCAGTTGTGCGCATTTCGTCAGCCATCAGTTGCATGTTTTATGTCAGCCATCAGTCTTGTGTATTATGTCAGCCATCATTTGTGTGTTTTATGTCAGCAATCAGTTGTGTGTATTGTGTTAGCCATCAGTCTTGTGTATTATGTCAGCCATCATTTGTTTGTATTATGTCAGCAATCAGTTGTGTGTATTATTTGAGTGATCATTTGTGTGTATTATGTCAGCTATAAGTTGAGCGTATTATGTCGGCCGTCAGTTGTGTGTATTATGACAGCCATCAGTTGTGTGTATTATGTCAGCCATCAGTTGTGTGTATTATGTCGGGCATCAGTTGTGTGTATTATTTCAGCCATCAGCTATGTGTATTATGTTGGCCATTTGTTGAATGCATTATGTCGGCCTTTCGTTGCGTGTATTATGTCAGCCATCAGTTGTGTGCATTATGTGAGCCATCAGTTGTGTGTATTATATCAGCCATCAGTCTTGTATATTATATCAGCCATCAGTCTTGTGTATTATGTCAGCCATCAGTCTTGTGTATTATATGAGCCATCATTTCTGTGCATTATGTCAGCCATCAGTTTTGTGCTTTATGTCAGCCATCAGTCGTGTGCATTATGTCAGCCATCAGTTTTTTATATTATGTCAGCCATCAGTTGTGTGTATTATGTTGGCCCTCAGTTGTGTGTATTATGTCAGCCTTCAGTTGTGTGTATTATGACAGCCATCAGTTGTGTGGATTATGTCAGCCATCCGTTGTGTGTATTATGTCAGCCATCAGTTGTGTGCATTATGTCATCAATCAGTTGTGTGCATTATGTGAGCCACCAGTTGTGTGCATTAAGTGAGCCATCAGTTGTGTGCATTAAGTCAGCCATCAGTTGTGTACATTATGTCAGCCATCAGTATGTGCATTATGTCAGCCATCACTTGTGTGCATTATATTGTCCATCAGTTGTGTGTATTATATCAGCCAACTTTTGTGTGTATTATGTCAGCCATCAGTTGTGTGTATTATGTGAGCCATCCGTTGTGTGCATTATATTGGCCATCAGTTGTGTGTATTATATCACCCAGCTGTTGTGTGTATTATGTCAGCCATCAGTCTTGTGTATTATGTCAGCCATCAGTTGTGTGCATTATATCAGCCATCACTTGTGTGCATTATATCAGCCATCAGTTGTGTGTATTATATGAGCCATCCGTTGTGTGCATTATATTGGCCATCAGTTGTGTGTATTATATCAGCCAGCTGTTGTGTGTATTATGTGAGCCATCCGTTGTGTGTATTATGTCAGCCATCAGTCTTGTGTAGTACAACAGCCATAATTTATACGTATTACATCAGCCATCAGTTGTGGGTATTATGTCAACCACCAGTCTTGTGTATTATGTCAGCCATCAGTCTTGTGTATAATGTCAGCAATCATATGTGTGTATTATGTCAACCCTCAGTTCTGTTTATAAAGTCAGTGTACAGCAGTCCCAATTTTCCTAATTTCGCCTACAATGATAAAATCTTTTTATCTAATTACTGTGCTGATTTCAGGGTACGGGGGATGCTACAGACTCCACGGAAGAGGAGTCGGATCAAAAGAAGCTAAGACGAGAGCTGGAAGAGATACGTAGACAGGCAGAGCAATACAGGGAACAGCTGAAACAGAAGGATAAAGATCTAGAGGAGTACAAGAAAGCACTGGGGGAGGTGTCGGACAAGTCTGATAGCGAAAAGTGAAGTGTCTGACAAGTGTTATAGTGCAATGTGAAGTGTCTGACAAACGAAATAGCGAAAAAGTGAAATGTAGGACAAGTGTGATAGTGAAAAGTGAAATGTAGGTCAAGTGTGATAGTGAAAAGTGAAATGTGACACTTTATTTTACAACTTATAATTACTTTCATGGGAATCAGCCTTCTTGAGTCGATCAAGTCTGATCGCGAAAAGTGAAATGCAGCAGGTGAAATTTTCACCGTCTCTGCCCATTTCCTTCTTTTAATGGCAAAATTGATATACCAATCACTATAAAACATGCTGGTTCTGTTTAGAAATGAAGAGTTTTAAGTGGACCATTAGAAGACTTGTGGTTTCCCTCGCCTGAAATATTGGTGAAGCCTCACCCGTGGAATTTTGAAATGTTTATAGTGTAATCTTGATAGACCTAAGTACTGTTTAAGGTGTAATCTTAATAGACCTAAGTACTGTTTAAGGTGTAATCTTAATAGACCTAAGTACTGTTTAAGGTGTAATCTTAATAGACATAAGTACTGTTTAAGGTGTAATCTTAATAGACCTAAGTACTGTTTAAGGTGTAATCTTAATAGACCTAAGTACTGTTTAAGGTGTAATCTTAATAGACCTAAGTACTGTTTAAGGTGTTATCTTAATAGACCTAAGTACTGTTTAAGGTGTTATCTTAATAGACCTAAGAACTGTTTAAGGTGTTATCTTAATAGACCTAAGTACTGTTTAAGGTGTTATCTTAATAGACCTAAGTACTGTTTAAGGTGTTATCTTAATAGACCTACTGCTCTTATATGATTTGAAGGGGAAATCTTTTAGCGAAAAGTGAAAAGGGAATGTTAATTATGTTGCAAACTGATCTTCTGTTAAATAGAAATGAAAAGACAAATCTGATGATAAAAAGCGATATTTGAATAGCTTAAATCTTAAAACCTGCTTTTGTGGAAATGAAGGGGACAATCTAATCTGATAGTGAAAAAGGAAGTGTCGGGCAAGTCTGATTGTGAAAATTGATGTGATGCTCTTAAATGAGCATCTGCAAATTAATGAAATAGCTTACTGAAGTGTTACATTATGCTGATAGCAAAAGAAGTGTTATTAATGTTATACGGTTATGTTGAAATCTTATTTTTATGGCCAAAGATGAATTTAAATGACAACGTTATGGATCGTGAACAATGTACTAGTATATATTACACAAACAAGTATTAATTTGAACACAAACATGTAAAGAAAGTTACAGTGTGAAATTACTAAATGTCTGTGATATATGAAATGATTATCACATTGTCCTCGAAGAGAGTCATTTTCAATTTCCCCCCAAAGGTTACAGCGTTCAGTGACGTCAAAAGGTGTACTTACCAGTAAATGACATTTTGTTGTTAATTTATGTAATGTGGTTGAACTGAATATCTGACGGAATATCTTGTTATACATTTTAATGAAGCTGAAAAGAACAACAAAACATAACGACCTGGTTAATAATATTAACAGCTCGTATATTATACAACGAAGACGATTTTGTGAATACATTTTAAGTGAAAAAGTTCGTCACAAATATTATACATGTTATGTTAATTATATATTTTGCTTATTCATATATTTAATTAATTGATTGAGATAAATGTTTGTTAGTGGGATGCATTATGTTATTTTTAACCAAATATTAAAAGTCCTAGTTTAAGGAATGCCCGACCACTTCATGGGGTATTCCACTCTGTGTGTTGGTCCACCATAAAATCTCTTATCATAATCTGCAATCTTCTCTCGGCTGAATAAGCAATGACTGTGTGCACTGTTTCAATCGCAATAGTGTATTGATCTCAGCTGATAAGGGCCACCACACTGACCACAGCAGTGTGCCAATACACAGGGGTACATAGCCCCAGATTTGGGGGGGGGGGTCAAATAAAAGAGGATTTAACTAGGCCTTTTAATCAGCAGTCCAGAAATATGTTAATAAAATAAAACTGCAGAAATCGTTTCAGATGGACATCTTACCGATCAAAATACAAACAACCGAATTGAAATCGTTTAAATAATAACGTTTTGGTAACTTTTTATCGTGTAAGTTATCTGTATATGCAACAGCTGCCTCTGGAGTAAATCAGCATGTACATAAGTGTATATTCCATTCGTACCAAGCGTTGTGGAAGGTTAACGTTACAGTTGCTAGAAAACAACCACATGATTTATGTTCAGTAAATTAAGATAGAAGTGACCTATTTTTAGTTAACAGTATTTGCATATGTGTCGGGTCAACAACTTGATAAGGGTTGCACATAATGTGGGCCCAAGCTAAATAGAAACATGGTTTCTGGTGATTTCACTCCGGATATATGTTTAAAAAATATATTCGTCGTCTCAGGTAATTTTTGAAAAAAAAGGAAAATATATTCGGGGTCTCAGGTAATTTTTGAAAAAAAAGGAAAATATATTCGGGGTCTCAGGTAATTTTTGAAATAAGGAATGTAAATTTAACTTCTTATATAAGCATTTAAAACAGATGATTGTGTAACTTGCTTGGTTTTATAAACGATAATGAATGTCTGACAAGACCGGCAAGGCACACAATAGTCGCATACTAAATTTAAGAAATAATGTTCGATTTATGGTTGGTTATCGGACAATAAACAACGATTTGGAGTTCTGATGCATACGGAATTAAACCTAAAATGCGTTAGCCCAAGTGGTTTAATAGCCACGCATCAGAACGGCAAAGAGTTGTTTATTGGCCAATAAACAACAGTAATGCGAAAATTTTATCAATTCTAACATAATCTGACAAATAGGTTCGCAATTGTAATGAGAACTACATTTTACTTTGCTCCGCTCAGAATCAGGACTACTTTTTGCGTTGTTTATTGGGCAGTTTAACAACGATAATTGTGTTCCTTGTCTATAGAAAATTAGCGAGTATCATGTTAGAATAATATTTTTATCAGTGAAACTAATAGATGCTTTCCTAAAAGCACTTAATGGGGAAAGAAACGCACAGGGAAGAAATATGTTTGCAAACTAAAATCACTGGAACTGTAAAGACTAAAATCTGTCGTCAAACTGACTTCATGTAAACATGAGACAAACATTCCAAACCAATATGCAGATTATGCATATTTGTTAGAAGACCCTTATTTGTGGTGAAAAAAGCATTAAAATACCGTTATCTCATCCTGATATTTTTAAAGTATCAAAGTATAATGGAATTCCATACAGTAATGAAACATTAAATACTATTTAAAACTTTATTTAAAGAAGCGATTATATGCATCCGCGAACATGTTCGTGAAGCAAAACAATAACGAGGCCGAAATGAGCCAGCAATGTGTGCACGTCCTCTTGGCATAAATGTGTACACGTCCTATTGGCAGCAATGTGTCGTATAAAGTGGCGTTGCATTCTAGTCATTTGTTGCTGATCAGTGAAAAACATTGACAGGAAAAAAATGACAATACGTACATTTCTTCATGGTAGGATTCTGCACATGACGGTTTGTTGAATTTGAGTGATTAGTTCTTGAAATACCCTATTTTAACATCCAAGGGCAATAACTCTTAAACGTCATCAGACCTGAACCACCTGAAAATATGCGCATGTCATCTTGGTACATACTTGCACATAATTCGAGTCATGACTTTTTGGGATTTAGCGCGGAAACGATACACTATTTTTATAATCAAATCGTAATACCTCCGTCAAAATCATTAGATCGGAATCACATGAAACTATGCGCATGTCCTGTTAATAGGGATGCTTATTTTACTGTTTCATCGAGTTAGGGAAAAACGAAAATACTGGACGAACGGACGGAGAGAACAATGGGCTTAATTTGTGGGGAAATACATGTGGCAGCCGGACAGACAGACTTACAGTTGAATTTAGGGATGGGACCGAATACTCGAATATTGGATAATATTCGAATATAAAAAACGAATACGAATATTCGATTTTCTCAATTATTGAAAGAACAAAATTTCTTTAAAAAATCATGTTTTTTTGCAGTTTGATTGCAAAGTTAACATGAATTCCAGTCGTATTTCCTGCCTAGCAGGTGGGCGGGGGCAGTGTAACGTTTTTACAACACATACTAAACATGTGCAATTAACGACAATTGATAATTGGCAGTGGGGGGGGGGGGGGGGGGGGCACGTCTGTACAAGGGCCGCGAGTTAACGGTTTGTAGGGGGCGCGAGTATGACGCATTGTATCCCCAATTAACGAAACTGGGCCATGATGTGATAACGGTTTCACAGTTTGCACAAGGCGTACATTGTTGTTTATTATCCTTAAGTGACATCTATACGGTTAACTTGTTTACAGTAAATTACAATTACTCTCGAAGTAAACCAATCAAAATGAATCCATTATCAGCTAATCAATTTCGTTAACAAACTTAGCATGATCTGGTCAATCTTACTATACGTCACTTGTAAATTATTCACCATTATATCACCACCGTATATTATACAAGAGTCTTTATTATTAAACAATGCCACCATCACGTGCTTGGAAGTACTTTATGCGGTTATTAGACACAACCCAGGCAAAGTGTAATTTGCACAGCAGATACAAGCTTCATGGTTCTGAAAAAAACGATTAACAAATTAATTAACAATACATTTAAGAATATTTTACATTTCTTTATATTTGCCTAACACTCACAAAGTTATATCGCTCATTTACCACTGAAACAAGGTAAAACAACTACGTATACGCAGTATACATATTTCGGATATGTAAATATTCGGACAGGGTGCCGTATATAGTAGTATTTACAAAACGAATATTCGAATATATTCGAATACCTATAACGAATATTCGAATATTGATTTCAGTATTCGTTCCCATCCCTAGTTGAATTAGAATTCGGACCGACAGACAATGCGGCGACTTTATAAACCACTCATTCGGGTAACATACTAAATTTATTCAGTTTCTTATGTACGAAGGTAAACATATAAAAAGATGAAGAGAGTAACAAAGACAAACTGTCAAGGTTTTTTTTTTTTTTAATGGAATTAAGGCTATTGTTTCGACTTAGAAAACTCAAATTCTACATTTTGTAACCAGGTAAAATTCGGATCCGACAAGGAACAGGGTTCTGCTTAAAAGGACAATGGATGCGATCGGATCATTTCCTTATACATTTGGAAAATCCTGGATTTTATCATTGTAACGATTACTGTTTACGTTTTTAAGTTTGGCCTCGCAGTTTGTTATTATATGTTTGAAAACATATTAATCATTATTTTCTCAAAGGACTTTGACATTACTCAGTACATAACTTGTTTTCAATGGACATTTGACATCTCAGTATATAAATAAATATTTTTATTTTTTCAATTAGCTATTTCTCAATATATACATTATTATTTGGACATTTGACATTTCTCAGTATATAGTTATATACATTTTTGTCAAAAGACATTTAACGTTTCTCAGTATAGATCTATTAATTATTATTTTTTCAATGGATATTGACATTTCTCAGTATATACATTATTACTTTGTAAATGGACATTTAACATTTCTCAGTATATAAATGATTATTTTTTAAATGGACATTTGACATTTTTTAATATATGTATATTCATTATCATTTTGTCTCAATGGGCGTTTGACATTTCTCATCATATAAATCATTTTTTTCAATGGACATTTGACATTTCTCAGTATATAATTTTTTTCAATGGACATTTGACATTTCTCAGTATATATATTTTTAATGGACATTTGACATTTCTCAGTATATAAATTATTATTTGTTTCAATGGTCATTTGACATTTCTCAGTATTTATATTTTTTTCAATGGGCATTTGACTTTTTATCCCCCACTTGGGAACTTCGGGGGCATATAGTAATCGCATCGTCCATCCGTCTGTATGTCCGTCCGTCCGTCACGCTTCTTGTGCGGATCATAACTCCATTAGTATTAAAGGGATTCAAACAAGCATGAAAACTATTCAGCACATCGTGTCTGGTTTAAGAACATTTTTGTAGGTCTAGTCAACGCTGCATTTGTCAACGGACAATGACAGTTACCACGGGACACACTAAACTTTGAAATAGTTAAGACGAGAGTGTGCAAACTAGTCAGCTTATCGTGTCTGTTGTATATGAGTAAAGGGTTGTGTATATGTACCAGTAGTAACCACTGCCTTTGTCACCGGCGTAAACACTTGCAACGAGTGCTAGAGCGTTGGCTGCAACGTGTGAGAACTAGCTAGCTCAGATCGGATATGGTGTATGACTCATGCGTCGTCCGAATTAACCCATGAACATGTCGTCAGGAACTGTCACTCACTGCGTAAACACTTTCAGAAAGAGTTAAAGGGTTACACCTAAAAGTGTCAAATTAGAGAGTTCATTTTGTCTCCATGGTATATATGTCTAAGCCGTTTTGTACGTAGTCATAGCCGACTTTGTATTGTACAAATGTCAGTTGACATTGGAAACACTTTTAGCAGGAGTTATAGCGTTATATGCCACCGTATGTGAACTAATTCAGTGGTTTATATGAGTAGGATTGCGCACGTAGTCACCGCTGAATTTGTCATTGACAATGTCACTTCAAGTGGTAAACACTTTTGGAAAGAGCTTGAAACGCAATGTGTGAGAACTTGTCAGCTCATTGTGTCTGGCTCAGTAAAGCGTTGAGTATATATAATGAACAACATGGTTTATTCAATATACATCAGACATACAGTCCATGAGTATACATGAAACAGTACACACATATATATAAATGCACGCATAGTGGTCATCTGTGTAATACTTATTCTAGACTGAATTAAGCATAAATAAATTACAAGAGGTTGCGCATATAAATACAAATAGTAACAATGCTATAGTCAATAACAGCAAAATATCAATTTAAATGAGTATTTAATAAATATTTAAAGCAACATGCGAAGCGAGAAGTCAAGTGTGAATAGATTTACGGTAATAT
The DNA here is from genome assembly GCA_027627225.1 of Congeria kusceri. Taxonomy (NCBI): domain Eukaryota; kingdom Metazoa; phylum Mollusca; class Bivalvia; order Myida; family Dreissenidae; genus Congeria; species Congeria kusceri. The sequence continues at coordinate 40,666,436 of CM051026.1, forward strand.
TAACCATAACAATATGTATATTGGTTTCGTTGAAAAACGCTGTATGGACATATGTAGCTACGTTTCTGTTAATAATTACATTGTCGGATTGCATTAATTCTATAACTTTTGGTACATTTGGTCTTTTCCAGTAATACTTCTTAATATATAATTTTCTAATATCATGATACAGTGAACATTCTAACAAGAAATGAAACTCATCTTCAAGAACATTGCAATGCTGACATTTTCTTTCATGAAAAGGTATAGGTTCAGGTTTATGCCATCGACCTGATTCGACTTCTAGCTTATGTGAAGAAACTCTCAGTTTACAAAGATGAAAAATAAACTTATTAATACTGACAGTTTTAAATAAGGTTGAAATTCAGATTTACAAAACATATTGTTACCTTTTGCTCTAGATGAGTTATTTAGTTATGTCATCCAATTTTGTATAAATGCATCAGTTATTCTTGACTTTACTAATGACATTAGCCATGTATAATGTAAACCTAAAGATTGCAACAAATTAAATACAGATTTTGTCCATGGGTGGGCGTTTGGCCTACTTATTGAATTGCTACAATTATGCAAATAAATACACTTAACATATTTATGCTCCTCTAACTGAACAATTTTTAACCAGTACCTAAGAGCTACATTCACAGCTCTGTTATGGTTATCAATGATGTTCTTCCAAGTTCTCCATATACAAAATTATTTAGGGTTTGAATTTTCACACCTAGTATCTTTTTGCAAAATTTTTAATGAACTCTCTCTAGAGTCATAGACTCAGTTAAACCCCAAACCTCTGATCCATAATTTAAAATTGGTAAAACAAGCTGATCAAATAACTGTAACTTGGTATGTATAGAGATGAAAGGGAAATTAATTAAATATGAATTTAATTTAAAACCAGCTTTTGAAACCTGGCCTGAAAGTGTATCAAAAGTACTGGCAAATGATCCTCCTGTAGCGAATACAATTCCTAAATATGTAAAAGTTTTAACAATTTTCAATGCCTGGCCTTTATATAAAAAATAAGATTTCTCCTTAATTGGCCACCTTTTTCAAAAATCATTACGTTTGTTTTATTTGAGTTTATACAAAGCTTCCACTTATCACAGTATTCTTGTAACAAACACAAGCCTTTCTTCAATTCTTCCTCAGATTCAGAATAATTACAATATCATCTGCATTCAATGGCAAAAAAAATAATTTAACATACCAATATGAATACCATTAAAGCCATTTTACATATAATATTCCTCTAAATTATTCAAATAAATAGAAAATAAAAATGGTGATAATGATTCACCCTCTCTAACACACAATAAACAAGAGAAATCTTCATTACTTATTGTATGACCTAACTTAGTTCTTCATTTAACATTTACATACATAGATTTAATAATATTAATCATATTTCCTCGAACGCTTACCTTCAACAATTTGTACCAAATGATATCTCGCACAAGGTAATCGAACGCTTTAGTAAAATAAAACAATACAGCGTATATGCTCTTTTTTTCATTTAATAAATAATTAATTAGACCATGTAATACAAAGATAGTATCAATAGTTTCCATATTTTGCCTGAATCCTGCCTGAGACTGTATATATACATGATAGTTTTCAGCCCAGTTGTTTAATCTATTGTTAATGACTTTAGTAAATAATTTCCCAAATGCACTTAATAGTGTGATACCCCTGTAATTATTTACATCATCTCTATCGACTTTTGTATGTAAAGGAACAAAAAAAACCTCACACCAAATTCTTTGAAAATGTCCACACTCAAACAATTAGTAAAACAAAGTATACACAAAATTTAAAAAGCTACTTCTGTTAATACCAAATTTAAAAAACTCATTAAGCATATAATCAGGTCGAGGTGATTTACTATTATGTATCTGTTTGCAGGCTTTTACAATTTCCTAATCAGTAAATGGTACATGTTTAATTCATGAAACATAATATTTAATTCACCATGTAAATATCTGTCCTGAAAGTACAAAACATCTTCATCAGGCTGGTAAAATGTAGAATTGGGGTCATTAAACGATTTAAAATAGTTCAAAAACTCCTTACTTGTTATGTTTTGCATTTTATCTCTAAAAGTAGTATTCCTTAACAATTTCCAATATAATGTTGCATTAGTAAGTCTATCATTTTTTAATTTCTCTGTTTGATTTTTATCATAAACATATTTCTTCTTGCCGTAATAACAAATTTTAACTTCTACCATGTTTTTTTTTTCATCGGAGGGAAAATTTCTGTACATATCCAACTTTTTATATTAACAATGTTGTAAATGTTTGCATTCATCATCAATATAAACAGCATCATTTTTATTAACAAAGCATACATTATCAACACAACTCTTATTACATAATGGTGAGCTAATATTGTCAGTAACATCACAAAATATGTTTAAATAAGTATAATAATAATAATTATCGATATGTAAAATTATTATATAATAATAATAATTTTTTTTTTAAATAAGTATCCAATTCATCATTGTTTTGAGTCTGATCAATATTGTAACAAAGTGTGTCAAGTGTCATTTTTATGTTTTCACAATTGTTTGCCTCAATTTAAACATTTTTCTTTCCATCATCCCATTATGGCAATTTATTTACATCATTGTCAAATTGATTACTGTTATTGGAATTTGTGTTATCTGCTCATCAATTTATGTCAGACACTGTACATTTAAAACTAAAACTTGCTACACAATGATCAGATAAAATATTAGGATCTAAAATTTCAAACGTTTGAAAATAGGGAAACATATTACAACATGTACTTTTACAAAGCACAATATCAATGTAATGGATGTCACCACTGAACATGTTATCGCGTCAGTCAGCGCGTTAAAACACTAAAATCTAGATTTAAATTATAAATTATCGAAGCAAAGAACTATCGATGTCATTTCGAAAAACATCTCAACGAGATATGTGGTGTGTATAAATCTCAGCAAATCTGCCTTGCTTCCATCATACATTGTGTATTATCTTTAAATATGCGAGGCGACAGATATGCGATACTGAAGATTTGTAGCTATACAGAAGTGATTGTCAGACAATACGATTGAAACTGATGTTTTATCAATGTTATTGATCATCATTTTGAAATACGAAAGATACGCAGTTTCATGATTCGCCCTAATTTCAATTGATAAATATTGGTTATTTTCCGGAAACATATTACGTTAATCCTAAAATATTTACACTTAAGGTCACTGTTGTAATCTAATATGTCTAAAACTAAAATCAAATTTATGAGACCATGTAAGTAGACAGGATTAAATACTATAGTTTATAATCCATAAATACTAAGCACAATGTCATATGCTGACATAATTTAAATGTAAAGAAAAAGTGTGATTTCCAGTTGAAGATACGATTATATTTAAGCTGTTATTGTTATACGGCCCCTGAGATTTTTTGCAGGGTGAATTAATTAATGTGTTGGAGAAGAAATCGCTGCTAGAAAGGGTATGGTGGGAATACTGCTTGTTTGAACACAGGTCTATATATTTATATGGCGTTGATTATTTTTAAAGGGGCGTATCGACGATATTTCGTATGCGTAAAGATATATATTAATATAAGACAATTTCCTATATTTCTCACTATTATTTAACACTATTTTGTTGGAATCGTGAAGAATATAGTACGTGCAAAGACAAAAATACGTTTTGGTGACATGGTTCCAGAGTAGGATTTGACGCCAATCTCATTAAAATCATCTCCAGTCTGACGCTACTATATTATCCGCTGACTGGATCTGATGACTTCGCATTAGGGGTCACGTTTAGATTACCATTTTAGGAGCCAATCAAACTGTTGCCTTCAAAATCGGGCGATATAACTTTTATATCACAAATACTTTGCACGAAATTAACCTAAACTTTAGATGTTTACTCGCCTAAGATACCACTATATCCATTGTTATCCCGGTGAACATTTACAGTATGATTTATTCCCGAGGATCAGCTGGAAATGCATAACTTTTCAAAAACCGTGGCTAAACATTGCTGTGCAAAAGGCAATTTCATTGGGCGCAGCAGGGCTGGTGTTTTATTGTTCGGAAGGTCATTTGAACGTGACCTGTTATATGATATCTTCAGATCCCAACACTATTAGGATTTGATTTTAATGAGATTGGATTTGAGGCATACAAATCTGCGGTATTCAATGAAAACTTTCCCAACGCTCTGCAAAGTTTATCAATGTTGCGTATGCGCATAACGGTACGTCAGGATTATAGCATTTATATAGATTTCACTACGACTACTAATTTTCCCGCGCCCGCGAAAGTGTCACTGGTGATTACTATCTATATAGTATATTAAAGTTATACACACGTGTCAAATGTCTATAGACGCTATAACATCATATTTAACAATGCTTAAATATAAATTCTCTGTCAATAAAGTTTTTTTTTTGAAAATGTTACAGTCTATCTACCGTTGATACGCCCATATAAGAGGATTGGGAGAAATAAAATGCGCGCTACAACTACTCTTTAAAAGAGGCTATTTTCACATCAATCAATACATGACTGACATTTCGTTGATATTTCGTTTTTTTTTCTGAATTGTAGAAAACAATCATTTTACAATTTAAATCATTATATAATTAATGGGATCGTCAAACGGCAAATAAGCTATTGTGTATGTGTGTTTATATTCAAAAAATATAGAGCTGAAATTGCCTCTTACCAGTTCCAAGCTGATAAAGAAGGTTTGTTTCATATTTCCGCATATTTCAGAAAATATGTAAGAATAAGCAAAACCGGTAACATGTCTACGGTGCCCCATAAGGACCGGACATGTTTTTTTATTTCGTATTACGAAATGTATTTCGTAAAAACGCAATAAGATGTCGTAAAAACGTAATATTATTTCGTAAAAACGAAATGTTGTTACGAATTAACGTAATAATATTTTGTTTAAACGTAATAACATTTCGTTTAAACATAATTTTATTTCGTAATTACGAAATGAATTTTTTAAAAACGTAATATTTATTCGTAATTACGAAATGATATGACGTTTTACCAAATAAGATTAGTCCTTTAAGTTTATTGCGTTTTTACGAAATACTTTTCGTTTTTACGAAGCAATAATACGTTTTTTCGAAATAAACACAAATATAATGTTTAAAAATAAAAGTGCATAATGTCACTTTAGAGGCAACGTACATTTCAGTATTGTTTGTTAAGTAAAGAATCAATCGGTATCGTCACGCCATGATTCGTTGACGAGATAATAAATCAACCCATCACTATATTTTGAAATAGTTCGTTTTTACGAAATAATATTACGTTTAAACGAAATGATATTACGTTTTTACAAAATGGTATTACGTGTTTACGAAATACTTTTTGTATTTACGAAATAATATAACGTATTTTTTCTAACAATCTATCACTATATTTCAGCACTAAGTTTGATCAAATTACCGCTATATTTCGTCGCTATGATTTATCAAGTATCAGTATATTTCATCAATATGATTAATTAACTTGTATCTGTATTTCAACGTTATGATTAAGAAACCTATCATCTTTACAATTAATTAACATTTCCCTATATTTCAACATTATTATACAGCAACCTTAAGCTGCATTTCAGCATTACGGTACATCAGTCTATCGCTTAATTTCATCATTATGATTAATTAACCAAACACTATATTGCAACATTATGATTAATCAACTTATCAGAACAGAACAGAACAAGACTTTTATTTTCACCCAAGTATATAACATATACAATTAGGGCAATATAACAAAGCAAAATTGTTAGTAAATTAGTAACTTCCGATAATTTTTACGTTAACACAATTGTGTAGATGATATACGGGGGGTATTTAAATAATAAGATACATAGTCGGAACATATGATAATAATAATAATAATAATAATAATAATAATAATAATAATAATAATAATAGCAATAATGTGAGATCTATAATCAAAATCAAAATACCAAAAACTTGATAAAATTATCAAAATCACAATCATTATCATATCATATTCAAAATCATCATACTAATCATAATAATCATGATAATGATAATCGTCATAGTTATCATAATCATCATAATCGTGGCAATTAAGAAACAAATAATAGTACAGTTCTATAAGAGCATTTTAATACTAGCACTGGTAAAAATAATTAGTGGTTTGTGATCATAGTTGTGCGGTGACGTATTTTCGTTTGCACGCGGCGTTTCGGATTGAGAAATTGAAACGACTACGAGTTTTAAAAGGTTTACATTTTGCGTCAGAAATTTAATTCATTATCAATACTTAAAAGACATGTTGTTGCGAAAGACTGTGTGCGTTAGCGTTTATGGTGCTGGAGCTAGCTTTGTAACGGTTTCAGTCAACAGCAGTTATTTTTGTCCTGATTTACGCTTGAGTGCACCTGCACGCGAGGTCAATGTTGAACACAAAGGCAAGATGGAGGACCTATTGTGTGTGGTAATTACTCTAATCAGCTTTGCATTACAGGATTACAATGGAGAATGCCGTTATCTGAGGGGTTAACATTAAATGACTGATGGGGCAAAAGCAAATTATAATTTGTGTGCTGGATAAGTTTAAAGGGAAGTAACAAAAGTATAATTATTAATTTATGTACTAGAACTGCTAGATTAAGTAGGATAAAGAAACAGGATTGTAGGTGAAATATAGGTATCAGTTGTACTCATTTAGAATGCAACAATTGTTTCCATTGCCTTAATTGAAATATAATATCAATATAGCAGGCAAAAATATTTAAAATGTTAACACTTGTACTTGAGTGGTACCATTTTGTACTACTCTTATATAATGCTGCAATTATTTCTGTTATATGAGTATAAGTATATAGCAATCTTACGTTAATATTGACATATAATTATGTAGTTATCGTTTGGTACAAATACAGAATGAAGTTATTATTTACATTGCACAGTTTATATTTATATTTAGTTTATATATCACTGTATTTCAACATTATGATTAATCAGCCTATCACTATATTTCAACACTATGAATAATCAGCATATCACTGTATGTCCGCATTATAATTAATCAACCTATCATACTGTTTCAGCATAATGACTGCGGAGACGCTATCCAGGTCTTAAGCTGGAGTTTCACTTTATTTTATCTTGATAGACAGATGTCCTTGGGTTCAGTACAGTACGAATTCATTCTTTAAGTTTGAAACGTTACAAAAAGTACTGTTTACATTTGACCAATGTAATTGCTAAAATATTCTCAGTTGTGTAACTTCATGGTTGTCAGCACAATGCAAATTATGCGGAAGCATGCATTGAACAGTTCTACTTTTTTATTGTAAATGATTTTCTTTATTTCTGTTTTCAGAAACAACACATACTCAGGGTATGTATACTCATAGTAACAATGCTCGGAACCAAACTAGTCTCTGTCGGGAGGCTAGAGCTCAGCTCGGAACCAATCTCTGTGTGAAGGTTGGAGCTATGATCAGAACTAGTTCAATATCTGTGTGGAGGTAGGAGCTATGCTCGGAACTATTCCAATCTCTGTGTGGAGGTCAGAGTTATGCTCGGAACCAACCATACAAATCTCTGTGTGGAGGTTGAAGCTATGCTCGTAACTAATCCAATCTTTGTGTGGAGGTCGGAGTTATGCTCGGAACCAAACAAATCTTTGTCTGGAGGTTGGACCTGTGATCGGAACCATTCAAATCACAGCATGAAGTGTGGTATTTTGTTTCAGAGTTCAAAAGGAACCAACCATCCTATCCGTTTGAAAGAGAAGGGCCTATTCATTATCTCGACTTCAGATATGGCATGCAGAGGTATTTTGAATAAAATAGACTTTTTTATCCAGTTATTGGAGAACATACCTATTGTTTAAATATTTATTGTAGGTAATTATCTGGTTTGGAAATAATATTACGTTTATAGGAAATAGCATTATGGTTTACCATAAATACCTATGCTTTTATGAGATAATATTGCGTTTTATTACGAAATTTACTGTGTTTATTTTTTCGAAACAATTATACGTTTTTGTTTCAATAAGTAATTACGAGCTAGCCCCTTTTTGCCTACATGATTTTACTTAATATGTTTTTACTGAATATACATGAATGACCTGCATGTTGATTGGTAGTTGCAATTACGGCTGTTTTATTGGATCACCACGTGTAATCTTTTTTATCTTTACAGTCACTTCTTTTCAATAGCTTGAAATTGCTATCATTAAATAAACATGATAACTTATAATCTGTTCAAGAAAGCTAAACCTTATACAAATCAGACCACCAACTATCGAACAAACCATGCTCCAGTGACATTACATTGTGGTGGCTTATTTACGTACGTATTTTAAATATGGGGTACTAACAATGCGTGTAGAGTTTTTATAAGTCTACATCAGAAGATGATCAAACTCTGCACGCTTGAAAAGAATATGCTAGCTACTAGGGATGCAACGCGTAGTAAATTTTGGGTCGGGTCGGGTATCTTTCTTTTGGTCAGGTATTTGCGGGTCGGGTCGGGTATTGATAAAAGTAAACGTACACATTAAACAAACATTGTTTCTACCCTGAAGAGTTGACGATAAATGAAATTATTTTCGTTTGTGGCATGTTCACATACAGTTTTGGTGCTAGATTTGGTCCTGCAGTTCTAGTGATTTTAGTCATTTAATATCTTCTTCTGATTGCATTTATATTGCTTGACAAAGTGCATAAGTGAGCATCCATCAGTTTACTGATATCCTTGTTATTATTGTCATTGTAATACTGGTACTCAGTAACAGCTAAACTACTAGAGCAGGATGTATCTAATCTGCCGCAGGATTAGAGCGACAAATATGTTGTGATTGGACATTAGTTTTGAAACACTGATTGAATGAAAGTATGAAGTTTCCTTAATATTTATTTTTCACTGGACTTTTTTCATAAACATTTTTTTTTTTAATGTTGAATTCTATGTAGAAATAGGCCCAATTCCTCCAGCTCTAGAGTATAATATTTTACCCCCAATGTCATTGTTTCCTATTAATGACTTCAGTTAAATGATAAGGAAACCAACACAATTATCAATATTTTCAAGTTAAAACTGAAGGAAAAAGATAATTAATCTGATTACGTATATTACATGATATTTAAATTCTAAAAAATAAACATTAATAAAATCTGTGTTTTCAAAAAAAAGTAGTCTCTTTTTGAAAAATAAAGATTTCTTCAGTCATTTATTTGCATAGGTTCTTTTGCAGAGTGTTTACGGTAATAATTCAGCGGGAAATAATGCACGGGCTTCTTGTGTACGCATATATATACATGTATGCGTTATAAAGGTATTAATTCGTCATTTGAGGTGTGTTTTTGACGGGAAAAGATATGGCCCAGGAAAAAAAAGAATGAATACTGAATAACAACCCTCCCACCCGTCAACAATTTTGTTCGATATAACATTTGATCACTTCTTTTCATGAACGATACATTTGACATTTACTTAGGTTTTATGATATATATAACGATGCTCTGAGTTAATATTCAGTTCCGTTAAAAGCCCATGCACGGTGCAACACATATTTCCTCAACTGTACGGTTTGAAATTCCTTGGTTTAAGACGTCTTTTCCAATCTTATTAAAATCATCTTCAGTCTGACGCAACTATATATTATCCGCTGCCTGGATATGATGATTTCGCATTAGGGGTCACGTTCAGATGACCTTTCAATAGACAATCAAAATGTTGCCTTCAAAATGTTGTGGTATACTTTCATATTTAATTCACAAACACTATGCACGAAATTAAAGTGGAGTTTGGGTGTTGAGTCGCCACTATGTTTAGTTTAGTTTAAACATATTTTATTGTACAATACATACATATTACATTATACTATATGTACATATTATACAAAATTAGATTTGCATTTATACAAATGGATTGGGCCTAGAGTTATACCAACATTATCGAAGGGCCCTTTCCATTATGACAGTTTATTGTAAAGGTTAACCAGATGCCAATGTCAACATTCTTATACTGAGAAAGTACTTACTATGTGACTTATGTTAACTTCATATAAAAAGATATGAACGAGAAAAAAAAAGAACAAAAAAAACATCAAAAAACAGGAAGAACACACACAAAACTAAAGTTACCATCCCCTGACTAGCTCGACCGTATTCGCTTATTTCGACACTAATGCAACAGTGTTAATGGATAGCGGGATGTTCATACGCGTATACAATGATCCGATTATACATTAAATCGTTTCGTACGTTTAATAAATAGCTGAACTTCATTAAATAGCTTTAGTTATTTTCATAATTAAGATACAAGAGTTTCGTAGCACTAATTGGATGAAGTGTACGAGTGTTTCTAAACATGTGTACCGGTTCGTCATGGTAAAGAGGACAGTTGAAGAAATAGTGATCTGCATCTTCAGTTTGGTAACCACAACAACAATTAGGTGAGTCGATTAAGTTATTTTCGAAAAGGTGTGCTTTCAGGTCACTACATTTGTTCCTTATTCTAGCATGCATTACCTGATATTTTCTTTCTCCATGTAGATAATATATAGGCACCATTGGTGCTTTAAATTTTCCTTTTAGTCTTGATTTAAATTCGCCTAACGTATCGGAGTTGCGTGTGTTAGAATCAAGATCATTTCATAATTTGATCGCTGATGGAATAACAGAGTTGGAGTATATTTCAAGACGCCTAGTTAGTGTAAGTAGATTATCTATGTTTAGGATTTGATTTTAAAGAGATTGACGTCTTTACATACAGCTGTTCAGTTGGTTTTGTTCGGCGATGCACTCCAATATAGAAGAGCGCCAGCAGAATATTTGCTTTTAACTGTAAAAGAATGTCAAATAGAAACACATATGCCTATTAGGTCTTGGTTTTATTAATTTGTTCCATATGGTTTTAGATTTAGAAGAATATTAAGAAAGATAATAATGATTAAAAAGGTTGAATTACACTATTTTTTTAATACCTGACCCGACCCGAATTTTCCAATGAGGAACCGAACTCGAGTTAATTTTAATAGAACCAATAATGCGGGTATTTGCGGGTATCCGTTGCATCCCTGCTTCAGTGATATCATCCATATTCGCAATAATAGTATTAATAGCGTTTCTAAAATGGTGCCGTAATAACATATTATCTTAAAATTAGTGTTTATGTTATATACTATTAACTAGTTTATCATTCATCAGTTACGTCATATTCGTCAACCTCTTTCACCACTTATATAATGTATAATTGATGCATTTCAGGGCGTGTAATACATACAGAATAACCGGAGATATATTGCAACATAACATTTTCGGGTGGGAACTGATTTACCTAAGATTTTGTTTTATTTTTGTTTTGTTTTGTTCTTGTTACTGAACAAAGTGTTGTTGTTATATGATGCAAATGTCGCTGTTTGAAACATTTCATTACCCTACGTATAACAATTCATATCGAATGCACCGGAAATTACAAAGAATAGCAATCCCAATGGTGTAAACACTGAAACGACAAGTAGTGTATTTTGTGCCTTTGTTTTATGGCATGCAGCAGCGTATATAAAAAAAGAATACCAAATGATGAACCTCTATATCTAAAAGTAGGAACGAAAAATCAACGTATAGGCGTGATAAGGGAAATTCATGATTATGATATCTTAGACAGTATTCCCGTTGAAATTGAACCTCGTTGTATAAGTTATAACCTACGTTAAAAACCGAAAGCAACCAGACGGTTAGTAATCAAATGATTTAAACAGGTGCCTGGGCAGATACGAAAGGTTGGGACGTTCACATGTGGGGTCTTATTTCAAAGCCAGGAGTAGGTAATATCCATTATCCTGAGATTATCAGACGCAGTTGCATTCCATATATTGGAATAAAGTCACGTCATACTCACGAGCTGTTTGTACAGGGTGTGGACAGTGCGTCCATGATATGCACTTCAAATAGAAATGGGGAGGTCCAATAGGCGTTAGCGATGCTTAGGGGTGTGTATACGCCGCGGGAAAGACTTGGATACAGAAGAGCCGTTGTATGTAGCCATCAGACTCAACAAAGCGCTTGATAGGCTGTCTCACCTCTACAATGTTGATTTCAAGCTTTGCGTGCGTAACGATCATATACCAACTGAATTCTTCTTCGGTATTGCACGAATGGTCCGGAAAGGGTTTGACTTCCTCAAAAATTGGTGGTCGTGGTGACCGTTCATTTGTAACGATACAAAGCTGATTTTAAGTTGTGTGTTGGTAACGATCATGTATCATTTAGTCACTTCGTTGTTGTCGGCGATAAGGCGTTGATGTCATCAGAAATTGATGGTCGTGGTTATCGTCCGTTTCTAAACTACCAACATAAGGTCATGTTACTTCGGTCACGGAATAATATTTTGGTCAACGATAAGATTGAAATATGGTATACAACTGTAGTTAACACAATGTAGCACGTTGAGTTGCCTTGTGTTCGTGCCGTTGCAAGGATTATTTGCATTTCTTTTGGTGTAAAACATACTATTTGTTAAGGTCAATCATTGGATCCAGTGTAAAACAAACAATTTGTTAAGGTCAATCATTGGATCCAGTGTAAAACATACTATTTGTTAAAGTAAATCATTTGATCCAGTGTAAAACATGCTATTTGTTAAGATCAATAATTGGATCCAGTGTAAAACATACTATTTTCTAAGTTCAATCATTGTATCCAGTGTAAAACATACTGTTTGTTAAGGTCAATCATTGAATCCAGTGTAAAACATACTATTTTCTAAGTTCAATCATTGGATCCAGTGTAAAACATACTATTTGTTAAGGTCAATCATTGGATCCAGTGTAAAACATACTATTTGGTAAGGTCAATCATTGGATCCAGTGTAAAACATACTATTTGTTAAGGTCAATCATTGGATCCAGTGTAAAACATACTATTTGTTAAGGTCAATCATTGGATCCATGTTATAGTCATTATTCTAGGAAAGAGCTACTTGGTCAATGAAATATTGACCGACAATTCAGACAAGTGTTCACCTTTGGGCGTTGTAATGTTACACAAATGTTTTGTATGATATTGTCAAAACGTCAGTTATAAATTTATTGTATTTTAAATCATGTTCATTAATTGCATTATATGCATCATTGCAATGAAGCGCTTATATATATTTCTGTAAACGTTAAATAATAACCTACACATGTGTGCCTTGAAAATGTTGTTTGTGGTACATGTTGCTTGTAGAAACTTCTTGTTAATATTATCTGCTTTTAAACTCTTCGTATGTTTGTGTATGTTATACAGTATACATATTAGTTTGATATTTTATTAACAATATACGTTTCTTTAAAGTTTCATTAAAGTATCTCAATTCGTTCTTTAGGTATCGAGTGGAAACTGTCTTTCTTTGTAACGGTGACCTTGACTTAACCCACCCCATATGCAATCCCAAGCGAGGTCTCAACATGAGGTATCTACATATCAAAATGTCATTAAAATATTACAATGTGTTCTCAATTTTGTGAGAGGAAACAGTTTTTCTATTTGAGTTACTGTGACCTTGACCGTGACCCCACCCACCCCATATGCAATCGCAAGCGAGGTGTCGATATGTAAGGTATCTATGTATACAGTTTCATTAAAATATCTCAATCGTGCTCAAATTATTGAGTGGAAACCGTTTTTTTTATTTTAAGTTACGATGACCTTGACCTCACCCACCCCATATGCAATCTCAAGCAAGGTTTCCATATAAGGTATCTATGTATGAGGTTTCATTAAAATATTTCCATGCATTCTCAATTTATTTAGCGGAAACAATTTTTACAGTTTTCGTAAATGTTTGACCTTGACCCCCCAACAAATATGCAATCCCAAGTGAGGACTCAATATAGGTGTGAACGTATGAAATTTCAGTATTATATCTTGATATTTCTCAAGTTATTGTGCGGAAACCGATTTTCTACTTTTAGTAACGGTTACCTTGACCTTGACCCCACCACCCCATATTCAATCCCAAGCAAGGTCTCGATATAAGGTGTCAATGTATGAGGGTTCAATTTAATAGCTCAATCCGTTCTCAAGTTAGAGAGCGGAAACAAAAAGTTGACGCCGCCACCCCGCCCGCCCAACGACATACCCCAATCTAATATCCGAAATTTTTCTTCGAAAAAATTGGCTACAAGCTTTGTGCCTATCAGTAAAGGGTCGATTGGAATTTGTTTTGTAAATTCGTGTCTTACCCCTTCCATTTCTGTACATCTTATAATAGCACCTTTCATTCGGGCATATAATTTGAAGTTCTACATAGCTTTATAACGTACAAAATATAATCATGTCATTACATCAGAAAGTACAAATGTAATGGCGGCTAACGTATAACAACACATGCCTAAACGCATTGCGATTACCTGACTATGATGATTGACAAAGTATCGACTTAAGTGCTAGAACATTTAGATGCGCTGAAAATCAAGTGCTTGTTTTAACATTTCTTTGTGGAAAACGTTGAACTTTTGTCAATACATATATTGTAATGTTATGCAAATAGTTAGCTTTTAAAAACCGCAAGTGTAAGATAACTATGTATGCAGAACGTCCAGTTTAGGAAAGCGTTGATGTAGTATGTCGTGATTCAAAGCATTATAAATCTTTATGCTCTGATTTTTTTAGAGCTTTTGTTATCGCCTTTAATCCGTCGTGAATCGTGAATCGTTCGTTGTTCGTCGTTCGTGGTCAACATTTACCTTGTGAACACTCTTGAGGCGACATTTATTTACCAATCTACATGAAACTTGGTCAGAACATTTGCCCCATTGTTATCTCAACCGAATTCGAAACTGGGTCATGTGGGGTCAAAAACTAGGTCACTAGGTCAAATTGAAGAAAAAGCTTGTGAACACTAGTCACATTGTTTGCCTAATCAACATGAAACTTGGTCGGAACATTTGTTCTTATGATTACTGGGCCGATTTCGAAAATGGTTCCGGTCCGTTAAAAAGCATGGCCGCCAGGGGTGGGTGGTTTTACTTATATGGCTATAGGAAAAGCTTGTAAACACTCTAGAAGTCACATTTTTCCCAAATCAACATGAAACTTGTTCAGAACCTTTGTTCTGATGATATCTCAGCTGAGTTCAAAACGGTTCCGGTCCGGTGAAAAACATGGCCGCCATTTCCCAATCTTCATGAAACTTGGTCAGAACATTTGTCTTAATGATATCTCGGCCGAGTTTGCATCTGGGTCATGTGGGGTCAAAAACTAGGTCACTAGAAAAAAGCTTCAATTTCAATATCTACTTCAAAATTTTGAATGTCTGTTGTCACTTAAGTTTTTAAAACCATGATGATTAAGGCCGCATTTTCATCAGTCCGTATCAGTGTATCCATTTCCGTATAAAAATCTAACAAATGGGAAATTGTTTGACTGATGAAACTCAGTTGAGCGACCCAGGGCCATTTGGCCCTCTTGTTTTACAATTTCCTATATTTATCTCAATTAACAACTTCACCATTGTGAGTCGAATTTGTTCACCCGACATCTTGAACTTTTTGCCACACACTTTTCCATCACTCATTTAGCACTGACGTGGTTTAGTGAATGGAAGCGTCCTAGTACCACTGTCTATATTATTTTTCTAATCCATTATCTCCTAATTAGGAGATAATGAGTCATAATTAGGCGTTACAATGTCCTACGTATGAGATAGTAAGTCCTAATTATGAGATACTATCTCCTAATTAGGATTTAGTATCTCCTAATTAGGACTTAGAACCACCTAATTATGAGATGCTATCTCCTAATAAGGACTTAGTATATCCTAATTAAGACTTAGTATATCCTAATTAGGACTTAGTATCTCCTAATTAAGACTTACTATATGTTAATTAGGACTTAGTATGTCCTAATTATGAGATAATCGAAAACAAAATAATATAGACTGTGGCACTAGGACGCTTCATTATAAGTGTGTTATCTGTGTTTATAAGGTTTTTGCTCAAATCAGTACTGTATGTATGATTGTGTTTGTTAACAATATAGTTATAATAACAAACCCTCGTTTTGTTATATATTTAATTGGGTTATAACAATAACGTGTTTTATTTTCTACAGTAAAAACATATCATTATAAGTAGCTGGAATATAACTTAGGAAGAACAATCTAACTACCAAACAAACAAAATGCTGATCGCAATTTTTTCTTACAAATGAAAACTGGGTTGCTGCACTAGTATTTCTAACAACAGTATTGTATTTCTAGTACAAAAATATTGTAACAAATTAACATTAAATTTAATTATACTGCTTTAGAATATTTAATGGGTTTATGACAGAAAAATCAATACTAAGTAGATTTATTCAAAGTTCCTTTTTAATGTAAAGCAAATTTATGTCAACGAATAGTTTGCTCCATTATATTCTTCCTAAAAGATTTAATACACGAAGTGAGACACTACCAACATATACGGGTATTGTTCTAACATTAAATATATAGAAACCCGCAGAAATATTATAACACTATAATTATAATTGAGGACCACAACTGAACATCTACATATGAAACAATAGTTAAGCTTTATTACTTTGAGTGATGGTTCTTTATTTTCTGAAAACTAATAACGTATCATTTCTTATTGAATTCGTTATTAAAATTTAGCCTTTTAGTTCTGTTGGTATTCATTGTAAATGGTCAATACATTATTGTGTCTAATGATTTATTTTGTTATACTGCATAAATTCAGTATTTTAAAAATTCCATCGGAAGATAATATACTGTATATTAAGAAATTGAACCAAAATAAAATTATCAAATATATAAAATGTGCATGCACAAATAACAGACAAATAGAAAACAAAACAATAATATTATCTTCAATGCTCTTTTAAAAGTATCCTTTTTGTTATTTTGTCAATGACCAAATGTTCTATAATGTTTTTTATATGTAATTTCTCCAATATTTAAATCACTTGTTCAAAGATGGTGTTATACATACAAACAACAATACCCATCGTATGACGTATTGCACTCACTGGGCTTAAACGTCTGGATTAAACGTGTGTGACGCTAACGATATATATTTTTTAAATAATGAATAATGCAAATTAAAGAGGATATGCGATCTTTAAGATTAAGTCATACGTCCATTTTTACATTTTCAATTCGCCTTTTATCGTTTATTTTTATGTATTTCTAGTTTGTGTTGAATTAAGGAAAAAAAAAACACGAAAAGTCAAGACGTGCGGATCAATTGCTAAAAACATATTGAAGAAGTCCAAAACGAAGCTGCAAGGTTCGTAGCTAGAGGCACCAAGTATTGCAACCTTGATAGTCTCCTGTCGGATCTAAACTGGGAATATCTAGCCGAAAGACGACGAAACCATAAACTTCTACTTCTTTTCAAGATGAAATACAATCTTACCCCAACATTTCTGTATAACTTGATTCCTTGCATTCTGACCGGACCTATTCATTTCGTAGCAATAACGACATACCTATTATCTACACAAAAAGTAAGTTGTATGGGTCTTCATTTTTACCTTCGACTATCCGTGCATGGAATGCTCTCCCATCGAACACAAGTAATGCAACTACTGTGCTAGACTTTAAGCGAAAACTTATGAAAAAGCAACGCACAAGATCACATACCCTCTATAACATTGGTAATAGAACAATACAGAGTCATTACTGTCGCCTTCGCCCGGGATGTAGCTCACTGAACTACGAGCTATATCGTAGAAAAATCATTGATCTGTTCCTGTGGTGAAGAAGAAAAACCAACCCACTACCTTGTCCGTTGCCTAAGATTCAATAGTCCTCGCAATTCCTCTTTCTCACATCTGCCATGTCCAATGACTCTAAATTATCTACTTTTTGGAGATGACCGATTATCATTTGAAGACAATAAATACGTATTCCAGCGTGTCCATGGTTTCATTGCAGCAACTAAACGCTTCGACGCGAAGACGGTGTTTCGGAACGATCCTCCCCGACTCCCTTAAGGTGTGTGACAATGTGAAAATCGTTTTTTATTGAATTTATTTATAGTTCAGAATAGTCAATATTTTTCAATGCGAGCTAAGCACATTATGTTCTGTCATAGTACTTAGAACTTAACTACCGTGTTGTGAGGCGGTGTTTTCCGACCTTACCGTATCGTTATATTTATTTTC
Organism: Congeria kusceri; assembly: GCA_027627225.1. Classification (NCBI taxonomy): domain Eukaryota; kingdom Metazoa; phylum Mollusca; class Bivalvia; order Myida; family Dreissenidae; genus Congeria; species Congeria kusceri. Next base: position 40,684,599 of record CM051026.1, read on the forward strand.
ATTAAAGTATTAATTTTGAAGTTAGTCAAAGCAAATACGTGTAGGAACAAATTATTAAAGTATGAAAACATAAAATACAATAATGACAAAAGTCTTACCTGAAACAATATCAGAACACGCACTGGCATGTTAGCCGTGCGCGGTTCTTAAATACTATTTCAGGGTATGTGGTTAGGGTTACGGCTTGGATTTGCTAGAACCACAGTCTGGTGTCCCAAATTCGGTGATTACGTGATAATCTGTGTCATTATTTGATTGGTTTATTAATTAATATATGCTTTATTACTGGGTGCTGACCGTTGACCCTAGGTATGGGATTTTACCAGTTCTAAGTAACATTTACGGGAGTGCCAAATATGGGAATGGCCAGTTGCATTGGGCGTAATGATCGTACTACGTAGGTCTATTCAATATGTTAGGAATTTTCCTCCTTACCCTTGCTATACGATGATTTATATCCCCATGTTATCTACATCAGCCGAACATCTTATATCTTGCTTAATTGAATAATATGCTATGGTGGTTTCTGCTTACTTGAACAATCTTCTGTCGATTTATAAATAAGGCCAACTAAATAATATTAGTTTGCTACATGTTAAAATGTATTTATCAATCTATTTTATTAACATTTATAGTTGATATTTAAATAATTGTTCAAAAATGTATTATTCAGTTTTTGTGTTGTCATATGTTTTAAATTGTCATGTAAAACCCCAATATTTAATAACATTGAATGCAAACAAAAATTAAATTAAGTGCAAAAATGTTTCGAATATCATTTTTTTTGGTACTACAGTATCCAACCGAACAACCGAATGTACTTCTGCAACTACACTCATAACCAACTGATTAAATGTGCAGATTATCTTCGTAAACTCCAGCATAAAAAAGAACTCGCATAAGCATCTTTGATGCTTGTTTTCTAATCCACAAAATACCAAAGAAGAGTAAGTTGGTTCCTTGTTCCTTGTTCCTTGTTCCGTATTCGAACAAGGAACAAGGAACAGTTCCTTATTCCTTATTCAAACTAAATATATTTGGTACAAACTATTTAATAAAGAAAATACACACAATTATTGAGTATATAAAAACAAAGACAAATAAAATATAATTCATTATATAATTCACGAATAAGGAATAAGGAACCAGTTCCTTATTCCTTATTCAAACCGAATAAGGAACTGGCATTTTCTTAATTAAAATACATTTATAATGAACGAAAGTGGCAACATACATATGAAAAATCATTGTATATATATTGAGAATGATAAAATATTTATTATAACACATTTCAGCTTAGTTTAGTAATTGAAAACCCAGTTCCTTTTTCGCGGCCGAATCAGGAACAAGGAACCAGTTCCTTATTCCTTATTCAAAACCGAATAAGGAACTGGCATTTTTTCTAACTTAAAACAATATTTATAATGAACCAAAGAGGGCCACATACATATGAAAGTCATTGTAAATATATAAATAATTATAAAAAAAGTCATTGTAACACATTTCAGCTTAGTACAGTAATTGAAAACCCAGTTCCTTTTTGGCGGCCGAATCAGGAACAAGGAACCAGTTCCTTATTCCTTATTCAAATTGAATAAGGAACTGGCATTTTTTAACTTAAAAAATGTCTATAATGAACCAAAGAGGGCCACATACATATGAAAGTCATTGTAAATATATAAATAATTATAAAATAGTCATTGTAACACATTTCAGCTTAGAACAGTAATTGAAAACCCAGTTCCTTTTTGCTGCCGAATCAGGAACAAGGAACCAGTTCCTTGTTCCTGATTCAAACTGAATAAGGAACTGGCTTTTTTACATTAAAACATATTTAAAATGAACCAAATTGGGCCACATACATATGAAAATCGTTGTGTAGACATGTATAATAATAATTTATATATTACAAAACATTTCTATTAACTTCAGTCATTGAAAACCCAGTTCCTTTTTCGCGGCCGAATCAGGAACAAGGAACCAGTTCCTTGTTCCTGATTCAAACTGAATAAGGAACTGGCTTTTTTACATTAAAACATATTTAAAATGAACTAAATTGGGCCACATACATATAAAAATCGTTGTGTATACATGGAGAATAATAAATTATATATTACAACACATTTCTACTTACTTCAGTAATTGAAAACCCAGTTCCTTTTTCGCGGCCGAATCAGGAACAAGGAACCAGTTCCTTGTTCCTGATTCAAACTGAATAAGGAACTGGCTTTTTTACATTAAAACATATTTAAAATGAACCAAATTGGGCCACATACATATGATAATCGTTGTGTAGACATGTAGAATAATAAATTATATATTACAAAACATTTCTATTAACTTCAGTAATTGAAAACCCAGTTCCTTTTCCGCGGCCGAATCAGGAACAAGGAACCAGTTCCTTGTTCCTGATTCAAACTGAATAAGGAACTGGCGCTTTTTTACATTAAAACATATTTAAAATGAACCAAATTGGGCCACATACATATGAAAATCGTTGTGTAGACATGTAGAATAATAAATTATATATTACAAAACATTTCTATTAACTTCAGTCATTGAAAACCCAGTTCCTTTTTCGCGGCCGAATCAGGAACAAGGAACCAGTTCCTTATTCCTTATTCAAATTGAATAAGGAACTGGCAGTTCCTTGTTCCTGATTCGGCCGCGAAAAAGGAACTGGGTTTTCAATGACTGAAGTTAATAGAAATGTTTTGTAATATATAATTTATTATTCTACATGTCTACACAACGATTTTCATATGTATGTGGCCCAATTTGGTTCATTTTAAATAGGTTTTAATGTAACAAAAAGCCAGTTTCTTATTCAGTTTGAATCAGGAACAAGGAACTGGTTCCTTGTTCCTGATTCGGCCGCGAAAAAGGAACTGGGTTTTCAATTACTAAACTAAGCTGAAATTTGTTATAATAAATATTTTATCATTCTCAATATATATACAATGATTTTTCATATGTATGTTGCCACTTTGGTTCACTATAAATGTATTTTAATTTAGAAAATGCCAGTTCCTCATTCGGTTTGAATAAGGAATAAGGAACTGATTCCTTATTCCTTATTCATGAATTATATAATGAATTATTTTATATTTGGCTTTGTTTTTATATACTCAACAATTGTGTGTATTTTCTTTATTAAATAGTTTGTATCAAATATATTTAGTTTGAATAAGGAATAAGGAACTGTTGCTTGTTCCTTGTTCGAATACGGAACAAGGAACAAGGAACCAACTTACTCTCCATAAAATACCATATCATTGTTGTATATGCAAATGTTAATTATGTTGTATAATTATGAACAAATAAATATGTATAAACTAATTGCTAAAACGCGTAATAATGCTATTCACTTTAATTGCTATGCTTCATTTTTCAATATATTTATGAACGTGATGTGCTATTCGGCACCTCAATTAATAACTTTATTTCATATGTCGAATCTGTGGGAACAATTTCGAGAATTTTCATTTTGCAAATTTAACGATAGGTTCATTTAAAGAGTCATATTGTTATAGCCATTACTTTGATATAATAAAAGAAAAATATAAACACATTTTGTTTTGTATAAACAACCTTTTTTTGTCCCTAGAGGCATTTAACCATACATGGTCGCCACACATAATCACCCCTACGTGCACACACACGCTCAACCCTACATGTCCCCCAACGCATAATAAAAAATCCACGCAATCAACCCTACATACCCCCACACAAAATCAAGTCTACACTTCAATACATATAATCACCTCTAAAACTTGCCCCCACGCACTTAACCCTACATACCGCGATCACAATCAATCCTACGGCTCACCAAACCCACATTATTAAAACAACATCCCACATACTCATAACCAACCCAAAATACCATACACCGACATAATCGAGCATACAGGCCCCTTACATGTACCTCGCATATAATAAACACATAATAAACTTTACAGCCATCTCCGCACGGCACATTAGAATCGACCCTATATGTTTAGACAAATAATCAACACGTTAAGCCCTAACACATAATTTACAGTCCAGGTCCTAACTCATAATTAACTTTTGAGGTCCTAATCAATCCTACAGGCACCACACAGTTAAGCTACCATACAGGTTATGTACACATAATCAATCCTACAGGCACTTAAACATAATCAACCACAAAGGTCCCACAACGTTTATCATCCCTACAGGGCTGCCACACACATATGTTATATGTAGTATAATTGTATGTAATATAATTACACGATTGTAGACTACACCATTGCTATTTATTTGAAAATGTGTTATTTGCATTACATAACATTATGTAACTTCCTTATGAAGTTGTTCCTTGTTGAACTCAACGCCAGTACATTTCAATGTACCATTAAAATATTCAAGGTAACAGCTTTTTTTAGGACAAACTTGATAGTTGTGGAATGGACGATTAGTACTGCCACAACCAATTCCACAAGCCTTCAAACATTCCAAATAAGCTATTGTCTGATCCATTGTCTCTGCGAACATACAGCTTGAAATCACATTTGTAAACATCCGATAGGTCTTCAAGTGCTTTTTTGAGTGGTACTCCTACATACAATGGACCTTCAAAGTCCATGTCCTTCGGTGTATACTCTCCTCTCAGCATGGCTAATGCATATACGACGTTTCTTCTAGAGGCACATATTATGGAACCGCTATCCCCATCCTGCGAAAAGGGGTGATCTTTACTGCGTGACATTATAACAACATATGGAAAAGAAGTTCGTAATGTAGGCATTTGAGGAATACAAATAGTGCCTAGTCCTGGTTTCGACATCAAACCCCAGAAGTGAACGTCCCAGCCTGTTGTTTCATCCCACTCACCAGTATAAAGCATCTGGTCACAAGCCGGCTGGTTGTTCTCGGTTTTGAATGTCGGTTTACAATTACGTCTATGACAAGGGTCCACAGGAACCGGAAGAATATCTAACGCATCATTTTCATGAATGTCCCTAATCTCACCTATACGTTGATTTCTCGTTCCTGTCGTCAGAATCAGTGGTTGATCAGTTGGTATATTCCTTTTCTTTTTAAAATGAACGACTGCATGGCGCGAAACAAGTGCAAATAGGGAATTATCAGCCGTTGGAGTGTTTACCTGATTGGGTACACTATTCTCAGTAATGTATTTATGGTTTTCAGCAAATCCACCAAGTGTTGCAGTTGAGCTTAACACAGGGTCGCCTGGTCTATGTAGTAGTTTGAACCTGCCGTGTACAATTTTATACAACGCAATTTTATATTTTGCCAATATTTCCTCCACGGCGAGATCGTTTTTTTTGTCTTCCGGCTGACCGCTGTCGGAACATACCATGTACACCAATAGTCTTCCAGCCGTCTTGGAACAACCGAATACTCCGTTTGCTGCTCTCACATCTCGAATTGCCTAGTAAGCAAATACATCACATCAATATAATTACGTATCATGTAATAAATATGCAAAACAGAGATCTGGTTTTTAGACGGTGTTTGCTGCACTTTAAACCAAAGCAAAATACTTGTCTTGATATATTTCTCACCAACGGAGAAAAATCAGAATTTCAAATAGCTAATAAAAATATGGAAGGAAATTATTGATGCCTACGTTTTCAATGGAGTCTGGATAACCTTTTTCTTCAGGAATCAAAGGCCATTCTGATTTGGGTATTTCGCTGCGTTTGTAAGCGCATCTTATGTTTTCATAAACATCAAGCAGATGGTAATGCTCTGAAAATATAGTTATGCCTAAACATGTTTTCTACATATTTAATAACCGTATTATGCCAAGCAATTCAAAATCATATCGAATTGTTTTATCGTAGCCTACCGTATGCATATTCCAGGCGTTTGTACTTATCCAGATCAGCTAACAAATTTCTCAATATGCTGAATCCGTAACGTTCCATTAAGTCATCAATAGCTTTCATCATGTTTACGGGCGTTGAATAACCAACCAGCGCATTATGAGGATAATCACTGCATTCCAATTCTTCAATTTTTCCAACAAATAAAATGCAACAAGCGAGTTTATGCTCTGCGTTTACTGCGCTAAAATAGTCCAGATATTTATGTCGGTCTTCAACATCCGCGATGATTAAAACAGGTTCTTTGGCCTTCTCCATTTCTTCGGCCACATTTTCTATCATACTGTACATTCTTGAAAACGGGAACCAGTGTGTCTGCAGCTTGATATTTCGCCCCGTGAAGATCTTCACACGCGTTGCGTTGACAATAGCAGTTTGTGTCTCAGTTAGCGTAACGGGCAATTTATAGGATGTACACATGTTGCCAATTCTCCCGACTGTGGCAAATGTTTCTTTTGTCACTGCAAATCTTGTCATGTCATAAAAAGTGGTGTCCAAAGGTCCAATTTGGCCTGCAATGTAAATTATTGTCGAAATTTGCACAAAATACTAGCCAGTTACACGTATACATTAAAAACATCCTGGTAATATTGTTAAGTCGTAATGCGAATGAATGTAAACTGGCATCCCACGACAGTTGTAATGATTGTTTATAATTGGATAATTCTGCATAATAGTAGCATATAGTTATTTAGAATATGTGATACCACTTCTCTATTCGTAATAGGCGATTTGCAAAGACTGTGTTCATTATGAATCCGGTAATATACATTTCGTACTGAGAACTGTCAAATGAAGACAATTGATAATTTATCGTGACAAATATTTACACAACTACGGGATAATTCAATGCTTACTTGAAATGTAATGTTTCAGTCTTTCTGTGGGTACTGTGTAGCTGCTGGATGTCCTGAAATGTATAATTATAGAGGTTAAAAAAATCTACGCAACGCTAAGTAATGACACGTTGTGATACATTGTCAGTGGTAAAAGTGCTAGTACATAGCTAGGTCACACTGTCGCGATTTTGGTTACTTTCGGCAACGATTGATCGTGGATGTGTTAATGGTCTTAGTATGTAATCGTATATGAACTGGAGATCAGAACGTGGCAGACCGTGACACAGGTAATTGACAAACCGTGACCAGATCGCAGCAGAGCGCAAAACATCGTATCACAACCTACAGACACGCATCACATCGTATCCAAGCCTGAAATCTCAGACCACGATCGGCTACGAGTGGCTAATCGTGGCGTTCGTGGCGGGTCGCACGACAGTGGGAAGCTAGCATAAAGTAAAACATAAACAATCGTCTGTAATCGTCTGTTACCGTAGAGTATACCTGAAGCTTGCGTATTACAACCTTAGCAGATATATAGAGATATATATATATGACGAAAGTTTCTGGTGACTCAGAAAATGCGGAAACCTACATGTACAAGTGCTCTGGATATTCGTAGTCTCGTCCTACAATAACCGTAGATATAAACTACGCTTTAAAGCGATTTGGACATAACGATGCCACGTGCATAATCGTGGCACCAACGTGGGCAAACCTAGTGAGTGCGTAGTAAGTAACATCGCGATAAACCGTGAAAGCAACTCGACCCAACCGTCGCGTTGTCGTGTGCCATCGTGTATGTTCGTGAGAAGTCATGCTAGTCGCCGCTGAAGTACAGTCTTGTAATATAATTTATAATATAAATATAATTATTTGTCACAAAATGAGTTACGATTCATCACGATTAAACACGAAAGGCCACTAATGCTTCTTCGGTGGCTGTAAGAATAAGACATAATGAGATACGATGACTCTAGAATTGTTCTACGTTTGGAAAAAGCTTGGCTACGCTACGAAAGGCTACGATAGTTTTGAACATGACCGATAATGATCACCGAAAATTCTTCAGGATTCGCATAGATGCCGTCACGTACGTGTTCACGGTTTAACACGCTTCACCAAGATTATGTTAACTGTGGACAATTGTATCCAAAATTGTGACAGTGTGACCTAGGCTATAGCGATTTCGCAGTAACTACACGATACATCGAGGTGCAGCGTAATACAAATGCTGACATCTTGGGCAGAACGTCAGTGTCAAAAACGTACTAAAACGGCGCATACTAACGTGTCACTATTTCACGTTTATCATAATATAGTAGCAGGGTTTCCCGCATGATTTCTTGAAGGCATGTCTGCATCACCCCCCCCCCCCCAGAATCGTTCCCATCCAATCCCTTAGCCACCCCCCCCCCCCCGAAATCGGCCGCTCCGTTTTACTCCACCTCCTCGAAATCGGCCGCATCGCCTGACCGCAACTCACCGACTTCGGCTTCTCCGATCGACTCACTTCCCCGTAATTGGCTGCACCGCTCGAATCCAACTGCCCACAATCGGTCGCATTACGCGACACTACCTTTCCGAAATCGGCTAAGACGTTCGAAATCCCGGCGGCGATCAAATCGGCAGTATCGCTTTAACTACCGCCCTTTAACGCTTAAACTACCTAGCCTATTGCTCGACCAGCACCTGTCTTTGCAGTATGTTTAGTTTGTGAATTCTTACTTTTATAAAACTGAAACTATTAAAAATATTTATCCTACTTAAACTACCGCGGTTTTCTGAATTGAATAAAACACGTGTTTACCTAACTCCTTTGGAGGCAGTGTACATCAAAATACTAGGCTGCATGTTTTCTTATGGAATTAATTTTCAATCATACATGGTATTCAGAATCGTTGGAAAGCCTATATTTTTTCCGACATGAACTTCTGTCATGACAGCTCGTTTTTTTTTTGAAAAACTGTTTTTTATTTCATTAATTGTTTTCGGATGCAAAATAAATCGATAATTTATATCAGTTATACAACATGCGGACATTGAAAGCGGAAAAAAAATCACTGTTGTTTTAAAAAAAATGAATATGCGGTTCTTAATAGACATTAAATACGGGCTGGCATCTCTACGTAAAAAACGTATTTTGCTACAAAAGCGCGCGAAAATTGCCATGCACAAGGTCACGGATGCCCCGTAAAAAACGTGCGTGTACTGGTCACGTGCTTAATTGTTTATGAGAACAAAATTACGTTTGACGACGTTCAATTGTGTTTTTAAATTAGGCTCTATATTACAGTATTCGTTTCCATAATTTTGATTATCAATTTGTGAAATGGATAAGAAAATCTAAGTTTTTCATAAGTTTTTCCAGAGCAGCCATTTTGACTGAATTTTTATTCACTTGTATTTACAAAGATTCATTTTGGTGTGTCAATTTGGCACTTACTGAAAGCGCCTTCGGGGGCATATGTCACCTGATAGTGACACCATTTGTTTATTAATTAGCCTTAAACACGATGTGCATTTATATATTTATATCCTAAACGCTGTAAAAGACGGAGAATACCGCGCACTCGAGTAAAAAAACTAAGAACAATATGCAGGTGTTTTGGTCAATGTCCGTACATATTATAGTACAGTTTTTAATGTTATGTGTCTGTTTGTTATTGTTGTTCTGTAAACTTACTTCCATAAAAAAAACTGATTCAAATTAAATTTTAAATTCGCAAATATTATTACCTTATGCGTGTAACACGTATTTACTTATCCAAAGTGAATTAAACCATGTAAATAATGGAACGGCATATCCGCCAGTACATGCATGCTGCTAAATGACATTGTTAGGTTATTTTCTTGCTTTCAGCTAAATGGCAACTGCATTTTAGTTTCTTTAATTTGCTGTAAAACAATTTGTTTGTATGTTCCTTAATGCTAATGAAGCCATGCTTTTATGAATATCATTTATTCTTGCATGTAAATAAAAACTGCTTTCAACCTTATTGTTTGTTTACTGCCATATTTTTAGTGTTTATTCATACTACATGTAGTTTTAACATGCATAACTGCATTACATGTGTTCCTACGCGCATTTGTTGCTACTGAATATAAATAACGATTAACAACCTTGTGGATATTTCTAAGCATGGTAATGCATTATACCATTACAGGGAACCAATAAGAAAGTCAAATTCCAGAGTATATTACTTTATACGGGAGACCACTCTCGACAGCAATTTCATGGGTTCGACAGTTTTCGGGGAGGCATAAAAGAGTAGACTACTTTTGTCGAAATAACTTTGATGTTCAAGCTGTTTTGTTGAAAGTACATTTCTTGCGTAGAAATAGTGTATTCAATTGTTTGTAGAACGGCTGTTAAACGGTTCGAAGCAGTTTTTAACTGCCCATTTAGTTGTCAAATAAATATGTTCTGAATCGCGTGATTTATGTACTAAATTATTATATTTGTATTATATTGTTAGCTGCATCTGATAAAGCATTCCTCATCGAACGTTGTATTAGTATACACATATTTACGACATATTAACTAATACTCACTTTCATAAAAACAAATATTGTTTATATGACGGCATTTGGGCAATTCTTGAGATGATGTGCATCAAATCACATGCAGGGATTTTATTTAAGTATCATAATATATGAATTTATGTTAAATATAAGTTATTTGTTATACAGTGTAATCCAACGCTGATGCAAAAATAAAAATGAGGCAGGCGTCAAATATTTGTTGACCATATTTGTTCCTCGTTTATAGAAACACAAGCATGTTGCTGATAAATAGATAAGACATATTACTTACTTGATTAATACCCCAACATACAATTCTGACATATCAATGAGATTTGCAGTTCTGGTACTTTAACACATTTGTACAACAATCTGGGGGAAAAACTAACCTACTTGACAGGAAACATGGACTTAATACGATACCAAGAGGTCACTATGTGCTATGTAACAATATGTTTACATTTGACCTTGAACAGTGCTCTTTCATTTCAGATGCATACCTGGTTCTTGCGCGAGTAAACTTTTTCATAAAGATATTTTAAAATCCGTCCGTGTCGAAACATAGTATGTGCATATAGAATACAGTGACCGGACACATATATTCATTCTACATGTATATTTGACATCTGACCTCCAAGCCTGCATTGACTGCTTGCCTTCACTTGTTCTGCCACGCAACATACCGCAGCAAGAAGATGATCATTCTACCAACTTATTTAAATATCCCTAGATACCACATACTATTATGCTTCAGACAATTGTTTAACTTAATTTGTGAGCTTTGAGAAATCATATGGTCATGGGGAATAATATTATGCTGTTTAAATACAGACATTAATGTGTTATAGAGCGGAAACGAAATGCTACGTGCACCCGGATGTACGGACAATCCAGCACGTACACATTCTATGTTGCTTTGCAAAAAAGTGGGCATATCAGTTAACGTATGGGTTTCATGGTTATAACTGGAGGAGCCGACTAACGGACAGGCATACTTATAGCTAAATATTCATACATATTGACAAGAGGTAATGCAACTCACTTTTCTGTAATGATATATCTTTTACGGTCTGTATCAACTATAGACTCTCTGGTTGCCTGGTCATCTGCGGATTCATCGTGGAAAGGTTTTGACACGCGTCTGCCAAAGTTCATCTCAGGGAAATGGCTATGTGGAGAAGTATTTCTGCTTGTGTAACTCTTACTGGATTCTATTGTGTCTAATCCTTCTAGTTCAAACCCAGTCTGTGCGCCGATGTTATCGATGTTACTGGACGCACTCATGTCCCAGCCTCCCGGTTCAAACCTACTCGGTAAGCTACGTGGGGACGTGTTGTCGATGTTTCTTGACGCACTCATGTCCCAACCTCCTGGTTCAAAGCCATTCGGTATGCTTTGTGAGGACGTTTTGATAGGACTATAGCTTTTTGTTTCTAAATATAAAATACAAGTCGAATCTACTTAGTATATATTTTTGTGTTTTCAAATAATGTACATAATAAAGACAATGCACTCATGTTTGTTATTCCAAGAATGTGCACGTATTAAAATAAGATTAACATATTAACACATTGACTGGATCACTTTTACCTAGCAGCAAGTAAAAATACATTTTCGGGTGACATTTTGTTTAGCAGCGAAACCGTACCTTCTATGTATGTTTCCCTCAACTCCTGTGTGTGTATGCCTAATTCGCCCAACCTATAAACATATTTAAACATCAGAAAACAAGGAAATCGAGTGTTTTGTTATCATATGCAAAATAATGTTTTTATTGTAGATGTTAAAACGCAAATGCTATCGGAAATCAGACATATTATTTCAGCAGTCATAAAAGAGTCATATAGATTAACAATAACATTTGTAATGAATGTTAATTTACTGAGAATGCGAATATTAAAAATGTGTTATATATCTACGTGTCTGGTGAAAACAAACAATTGGTAAAGCTTTAATTACTGTATTTTACAGATTTATGTCTTCAAATACACTTTGTAGGTAGTAGTAGAAATCCATATGAATGAAAATGTACATGGTGTACGCACATGGGGGCATTGATACGTGCTGAATAGCGCAGATAGGTTTTGATTGTAGTGTGTGATTGTGTCAGCGCAAGTTTGAATCTTACTTGAACCGGGTATACATTTTGTTTGTATATCTGTATATTGTTATAAACGAGTTCATCTATTGCTTCTATATCAAAATGTATTTGGGATCAATTAGATTGCATCTCGTTTTAATAGTATTTTGATGAACCACAGCCGATGAACACTATCGTTTTAAGCAGGTGTCGGTTGTTTTGTTTTTAATTTACGTTGACAGTGAAGTGAAGACCGATATGAGGTTAGTATATAAGCTTGACATATTGTTGACAATTGTGATGGTATTTCAAACCTACTTATGACAACAAATGCTACTGATTTTTATGTATTATTATTCACTAAGTTCCGTGTATGGTTTGTTTTTTCTCAACGTTGAGTGTGCTATTTATATCTCCGGTCAGCATTCGATTTTCCGATAGCTTGCTTTGGGTATATGGTAAAAAATACTACTTGTAATTTATATTTAAGCAGAAATTTCAATACAACACTAATTTTTATCTATAAAATATTGGAGGGCGTATAGCCTAGTGAACTAAAACCAGCACCAGACAACGAAAGAAAATATTGAAAACTGTGTTGAAGAACAACCCCGTTATCGATAAGCAGTTTGATTTGTTTCCCACAGATATTCGGATACCTCAATTTTACATATTACCGAAGACTCACAAGCCATTAGACGGCCCATCGTATCTGCGTTTAATTCCAGCTCGGAAAATATCGCCAAGTTCTTAGACTTCGTAATAAATCCAGTTATGCAGACTTTACCATCATACATTAAAGATACCACAGACTTTATTAACAAGATTAAGAATATTCATTTAAAAAAAGACTCTTACTTAGTAACTCTGGATGTGTCATCATTATACACTAATATTCCACACAGTGAGGGAATAGAAGCTTGTTCATATTTTCTTAGAAAATATAATGTTAACAATAATATTAACGCTGAAGACATTAGCAAATTACTTAAAGTTGTTCTTGAAAATAACTGCTTCGATTTTAACAATGAGAGTTATTTACAAACTATGTGTACAGCCATGGGTAGCCCTATGGCGCCTTCTTATGCCTCACTTTTTATGGGAAAATTAGAAGAAGATTTTCTTAGTAATGTACCTGTAAAACCCGATATTTTGCTTAGATTTTTAGATGACATTTTTATGATATGAAGTAGTTCATTAGAAGACCTTAATACCTTTATAGATGCTTTAAATAAATGTCATCCTACTATAAAATTTACATATTGTATATCTCAAAAGTCTGCGTCTTTCCTCGATGTATCTGTATCTAAAAGTGAATATGAAACTGTTATAACAGATGTTTTTTGTAAACCTACTAATATGCATTTATACTTAGATTTTACATCATCTCACCCCATGTCTTGTAAACGGGGTATACCATATAGTCAGGCTAAACGCTACAGACGTCCGATGATGGTGTATTTAATCAGTCTTTAACTAGTCTACAAAAATATTTCGAAAATAGAAATTATCCTAAAAATGTTATAGCAGATGGATTTACAAAAGTGAAAAATATGTCGCAGGACAGCGCACTGCGTGTTACGCAGAAAAGCACTAATTCAGTAATACCATTTACTGTATGTTTTAACACATCACTGCCTAATATTGCTGATATTATACACAAATACTGGGATCTAGTACGGTTATCTGACAAAGAGAGTGTAAAGTCTTTACATTCTTTTAAGCCTATTTTGGCCTATAAACGACCTAAGAATATAAAAGCAGTCTTGTTAGATGTTCAGTGTATAACAGTACTAAATTACATTCATCGGGTAAATGTAAACGACCACGATGTACGCATTGTAATAATAACAACGAATGTTCTCAATTCAATAGTAGCGTTACTGGTTTAACATATGATTTGCACAATGATGTAGATTGTACTTCACGTGATGTTATATATCTTATTACATGTAAAAAATGTAATAAACAGTATGTCGGACAAACAAATCAAAATGTTTCCCGTAGTATGAATGACCATAGATTTGATATAAGAAACTGTTCAATAAATCCTGTATCACATGTTGCAACCCATTTTGGGTCTCTAAACAATAATTGTACATTGTCAGATTTCTCTTTTGTTCCAATAGATGTTGTTCATAATAATCTAGACCGTTTATGTAAAGAAACGTGTTGGATACATAAATTAAAGACTATGCTTCCTAACGGTCTTAATAGCAAAGTGCTGTACGATATATAATAAGTTCACATACTTGACATATATTCGATGTTTGCCTATTACTATGTTTTTTATTATATTATAATTAATAGGCTGATGAATCAACTCTGATCCATCATCAAACCAAAAGTGCGTCGTTTTACCAGATTCAAGAACAGACGGGAATACAAAAGGTTTCAGAAACGAAAGAAGCAAATTCAGCAGGGTAAGGAAACAGTTCTAAACTTATCAGACCGTAACTTAACAGATACTGAATACATTTTACTTGGAAGGGATTTGGATTCTGTCCCCGTATCAAATCACATGTTAAAGGAAAATTAGCTGAAGAAGTGTTTCTTTACACAAGAAGATTACGTTTAAAGGAATATTTTGCTGACTTGTATACAAATGACAAAAATGGAACATCTACAAATGATGAATATAAACACTTACCATTCTTTAACAAGACATCATCTCCAATTACACCTCCTAGCGGCAGAGACATTTATCTTGACTTTTATATGGAAGCTGTTTCTAAGGAAATTCTTCATCATGTTAATGAAAAACGTTTTCGCCCTAATATTTCTAAATCCTGTATCACATGTTGCAACCCATTTTGGGTCTCTAAACAATAATTGTACATTGTCAGATTTCTCTTTTGTTCCAATAGATGTTGTTCATAATAATCTAGACCGTTTATGTAAAGAAACGTTTTGGATACATAAATTAAAGTCTATGCTTCCAAACGGTCTTAATAGCAAAGTGCTGTACGATATATAATACGTTCACATACTTGACATTCGATGTTTGCCTATTACTATGTTTTTTATTATATTATAATTAAGAGGCTGATGAATCAACTCTGATCCATCATTTTATACTATCATGATTATGTGTTCTATATATGTCAGCATAATGCTATTTTACATTTCTTACAGGTCATCATTTTTCCGCCAAACGACGTAACGTCACTGTATGACGTCGACGTGACTTCCTTTGTTTTTATATGTTATTTTTATTACTACTGATGAAGGCATCATGCCGAAACGTTTAGTGTATTAAAAATAAATAAACAAACGTGTTTGTGCGATAATT
Organism: Congeria kusceri; assembly: GCA_027627225.1. NCBI lineage: Eukaryota > Metazoa > Mollusca > Bivalvia > Myida > Dreissenidae > Congeria > Congeria kusceri. Next base: position 40,700,208 of record CM051026.1, read on the forward strand.
ATTATCATTATGAAATAGGCATTAACATTTACAATTGAATAACTTCACCTTCATCACCCAGCGACGCGGTAACCATTATGTCACAGCTGCGACGTTCTGCACGTACAATTCGAATAAAATGTGCGCAATTAATTTTTTTGTCAAGAAAAGTGTTCCCAGATGGATAGTACATCTAACGTGTCACTTAACCCATTGTTTAATTATGTTTGTACTTTTTTTTATTGGAAATGTCTTTAAAATCGTCGGGTTGCTCGCTTTGTAGCTCAGAATGCGCAAATAATGCTCGGGTGGCTATTGATATAGGATGCATTTTCTTCGCCATCCGTAATTCGCCAACAGTTAACTCGTTGTTATATAAAACAAATGCATTGTAAGTTTATTTAGTATCTTTCTTAAACTTTTAGTGTATGATCATAGAATTTCGCACGGGTTGATAATGGCCACGATCAGCTCAGAAAAAAACATCTGAACTCATATGTATATTTGACATCTGACCTCCAAGCCTGCATTGACTGCTTGCCTTCACTTGTTCTTCCACGCAACATACCGCAGCAAGATGATCATTCTACCAACTTATTTAAAATATCCCTACATACCACATACTATATGCTTCAGACAATTGTTTAACTTAATTTGTGAGCTTTGAGAAATCATATGGTCATGGGGAATAATATTGTGCTGTGTAAATACAGGCATTAATGTGTTATAGAGCGGAAACGAAATGCTACGTGCATCCGTATGTACGGACAATCCAGCACGTACACATTCTATGTTGCTTTGCAAAAAAGTGGGCATATCAGTTAACGTATGGGTTTCATGGTTATAACTGGAGGAGCCGACTAACGGACAGGCATATTTATAGCTAAATATTCATACATATTGACAAGAGGTAATGCAACTCACTTTTCTGTAATGATATATCTTTTACGGTCTGTATCAACTATAGCCTCTCTGGTTGCCTGGTCATCTGAGGATTCATCAGGGGAAGGTTTTGACACGCGTCTGCCAATGTACATCTCAGGGAAATGGCTTTTGTCCAATCCTTCTGGTTCAAACCCAGTCTGTAAGCCGATGTTATGTCTCTTACTGGACGCACTCATGTCCCAGCCTCCCGGTTCAAACCTACTCGGTAAGCTACGTGTGGACGTGTTGCCGATGTTTCTTGACGCACTCATGTCCCAGCCTCCTGGTTCAAAGCCAGTCGGTATGCTTTGTGAGGACGTTTTGATAGGACTATAGCTTTTTGTGTCTAAATATAAAATACAAGTCGAATCTACTTAGTATATATATTTGTGTTTTCGAATAATGTACATAATAAAGACTATGCACTCATGTTTGTTATTGCAAGAATTTGGACGTATTAAAATACGATTAACATATGAACACATTGACTGGATAACTTTTACCTAGCAGCAAGTAAAAATACATTTTCGGGTGACATTTTGTTTAGCAGCGAAACCGTACCTTCGATGTATGTTTTCCTCAACTCCTGTGTGTATATGCCTACTTTGCCCAACCTATAAACATATTTAAACATCAGAAAACAAGGAAATCGAGTGTTTTGTTATCATATGCAAAATAATGTTTTTATTGTAGATGTTAAAACGCAAATGCTATCGGAAATCAGACATATTATTTCAGCAGTCATAAAAGAGTCATATAGATTAACAATAACATTTGTAATGAATGTTAATTTACTGAGAATGCGAATATTAAAAATGTGTTATATATCTACGTGTCTGGTGAAAACAAACAATTGGTAAAGCTTTAATTACTGTATTTTACAGATTTATGTCTTCAAATACACTTTGTAGGTAGTAGTAGAAATCCATATGAATGAAAATGTACATGGTGTACGCACATGGGGGCATTGATACGTGCTGAATAGCGCAGATAGGTTTTGATTGTAGTGTGTGATTGTGTCAGCGCAAGTTTGAATCTTACTTGAACCGGGTATACATTTTGTTTGTATATCTGTATATTGTTATAAACGAGTTCATCTATTGCTTCTATATCAAAATGTATTTGGGATCAATTAGATTGCATCTCGTTTTAATAGTATTTTGATGAACCACAGCCGATGAACACTATCGTTTTAAGCAGGTGTCGGTTGTTTTGTTTTTAATTTACGTTGACAGTGAAGTGAAGACCGATATGAGGTTAGTATATAAGCTTGACATATTGTTGACAATTGTGATGGTATTTCAAACCTACTTATGACAACAAATGTTACTGATTTTTATGTATTATTATTCACTAAGTTCCGTGTATGGTTTGTTTTTTCTCAACGTTGAGTGTGCTATTTATATCTCCGGTCAGCATTCGATTTTCCGATAGCTTGCTTTGGGTATATGGTAAAAAATACTACTTGTAATTTATATTTAAGCAGAAATTTCAATACAACACTAATTTTTATCTATAAAATATTGGAGGGCGTATAGCCTAGTGAACTAAAACCAGCACCAGACAACGAAAGAAAATATTGAAAACTGTGTTGAAGAACAACCCCGTTATCGATAAGCAGTTTGATTTGTTTCCCACAGATATTCGGATACCTCAATTTTACATATTACCGAAGACTCACAAGCCATTAGACGGCCCATCGTATCTGCGTTTAATTCCAGCTCGGAAAATATCGCCAAGTTCTTAGACTTCGTAATAAATCCAGTTATGCAGACTTTACCATCATACATTAAAGATACCACAGACTTTATTAACAAGATTAAGAATATTCATTTAAAAAAAGACTCTTACTTAGTAACTCTGGATGTGTCATCATTATACACTAATATTCCACACAGTGAGGGAATAGAAGCTTGTTCATATTTTCTTAGAAAATATAATGTTAACAATAATATAAACGCTGAAGACATTAGCAAATTACTTAAAGTTGTTCTTGAAAATAACTGCTTCGATTTTAACAATGAGAGTTATTTACAAACTATGGGTACAGCCATGGGTAGCCCTATGGCGCCTTCTTATGCCTCACTTTTTATGGGAAAATTAGAAGAAGATTTTCTTAGTAATGTACCTGTAAAACCCGATATTTTGCTTAGATTTTTAGATGACATTTTTATGATATGAAGTAGTTCATTAGAAGACCTTAATACCTTTATAGATGCTTTAAATAAATGTCATCCTACTATAAAATTTACATATTGTATATCTCAAAAGTCTGCGTCTTTCCTCGATGTATCTGTATCTAAAAGTGAATATGAAACTGTTATAACAGATGTTTTTTGTAAACCTACTAATATGCATTTATACTTAGATTTTACATCATCTCACCCCATGTCTTGTAAACGGGGTATACCATATAGTCAGGCTAAACGCTACAGACGTATTATCTCCGATGATGGTGTATTTAATCAGTCTTTAACTAGTCTACAAAAATATTTCGAAAATAGAAATTATCCTAAAAATGTTATAGCAGATGGATTTACAAAAGTGAAAAATATGTCGCAGGACAGCGCACTGCGTGTTACGCAGAAAAGCACTAATTCAGTAATACCATTTACTGTATGTTTTAACACATCACTGCCTAATATTGCTGATATTATACACAAATACTGGGATCTAGTACGGTTATCTGACAAAGAGAGTGTAAAGTCTTTACATTCTTTTAAGCCTATTTTGGCCTATAAACGACCTAAGAATATAAAAGCAGTCTTGTTAGATGTTCAGTGTATAACAGTACTAAATTACATTCATCGGGTAAATGTAAACGACCACGATGTACGCATTGTAATAATATCAACGAATGTTCTCAATTCAATAGTAGCGTTACTGGTTTAACATATGATTTGCACAATGATGTAGATTGTACTTCACGTGATGTTATATATCTTATTACATGTAAAACATGTAATAAACAGTATGTCGGACAAACCAATCAAAATGTTTCCCGTAGTATGAATGACCATAGATTTGATATAAGAAACTGTTCAATAAATCCTGTATCACATGTTGCAACCCATTTTGGGTCTCTAAACAATAATTGTACATTGTCAGATTTCTCTTTTGTTCCAATAGATGTTGTTCATAATAATCTAGACCGTTTATGTAAAGAAACGTGTTGGATACATAAATTAAAGACTATGCTTCCTAACGGTCTTAATAGCAAAGTGCTGTACGATATATAATAAGTTCACATACTTGACATATATTCGATGTTTGCCTATTACTATGTTTTTTATTATATTATAATTAATAGGCTGATGAATCAACTCTGATCCATCATCAAACCAAAAGTGCGTCGTTTTACCAGATTCAAGAACAGACGGGAATACAAAAGGTTTCAGAAACGAAAGAAGCAAATTCAGCAGGGTAAGGAAACAGTTCTAAACTTATCAGACCGTAACTTAACAGATACTGAATACATTTTACTTGGAAGGGATTTGGATTCTGTCCCCGTATCAAATCACATGTTAAAGGAAAATTAGCTGAAGAAGTGTTTCTTTACACAAGAAGATTACGTTTAAAGGAATATTTTGCTGACTTGTATACAAATGACAAAAATGGAACATCTACAAATGATGAATATAAACACTTACCATTCTTTAACAAGACATCATCTCCAATTACACGTCCTAGCGGCAGAGACATTTATCTTGACTTTTATATGGATGCTGTTTCTAAGGAATTTCTTCATCATGTTAATGAAAAACGTTTTCGCCCTAATATTTCTAAATCCTGTATCACATGTTGCAACCCATTTTGGGTCTCTAAATAATAATTGTACTTTGTCAGATTTCTCTTTTGTTCCAATAGATGTTGTTCATAATAATCTAGACCGTTTATGTAAAGAAACGTTTTGGATACATAAATTAAAGACTATGCTTCCAAACGGTCTTAATAGCAAAGTGCTGTACGATATATAATACGTTCACATACTTGACATTCGATGTTTGCCTATTACTATGTTTTTTATTATATTATAATTAAGAGGCTGATGAATCAACTCTGATCCATCATTTTATACTATCATGATTATGTGTTCTATATATGTCAGCATAATGCTATTTTACATTTCTTACAGGTCATCATTTTTCCGCCAAACGACGTAACGTCACTGTATGACGTCGACGTGACTTCCTTTGTTTTTATATGTTATTTTTTATTACTACTGATGAAGGCATCATGCCGAAACGTTTAGTGTATTAAAAATAAATAAACAAACGTGTTTGTGCGATAATTATTATCATTATGAAATAGGCATTAACATTTACAATTGAATAACTTCACCTTCATCACCCAGCGACGCGGTAACCATTATGTCACAGCTGCGACGTTCTACACGTACAATTCGAATAAAATGTGCGCAATTAATTTTTTTGACAAAGAAAAGTGTTCCCAGATGGATAGTACATCTAACGTGTCACTTAACCCATTGTTTAATTATGTTTGTACTTTTTTTTATTGGAAATGTCTTTAAAATCGTCGGGTTGCTCGCTTTGTAGCTCAGAATGCGCAAATAATGCTCGGGTGGCTATTGATATAGGATGCATTTTCTTCGCCATCCGTAATTCGCCAACAGTTAACTCGTTGTATATATAAAACAAATGCATTGTAAGTTTATTTAGTATCTTTCTTAAACTTTTAGTGTATGATCATAGAATTTCGCACGGGTTGATAATGGCCACGATCAGCTCAGAAAAAAACATCTGAACTCATATGTATATTTGACATCTGACCTCCAAGCCTGCATTGACTGCTTGCCTTCACTTGTTCTTCCACGCAACATACCGCAGCAAGATGATCATTCTACCAACTTATTTAAAATATCCCTACATACCACATACTATATGCTTCAGACAATTGTTTAACTTAATTTGTGAGCTTTGAGAAATCATATGGTCATGGGGAATAATATTGTGCTGTGTAAATACAGGCATTAATGTGTTATAGAGCGGAAACGAAATGCTACGTGCATCCGTATGTACGGACAATCCAGCACGTACACATTCTATGTTGCTTTGCAAAAAAGTGGGCATATCAGTTAACGTATGGGTTTCATGGTTATAACTGGAGGAGCCGACTAACGGACAGGCATATTTATAGCTAAATATTCATACATATTGACAAGAGGTAATGCAACTCACTTTTCTGTAATCATATTTCTTTTACCGTCTGTATCAACTATAGCCTTTCTGGTTGCCTGGTCATCTGCGGATTCATCAGGGGAAGGTTTTAACACGCGTCTGCGAATGTACATCTCAGGGAAATCGCTTGTGTCCAATCCTTCTGGTTCAAACCCAGTCTGTAAGCCGATGTTATCTCTCTTACTGGACGCACTAATGTCAAAGCCTCTCGGTTCAAACCTACTCGGTAAGCTACGTGTGGACGTGTTGCCGATGTTTCTTGACGCACTCATGTCCCAGCCTCCCGGTTCAAACCTACTCGGTAAGCTACGTGGGGACGTGTTGCCGATGTTTCTTGACGCACTCATGTCCCAGCCTCCTGGTTCAAAGCCAGTCGGTATGCTTTGTGAGGACGTTTTGATAGGACTATAGCTTTTTGTGTCTAAATATAAAATACAAGTCGAATCTACTTAGTATATATATTTGTGTTTTCGAATAATGTACATAATAAAGACTATGCACTCATGTTTGTTATTGCAAGAATTTGAACGTATTAAAGTACGATTAACATATGAACACATTGACTGGATAACTTTTACCTAGCAGCAAGTAAAAATACATTTTCGGGTGACATTTTGTTTAGCAGCGAAACCGTACCTTCGATGTATGTTTCCCTCAACTCCTGTGTTTGTATGACTAATTCGCCCAACCTATAAACATATTTAAACATCAGAAAACAAGGAAATCGAGTGTTTTGTTATCATATGCAAAATAATGTTTTTATTGTAGATGTTAAAACGCAAATGCTATCGGAAATCAGACATATTATTTCAGCAGTCATAAAAGAGTCATATAGATTAACAATAACATTTGTAATGAATGTTAATTTACAGAGAATGCGAATATTAAAAATGTGTTATATATCTACGTGTCTGGTGAAAACAAACAATTGGTAAAGCTTTAATTACTGTATTTTACAGATTTATGTCTTCAAATACACTTTGTAGGTAGTAGTAGAAATCCATATGAATGAAAATGTACATGGTGTACGCACATGGGGGCATTGATACGTGCTGAATAGCGCAGATAGGTTTTGATTGTAGTGTGTGATTGTGTCAGCGCAAGTTTGAATCTTACTTGAACCGGGTATACATTTTGTTTGTATATCTGTATATAGTTATAAACGAGTTCATCTATTGCTTCTATATCAAAATGTATTTGGGATCAATTAGATTGCATCCCGTTTTAATAGTATTTTGATGAACCACAGCCGATGAACACTTTGTTTTAAACAGGTGTCGGTTGTTTTGTTTTTAATTTACGTTGACAGTGAAGTGAGCACCGATATGAGGTTAGTATATAAGCTTGACATATTGTTGACAATTGTGATGGTATTTCAAACCTACTTATGACAACAAATGTTACTGATTTTTATGTGTTATTATTCACTAAGTTCCGTGTATGGTTTGTTTTTTCTCAACGTTGAATGTGTTATTTATATCTCCGGTCAGCATTCGATAGCTTGCTTTGGGTATCTGGTAAAAAATACTACTTGTAATTTATATTTCAGCAGAAATTTCAATACAACACTAATTTTTATCTATAAAATATTGGAGGGCGTATAGCATAGTGCTTTAATGCTCGTCACAGCGAACTATATTTCGCAGATTCGATTTAAACATTTGTTAGTTTCTTTCCATGATGCTCGACCTAAAAGGCGCAATAAACGAGCATGATGCTCGATTTTAGGACATGATGCTCGTTCATTGAGCATCTTATATAGTTCTGAAGTTACGAAACTGTTGAATATAAACTTTAATCAAAAAATCTATAGGAAAAAGGGGCATATCTCTGTTAAAATACAATACAGAGTTATAAGGAATATTTTTCCTGACACTGAAGTTGATGACAAAGGTATATTCCAAGTTACAAGTACATAACGTTTGTAGTTTCGAAGTTACACAACTTGTAAATATAAACTTTAACCAGAAAACCTATGTGGAAAAGGGGCATAACTCTGTCAAATACAAAACAGGTATATTACAAGTTTCAAGTAAATAACTTGTGTTGTTTTGAAGTTGCACAACTTTAACCAAATTCAGACACGGACGCCGACGCCGACGCCGACGCCAGGGTTAGTTGGCAAACTCACCTAATATTCGAGATAATAATCTACAAATAACACATTCAACTACCGTAAATTATTTAAGTTTTGATATTGAGAAAAAACGGACTGTACAGCAAATTCACTAGGTTCTCTGGTAATTGTAATTTGCCAATGTATTGAAAGCTTTGGCTTGATATCGAAATAGAAACATGTTTATGAAATGGTAATGTTTTTGTATATCGTATCTTTTGTATTACAGTAAACTCCCCTTGTAACGACATAGCTTATAGCGATATATCCCATATAACGGTGCTGAGTCCAAGGTCCCGACCTAATCCCTATATATTTCAAATGATATAACATCGGTTGTAACGATATTGCATGTAACGAAGTTTCGGGTATAACGATGCTGTTTTAACGGCCCAGTCGCAAATATAACCTTTTATTGCAATATTTGGAGTCTGTATTAGTTGTGAAAAACAATGCTCTGGGTAATCAGGTGGCGTTATCAGGTAAACGGTCAGTCTGAGTGAATAATAAGTGTTGTGGTAATCAATTAGAATTGGCTTTGGGGCGATTTATCCTATTAGAGTTTGATATCTATACAATGACTATCGGTTTCTTCTGGCAGTGTTTAATGGCGTTACGCGCAATCAACTAATTTTATTTGTATGTTATAAAAGGAAATTATGGAGATTTTTTTCTGGAATATTTATATATTAAATTGCCATAAACTGATTGCATGTTTCGGTGTTTCTTTTCCATTTTACATAGTTCTAACTTTAATTTGTATATAAAATGTGTTGCATCTCTGTTATATACTTGTATGTTTATGCTCTTGGTTGCCTATTTACGGATGTAACGATATTCGGATAAAGCGATATTAATTTTATGGTCCGCTCAATATCGTTATAAGCGGAGTTTACTGTAGTTGGAAAATGTGTCATTTCCCATTTGATATTATATGTACTTTAATATTTTTAAGAGATATATGCTAGTGTACACCTCCCACCCCAAAATAAATCTGTAGACAAGATAAGTGGGCATTATTTTAAAGTGCTAGAGTCCTGTCCGCAACCATTTAAAACATATTACAGGTTTATTTTGTGTAAATAGTACAGATTAGAAACGTTCCCCATTTTGATTGATGGTATTGATCAAGCAGTTAGGGTACACATACAAGATTTAACCTTTATTCGGGAAAAGTATGACATCATTTCATTCATGCAGATGGGTATCCAAAAAATGGGTGTCCATGCAGTTACTGTAAACTTATGTGTGACAGTAAATTTCGTTTCATAAAGAAGTAAATCTTCTAATTGTTTGTTTCAAACTTATCAATATATGCTTGAATACAAACAATATACACAAATGAACTTACTTTCACAAAGCTTCATTACACAATATATACACTATGTAATTATGTTGCAAATTGCTTGTCCATTGAGCTTGTCTTCAGTGTTGTTACTAAGAATGTTTGTCAGGCATAACTTTTGTATAAACAACATTTCGAATCCAGACAACGTAGCAAACAGAAACGTACAAAGATTGATTGCCTACCAACTAAAAATATTAGACAGGCATTCATCAGCATGCTACTCTTACTAGTACATCTGTCGTTGTTTGCATTTTACGGTTCAGCGGATATAAATGATTTACATTTTATACTTCAAACATTATTTAGAAGACAACAACAACAACACTGTCCTACTTTTTGCCTTCTAAAATACCAAAATATTTCAGCGCTTTTACTTATAATACTTTTACTATATGAGATACTAACATTATTGACAACATTTATATACATATAGCATTGGTACATGTTTAAGCTTGATTAACTTGACATGAATATTTTACACATCGTTACACATGCCATATCACATGTACACCAGTAAAACGTTTTTGACAGGTACCCAAGTACAACTTAACTAAAGTGCCTTTTGTCACAGACAAATGAATAACACATCAATCACAGATCTAATGAATTCAATAAATTAGTCTGTGTGAAATAGGCATTAACATTTACAATTGAATAACTTCACCTTCATCACCCAGCGACGCGGTAACCATTATGACACAGCTGCGACGTTCTGCACGTACAATTCGAATAAAATGTGCGCAATTTATTTTTTTGTCAAGAAAAGTGTTCCCAGATGGATAGTACATCTAACGTGTCACTTAACCCATTTTTTAATTGTCTGTACTTTTTTTTTTGGAAATATGTTTAAATTCGTCGGGTTGCTCGCTTTGTAGCTCAGAATGCGCAAATAATGCTCGGGTGGCTATTGATATAGGATGCATTTTCTTCGCCATCCGTAATTCGCCAACAGTGAACTCGTTGTTATATAAAACAAATGCATTTTAAGTTTATTTAGTATCTTACTTAAACTTTTAGTGTATGATCATAGAATTTCGCACGGGTTGATAATGGCCACGATCAGCTCAGAAAAAAACATCTGACCTCATATGTATATTTGACATCTGACCTCCAAGCCTGCATTGACTGCTTGCCTTCACTTGTTCTTCCACGCAACATACCGCAGCAAGAAGATGATCATTCTACCAACTTATTTAAATATCCCTACATACCACATACTATTATGCTTCAGACAATTGTTTAACTTCATTTGTGAGCTTTGAGAAATCATATGGTCATGGGGAATAATATTGTGCTGTGTAAATACAGGCATTAATGTGTTATAGAGCGGAAACGAAATGCTACGTGCATCCGTATGTACGGACAATCCAGCACGTACACATTCTATATTGCTTTGCAAAAAAGTGGGCATATCAGTTAACGTATGGGTTTCATGGTTATAACTGGAGGAGCCGACTAACGGACAGGCATATTTATAGCTAAATATTCATGAAGGTAATGCAACTCACTTTTCTGTATTGATATTTCTTTTACCGTCTGTATCAACTATAGACTCTCTGGTTGCCTTGTCATCTGCGGATTCATCAGGGGAAGGTTTTGATACGCGCCTGCCAATGAACATCTCAGGGAAATGGCTTGTGTCCAATCGTTCTAGTTCAAACCGAGTCTGTAAGCCGATGTTATCTCTCTTACTGGACGCACTCATGTCCCAGCCTCCCGGTTCAAACCTACTCGGTAAGCTACGTGTGGACGTGTTGCCGATGTTTCTTGACGCACTCATGTCCCAGGCTCCTGGTTCAAAGCCAGTCGGTATGCTTTGTGAGGACGTTTTGATGGGACTAAAGCTTTTTGTGTCTAAATATAAAATACAAGTCGAATCTACTTAGTATATATATTTGAGTTTTCGAATAATGTATATAATAAAGACAATACACTCATGTTTGTTATTCCAAGAATTTGCACGTATTAAAATAAGATTCATAAGATAAGATATGAACACATTGACTGGATTACTTTTACCTAGCAGCAAGTGAAAATACATGTTCGGGTGACATTTTGTTTATCAGCGAAACCTTATTTTAGTATCTTATTTAAACTTTTAGTGTATGATCATATAATTTCGCACGGGTTGATAATGGCCACGATCAGCTCAGAAAAAAACAAGAGAACGTGTATTGTTTTTTCCACAATCTGTTTATGACCGTTACTTCTCAAAAGACAAAATAGGTAAAATCCGGCGACACACAAATGAGCTATACTATTTGCTATCATATTATTTCACATAATGACAAAAAATACGCAATATATCAATAAATCAGAATTAAAACAACACTACGAATATGTTTTTACTTTTCCCTGAGTAAAGTTACCTAAAAAATACTTCCTCCAGAAGGACAGCAGTAAGATGAGGTCGTAATCGCACAACAACTGAGTAATTTACTGTATCAAGCAGAACAGTCTCCAGTATGGATTCAATCTTTTGTTAAATTTGTATTTATTTATCCCCTCGATTTTAAATAATTTCTTTGACATTGATAATATATTTGTTAAGAATTTCTACACAATATTCATTCTGAAAAACATAATGTTGTATATCGCGTTTGTAGATTCAAATTGGAACTTGTTCGTAGACGTAAGAGCCTTCTGCCTGTGCACATTAAACCACACGTATATCACACTTTTGGTAAATTGTTGTTGTGCATGCAAGTGCAACCAAAACTAGATTCCCCCACGACATAATGATGTTTAAACACAGACAAAGAAAGGCGTGTCCCTAACACTAATTATGGCCTCCACAAATTTATTTCTTTATAAACATAGAGGATATTTGTTAAATGCAGTGTAAGATCGTATTTTATTTGATGAGTGGCCATAAAAACAATATTTTCACGATTGGCGCTTTTTGTCACGAGTCTTGTTTCTATGACCACGAATGAAATAACATACGATCTTACTCTGTATTAAACACATTTTCTTTTTATTTCATGCTTTTGAACGATAAATATTAAAATAGAGATATGCTGAAGCGTCACAAGTTTTGTGTATTATGACGTCATAAATATGACGTCATTATGATTCTCAAATTGTCGATCACAGTTGTGGTCGAAAATAATGCCACTCTTACTGCGTCGTTGTCTTTCACAGTTGTGGTCGAAAATAGTGCCACTGTTACTGCGTCGTTGTCGCTTAATTATATTTCTATTGAATTTTAGTATGTGTTTTCTGTTGTTTAAAAAGGCCGATGTTTATACTGGCGATTTGGGTATTCACATACTTTCAAAAAATAAACATGCAAATACAGTTAAAAGTAGTTCCATGTAACCGAGAGAGAAATTATCAAACTTTATTATTTCAATCGACCCAGAGTGAAATTATCATGTTATCATTTACTGGTATTTTCCACCCATTCATCGCATAGCATGAAATAAATTATTTCATTGTGGAAAAATGCTAAAGGGTCATAATTCTGTCAAAATGGTCGCAGCAATAATTCCTATCTCTACGATCACCTACACTGAGGTTCTTCAGCTGTGAAAGTTTGAGCGAAACCCACCGTGTAGTTAAATAGGAGTTGGGTCCACACACTTTCGGTTTATGATTGATACGTTTTTAGCTTTATGACATCTTTCAAGGCCCACTACCTCTAAATAATTTGTAATAGATGCACATTGCGACGTGCCATTAACGATCTCGTGTACCCGTATTGGTAGTTTCTTTGTTTAAGTATCCCGATAAGAATTTAAATATTCGCTTTATTATTTTAACTCTTTGCAATTATATGGAAGTTCAAGACCGTCAAACATTAAGAAACGTATCTTTATAATGACTACGTTCAAATTCATCATCATCATAACAATGCATATACAATTACATATATAGCTACAAAATTGAACATTTTAATGTTATTTGACTAGATCTACTTCAGTACTTTAAATCGGTTGAATTAAATTTTCTATCATAGGTCACACTTGCAGGTTATTATTAATATGCACGCTGAAAGGAATTACCACATGAACTCTATTTTTAAAGCCATTACACTAAATGTGTGAAGTGAGTGCTAACTGTGAGTTTTTTAACGCACAAACTATTACATTAAAATTATATTATTATATTTGGTTTTCTCTCTTTCAAAGGGGAATAACGTATTGTCCTATATGATAGTTAATACAATATGTGTCATTGTTAGTGCAAGTTCTTCCAAATTTATAGCAACATTGCCACTTATGTATTTCGTTACCAAGTGCCTTCACGATCTACTTTAAAGTGCGCGGGTATAGAAATCTGTAATATAGTGTTCTCTTTGATTTTGAGTTCAGTTCATGAACAGAATGTTGCTCCGGAAATAAATATTTGTTATTATATTATATATTATTTTTCTTTTAATTGAGTCTTTATGATATATTGGGATTATGGCGAGTTTGATTTATTACAAGAAAAATTTTATTTTTGCATTGCATTGATTTTGCCTCCGCCTAATTTTTAGACTAATATTTGTACCTTAAAATAAATTGATGAAACTCTTAATGAAATGTTAAGGTTGATAAACCCTGATTCTTGTTTTATCTGACTAAGTTACATTTCTATTGGGACAGGTTACTGTACTGAGCAACTCTGTATGAAATGTTAAGGTCGATAAATCCTGATGTCGAAATAATTTAGTACGCTTGTATTCTAGAAAATCAAAGTGCACCATCTCAAATTATCTATCATTTGAAGGATGGCAAAGGTAAAGTCATAAAGATAGAAAAAATATAATTTACATGTCATAGTTAAACACATTATAATGAATAAGACTCCTTTCAAATATCCGGGATTATTGTACAGAGTTTGATATCACATCTATTAAAACTAATGCGTAGTAAAACTGTTGGCAACAAACACCTAACCAACTGGTCGTCGATCAGGTAATGTTTTCATAAATGGTAATCGATATATAGATGTTCCCGTGTGTCAGCCCAAACTCAAATAAAACGGACATGTTATGCAACGCTTTTACGTCAATCGTCCACGCACGACTAGTTAATGGAGTGTGAAACTTCTAGGCTGACATAAAATATGTGTATGTTCAAACCTCGGACAGTTATGTATGTTTCGGAGGAGCATATAGTCTCCGCATTGTCCGTCCGTCCTTCCATTCGTCCGTCCGTCCCACTGTCTTGTCCGGGCTATTTCCCAGCAACTACTGACTGGAATTAAACGCAACTTTATGTGAAGCTTCGTTAGCAAGAGGTGTGCATAGTATCAAGATTTCCGCGTCAATGCTTTTTTCTTTCAGTAATGGGCCTTTGAATATTACTGAAATAAGTATATAGTGTACAACTCCTGTCCGGGCAATTTGGCTGGAATTCAATGAAACCTTATGGGAAGCTTCATGGCCACGTGCTTTTAAGCGTATTGTCAGGATCTTCTTCATTTTTCTTGAAGTTATGTGCCTTTTATGATAGCTGCAATAAGTTTATAGTTCTTCTTTTAGTAATTCTTATACGGGATATTTCTGACCTTCCCATTGCATTCCCATTCCTTGACACAGCACATGGAGGAGCATCTATCAGTTCACTGATAGCCGTGTGCTTTGCGCCTCTCTGTCTTTTTGAAACATTTGGATGATTTTAATAATAAAGATATATTCTATTTTAAGATATATTTTTATGTTTATGTTGATGTCATTTAATTGGATCTGATTAAAAATAAAAATATGGAGCACAAAGTTAAACCGCTCGATATACTGCGGGAACTATTAAGGGTATCTATATTCACGTGAATCCTGTGTTTCATTTTTATTTAACATTCTATGACACTTTTGTGACCAAGTGGCCGGTGATCTACTGTATTTGAAAGGTTGTATCTGCAACGTATTTATGTGGTATATTATACTGCATGATGAGGCTTTAATACACAATTCACATACAGCCGTTGCACCCATCATTTGCAACACTTGCAATACTTATAATGTGCCATGCGTGTGCAAGTGACATGTTTTTATTAACAAAAAAAGAATTGAGATTTGAAATGTAGGTTGCATGGCCTTAATGTTTCTAGTTCTGTCCCGCCAATTGAACCTGCTTTAATTTCAGACCTGCTTTAATTTTAGACCGGTGTGTGTCTACATTGTTTAGATTTCAGATGCGTGAAAACATGGGATGAATTTGTTTCGTTGTATCGATCCATCTCTGAATTTGGCCTTCCGATAAATGCTTCATAAAATACGTGAAGTTCAATTTAGTTTTGTCTCGTTGAGAAAAAAAAAGACATAGTGAAACTCAAAATTACAAAATGGTGAAATGTTTTCGTTTCAGACAAATGATTGTATGGCTGTTTAAAATATATAATTAATTTATAAATTAACGTATCCATTAAAATTAGTTTTACTGATCACACAGCACCCTTTGTGTGCCTTTCATTCTGAAGAGAAAAACAAAGATATTTTACAAAGAGACGTACACTTAAAAAAATAATATTTAAGGGAAAAATAAAGCTTGTTTTAGAATGTGATTTATGTGGAGCCCACTGATCTTGTCAGATTTGCATTTTTAAATATTTAAACAGGAAGTTCTATGTACATTCCTAGTTTGTTAATTTATCACTGACGCCAAATATCATTTTATAAATATTTTTGTTTGACTATTTACGGGTTCATACAGATCATTCTTATTGACTACATTTCAAGCAGTTCTCTGAAAAGTGTTAATACGAGATTAAGAGTCATTAAAATGTAGGTTTGCACATGGAAAATTAAATAATGCTTACACAATGTTAATATTAAAAAAAGAATATCGGTAGAACCGATATATGCTGAAATTAATATGTACAGCGAGTATTCATATATTTTGCAAAGGTATTATAATTTGTAAAGATAATGTAAAGTAAAAACAGAAAGTCAAACGTTTTGCCATTTATTTGGATGCTAAGCAGCTGATATGATATGATGACGATGTTTGACTGTACTATATAATACGTCGTAAGTTGTAATATTAGTAAACGCTATAAGTTACACAATTTATATATTTCAAATAGACGAGTTAATAAAAGTATATGCAATACACACTCTTTAAAAAGAATTGATAAACATTTATAAAAATAAGATATAATATAACAGAATTGTAAGATTAAGATTGAATGGATGTGTACCTTTTTATAGAAACTGCCAAATATGAATGGATCCCAAACATGAGCTATCAGGTAAACTGTGTTCCTGTAATAGAATATAAACGAGTACCATATTGTGTTAAATATTTTCTTAAATAATGTGAGATGTATGTTAATACATACATGTTATACATGCAATCCGAATGTGTTTAATTTTACACATTAAAAAAAAAGCAGTAAATTAGTATCAATAAGCATTCAAAATAATTGCATAGACGCCTTTAAAGAAAAAACAACTAAATACTATATAATTGTTCATACCGTGTATGATTATTGCTTCAGTCATTGTTTATTTATTCCACAACTAAAATGCTCCTTTCATGCAATTCTGTCATTCTTATTCAAATAATTAAAAAAGCTCTATACTATAATTATTATTTATACATAAGTGTGTATAAATTCTTCAGTATATCAATATTGTGTTTCGTGACAGAAGAGATTGTTGTATTAAACTAAATGTTATTATTTGTTTATTATTTTTGCTCTACTAGCATATTAGTATATGTCATATAAACGTCAAGGAGGGTTTGGGCGATACAGGATCCTACTACTCTTACAGAAATCATTGACTATCAAACCTATCATAATATCAGAATTAAACTAATACAAGAGGAAATCTAGTCCTTATGGATTTCACGTTAAACGTTTTAATGAAGAAGTGTCTCAATCAAAATGCATTCGATGTTCAACAAATTTGTACTAGTTAATTCAGTCTACGAAGGTCACGTTAACTAAACTAAATAAAAGAATGAAACAATGAATCACCAAGTTTGGCCGACGAACCACTTGCGAATGTTTATATGTTTTATTATAGGTTTAAAAGTTTATTCAACGGGACTTTAGATCCAGTTTTAGGTTATTATCGAATAGCAAGCTTACAATGGAATAAATATTACGTTGCTAAATTAAACGCTATATATTACTTTATATCAAAACATTGACTGTCTTTCAACTGTAGAATAACCGTTTTGAGTATTTTGCCACTAAGATTTTAAACTCTTACAAAGGATAATTTTCCATGTAATGCTTGTACTGTGTGGAAAACACTACAAATTAACCAACAAAGTGCCTTTGATAAATAAGCTTTTGGCCTATCAATTTAGGTATGTGCCATAATGACAGAAATTATGAGTCGACACAACGGTATAATATAGTTTGAATATGTATCAATCTATTATGCCGTAAAACAGCGTTAAAACCTTTGCCGGCATTCGTAGAATTGTCCAATTGATTGATCACTATTGCTTTTTAGTCATGAAGCAAGAGAGATACACTAGTACGTATAATGTATGGAACGCCAAAACAGCCTTTTGTGGAGAGAAACTGATATGCTTGGTTAGTTGACATTTGGTTGAGTCAAACTGGCGATAGGTTGAGTCAGATTGGCGTTATGTTGAGTCAAGTTGGCATAATGTTCGGTTGGGTTGTCATTAGGTTGAGTAAAGTTAACACTAGATTGAGTCAAAGTGGCCTTATGCTGGATAAAGTTATCACTAGGTTGATTCAAGTTGACATACTGTTTGGTCAAGTTGGAATTAGGTTGATTCAGTTGACATTGTGTTGGGTCAAGTTTGCTTTAGGTTGAGTCCAGTTTTCATTATGTTGAGTCAAGATGGTATTAAGTTGGGTCAAATTTGCATTATGTTTGGTCAAGTTGAAATAAGGTTGAGTCAAGTTGACATTACGCTGGGTCAAGTTGGCATCAGATTGAGTCAATTCATTTTTATTCGTTAAAAAACTTGGTCTCCAGGATGCGGGTCAGTTTTTCTAATATGGCTATAGTGAAAATTTAAAAAGGTTTTCTTGTCTGAAACCACGGGCTGGATTTCAAAATAATTTAACAGAAAAGTTCCTTGGGTGACCTTCTACAAAATTCCTTGAAATCATTTTGATTTGTTAAAAAACATGGCCCCTAGGGGGCCGGGCTGTTTTCCGTATATGGCTTTATTGAAAACTTCAAAAATTGTCTTAACCGTGTCCACTGCTTGGATTTCAAAATATTTTCACAGAAATGTTCCTTTGGTCCCCCTCTATTAAGTTCCTTCAAATCATTTTGATTTGTTTAAAAAAACATGGCCCGCAGAGGGCGGGGCAGTTTTTCTTAGGTGGCTAATATTCAAAACTTGAAAAAATTTCTTGTCTGAAACCACTGACTGGATTTAAATATAATTTCACAGAAATGATTCTTGGGTGAACCTTTATCAAATTCCTTTAAATCATTTTCATATAATTTTGATTTGTTAAGAACATTTAAGGCCAGATTGGTGGGGAAATTACACTTTCTATAACATCAACTTTGGCAATCTTCTTCTCAAGAACAGCTTCTTATATATTTGTGTATATTCATATATTGTTAGTTTACATAAAAATACTTGTATGCATTAAAACCTTTTATATTTAGAAATAAATAAGAATCTTAAATCATTTACAATGTTAACATAAAACATGCTGTTGATACAAACATTTTCCAGTACATCGCAATTGCTTAATACTTTTTAGAGTTTATATTGTTTTTAAGACAATTGCTTTACCACTGGCCTGTTTGTTCCTTGAACCGAACATAAGGACCATACCACTAAACAGTGCATTATATTGACCGAAGGTTTTATAAACGGAAAGCAACATTAAAATAAAATGACTTTACATAAAGTAAATACCATTCAACATATCATTCTGTTGGCTTAACATAATGCCAACTTAACTCAATCCAATGTCAATTTGACCCAGCATAATGACAACTTGACTCAGCCAAATTGCGTTTTGACCCAACAAAACGCCAGCTTGACTCAACCTAATGTCATCTTGACTCAACTTAATGCCAAAAAGACTCAATCATATGTCAACTGGACCCAACATTAGGCACATTTGACTCAACTTAATGCCATAGTAACTACACATAATGCCATCTTGACCCAACATTAAGTCAAATTGACTAAACATAATGCCAATTTGACCCAACACAATCCTAACTTGACTCAGCCTTATACCAACTTGACTCAACATAATGAAAACTGGACTCAACCTAAAGCAAATAATGCCAGCTTGACTCAATCAAATGCCAACTAACCAAACATATCAGTTTCTCTCAACAAAAGGCAGTGTTGGAGTTCCATAAGATTGTACGCATACATTATGTTTAGTAATACAACCCATGCCGAATGGTGATTAGTTCTTATTTAAGAATATTTCATTGTATTTACCGGTACGGTAAAATTAAATATGCATCAATAATTAGTTGACAAGCATTGTCTCACGAACAATGTCTATTATACAAAGTTTCAATAGAGCTTAATTATAGTCTACAGCTTGAAATTTGTCAAATATACCGATTGACCTAAACGCAAGACAACTTAAATTATTGGTAATAAAAATATTAATAATTATACTCTACTAAATTCACAGCATATTTCGCCTTGTATAATAAGATATCTGGCATTTTCTGCAACTCAGTATTTGAACAAACGCTATTTTGAAAATCATAAAGTCCTTATTGTATTTAAAATTAAGTATATTTACAAATTATACATACTATAACATGTTTTAAAGTAGTTTTGTTTTCTAAAAATATGCATGCTTACACCGAGTTCAAATCTCGAGAGTGTGGAAAATATCCGAATATTATGAAGCGTCAGTATGCATTCCTTATCAAATATAAACAAAGCGAAACTCCAGCTCTCCATCAGGAGAGAACTCCTATTAGCAACTCTGGGTCCGTTATTTATGGCAAGTGACCAATTGCCAAAAAATTACACTATCACATTACAAAAACACTTAATACGCTATGAATTAGGACACGTTATACACTAGTGTTTCGATTCAAACAGTTGAGCATTGTTAAACAATACTTATGCACAGTTTACATTTGGACAAATATGCGTCTACGGCGCCCATAACTGCCCAAAATTCCCTGCGGCCTCCTTGAGGATTCTGTGCGATTCTCGTACGATATGGAAGGGATTTACCGGCGCCGTAGCCTCTACGATTTTGTTTTAGTGACAGTTATACACATTTTTAACAATCGTCAGTCCGTAGCCCGTAAACATATCGTATATGGCACCGTAAGATATCCGCAAGCGTATCGTATAGAGGGTGTGCGATGATTGTGCGGCTAAATCAAGTTTGTTTGTGTGGATAGTGCCCGAAATAAAAACACATCGTGTTAGCGTAGCATCGTTCGGCGTCTGTACGGTTCTCGCAGGATGTCCGTCGGTACCCGTGAAATCGCACGGATATTGCGCGATTATCGCGCGGCACCTAAAAGCTAAAATATGTCGCCGCACCATCTCCTCACCGCGGCCGCACGACCTCTGCACGGATGCTTCACGTGCTCCGTACGATTTCTGTGAGAACTTATGATACCTTAAACTCGTACAGAAATCGTTGTCGAATTTATCGTACGGGGACTGGGGCAAAAGTTGACTTAGCATAAGACTCCTTATCATATTTTGTTTTGATTAACAATCGACACAATGGCTTTCTTTTCACTATTTCTAATATTTAATAATTAATATAAGTAACCATTGTACACATGCTTCCTTAGTATATTTTTATATTTTATAAATACTGTCACTATTGATTCAAGCATTATTAGTTACACTGTAGACATGTTGGAATCTAGTTAACATTGTATACAAATCGTCACTATGGAGTCGAGTAATATTAGTAGTCATTGTACGAATTTATTGTAGGAATGTGATAATATTAGTTTACAACTATAACACTGTTACTATGGATTCAAGTACTAATACTAACCATTGTACACATCGTTTGATGTAATCTCATAATATCAGTTTCAAGTTTCAATACGTTTTGCTAAGTTTCAATAAAATCCAAAAAACCGCATACGAGAACGGTACAATTATTTCATTATTAAACACTGTCCTATTTCAGTAACACTGTTTTAAAACATGACATTACTCATACATCATGTATTATCAATATAGAGACGACAGTGTACAGAAAATAAAATAATATAATTAATATAAGTCATTACATACTTTGCTTATTTCTTTCGGTTAAGTCGCTCCATATCAGCTCTAGACAGCATAATTATATTGAACATCAAATATGAACATACTTTAAACAATCACTTAAATCATTTATA
Source organism: Congeria kusceri (assembly GCA_027627225.1). Classification (NCBI taxonomy): domain Eukaryota; kingdom Metazoa; phylum Mollusca; class Bivalvia; order Myida; family Dreissenidae; genus Congeria; species Congeria kusceri. Next base: position 40,722,023 of record CM051026.1, read on the forward strand.
TGTTTACTTATTAAGTTTATTAGTATGTTTAAATACTGAAGGAAAAAAAAATATATATATTTAAAAATTAATTACCTCTATCTATTTGTTTTGAAGTTATCTCCGTTTCTAATCAGACACTTTGTTTATGAAATCTCAATATGCGCTCGCGATCAATATATTCAAATGGGTATGGGTTTTTTTTGTAATTGTACAAGACAATGGCACAATCCTTAAACGTAGACCAATTCAATTGAGGTGTCATTTCATAAAGTAGTTAGGTATTTGTTTTATATTTGCTTCAATGAATATGTATTGTCCAATGAAACGAAATAGTTCATATCAGAATGACATCGTATAATAACGAGACAATCCTAGCGCGTATTAAACATATCTAAATGTTGTTTTTTACTTGATCGTTAGGTTTAATGGCGTATTTAAGAAGAGTATGCTAAATGTTTATTGCCCTCTTATATTTTAGTAAAACTACGTATAGTTATTAACCTGACACGCATTATTCTTCGTAACAAACCGTGTGTTGTTTGCGTTGTTTTTGGCGAGTTATTGGAATGTATGATGCTATATAGATTTAAATACGGTGTAGCGAGATTGGTATTAATGTGGCGTGTGGTATAAGTGTCAGCTTCGCATGCCATCGGTGCGAGTTCAATTCCGTCTGACGGCATCCTTTTGTCAAATGTTATGAGTTATTCTTAAACTATGCAAATCATGAGATGTTAATTAAAAATATATAATATTTTATTATGTAACTATCAAGTTTAATTATATTTTATTGGACCTAGTTAATTGTTTAATCTTTCATTTTTGTATTATATATACTGAAAGTCATTATACATGTAAAGTAGCAGATTCGTTTCAATTTGTGCCGCCGTCGCCCTCCGATTCAAGCACTTGCTGTAAGTTTTGTCTTCTATTAAGGAAAAAAAGGTCATAGGCAGTTTTTCTACCCTTTTGTATCGTCTAATACCCTTTCCAAACTAGTAATTGACTAGTAATTTTGGTTACAGTACTATTGTCTATATTTTGCTTGGTTTATTTTGCGGTCAGTTTCATTTTTATAAAAATGCACCATGTGCCCACGAATTATTAATTATCCCCCGTACATACCCGAACATGTAACTGTATTGCAAATCAATGACTATTGATGTTGCTTTAGGATGCACAAGAACACACGAAAGACAAATAGGTGCAAAACACGTTTTAACAAGTAAATTTAATCTTCAATTTGAAAGAAATATGTGATGAATGACAGTTTGGGATTCATATACAATAATATATAAATTTATCTATACACAGGAACAACAAATACACTTCAAACCTACGAACTTCGGATCAAACATCAGTCACGATCTTATTGTTGATCTTTCAATTATATTTTTTTATTTTTAAACGACGCATATTTTCGAATATATTTATGTGCCTGGAGTGTCACTTAGCTCTATAAACGATGTACTTTTCGGTTTACAATCTATGACAAAAAGATTGGAAAGTGTCGATTTGACATTGTGTGAATACACCCAAAAGCTACAATATGGCTCGGCTGAATTGTCTCCGCGTCATCTGATAGACAGACAACTCTACAGACAGGCAATTACATGATCATAACATTAAATCATTACATGATCATTCTGTTAATCAGCATAATATTTTGTGCTTATTTGAGCGTGGTCCAGTGAAGAAATATTGACAACACTACATGTAATTACGAATCGAAAATTTACCACGTGCGTATCGGTTACTTACTTTAGCATTCACTAGTTTAGCATTTATTTATACTTTAAAGGTAGAAACTTCAGTTGGACAATGTTATAAAATGTTATCTAGTCAATGGAATTGTTGTAACTGGATACTTTATCTGTGTTGGCCTTGTGTATTCCTATCTTCACATGCAGTCCCTGCTTAATATTTGGACACAGTTTACCTGGTGAAAGTGTCATCATAACCCATTACTATACGTATTTTGCGTGTTGTTTTTTTGTGCGTGTGTTAATGCTAATATAAAGCACCGTGTAGTAATCTGTATTTTAAAACGAGTTTTATTTAAACAAAAAAGGATACTTCCTAAGTTTGAAAATACAAAATTAGTGTTTGGATACCCGTTCATCAGATATCCGTTAAATCGAGTACACTTAAATAATTCAAAATGTACAATGTCTACCTTGCCCAACACCGTTTCCGTGTTACAAGTAATAATATACTTGTTAATTGCTGAAATTTTAGCACAAGTGAATTAGATTTCACCAGCTATTTCTCTAAAAGCAATTCGATTTAGAAAGCTATAGTGAAAATTAGAAAACGTGCCATATGTCAACTGAAAGTATGGAAACAAACAGAAGAATTTAAAACATGCATTTATTTATAAATATTTTCACATACTGACTAAGTTACTGAACGTACATGTAGGTAGACTTGAGTGTCTGAATACTGACTCTTTATTAATGCCTAAACTGTTTATCATCACATTGACCTCGTTTAAGTTAATTTATCACACACACATACTGGTGTGGTTTGTTTTGTAGAAAACATTTAAAAAAAATACAACATCGGTAATTCGCATCCAAAACATATGTTTCTATAAGCATTAGGTCACTGTTAACACTTTCGCGGGCGCGAGAACATTTGTAGTAACTGTGAAATCGATATGAATGAAATGAACATGAAGTACCGTTAATCGCGTGCGCACCATTGATAAACTGTGCATAGCGTGGGCAAGTGTTTATTGAAGAGCGCCAATTGGTAGGTGTGAGTTCGTACCCTGCTGGAAATATGTCTCTAGGCATGAGATACAATGATTTTCCTTCTATAAAACATATATGCATTACAAACATATATATGTTTATTATATAAACAATATGTTCATCGGGAAACTAGTAGTCGTAGTAAAATCGATATGTCGATATGTCCCAGTACAGAATTAAGAATTAAAACGACTCAATTAGATGAACATGATTTAACAAATTAGATCACCTCAGTTGTATGGATTTAAACTCTGTTATATACGCAAACAAAGGTAATTTCGTAGTAGTAGTAGTAGTAGTAGTAGTAGTAGTAGTAGTAGTAGTAGTAGTATCAGTAGTAGTAGTAGTAGTAGTAGTAGTAGTAGTAGTCGTAGTAGTAGTAGTAGTAATAGTAATAGTAGTAGTAGTAGTAGTAGTAGTAGTAGTAGTAGTAGTAGTAGTAGTAGTAGTAATAGTAATAGTAGTAGTAGTAGTAGTAGTAGTAGTAGTAGTAGTAATAGTAATAGTAGTAGTAGTAGTAGTAGTAGTAGTAGTAGTAGTAGTAGTAGTAGTAGTAGAAGCAGCAGCAGCAGCAGCAACAGCAGCAACAGCAGTAGTAGTAGTAGTAGTAGTAGTAATAGTAGTAAGAAAATATCCTCTGATAAGGTTAGCACATGGAAGAAATCCCTTCGAACTCTAAACATATTTTGAAAGCAACAATCCGATTAATTGTCTCTCTTTGTTTAAGAATTAAAGTAAAACATTTTACATCAATTATGAATAAATTTTACCTTTAAGTGACCTTTATAGCTTTGAAATGCATTTGATGTTACATTTAACTAAAATGAAAAGGGATTTAGGGGGATTTCGGTAATTACGGGGATTTCAGTAATTATACAAACCGAAAAATACGGGCCTAATTTATGCGATCATATAAAATTGCAGATCTACTTATGCAGTCCGCGAGCAACTAAGCTTTCCACGAAGTCAGTAAGAAATTATAAAAAATGTTGATGTAAACCTATTCACTGAATGGAGTTATCAGAGAGAAATTTAATTAGAAAAGTTTGTTTACCGCGCAGTAAATATAACAGCGTCTTAACAGCGTCTATACGAGTCGCAATAGCAATTCTTATTATCCTTATTCAAAACCGAAAGTAGCCGTTGCTGTACATGTAGGTTAAAGGTTTCTGAGTCGACAAATCTTTAAGAAATAAATGACGCTTATGCGTTTAAATACGGAACAATTTGTTCGAATTTCCGGAACTATTTTCAAACATTTAGGATCCACCCATAATGTGTAGATAAACCCATTACTAATGTCCTTCTTTATCGAATGAAAACTAACCGCGTGCCGTGTTAGAATTGTTTTTTATAAATAAAATAAATTTTGTGTCGCTGTTGCACCATAATGTCACTTTCATATACATTTGTTTTCAGAATATATTTGTTATTGATAGGAATATGTGCTTATAATTGAAATTACTTGAAAGCACTTACAATTGGAATGTATGTTTTGGACAATATACATTAGTTACCTTTGAACTACGTCGTTCTGATTCTGATGTTAAGTTCCTTACCACTTTGCCGGCATGTGAATTATTTTAGCGGAACACAATTTACAAATCTTGTATATTACTACTTTATTTTACAATTTCAAATACAGAAATACAGTGATTTTTCAATCCCAGTCACTAATGTTTTGAGTGAACTAAACTATTTAAGTTTGAAGAGAACAATGAGAATGGTATTTGATATAGCATTGAATATATTGTTTAAAGTCTACTGTTATCATGTATTTGCTTCAATGACTGTCTATTGTTTTATTCCATATTAAAGAAAGCTTGCCCTTTCACTGTAACGTTACTTACCTGTTATAGCTTTATTCTATTAACTATAGTTTCTTTATAACTATTCGTTCGAAACTATCTTAGGCATTGATAGTTTTTCATATTGCTGCAATAAACTACTTTAAGCACAAATGCTTCAATACAAGTATATTTTACTTCATGCTATGAAAAACAGAACCACTTCCGGTAGCTCTGACTAGGTAGCAACCTTTTTGTTATTGCGGAACGGACAATACCTCCGTTCTAAACTCAATTATAGTGACTTTCTAAATTTTGTAAACTCTTATGATATTGTGTTGCTAACTGAAACGTGGCATTGAACATGCGATAATTTGTAATTTGTGTTCATTGACTAATAAGAGGGCGAAGCCAAATAGTGGATGCTTAATTATCTACTATAGAAGAATAAATGCTTCAAAAATCGAATTAATCGAATTAGTTCGCATTTATTTGAGTACGATTTTTTGAAACTATTTCTTATGAGTTAACCAAATACTCGCTTCTCGGTGATTTGGACCGGCGATTTAAATGCACGAACCGGTCAAGCGTAGGATATTATAAAGAATATTATTCGTGATAGATATGTTCAAATGCCAGTGACTTCATTTGATATTGATAAATTACCGTTACGAACCTCTTGTGATTTTATGTCGAACACTTTTGGATGAAAGTTATAGTCAGTCTGTAAGGAAAATAGTCTCTGTATTCTTAACGGACGTACTGAACCGGGAAAATGTACATGCTTTAATCTGAGTAGAAATAAATTCGAAGCAATTGTGCTGAATTATGTGATTTGTAGTTTTGAGATATTTGCATGGTTTAAATCTTTCAAGGTGTATGACATTACTGAATGTTCTGACCATTGTCCGATTGAATTTCAATCAAATTGCACATCAATGGAATTAAATGATGATAATGATGACGGTAATGATGATGACGATAATAATGATAATGATGGTGATAGTACCACCACCACCAACAACAAGAAATAATAATAATAATAATGATAATAGTAATAATATTAACATTGTATATAACATACATAACGATAGTGAAAAAAAAAAATTATTTGATGAACTAGAAAATAATTTTATTAAAGGGTCTATTGATGTTAATACGTTTGTAAATAAATTGTCATGGAACATTTTGGATTTGTCCTCTAAGTTTACGGCAAAACTCAAGTCAATTATACAAGAGCACGAAAACGTGTAGAAAATCGCCTTGATTTAATGCAGACAGTAGGAAGAGTAAGACGCTTTTTTAATGCAAAAGAGCGTATAAAACAATAATGGTGAAAAAAACAAAATTAATTTTATTAATGCCAGATTTTTTTTTTATTCTTGTAAACGCAAAGCAAAGCAATTATTTTTCAAAAACGAGAAACATAAACTAGCTGCTTTTAGTGGTTGGAATTATATTAAATAAATTTAATAATAAAGGAAAATTTATTTCAAATGATGTTAAACTTGAAGCTTACTGTTTTATAAACTCCATCATACATATTTACTTTTATTTAATGTAGGGTTCCCTTTCCCCTTTTCGCGATTACTCGCATTGTATTGCGCCCTATAATGCTTTGCATCAATATTTTTCTTGTGTTATTATTGCAGGATTACGTTTGATCTGCTCATTTAACGCACATCAAGTCTTATCAGCGTAGCTTCTGTACATTGTACTTTTTGAGATATTAACGTTGCAGTGTGTGCGCACAGACGGGCGGATAATAAACCTATAATCCCATCCGGTGAAAAACCGGTGGGGGGGGGGGGCGGGGGGGGGCTTTATACAGAAATAAAGATTATGCGTTATCTTCAATTCGCCATTATTCTGTACATAAATTTTCATGATCAAATCTCGTGTATTTATTAGGTTTAGGCATTAAATGTCGTTTTATTTTTGGTAGCACTGACCCGATCTCTGACCTCTTTTGAAAAATGTTGTGCATAGACCTCACGTTGCCCAATGTGAGTATACACAATTTCATGAACATATGCAAAGTACTTTCTGAATTATCGCTGGATTAAAATATGTTGAAGCTTTTTGCTATTTTATGTAATGGTGACCTTACATCTTTGACCACTAATTGCCTTTATGTGTATGCATAGTCCCATAAAAATACATTGAATACTTTTTAGTAAAGGTTATCTCACCGTCTACCTTTGGTGAAGAATACATGTTGTGCATTATTGTGTAATCATACTTAATGTGTATACCAAGTTTCATGATGATTTCTAATGTATTTTTCGACGTTTGACAATTTGGTGGAAAAGGTCGTGCATAATTCTCACATTGCCGTGTATGTGCATACCTAGATTCATGAAAATATCTTCGGTACTTGTTGAGTTATCGCATAAGCTGTTTTTGTGGACGGACAGACAGACGTACAGGCAGGCTGACGGATGGTGGCCAAACCTATAGTCCCCACCGGTAGTGGACTCCTACCACTAATGACATTGACACTTTGTACTAATAGGTGCTAATTTCCTGAAATTATTCTTGTAAAATCTTTATACTTTGATTTCATATTTTGTGTATTTGTACTAACAGTCATCATATGCACGTACAGCATTGCATATTGTATAAGCCTTAGCCGATATTTGTAGGAATTTGTAGGAATTTTCCAATTGAATGAGAATCATCGATTTTTAGCCATTAAACCAGATATAGGTAGAATGTACGCACTAAATATTTTTAGTAATGTAAAATGTAATGTACATGAAGATATGTATTGATTTTAAACTAGTTCATTATATTAACGTCGATATTATACATAGGCCAATGACAAGCTCTATCTCACGATCAATGCATATTATACATAGTTTCAATAGAGCCACGTTATAATTACAACTTGAACATTGTCAAATAGACCAATTGCCCTTAACGCAACGACAACTTTAATTATTGGTTACACTAATAATAATCTACTAAACTCACAGCATATTTCGCCTCGTGTAATTAGATATCATGTATTGTCTGCAAGGTGCTGTTTTTAAAGGCACAAAGTCTTTGAACAAACGCTATTTTGAAAATAATAAAGTTTTTATTGTATTCAACATTATGTATATTTACAAAACTATACATTTCTGTTACAAATGTAAATCACTCGTGATTATATGAAATATGCATTTTCAGTAGTGAAAATATAAATTTATATGATCATTCGTGGATTGAAATCGATATTTTACCAAAACCAACGAGTATCCTCTATATACTAATTGCTGTTTGTAAGTTTTAAAGGGGCGTATAGACGGTTAATACGATATAATATTTGCAAAAGTTATATTTATGAATTATTCATTTAATGATTACTTCACACATATGTCTTTTTTTTGTTATTAACAAATAGTATAATATATATTTTTATAATAAAAAAAGGTTGTTTCCGTGACACTTTTCTCGGGCGCGGGAAAATAAGTAGTAGTAGTAAAATTTATATGAATGAAATGTACATAAAGTACCGCTACAGGCACGCACTATTGATAAATGTATGCTAGCGTCGGAAATTTTGCGCGATTTTGTAGGCGTGAGTTCGAATCCTGCTTGAACAGTGTATCGAAAAATCGTGACAAATCGTAAGTGCGTTCGTTTGTTTGCGTTGTTTGGACGAGTTTATGTTATTGGGATTTATGTTGATTAATATACATATATAATATTATGCTAGTATGGTGTTCTGAGAACTTGTATCAGCCGATTTGACTGTGTGAAGGCGTATCGCTCGAGAGGCGCAGCGTCGAGTTTCATGCTACTTGACACAACCAACGATACTGTATCTGGCATTTAATCCCGATTGCATACGAAATATTCATAAATGTCAGGTTAATAATTTCGCTCTATATTGCAAATCAAAACCCGGTTGTTTATTATTAGATTAACCATGATTCGATACCGGCATGTTTAGGTAAAGTTTATTGGCATTTACAATATAACCGGAATCGTTCCTTGATCTCATCATAATAATAAATAATATCCTAAAATCGAATTATGAAGATAAGGTACTCTAGTACATTTGCTATGATCGTGCCACTACTCTGAAATGTACGTTCACAGTGGCATAACGGGTAGTTCAGTGACGTCTACAATACATAATTACACAAGAACATGTATTGCGACATTTGCTGCTGGTTAACTTAGCTTACTATACAAAAACATAAAATGTACGCACTGACTTCAAGTATGTTGTGAGAACATATTACAGTATGGTGCATCAACATCTTATTTGTATAAATGTTTGCAATATAGTCTCAAACGAGTTTATATGATTCTTTAAAACATGTTAAACTTTTGGATACATTTTGTTCCATTTTATGACCGCAACACTAAATACAAATATGGGATGTAAAGCTTTAACACATTTAAACCATGTAAAACATTATATATTTTTTATCATTTTTCAGATGCAAGTTTTCCACACAATCAATGGAGTAGATGGTTCTCATCACTATATACCGGCAATGGAAATGTAGTCAATGTTTTTCATGGCAGTAAGTTCATCGTTAGCTCATAGTTGATTTCTCGCGTGAAGCGTTATTTGCCATGTACAATACTACGAAATATATTGCATGGCTGCATTATTTTATTCAGATCAAAATGTAATATTATTCACATGATATTGGTGCTACAACATAAGAATTGAGGTAAAAATGCGTATTTTACGAAATGTTTAATCATAAAATACTTTACGACTGTACATTTGAAAACTCCTTCATATGTTCATATACGATAGATTATCAATCGAGAAAACACAACAACATTATTTTGTTTAAGTATAGAACACTAAATGCGGGATAATAGAGATACATGTATTAGGGGCATAACATTCATAGCCAAATACAAATCAGTACAAAAACACGTGACGAATTAGTAGGAGTTTGTACTCATAATAACCGCATGTCGATGAAACATTAATGGCGTTTCTGACGTCAATGCTACATTTTTCTGCTAATTGAGCGTCGATGACTTGAAAGAAATATTCTTTCTTATGGACCATAAATGGAAAAATTGGTTATATGTAGTTCCTCTACCCTTTTGTATCGTCTTATACCCTTTGCAAACTAGTAATTGACTAGTAATTTTGGTTGAAGTA
>CM051026.1:40736672-40893138 GCA_027627225.1 Congeria kusceri
GAAAGATGTATGATCTCCTCTCATGAATCACCATTTAGTAAAGTTGCTTTTTTGGCAAGATGCACATTAAAAAGGTATACAAGTAAAACACAAGTGAAATAACAAAACAAAAATATGATATCTTCAGTTATATGATAGAACTACCTGTTCATATTGTTTTACAAATACAAATACAAGAACAATTTTATTAAGGTTATAGCCCACTTATGGAGGTTTAAAATGGCTATTAACAAAAGTTATAGCCCACTAATGTAGGTTTGTAATGGCTAACGTAGGTTTATAATGGATACTAATAAGTTATAGCCCACTTATGAAGGTTTATAATGGCTACTTATAAAAGTTATACCCCACTTATGAAGGTTTATCATGTCTACTAATTAAAGTTATAGCCCACTTATGGAGGTTTATAATGGCTACTAATAAAAAGTTATAGCCCTCGAATGGAGGTTTAAAAGGGCTACTAATAAAGTTATAGCCCACTAATGGAGGTTTAATGGCTACTAATAGAAGTTATAGCCCACTAATGGAGGTTTATAATGGCTACTAATAACAGGTATAGCCAATTAATGGAGGTTAATAATGGTTATTAATAAAAGTTAGGGGTATTCGTTTCTTATTCTCTGTAACATTCAAACATTATTTACATTTAAAGATCAACGTTTAACAATATTAATTTTGACATTTTGGATCCCTTTCATATAAATTAGACATTGCATTTTTAGACAGGTAATAGTATACTCTCACTTTTTCATAACTAAATAACATATTTAATTTCATGTTTACAAACTCCAACATGGCAAAATTCTGAAAGAAAGCTTTTGGACTGTCTTGGTTAATGATCAACAGGACATATTCAACATATTTGATAAAGATAAACAAGTGTTTGCTGGTGAGAAATGAAGTTTTCTGTTAGGGTAGTGTAACCTTAAGACCTACATGAAATTATACCTATAATGCAAAGCAAAAGAAATCCGTCCTCAACGTTAAAGACTTCCATTTAACAATATATCAACATTTTTTAAACGTATAGATACATTTCTTACAGAACAATAACTGTCCGAGGACAGTTTGCTAGACTATTGAGCCGCTTTGTCAGAAAAGGTTTTATTACATGAAATTATCTAGATATATTTTAAAGACAAATGACACGAATTACAGTATTATAATAGTCCCCCTATTTTATGAATAGTCCAGCTAAAAATGGAAAACAACAAAAATCTCTGTTTTGAAAAACAAATATCATGTAGTCGGGTAACCGCAGAAAAAAACATCAAACCGAAACAAATGTATAACTAGGGCAATGCTCAGTTACTGTCGGTCGAACACACAATATACCAGACAGTGTAGTGTTTTTTCGAGCACAAAATTTGTTATCTTTCACTGTTTATCTTTCACTTATCTGTCCACTCAATGTCTGCCAAATCATTGATAAGACTGAGAGCTTTTGGGTTGACATCAGACGTTTTCTTTTTCTTCCCACTTTTTGTTCCAGTTTCCGGGTTGATTCCCATGCAGCACCTGTGAAAAAGATATGTTAATTATTAAAAAAGCAACTACACCATGAGCTTGTTTCGGACGAAAACCCATGTCTTCCATGGGAACATAGCCAATTTTCACATTTGACCTCTAAGTGTGACCTTGACCTTTGAGTTATGGACCTGAGTTTTAGGCGCGACATGCAGACTAATGATGCTGAGCGATTTCAATTTCCATCAGCAAATAACCGAGTTTTGTAACTTATGTTCCAGACAAAGAAATCCGGGTGGACGGATGGACAGACAGACGGACCAAACACAAAAAATCAAAATGTCCCCTCAACTTTAGGTGGGAGACATAATTCGATGATGAATGACAGATTTACAGTCCAGACAATCTGTATTATGCCCATATTTTACCTTTGACCTCTAAGTGTTACCTTGACCTTTGAGCTACGGACACAGGTCTTGCGCACAACACGCCGTCTACATATGGTGAACATTTGTGGCAAGTTATTTTAAAATTCAATGATGAATTTACAGTTCGGACAAGCTGTATTACCGATATGCATATATTTGACCTCTGACCTCCAAGTGTGACCTTGACCTGTATGCGAGGGACACAGGTCTTGCGCGCGACACGCCGTCTCAACATGGTGAACATTTGTGGCTAGTTATTTTTAAAATTCGATTTTGAATGATGAAGTTACTGTCTGGACAAACTGTATTATGCTCATATTTGACTTTTGAACTCTAAGTGTGACCTTGATCTTCAAAATATGGACCATTTAAGCGCGACACACCGACTAATGATTAATATTTTTGACAACCGATTTTAAATTCCATCATCAAAAAGCCGAGTTATGGTCCGGACAAAAGAAATACGGACAGACGGACAGACAGACGGAACATACAAAATCAAAATGTCTCCCCACTATGAGGGAGACGTAACAAAGGCTGTTGGAGGACAGCACGCTCCACCATTCCTGTGCTTTGCCACAAAAAAAGTTAATTAGAGAAACTATGTAAATATATTTTACAGACAAATGGGACTTATTATAAATAATATACCATATTATCAAAAGGTATTTGATAAACATTTAGGCCTTGACTTAATCCATGTTCATATTCTGTCCCAGGAATATCATAATAATTATAGTGGTGGCTATTAAAGTGCCATGAATCTTATCATCATAAGTAACTGCTGAATATTTTAGCCTAATATCTCTTGATGTGTTTTTACGTTATGTCCATAAAAGAAAAAACAAAAAGGGGGACACTAATGTATTATAAATGTATCCATGTTCTACGAAAAGTTAAGCTAAAAGGTTACATTTCTATTCGTGATTAATAATCTGACGGTTACTTCAATTTCAATTTTTATGTAGTATGTTTAAAATACTTCTATATGCATGGGGCTTAAAAATGTTATAACTGTGGGCTGTCAAAGTAAAAATTGCAACTGATGCCTATCTCACCGGATCTAGTCGCAAATGGTTAAATTATTGCGTACGCTGAATGATGTATCTCTTAAAGTTTCTCAATGTAAAATCGCCATTAGCTTTTCAACTACACATAGCAACAGGAGATTATTTTTATCATATGTGACCCCAGTGGGGCTCAAACCCGCAAGCTCTGCAGGGTCACGTGATTATAAATCATCTTCTGTTCCATGTAGTTGACAAACATATGGCGACTCTACATAGCGAAACTGTAAGATACATCATTTGATTTCCTGCCTTTCCCGTGAAGTGGAATGACGATAACTATATATAAGCGTTAGTTAACCAACCTTTTTGCACGTTCGAGCCCCACGGAGGTCACATATTATTAGGGTTATATTATTTTCTGAAAGCACCAGAGACCTATGTGTGTGGTACTGTTGTGGCATTTGGAATGAGTCACCGGTTAAGTACTTGCAAACACAAAACTTTATTATACCTCTGAATGAACTCTAGTTTCCCGGCTGCCTCCTTCGGGTACTTGATGTTGAAAATGAAATGGCTTCCAAACAAGAGGGCGAGTGCTGGTAGGAAGCTGCTGAACCTGCACAGCACCTGTCCATCAACCACTAACATTGACTCAGTGGCTGCCAGAACACTATTTCCTGACATGTGAACATTAAGAGCTTGCCAGTAACTTGGATATTACCTTCAGTTGCAATAAATATTTATTCACCATTTAAGTTTATGAAAATAATTTCAAATATTATAATATTTAGAAAAGATGTGTTCCACTTAAGATATTGAATGCCATATATCTAGTTAAAGTACTAACGCATTAACCTTATGAGTTTACAAAGCTACTTTCTGAAGTAGTGTCCTAATATTTGATAACTCATCAGCATTAAGCTACATGCACAAATTAACCTATCGCCAGATTGTTAGTCGAACCAATTTACTGGACAATTTATTGATGTCGGATAGATAAACCATATGCTTTTATAATCAACCAAAACATAATCGCATTAATGGGTAATTCATAGTTAAGCCCTTTTAAATATAAAGAAGTATGAGGCCTGGCGATACGTTAAATGACATATAATTGGATACTCCAAAAATACCAAAATTAACAGAAAGGGAAAAGCTCCTATAATTTATGATAATTAAACGGTCATCATCAAGTCAATATTTGGGCACAATAAAAGTAAAAGTGCTAACATACATGATTGCTTAATTTACCTAAAAATAGACTTTATTAATAAACTGTTCATTTTAGATTTAATATTTTATTACTAGTTCCTGTCTTTTTATTTAAACAAAAAATATTACCCAATATCGCATGTCGTGGCCATGGTGAACATGATTTCTCTGCACACTGATGTTTCACTTCCTGAGTTGACGACATCTCCTAGAAATTAATTCTTTATACTGCCACCATGGTACATTGTATATCATGAATGAGCACCTGCTGACAAATCAACCACCGCAATTATATAAATAATCTGTAATGCATCTACAAATGTTTTCCCCATGGGGGGGGGGAGCGGAGGGTATATACGGAACTTTAGACTGAAAGCGATTCCCGACAGGCGGGAATTTGACATTCCGAATGATTCTGGGTCCCAGGGTAATAGACATTGGTCGGATTTTAGATCCCGGTAATACAGGTCCCCGGACCATTTGATAGACATATAGCATCTCCCACTGAGGAAATTTAAACAGATAAGCCTGGCTCTAAGGTGGGGAATTTGACACCAAAAAATAAAATGTGTCAAATTCCTCTGGGTTTGCCCGCCCCTCCCCCCCCTCGGGTTGAAAATATTGATAGAGTTCAAAGGTCAAATATGAGCATAACAGCTAATATTAAAATTTCTAAAAATGACAATACCCAACATTTTCATCAAAGAGCCAATTAACTAACAATGGTAAGGTTGGATTACATAAATGTAGGCATTTCTTTATGATACTGACAATCTATTACATTTTAACTAAATTAGTCACATACCCGGGTACTTACATCAATCACAGCAAAAAGGCCATCTTCTCCCCCCAGACTCGTTTGGAGACACACAATAACAAGCGGCAAAATTGCTGGCAGGTTGTCTTCCTCTTTCTCCTTTATAGCATCTTTGACATATGGATGTACCGCTGGAGTTCTGGACCGGAAAAAGCAAAGCATTCTCCCGCCTTTTTGGCGAAGAAATTCTGAAACTTTAATGAGCTCAATGTCAAGTAGTTGTTGACAATGTGCTAACATTATGTTTTTTCAATTAAGAAGGGCCAATCTTCCAGCAATTTAAGAACGGCTACTTCACTGTTAATGTGTTTCTGAGCAAAGGATATGTGCTTTCAATTTTAGTCTTTACCAATTCCAAGTCCGGCTCCAAAGCTCCATAGACTTCTACTAATTCCAGCCGTATTAGTTCCTGCTCTTCTTCTTCTTCAGGTGGGAGAGAGGGTCCCCAATTCATTCACCATAGCGGTTTTGAAGTCATGAAAAAAAAACATTAGACATGTGGACGGACGGACAGACAGACGGACAGACAGGGTGATTAAAATTTGCGGGGCCCTAATTATGATTATGAAGCAAATACCTAACAAATATGCAATGACTTTTAAAGATCTGCCTTTGTATTGAAATGTCCCTTCAGTGAAGCTAGCGGCCTTCATAAGATTAGATTTAATCGCTATGACATCAAAGCACACTTATTGTAGCATTCAATGTGTTGGCAATTTTGTATGTAATTATGATTATACTCAATTAGATTAGCACTCTGAGATATAATTATAATTATAAACCACTATACATCATTTGAGATCTGTTCAGACAGTCAAAGGTATCTGCATACAGACAAACTGTATTAAGAATCGTATATTAATGCATTACAAGCACTCGAGTGACATCAAGGATGACAAAATACACAATTACTTTTGGGACATTGACAAGCTCTTATTTCCAAATAATGTGTAGTTTTTTAAAAATAAGTTTTGTTAAAATCTTTGTGTGACAGAAATTGCAACATGATACTAGGCTGCAGTAACAAATGTCCCATAATAACACTTTTAAGTATTTTTTAAATAAACCACAGCCCTGTACCAAAGTTATAATGTTTTCTGCTTTTCCTCCAAACCTGAAAGGTTCTTGGAGTCAAATTTATTAAAAAATATTAAGGAGAAGTGCTGTGCACAAGAACTACAGCCTGCGGACTTAAGGAACTAAATTGTTCTCATGAAGATTCAGCTAAGAATGTGGCCTCTAGAGTGTTCAAAAGAGTTTTTTTCTATTTGGACTGGTGACCTAGTTTTTGACCCCATGTGACCCAGTTTCGAACTTTTCCTAGATATCATTGGAACAAATGTTCTGAGCAAGTTTCATGATTATTGTGCTATACATGTGGCCTTTATAGTGTCCACAAGCATTTTCTTCAATTTGGCATGTTGACCTAGTTTTTTACCAGATGTGACCTAGTTTCGAACTCTTCTGAGATATCATTGCACACATCTATGAATGAGACAAGCAGTAAATGTCAGAAATTCGTGGAGGTAATTTTGTAACAAAAATATTCATTTATCAATCAAAAGGGTACTATACATTATGCCGTCATATTGTTGTATTATCAGAGTGTCTGTATTATCAGAAGAGCAAATTAAGCTCTCATACTAGCACGGCATACGTTTTCTTAAAGGGCAGGTAGGTAGGTTGGATTTTTGTTTTTGGTAAATGTTCAACTTTAAGATTCAATCTACAGTGTAGAAAGAATGTTGGCGACGAAGAAACTAAAAGCATATGAATTATGAGTGCATTTTTGCTAAAAAGGAAACATCTTAAATTTTCCACCTTTAGACTTTATAATGTGGCTTCTAAATTCACTATTCTAGCATTATACTTGCTCATTTTCTTAAAGATAAACAGCAAAATTATCGTTGTTAAACTACCCAATAAACAACACAAAAAGAAGTCCAAATTTTGAGCGGAGCATAGTAAAAAGTAGTTCCAATTACAATTGCAAAAATTATAATGTCAAAACATGTTAGGATCAAATTAATTTTCTCATTATCATTGTTTATCGGCCAATAAGCAACTCTGTTATTTCTGATGCGTGGCTATTAAACTACTCGGTCTAATGCTCTTGTGGTTTAATTCCTAAGCATCAGAACTCCAAATCGTTGTTTATTGGGTGATAAACAATGTTAACAAGAACATTATTTCTTAAGTATACAACATCATTATTAAAACTAATTTGTAAGTAACAAACTAATATTTTTTCGAGCTAATTATCTTATGCAAACGGAACTATATACATGCCAGGTCAATCTGCAACGGGCCAGAAAAACCAAGGAACGTAGTAGTTAGGAGCACCAATTGTAAGCGCTCCGTAGCCTACTGAGTCAAAAGAAGGTCAAACGATGCAAGCTCGCGAATTTCCATAGCACAGTTTAAAATTAACAAATTGCAGTAATTTAATGTCAAAGTATTAAGAATTAGAATCTTTAACAAATGAAGACACGCTAAAATAAGTATGCCTACAGAAGCCTAGTGGTTAGCATATAAGACTCACGTTCCGAAGGTCCCGGACTCGATTCCTGGCAGATGTTGAGAAGTTTTTCATCTACTTTTTCGACAGATTTGCTACTGCAGATGCTTAACAAATTAAAAAGGAATACAATTTAAGATATTTCCAAAAGAAAACAACAATATTCTGATAGGAACTCCCTTTAAGTAACTTAAACATATTATCGCAAAACACTTGCTAATACGGTTGAAAAGCTTGTAGCACAGTCTTTGCATTCATATAATGTTTAAAAATTTTAATATTCAGCAACTTGTTGTTTGTTTATAAGGTTAAGATTGATTTTTGCTCATCTCCACAGCTTTTGATCTTCTACAGACTAATCACCTGTCTCCAACAGAAAGTGTCTGGTTATGAAACTGATAATGGTCCGTTTTCACTATATACTCGTACATCCAGAAAATGTGTCTTCGAAATCAAAATATAGTGTTGGAATGTCATTATGAATTTAATTTAAATTAGTATATGAATGTAGCCCAATGAAAGTGCATGCAATTGAAAATCGAACAAAGAATTTATCTCATTAGGTTTCTTGTCCAACAGTTTTTTTTATTATTTTGAATTGAACTTTGTTTTGAAAGGCATTATATATATTTTACTCGTACAGATTTTAAGCTGCTGCAAGTGACTTATCTAGTTTTTACAAGTGATTATGTTTTAATTAGTAGCATAATTTTACAATGGACTTAAATTCATCACATTTTACAATTGACCTAAATTAATCAGCTGCACATTTGACGCAATAAATGTATTGAATTGAATGTTGGTCACATGCCCTCCCGTCAATATTTCAAATGGACACTGGCCCTCCTATGCTCAAAGTATGTGTAAGAATAAATGTAATATGGCTAAATTAAATCTACATCATTTATTACAACCTGCTACTGCTCAATAACTTTAATTATTATCATGCAACTGCAAATGCTCACTATTTTTCAAACTATAAAAAACATAGTTAAAGGATAAATAACATCTTGGAAACATGACATGAGGGCCAGTGTCCAGGTGACATATTAACGGGGTGGGGGCATACGTCCGGGGTAGCAAATGTCAGGGAGGGCATATGTCTGCCTGAGTACAAATTGATGGGAGGGAATGTGTCCGGATAACTATTGAATTGAATTGGCAACAGATACAATTCAAAACGGCATGATTAAGAGAAAAACAATATTATGTGTTTAAAAAACACACATGCCCCCCCGGTTGGTGCAGGATAGCCCATTTCTTAGTCCAAATTAGGTCAAGGTCAAGGTCAAAGTGAGGTTGGCTGATATGGGTGGATTGGGAATGGTCACAAGTAACAACTGTGTAAATATCCAAGTGTTGTTGCAAGCGGTGTTGGCGCTAGACGAAACGGTAAAATCTACTTAACCAAGAAATTTCTATAATGTGAATTATTCTAAGTGCAATTTAAGTCAAAGTAAAAGTGAGATTGGGTGATATGGGTGGATAGGGAATGGTCGTAAGCAACAACTGTGTAAGTATCCAAGTTTTCAAAACGGTGTTGGTGCTAGACGAAACGGTAAAATCTACTTAATCTTGTCATAGACGGATGGACGAACGGACAGGACAATCACTATATGCTTCCCGCATCAAGATGCCGGGGGGCATTAGAATAATTACACAACGACGATATATTTATTTCAAAATTTGATTTACATTTTTACGAGGCAATATTGTATTCTAACTTACCATTTTGAATATTATAAAATGCCAAGCAATGGTTGAGTCAAATTTATAATATTCAAAAAATGTTATAGTAAATAAATGAATATTTTCATTTAGACATTTATAACCACTGTATTTAAGGTGACATGTGTCATTACTCTCTAATTGCCAAGAGTGCCCAGTTATACGTAATAGCGAACAACTGGAGTCCTTCTGCGCTTTGATTTAACAATAAACCACCAGAGTGTGCCATAAGAATCTGATTGTGGAATGCTTTTCCAAAATATTAGCATGCCCAATAGACTACAGTATGGCTGATTAACCGAAATAACTATGCCGTGTCACTCTAATTTCGTTGGTCTTATTTACGCTTTTGGCGCATGCGCGTTAATACTTCCTGTGATCTCACCTCTGAGTTGGATAAAACCCAATATGCTATCCTCTCTTTGCAAACAAAGTAAATAAAATACCGATTTGTTTTGCTATTTCATGTATATGCTATGTTCGTGTACCTCATTCTAGTGATCTGTATCGTCTGGAAGCTTCTCGTAATTTCGTGGGTTCTGATTGGCTGGCCTACTTTGGTTCGGAAAGAGTGTTTACACTAGCAATTTACTTTTACTTTGTTTGTGCTGTAGCCTGTGCTGACCAAAGAACGAAAATCTTGGTGAAAACCAGTGTTTTGAAAAACAAATATTATAAATACACAATCCTTCTCATATTTTGTAAAAGGTAACGATATAGGCCTGACAAAATCTACACACTTGTTCAATTTCATTCTGCAGGTTTGACGTTAGGCTTCATGAATCTATAAATATGTATATTGTGTTAGTTAATTGTTCATTAATATTAAATAAATGATAAACGTGCACGCAGCGATTCGTGCATCGTCAATTACTCACGTTCGACCCATTCCACTCCTCTCCAGGAATGAGCAAAATCCAGTACAATACACTTTACACTGTATTATGAACATTACACGATTTTCAGATAGTCAAACCTCTTTATTTCGAAGCGGTAGATAAGACGTAATAACAACTATTCCAATTAACATCTCCTTGTTTTCTGAAGATCCAGAAATGAAGATGCATATATTGAAAACATGACTACGATAGCTACTACAAACAGCATGTATTGGCTATTAGCAAGCATGCAGTGCACAAAGAGAAATTATGACTGAACACAAAAACAAAAGAATTCTCAAATATGCAAAAAGAAACTGAAAAATCTGTTCAACCCATACAATCAGTGGTGTTTGAGTGGTCAACAAAAATACATATGAGAGAGCGAATTTGTTCTTAAAACATTTTCACAGAATTAAAAACTTGACAGACTGTGCAGGATCTTGCAGATACTTAATAATGGGTCAGGTCGGACCAGCACTGTAGACAAATCATACATGGGCCAACCTTAACAAATTGTTTGTTTGCCATTGAAAAACAAGATTCTGTGTTTGATAGCCCATTTCTTAGTCCAAATTAGGTCAAGGTCAAGGTCTAAGTGAGGTCAGGTTATATGGGTGGATTAGGAATGGTCATGAGTAACAACTGTGTAAATATCCAAGTGTTGTGGTAAGCGTTGTTGGTGCTAGACCAACCGGGAAAATCTAGTTATCCAAGAAACAGCCCAGTTGAATTATTCTTAGTGCTTTTAGGTCAAGCCAAGGTCAACTGGAGTTTCTTAGATATGGATGGATAGGGAATGGTCATTAGGAACAACTGTGTAAGTATCCAAGTGTTGTAGTAAGCATTGTTGGTGTTTGACTATACTTTATAATCTACTTAACCTTGTCGCGGACGCAGGGATTTCAAGAGACGCAGAATCCTGCGTTTTGACGCAGGCAAATGGAAATTGACTCGTTTTTGACGCGAGCATAAAATCTGCCTTGGGTATATTTGACGCAACAAAAACATGCACACAGCGCAAGTGCCATGGTAATGACTTGGCTCAGGTACTACTAATTGACATTATATCTGTGTATATTAAACACGGTCTGCCGATTCAAAAGACGCCTCGGGCAATCTCTCCTTACTCGTCGTTAGTGTCCATTAATGGCTTTAGAAGCTTATGGTGTCTTTTTTCGCCGCCCATTGTTTCATTTTTCTGATCATTTCGCAGACCTCGCTTATGATGAGCAATGGCTCTGGTTTCTCTCTTCGGCGTTTCTTCTGTTGGGTTGGACTCATCGTTTGATTCACGTCCACTTGCTGCGTCATCAAAGTACAATCAGCGTTAACATTATTGTATGTATTACAACAGGATCAAATTAAAAAAGCATTTCTACAATAAATATAACTTACACACCTTTGTTTTCTTTGTTTCGTAAAACAACTGCAATTGAAATCTTTTTGGTTTTAAAATTATTAATTTCTTACATATAAAATTATCTTCTTGAAAATGCTGACAGAGACAATTAGCATAGATAGACTTGTCAACACATAAAATCAAGATATAATTACTTTTGAACATAACCGTTCATATCATTTTCATGAGCAACTAATTCAACAGTCCAATTTTGACATTTTGCAACTAGTCGTACGGTCGAGTCACGTTTGGTGGTCGGACAAAATGTTTGATTTCTCGGCACAAAACCTATTCTGTTTAATTAAATGAATACTGCTTGACTTGTAAGTGATGTATGTATCAATTGTTACACAAAAATACACCAACAACCATCATCACAATGAAATTTACGGCTACAAACTTATTATTTTTGTTTCAAATCTCGAAACACTAAGTAATCATGTATTTTAAAACAAGTGCTCTTAAAATACTAGGCATAACTTTCAGAATATATGTACGTAATGTCATTATCTGTGTTAGGAGAACTTTATTTTATTTATACTCTGCTGCGAAATAAAATATATTATTATATATATATATCACTTACTGCGTGTTCTGCTGTTTGAAACTAACTGATCAACAACGTACAGATCACCAATTTCCGGTTAAGCTTACTGTACGCTTAAACACTGTGATAAAAACCCTCTTCGTACTACTACTGAGCGTCTTGCTCGAGCGTCATGCTCCAGTGAATGAGCATCAAGATCTTTAGTCGCCGTAAAATCAAAGTACCAGATTTTTTTTACGAGCCTGATGCCCATTCACTGGAGTATGACGCTCAATAGTACTTAGTAAATAAAGAGCGTCGTGTTTGTCGTTAAGCACGATGCTGTGTCAGACATTGAAGACCGTAACATCGTACTCTACGGTGCTCGTACTGTTGCATAGTAAAGAAATAACACGTCACCAGTCGCTAAGAACCGCTAAGACCAGGTATACAAACATTATTTATAAGGTTTGTACAGTAACGACGGACCGTGATAGTATGGTGTCCAGATATGTCACATCAAATTAATTTGAAGGATAATTACGATATAGAGTACGTTAATACACATTTCAAGGAACCTATTTGCATCGTAAATCCGCATTCGACTGAAAAGTTGTCATGTTCGCATTGATGACACTTGATGCAGCAAAATGCCTTGTTAATAAATACTGCTTAGCTGCCTATTTTGCATAAAGCTCCTCACGATCTACACTTATTTCAAGGTAATTTTTTAATTATAGAACATTGAGAGTCGTACCACATAGGAAATGAAGCGTAAGAATCTAACCCGTTAAATTACAAAGATTGTATATATTATTTATGTTACCCTTGCAGCGTTGCCATTATAGAAAAGAACATGTGCACATGTAAACAAGCGGATTTCGATTCAGGTATTGTATATGGTTATTATCATTTAGTTTGGTTTAAACATCTAAAAGCCGAAAATCATGCCAAACTGCCTGAGTAATAAAACCTTGTTCAGTTTGCGTGTAAAGGTATCACTTAAAGTACAGTTGCTAACTTTCTATACAAGGAACATATAGGGACATTTTCCGAAGTGACATGCACACTTAAAACGCATAGTTCAGGAAATCAGTATATTATGTTGTATGTTCATGTAATAATACTTAAATTCTGAATAAACACATGTTTTTAGAAAGCGTTTGATTTCAAAGCGCTTTTGGTGGCTTTAAACGAGCTCACTATAATTTACACAATAATATTCATTCAGAGATATTTGGGTGTATGCAATAAATAGGAATCAAGTTAGACAAAACGAATAGACAGTTTTCATGGGTTATTTTTGCTATAAGTACTCTTATTAGAAGATTTGCTAATGTTTAACAAATTTATTTAACTAGCGTATAAACCATGGGGCAAGGACATCAAAATCGATTGGTCTTAGTTATTAACAAGTAAGTATTCCATATTCACATGTATGTATACCTGCAATTAAATCCCGTATAGTCCCGAAGTCATAGTTTCGTGTATTTTGTTTATTTTCATTTGTTCATTTTCAAACAAAGACATACGTTATCAAGTTATCAGAATTCCACGGCTAGTAGTTCGTATTTTCAAAGCGTCATATCTATCCTTTTTATTAAACAGTAATCTAGTATTGAATATGAATTACAAAGTCGTGCGTAATTATGTATTATAATACTCATTTTTGTTGAAACTTCCCAAACACAGTTACCATTCCTTCGATTTAATGTGTACCCTGTGGCCCTTTATGACATTGTGACACTGTCATTTGTGTAACTCGCAAAATGACATATACGATTAATTGCTTTTTTATTTATTTATATATCAAATTATATAGTTAAAACACAACGTTAAAACAGTTGGTGTGGTAATCTATGTGACCACCACTATGCGATGTAGTCACTTTTGTAATTGTTCGTTGCAGACTGACCGAACTTGTTCACATCGTCAACAATTTCAGTCACCATGGCTTAGCTTTTCCACACGGTAAGGACAGTCTTACCTTCCATTTTGTTGAAGACACTTCGAAAGTCATTTCAAATGTCGATGATGGTTTGTCTATTGAGACCTTCCTGGGACTAAATGTTTTAAATAAAATTGATATGAAACTTAATCTAAATACAGAGACTTAGATATAGATATAGAAATGTAGATCATACATATTTAAATGCTAGTTCATTTTACTTAATGCGCGTTTATTCAATACACACTCTTTATCGACAATATAAACTGTGTCTGTTGGGAGATGGCGTTAAAGGAACTAATCTTGTTGATACCAAACACTCATTTTTCAGTACCTTATTGAGCTTTAATGAAAACTGCGACTAATCGGACATTTCGTGTGTGAAATTTTCGGGTGTCCACGGCACGTTTACCGTTGTTTTTGTCCACTCGTCCAGATTTAGATGAAACGTTTAAAATAAATTCATAATTGATGTTTCAGTGCAAGCACTTAGAAACACTTCATCCCAATCCATGAAGAAAGAGAAAATGGTGGAAAAGTAAGTTATTTCGTCGTGCCTCAGAAAGTTGCAATTGTTTTGCTTAGATAAATGTAAAATCATCGACTCGAGTTATTAAAGTGTACTTCAGTTAAACATTTTTATTTTTATATAATTACTGTTTAATTTAAAATGCAATGCTATGAAGTACCGCTTTATTTACATTTATGTTGCGATTAATTGTGGGTAAAGTGTGTTGTTCGGCATGCCGTTACACCGGTTTAAACCCCCGGATGCTTTGGAGTGCTCGTTCCATGGCGATGACCCCATATTTAAAAACTTATGTTTTGTAGTGTACGTATTGTACTTTGTTGTATTGGAAATTGATCCTTGTCTCAAATAAATGAACACATGATGTTAATAAGGGTTTATCTCCTGCTGATGTTTCTAGTTTATTTTTATTATTTTATATTTGAATTACACGCATGTAATAATAAACTAATATGTCGCTGGTCCAAGATCCTTTGGCGTACAACATGCACTAATTCTAATAAGTGTGAAAATCCATGGCAGAAATGTACTTCAGCAAAAGAGAAACCCTGATTCATATGAAATGAACCTTTAGTTAGGGTAAGTGTACTATTTCTAATGCAACAAAACACAATATAAAAATTAACAAACATACACCACACACACAACTAGAATAAACATTGTGAGATGTGTATCAAACGAATAAAAAAACGGTTATTAGAATGTTTTAATTATTATTACAGAATTTAGGAGCTTTCTTCGGAAGCGGAAAAATACCTTCGATCCTCTGAATTAAAACATATTACGTTATTCGACATAGTTGAAGTACTGGTGTTGTATTCAAAGAAAGTGAATCATGGACAAGTTGAGTTACTTCTACATAATATTAATACTTAACAAATTAGATGTTGTAGTCAGCTGGTATGTTTTATCAACAGAGTGAGTAATTGTGTATATTCAATGCAATGTTTACACTATCAACACAAACTTAGAGATATACCCGAACAGCTGCTTAAAATGCTCTTAAATATATTCACTATTTTAAATATTTATGATTCTTTTATAAAATATACATGTACTGTACTTTATCATATATGCAAACCGTGTTTTAATTATGCTAATCAGAAGTTTGAATGAGGTAAGCAGCATCTTTAGACATATGTTAACAAAGACAAAAATATTTATAAATTAGCCTGAAAGTGTTGGTTCCAAAATTGAAAAACATATGTTAAAAACACTTTAGATACGTTTTCCTAGATTCGATGCGGCTACTTTCATATATGTAACCAAATTGGATGGACACGAAAGACTTTATATGTAACTTCAAATCAACATTTCAATAACATCTAAACAAAATATATCTCATGAATAGATTTATTTAGGCTGAAACACACCTTACAACACATAACATATTTAAATCTAGGACACATAAGAATGGCATAATTAGCCAATTTAAAGGTATCTTTGCTCCTTGATATATGCGTACATAACACTTATGCATGCATAACACTTCACAGTTTTACTTTACTGTAACTGTATTATTTAGTTAACATTATTTTGCTCACATAAAAGTTTATATGGAACACAAGCTACTGTTTATAAGCATCTGACGTAATATTAGTTTCAATAAACAAATAAAACAGAGTTTTAACTGAAACGTGATCACAATGCAGTATACGTTTAGAATATTGGAGTCCGAGTAGAGAAATACCCAGTAGAGTTAATGCATTAACGTTGCATTACAGATTACGGAAGATAAGCATAGAATGTTTGACGCTTGTTATTTTGAGAGAAGATAGCAAAGCAAGTACATTGCTTTACGATATAATAACATACTATCAAAATATGTTATAATTAATGAGTATTAGTTAATTAAAATGTATTTTAGTCATTTTTGTATAAGTTCATCAAGTGTTGTTAACTTATATAAACTATGTGTCAATATAATTTTCGCGAACATCCATTGAACACTTCCATCTTACCACTTGAGTTTAGTTGCATACACATTAGTTATGTTCTCCGCGCGCATTACACTTTTACTAAAGCGCATGGCCTCTATATAATCTTACCGTTGTTCAATGTTCTGTTATATATTCAGATTCAGATCCAACAGAGCCGAATGACAACGAATCGCTTGTGTATAGACCTAAAGTCGTGGACGCGTCATCGTATGACGTTTTATTTAATTACCGTAGTTTTTGCTCGCTGGCATTTGTTTGTAGTTATTACATGAATGCTTATTATGGAAACGAATGTAATGATTATTGATAGATCCCTGTAGACTCTCCTTTGTACGTGTTGGGTCCTCATTTAATTCACTAGGTCAAATATTTTGCAGACAATTGAAACTTGGTCAGTCTGTTTTACATATCATATGAACTTCCTGTCATTTATGGATTGTCTGTGGTCAAATGTTATCTTGGTATGTTTGGCAACTTCACCGGTTAAAGGAGCGTGACTAACTACGATACAATGTCATACAACATAAACGGATTTTTTTCCAAGGCATCAGTTTGACACTAGGTGATTCTTTTCCTTAGTTTAATTCAATTTAGAATTGTTCGCAAAGCCTAAATTAATCACTGATTAATATTTTCAAGAAGAAAGAAATGTTGCCACCACAAACCTCTTGCTTATTCAACGCATCTGACAAATATAGTTTAGTTTCATTTTTAAAATATACATACCCAAATGCAACGCATAGCTGCTTTACTTGGTGATAATCAGGCCAAGTTGCTTTAATAGTACCTCCACGTGTGGAGTTTGTTTAATTATGTCCAATGTGTCTTCAGTTGTAATGAGTCGACGAATGCGTTCAAGTTGCAGCAAAGAAATAATTGAATGTTCATTAAAACATGTCACTATCTAGGCTTAGCCCTTGATTTCAATATTATGGTGTTTGGTTAGCGTGTTGTTTGCGGTCTGGCTTCATATTGTACAGTATGAATTGATATAATAATTTTGCGGACAAAAAACAGCTTTCCAGACGATCGCAGAAGAAATAACACCTCAAATCTATAGTAATCATTTCTATATACTTTTTTTCGTATTTGGCAAGGTGTGCAGTAAAACAGAAATATGTCTTGAAAGTTCATATTAAACAGTTTAAAAGTACTTATCAAAGGCTGAGTGTCCACGTCAAAAACGGTCTTAATGTGTCAAGGAGAAAGGGGATAAGAGGTGGAGAGGGATAACAAGAGATTTGAACGATTGCTGGTCGTATCGGAAAGTTATACTAATTCAGATCATATTTGTTATTTCATAACCGCTCTTTAATATAAATATGTTTTGATTTGCGGTGGTACTCTCTATGACTGTTTTAACATTTATCTTCGTTTATAATCTGATTCTCGTGACGATGTTGAAAACTATTTTTCAACAGGACGTGAAAGCTTCGAAGACCCTGCAAACTCTGGGAGACCATTCTGCCTCTGCTTATCAGATCAAAGGTCTACATGGCAAATGCAAAGGTGAGGAGCAATATTTTAATTAACCAATCACAACACTAGCAAGCTATGCACACTTGTATTAACGTTTTTTTTCATAAGTTTCATCAATTGAACGATTTTGAGAACAACTTACACACTTGCATTGTTTTAGTTAAATAGTAAATTATGTGCGCTCCTTTGACTTAAATAATCTGTATCGTTTAAGCTAGACAAGTCAAACATAAAGGCAAATTAAACAACCTCACCAAATTGTCATCTCTAAGTTAGTGGCTATACTATTATAAGTAAACGAAGTCTTTATTGAAAACGCAGCCTTCGTTGAGGCATTTATTATTTATATTATTATATCACAATGTCTAAAAGTACTAGAATCTCAGTTTAAGTAGAATATTGCGATTATCATAACATATATTGCGTTTATAATGCACACGTTTATGCCAGTGTGTTTGCTGCATACATGTAACAGTGCATTGGCGTTCATGTATGCTAATTGTATTCACTATTTATCATGTACATACATGTGTCTCCAACACAGTTCATTACCACATTATTAAGAATATGGGTGTGTGCTTTTCAGGCAAATAGATTTCAGAAAATACAACGAGCGAATTGGTAACCATTGTATGTTATTGAGATACGTTAAGTCGTCTTCTGGTTTCAAGTGTATCGAATAAATGCTTCAAAATCAGACGAAGGACGAACATTTACCCTCAACATGCGCTTTAACAATTCGTGAAGACACTTTTTATGGATGTATTTATTGTTGTCAATTCAATGTTATTATTGATTGTGAGAGAATTAAAGGGGTCTGAAATGAAAGACGTATGAAGGACGAACAACGCAGGAAACTCTATGTCAATGCTATACATTTGATTGCCGAGTATTTCGACACATTTCCATTTATAAACATGGGTCAAATATATCTGCAACATTGCCTGGGGCCATATCTACCAATATACCTGCAACATTGCCTGGGCCATATCCACCAAGCCCCTAAGGACAATCTTAACTTAAGTCATATTTAAGGGGCAATATCATGTAACATTTTAGATCAGAAATCAATATTTTATATTTTAAATATGGTTAGATAAGAAATATCTGTTGATTTTTTACCAGATTAATCACTAGTCTACATTTCAGTGTAAATATACAGGGTTGCTATTTAAGTATGATTTATCAATCGCATGGAGCGAATACAATAATATGCTGATTTTCGGATATGTCCAATTCATTATGTGATCTCGAGATAATTAAGAACAGCGTAAATTTTAGTAACATAAATATTTAAGTCCACATACCATAAACATTTCTGATATGTACTGGGTACTGTCAGTCCACATACCATATAACATTTCTGATATGTACTGGGTACTGTCAGTCCAAGTACCATATAACATTTCTGATATGTACTGGGTACTGTCAGTCCACATACCATATAATATTTCTGATATGTACTGGATACTGTCAGTCCACATACCATATAACATTTCTGATATGTACTGGGTACTGTCAGTCCACATACCATATAACATTTCTGATATGTACTGGGTGCTGTCAGTCCACATACCATATAACATTTCTGATATGTACTGGGTACTGTCAGTCCACATACCATATAACATTTCTGATATGTACTGGGTACTGTCAGTCCACATACCATATAACATTTCTGATATGTACTGGGTACTGTCAGTCCACATACCATATAACATTTCTGATATGTACTGGGTACTGTCATTCCACATACCATATAACATTTCTGATATGTACTGGGTACTGTCAGTCCACATACCATATAACATTTCTGATATGTACTGGGTACTGTCAGTCCACATACCATAGAACATTTCTGATATGTACTGGGTACTGTCAGCTTTATTTATAAAGAAACATCGCGATGAGTGATCTGCTCAAGTTTTACTGGAACAAAAATTGAAAATTACATATAGTATTAAAAATAACACCATATATTTATGACGGCCGTTGGTAGGAAATGCAGAACTCAAACTGCGTGATTTCATAGAGTTTTCTTTAAACCTTTACACAAATGCAGAAAACGGAAACCAAACAGACAAAGAAAACGCAAAAGGAACACAAGCCAGCAAAACGGGCAATCAGGTAAGTTTTATATTGATTTTCTATAACATGATATGTTATGAAAACGTGTGTTTATTGTATTTTATTGTGCCTCAGAAAGTGTCTTTTGTTGAATTTAATTACAATATGAATATTGTTTTGTGTTTCTTGTGTTTATAATTTCAAGCTGATTTGCAATTGAAAAAGTGTCCTTAAGTACAAAGAATTAACTATATTTACGCTAAGATCTATATTCTAATAGTGGTATATACAATGCACAATGCGTTTACAGAGGGGGTAATCACGTGATGATCAAAAGGGAATGAAAATGGCGACGTCTTTGCAAGAACAGGTATTTTATGCATTTTTATACCATTTAATTATTTGCTTAAAAATTGTAATGCCGCCCACTTTCCAGCCACATTCGCTAGAAAGTGTTTAGCGTTTATTTCGTATCTGTCTTCACTCTAGATCTCGACATTACTCGGTGCACATTTTCTAAGCGGGGACTGTTTTCCATGTAATTTGTGATCATGAAGGATTTCACTTAGATAATCGCTCTCTCAGGATGAAATAAGAGAAAATATTATATTAAAAATGTGCTAGGAGTATTCTTTGGGTGTTTATATAAGGGTTTGCTTTGGGGCAGACGTCTCAAAATTGTTTTTTAAGTTGTACGCACCAAAATAGTTTTATGATCTAAATGGGTCCCACATCTGGTTTGATCAAAAAGGGGTCCCGTTTTATTTCGGAAAACCTCACTTGAAGCTTATCTGGTAAAGTTTGAAACTTTGAACGTTCAAACCATTATCATACATACACATGTATGTGTTTCCTGTAAACACTCTTTATTTAAACTTATTTCATGGGCATTATATTGCATACATTAAAGAGAACTAAGCTAAATAGGAAAATATAAAATAATAGGAAAGACCACCTTCTCAAATACATCTATATCAGGGGATGTTTTGACATCAATACAATCATTAGTTGGTTTGGCGACATTCAAATGTCGTCCTAAGTTGGAATTGTATCTTCCTCGGTGCTGAAAGATTTCATTCAATTTTGAAGTCATCAAATTATAATCATTGAATAGTGCATTTTGATATGTGCTTGTTAAATTAAATAATGTTTATGCTATTTTCATTTTCAGACAGATACGGAAACAACCGCTGTTGCTACTAGACTATGATCGGAGTGTGGCCAAGAATTTAGGTCAAAAAATGGCTACAGACGCCATGTCAAACGTTACAAAGCATTCGCACCTGACAGGTGTTGTGGGAAAATGTTTTTCGACAATGACAAGATTATAGTACACAGGTGTTTCAAACAATACTTTGCAAGACAATGTTGAGTGAATGGTGCATTAACAGGCATTTCTTAATCTTAATTTCTATTAATTCGCATATAAAATCATGTTGAAGTTTTTTTAGGAATCATTATATAGGAATAATTGATTTCCATCTTGTTGTAATTAAGCTGAACAATTGTCAACATTTATAATCACTATCGTTTTTTAAAATTCGCAGTCACATATACAGTTGAAAGTTTCACTATTCATTTAGTAATATATCAGCATGTTGTGTTATATTCTCTGATATGATAGTAATGTTCGTTTATTACATGTAGAAATTAAAGCAGATTTTATTACAAATTGTATCTGTATTCTAAGCAATAAACCATTGTTTGGAATGATTACTAATAAATAAAAGCACGGCTTTGCACACATTTTATATACATATATATGGGTATTAGTCTTTTGCTCTTACAATTATTATATTGTAAAAATATCAAAGTGGTAGACATATGCGGGTGAGATATTAATACCGCTTTTTACTTGTACATAGAGCGTGAAATACTTGAAATCGGGGCATAATCTTGTTATCTGGATAGCATAGAATATATAAATATCAATTATTTGTTCAAATCGATAGTGAAGCAATAATTTCAATCACAAATCATTTGTGTCTTATTGCAACTGATGATTGCAGTTCTTTCAGATTTCTTACAATGCTCCATGTTTGATCTCGCGTGTTTATATTTTTACTGTGTAATACTAATTTTGATCTCATATACATTGATTAGTGGGATTTAAAGATTCGATCTAAAATTATAGTGTGCCATTGAAAATCAATGACACTCAATTATTGTTCAGATCTCTCTTGCCTTGTTATTGATATATCATGTGTAATAAGAAATATTAATAAAACTTCCAGTGACTTTATTTTTTGACAAGTATATAACACGCAATTATTGAAATTACACTTATTGTGTACTATAATCTATATTTTGAGACACATCTTATATCTGCAATGACTTAACCGAGCAGGGCACAGCAACGTTGAAACAAAATGAATTGATCAGTTGCAAAATCATAGAACGCTCCGCCTTTCTGTTTGTCATAGGTTGCTTTTCTACAGATTTGAAGTCAATTGATTGGATTATGCAACCATGTGCGATTATTAACCACTGACATATAAACCGTTAATTGGTCAACTCACTCCTTGATTGACAAGTTACAACTGGTCAATAAGGAGTACGGATAATTTCGTCAACGTTGAAAAATAGCGAAAACACGTTGAAAAACATTCATTCATTTTCAACGTGGATATAGTTTTATTATAGTAGCTGACCTTGAAAATACATACTTATAATAAATACACTAAAACAACCAAACATAATGCTATATGTAATGTTTATTTAGCATATGCCATGAGAGTAAAACTATACAAAATTGACAATAGTTATGCTTAAATACAACATTGCGTAAACACAATATGCAACCATACCTTTACAAACAGCTAAATATGTGTGTAGAATAGGACAAGGGACTGAATCTCACAAATGGACACATACAAGACAAGGGACATAAACACTACAAAATACTAGTAGACAAGGGACATAAACACTTTATGATACTTGTATATAAATAGATACAATACAGAATACAAAATTGACCTATTCTACATGTGTTTACTTCAAATACATATTTATAGAGGATCTTTTTATTAATACCTTAAGTGTAACTTATGAGTGATAAATAATGTTTTCACTTAGACAAAGTAAAATAAAAGCTGACTAACATACATGGTAAAATTTATAACTTATTCATATTAATTGATCACTTTAAATCACTCTGTCATACAGTTTAACATCATTCTTTACAATGCATTGCGAGTACTTTCAATCTTAAATTAGTTGTATTACTTTCTTGAGACATTTGATTTACCACCACATTGTAAATATTTAGTCTCACAACTTTTATTTAAACCCGGCATCTTAAATTTGTGCAGTATCTTTAATAAGAGATGAGTCAGTGGCTGTGTAGCTTTGCAGTAGACAACGCATCTTGTCAGGTATTTCCCAATGCTGCACCAGGGTGATTGAAGCACACCAGAATCTGAATAAAATGATTACAAATTTTGTTTTATGTTTTTTCTTGAACAAATGTTAACAAACTAAGTTAATTCTGACTAAATACTATTAGAGAATACATATTCATATCATCGGAAAATTTATATTTGTGGTCACTGCAATATAAAATACAAAGTGGTTCCTTTGAATTCACATATTTAAAGCAATTAAAATTTTAACTTAAAATAATAAACACAAATATAAACACAGGTATTTTCCCTTCTGAAATAATATGGCTTTTCAGATTTAAAACGTTTTAATCTATATTTGTTTGTTTAATGTGATATTATTTTTCAACAGAAACACACGTAAATGTATTCAAGAAACAGAAACAAATATTTTAAAGCTTTGACACTTTTGTTGTTTTTTTTTTGTTCCCAAGAAGCATCATAAAGGACGGGCGATAATGGAACCTACATGGAAAGCAAATCAAGTCATTTCACACCACAGGACTGTGTATAGTAGTAATGCTTGTCATCTGATGATGCAATGTAGCACTGGAAAATTGAACACAAATTAAATTCTAAAACAATGTATATGCGGTATTATGACAAGAAATGACATACATATCAAATGTCACTTTCATGTTACAAGAGAGCACTTGCTTCTTATTTGGTTTAGATTCGACAGGTCTCGTCCTGGTTATTCGATACCTCGCCCAGATCATGATTTCAAGTTTCAATTTAGATCAGAAAAGCTTTAAATGAGTTTCTCTGTTTTCTGAATTAAAAACGGCACCCAAATGTGATCATTTCAGATGTGGGACCCGTTTAGATCATACAACATTTTTGGTGCGTAAAACTTGAAAAAAAGATTCTGACATGTCAGACCCTAGCGAAACACATTTATAAACATTCAAAGAATATTCCGAACACATTTTTATTTTGGCAATTTATCTAATTTCATGCTGAGAGAGGGATTTCCTACGTGAAACCCGGTAACGATCACAAATTACATGGAAAACGGTCCCCGCTTAGAAAATTTGCACCGAGTAAAGTCAAGATCTAGGGCGAGGACATACACGAAACAAACGTTAAATAATTTCTAACTGATATGGCTGGAAAGTGGCCGGAAATAATATATTAAAGCACACTATTAACGAGTATAAAAAGGCAAATAATACCTGTTTCTGCAAGAACGTCGCCATTTTGATTCCCTTTAGATCATCACGTGATTACCCCCTCTGTTTATATTATATCTAAATTTTTAATGACTTCTATTACACATGTAGTGGTTTTGTATATATGATTTTAATGCATACATACATCTTTTTATTACATGCTATACCTTGTTTTCAATGTAATACAACCATTACGAATATTTTTATCTTACACATGTGTAAGATAACATTGTGAGCGCTTTCATTGGCTACATATTTTTTTATGATCAATCGCATGACGTTACTTTGGTGAAATAACGTCGTCAACATGAAATGACGTCAATGCAGTAAACTTTTAGGATTTATCGACATGCTTTTGTAAAATTGGAAGCATTTGTTTTTCGTTTGAACGCATGTGATAAAAAAGATCTGACACTCGTTGCCATTTCATATCATGTTTGAATAAACTCGTCCTGTAAATTCGTTAGTAAGCTCGCCAAAAGCTCGCTTACTAACAAAATTCCTGAACTTTTTTAATAAAATATGATATGAAATGACAACTCGTGTCAGATTCTATATATAGTTTGTCCATGTAACTGTGAGTGATGTGCTAAAACTTTATGCAAAGTCAAGATGAAGCAAGTGACCATTTGAACGAGTTTTTTTCTTCATTAACATCGCATTTGCCATTCTAGCTGATTTTAAATAAATATACAGTACTTCATATCTAGCTTAGTGCTTAACATGTTCAGTGACAATAACACTCTGTTCTTCGTTGCGTTTTTGTATAGTTTTATAATCAAGTTTAATTATATTGGAATCGTCAACAGAAGACAGAGGAAAGTTGTATCAACGAAGAGTAGACGATGAAGACAAACCTCTGGCCTCTGAGCACATGGGCATTCCGTAAAATACCTAATTATACCACAATCCTATATTATATTGTTATGGTTTTCTTCAAAATATAAAGTATGTGTAATATATTTAATTATTTCCTTCTGCTGTGAATATAGCATAAAATGGCTGTATGATATCGACATTCAGAAAAAAATACATAATAGAAAAGCTTTCATGGTATTGCTTTTCAGTAAAACAGAAAAGTCAACGGAGAGAACGCTGATTCGTTTAAACCAAGGTACGTGCCGCTATATACTGTGTAATGGTATCCATGTATTTGTTTTACTACGGATAAACATATGCACGTTAAGTAATGTCCTAATGTTTATGATAACCCCCATTAATACTTGAGTAAATAAATCATTAATACGAATACATAATCATGAATCTTGATCGAATGCACATGATAGGTCGCGGTGGCGTAGTGGATATGGTTTACGCCAAGCGATCGCAAGGTCCCGGGTTAAATCCCTACGCTGGAAGCGTTCTCAAGATCTCCTCCAAAGACACCAAGTACTGGTTCTAACCAGGAAACAGACTCGAGAGTGTCTCAAATTCGCCTTAATCTTTCCATGCAATTGAGCTAAAATAAATAGGTTTAAACTAAACTAAATGCACATGACCAAAACAACGTATTTTAACAGGTGCACTTGCTATATCCATTATATTTCACTTTTTATATCAGTCACATTCATTTCGAGTGTTTTTCTTGAACGTCTTATAAATAGTCTATTTGTTTTAACTTTAAACTTAACATCACACTACAAACACAAAATAATCTTTATTATTAAGAAATGGAGTCTAATAGTGACTTAGACATTGGAAAACATGAAGACAGTCCAACATGTGATGAAGGGTGGTCGTATTTTAAAGAAAATATGTCGCCATTAGGTGATACCCAAGACGACAAACAGTTGTGAGTAGACAGTTATTTCATCTGTCTAACATAAACGTATTTGTTTGTATCAATAAATAATTTATATTAATTATTAATATAGTGATAAAGCAAATCTTCATATTGATATGCGTTTTGTTGGGTCACATGCACAAATGAACTGAAATTGTGTGTGAACACAAGTAATCAAACCATGCATGTCGTTGTGGTCATAATGACATGTAATTCAGAAAATGTCACAATAGCATTAAACTGTGTAAAATTTTACCACATTGTTCAAATATTTAAGTCGTTGCCATATAATATAATAATTGAGGTAGGTACTGGGTACTGTAAGCTTTATCCATAAAAAAAACCACGTCGAGTGATCGTTTCATTTGTTACTAGAACAAAAGTACATATATTATCACAAATCCAAATTAACCTTTACACAAATGCAGAAAAAAGAAAACAAACAGTCAAAGAAGGCGCAAAAGGAACACTAGGCAGAAAAAATGGCAATCAGGCAAGTTTTATATTGAATTACTATAACATGAATTTATGTTTTGAAAACGTGTTATCTCATTGTTTTCTATGTTATTGTGCCTCAGAAAATTGGCAATATGTTGATCTTTGTTATGTTGAATTTATTTGAAATATGTACATTGTATTGTGTGTATTGTGTTTATAATTTCAAACTGCTTTGCAACTGAAAAATTGTCCTAACCTTAAATGAACTAACTGCACTCGTATTTACGCTAAGATCTCGATTCTAATATTTTCATATAATATGCATAATGCTTTTCAAGATGAAAAAGTGGCCAATTTAATGAGTTTTTTTTTCTTTTTTTAACATTGCCTTTGTTAGTTCTAGCTTAGAGCTTAGCATTTTCAGTAACAATAACTCTATGTTTTTCGTTGTTGTTTTTTATGCCCTCCGTCCGTGAGATTGTGGGGGTTTTTTCCCGTCCGTCCTGATTTCGTTTCCGCTCTGTTACTTTTAAATGTCTAGATGGATTTTAATATAACTTCAGATTGTTATTCCCCATAAATGAGACGATTTGTTGCGTATAACTCCAATGCTCGTCGATTAGACATCAAGGTCACAATTCAAGGCCAAAGGTCATGGATTTTCGTTTCCGCTCGATAACATCTGAACGCCTGGAAGGATTTTAATATAGCTTCAGTTTATTATTCCCTATGACCAGAGGATGTGTCACGTACAACTTCTTATGAACATCGGCCAAATGTCAAGTTCACAATTCAATGTCAAAGGTCAAGGATTTCTATTTATCCACCCTCATTTCTAAACGTCTCGAAGGATTTGTGCCAGCATGTAAGGAATCTAATAAATTCCTGGGAACGAAGATCATTATGAGGCAGTGTGTTACACACAACAAACACGTATGTTGCTGAAAGCGTAAGATATTTATCCAGGGCATAATATTTTACTTTTGCATTGTGTTGCTTTCCACTGACCAGCATAAGCTTCGGGGGCATACGTCACATCCTGTGACAAGCCTCGTTTTTGCATATTTTTATAGTCAAGTAAGTTTCATTATATTGGAACCGTTAACAGAAACCAGAAAGTTATATCAACGATGAAGGGTGGTCGTATTTTAAAGAAAATATGTCGCCATTAGGTGATACCGAAGACCACAAACAGTTGTGAGTAGAACCTATTTGTTTCATCTGTCTGACATAAACGTATTTGTTTATATCAATAAATACTTTATATTAATTATAATATAGTGATAAAGCAAATCTTCATATTGATACGCGTTTTGTTGGGTCACATGCATAAATGAACTGAAATTGTGATTTAATACGAGTAATCAAACCATGCATGTCGTTGTGGTCATCATGACATGTAATTCAGAAAATGTCACAATAGCAGTTAACTGTGTAAACTGTCACCATATTGTATAAATATTTAAGTCGTTGCCATATGATATATTAATTGAGGTAGGTACAGGGTACTGTAAGCTTTATCCATAAAAAATTACATCGAGTGATCTTTTTATTTGTTACTAGAACAAAAGTACGTATATTATCAAAAATAAAAATTAACTTTTACACAAATGCAGAAAAAAGAAAACAAACAGTCACAGAAAGCACCAAAGGAACACTAGCCAGAAAAAAATGGCAACCAGGCAAGTTTTATATTGAATTACGATAACATGAATTATAACTATTACTATTATTGTATTTTATTGTATCACAGAAAATTGGCATTATGTTGCTCTTTGTTATGTTGAATTTAACTTATATATAAACATTGTATTGTGTTTACTGTGTTTATGATTTAGAACTGCTTTGCAACTGAAAAATTGTCCTTACCTTAAATGAATTAACTGCATTCGTTTTTACGCTAAGATCTCGATTCTAATATTTTCATATAGTTTTACTTTCCACAATGCTTTTCAAGATGAAAAAGTGGCCAATTTAATGAGTGTTTTTTTTTTTCTTTTTGTTAGTTCTAGCTTAGGGCTGTTCAAGTACAATAACTCTGTTTTTTTGTTGTTGTTTTTTAAGCATTCCGTCCGAGGGTATGTGGGTGATTATTTCCGTTCTTCCGGATTTCTTTTCCGCTCTGTAACTTTTGAATGTCTGGATGGATTTTAATATAACTTTGATTGCGTATAACTCCAATGCTCGTATGTCAAATTTCAAGGTCACATTTCAAGGTCAAAGTTCATGGATTTGTGTTTCCGCTCGATAACATCTGAACGCCTGGAGGGATGTTAATATAACTTCAGAGTATTATTCCCTATGACCAGACGATGTGTTACGTACAACTTCCATGATCATCGGCCAAATGTCAAGGCCACCATTCAATTTCAAAGTCAAGGATTGCAGTTTCTTCACCCTAACTTCTAAACGTCGGGATGGATTTTAATATTATTTCAGATTAGTATTTCCATGACTAGGCGATGTGTCGCATACTACTTATATACTCGTCGGTCAAGTTCGGCGTGTTCAGTGTTACACTCTAAGGTCAAATATTAGAATGAACATTTTGTAGAAAGCACCATTTTTGCCAGCATGTAAGGAAACTAATAACTTGCTGGGAACGAAGATCATTATGAGGCAGTGTGTCACACACAACAAACACCTCTGTTGCTGAAATCTCAAGATATTTATCCAGGGCATAATATTTTACTTTGACATTGTGTTGCCTCCTCTGACCAGCATATGCTTCAGGTGCATACGTAACATCCTGTGACAAGCCTTGGTTTTGCACATTTTTATTGTCCGGTAAGTTTAAATATATTGAAACCCTTAACAGAAACCAGAAAGTTGTATCAACGAAGAGGATACGATGAAGATAAGCCTCTGGCCTCTGAGCACACGGACATTAAGTAAAATGCATATTAATACCACAATCCTATATTAAAGTGCATATTGTTATGGTTTTCTTCAAAATATAAATTATATGTTATACATGTATATTAAATCATTTTCATCTACTGTGCAACTCGCATATAATGGCTTTATAACACGGGCATTCAGAAAAAAACATGATAGAAAGGCTTTAATCGTATTACCTTTCAGTAAAACAGAAAAGTCAACGGAGCGAACGATGATTCGTTTAAACCAAGATACGTGCCGCTATATACTGTGTAATGGTATCCATGTATTTGTTTTACTACGGATAAACATATGCACGTTAAGTAATGTCCTAATGTTTATGATATCCCCCATTAATACGTGAGTAAATAAATCAATGATACGAATACATAATCATGAACCATGATCAAATGTACATTTTCAAAACAACGTATTTTAACAGGTACACTTGCTATATCCATTATATATCACTTTTTATTTCAGTCGCATTCATTTCGTATGTTTTTCTTAAACATGTTTTAAATATTCAACTTGTTTTCACTTTATACATATTACACTACGAAGACAAAATAATCTTTATTATTAAGAAATGGAGTCTAAAAGTGACTTAGACATTGGAAAACATGAAGACAACCCGACATGTGATGAAGGCAATTCGTATTTTAAAGAAAAATATGTCGCCATTAGGTGATACCCAAGACGACAAACAGTTGTGAGTAGAACCTATTTGTTTTCGTCTGAAAGCCAATATAATTTACCTGAGGATTTCATTGATAATTAAATTTGTTAGTTATTGAGAAGTATTTGACTGATTATTTTCTAAAAATGAGGTAGGCGAACATTTGTTTGTGTTGATTTTATTTTCAGTATTTCAAACGCCTACCAGATACCAGAGGATAGAATACAGCATTACATCTCCAGTAAGCACTGGTGTTTGAATATTTTTTTCAAATGCTTAATAATATATGCTTAGCATAAAATTACATATAAACATTCACACATTTGAATTGATAACATATTATGGAATATAT
The DNA here is from genome assembly GCA_027627225.1 of Congeria kusceri. Lineage (NCBI taxonomy): Eukaryota > Metazoa > Mollusca > Bivalvia > Myida > Dreissenidae > Congeria > Congeria kusceri. The sequence continues at coordinate 40,767,306 of CM051026.1, forward strand.
ACCAATATTTCATAATTGTTATACGGTAATGTGTAATAATATTAACTATTTTACTGATTTCAAATGTAAAACAGAGACAACAAGAATCCTTTCCCTCTTCATTAAGGTGTGTTCACATATATAGTTGTTATGTTTTCTCATATTTTTTATGTATTATTATAATAATTGTATAAGAGCTAAATTACCAGTTACATGGTGCATATTCTATCCAGACAGTTGGATTTAAATGTACGTACATGTTCTGCACACTTGGTGATTTTCTGTTTCAGAGAATGTTCCTTCACTCTTTGTAACGAAATACGATATTTCAAGATTTGTTGTTGCCTCAAAGTCGTGTGACACTGTCATAATGATAGGAGATATGTGCACACAGTTTAAACTGGACCATACGTTAACAAAAGACGAAAACGCTTTAATTCATTCAAAACAGGTAAACGTATTTTCAACACGAAATGTGCGAATGGCGAATCAATTCTGTCAGTTCCTAAGGACATCTGTAACGATCGACAATGTCACAAAAGAAATGACCTCGACGAATACGCCGGTTATACTGATTGCTGGCGTTGAACAACAAAATGTATTTTTAGACTACTTTGGTACGTTTAAACAAACCGATGGACCTAGGAAATGCATATTGCTGGTGGGAAATACTGACGATTGTCCACAGAGTGTGTACCCTAGAAATATACTGATCGGGTATGCTGCAGATAAAAATATAACGCAAGCAGTGGATGATTTGCTGGAGCGTTACATGTTCGGATTATTAAAAGACCTGTCCGCGCGTCTATGGGATAGCAACACAAATGCCCCACTTGGTACGTCTATATAACTCCTAATTCTGACACAATTATACCGATGTCAGTAATATAATTATATAATAGTTTCTTTTTTATTTAAAACAATTGTGTATTTCTTATTTGTAAATCAAAATGCATAAATTATTCCAGTTTTGTTTTTGTTTTAAAGCAGATGATTTTCCATTGCTGGAGGTGTGTGACAATATTAGACGCGCATTTAAGCGCAGCGAAGTACCAGCTGCAGAATGGCCGAATTTTCCTCCAAAGAGGACAAGCTCAGGCTACATTGAAAAGGTCCAACTTATGTCATTTATGCTATTTAAAACATGTCATTGCATGAACGTTTTCAACAATAATAAAATATTAGTATGAATATTGTAGTATAAATCAACTCCCTAGACAGCAAATCGATAAACGTGCCGCTGCTTATATAGATAATACTAGATTAGTGTTCAAGGCCAGAACTTCAGGTGTTCTAAGCCTCGCATGATACACTTCTCTGTATTCATTACTAATCTTAGTATTCTATTCATCCTATCGTTTTTTTTCTTTCAAATTATATAAAAGACAAATGTTTAAGAAACAGTAGAATTTATAAACTTGTAGTACAACTACTTTTACTGATATTCACGACACAATGTTAATAGCACCATTGATTTTTCCTTTCTTGTTCAATGTGAAATGTCTCCCGAAAATAAAGTTTAAGTTTTAAAACACAAGAAAATATATACCTAATCAGTGTTGTAAAAACGATGAAACACCTTTTTAAAGTAGACTTGGCATTTATATAAATTTAAATAGTTAAGGTAATCTGGTCCTCATAACACTTTTGTTTGACACTATTGAAGAAAATAAATAAAGAATGTTGAACGATTCCTTAAAAATGCTTTAATTAAAATATATTTCAGATGATTGATTAATCATAATATTATTGACACCACAGTCTCTGTCATTTTAGGCAATCAATGCAGTGGTAAAAACCAATGGCGTTTTGGGTTGTTAAAAAATGCGCGGTGTATTAGTTGTATATATGATCTGCTCCGATAGTAAGGCTGATGATAAAAACAACGAGGACATCGTGAAGGAAATACTGGATAGGTACGAAATCATATCGTACCAAATCATTCGCGGAACGTTCAGGAATTTACACAAACCGGGCGATCCTGTTTTATGGAAGGCAGGGACACTTGGCGGATTTGCTGAGAAACACAGCAGATCGGAATACTATGGAAACAATGTCTCTAATGGCCAACTGGGGACTCAAGACGATAATATAAATTCTAGAGACAATAACTTGGTAGCACTTGTGTCTCGACATGTCGTTATTTACGACAGAAACCAAAGGGAAGATAACACCCGTTATCTTACAGTAGGACAAAAGAATCTTCCTATCGGAGTGATTCCAGATATTCACAATAATGAAGACTTGGATATTCTTCCGATTGACATTTATCCGAACTACAGAAGGCACTGTACAACGACATTCAGAACAGAGACAGATCAGGCAATCCATCCACAGTTGCTTCAACGATCGGCATGGAAAAACGCCAAAGGGATGAGAGTTCATTTTTGGGGACAGGTATCGCAACCTGGATTAAGATACATTCATGAGCCGTTGATGACCAGCAACCGCGATCGTGGGGTTTGCTTTGTTTTGATAAGAAGCCGAAACAACACTCCCTTTTCACAGCCGGGCGATAGTGGTTCTATTGTTTGTGCAGCCAACAGAAATTGCGACTCGTTGTATGCGATAGCGATGCTGAAAGGGGAATATACACCAAAGGACAAAGACATCACACGTGAAGGACCATTATACGTAGCACTGCGACTTTGCGATGGACTCGAAATGCTGTCTGAACATTACGGTGCAGACTTCAAGTTGTGTGCTGGCAATTATGAGGAGGAATCAAAGGATATATTTAATTTTGTACGAGGCATATTTCGATCAGTGATTCAATACATGGGCCAATCGTACATTATAATCAGCAATATTTTGTATAACCATCACACAGAATTTGTAGCGTAAATGTAATTGAGACAACTGCCACAGAAATGCAATTTTGAGTTATGTATACTTGATATTTGAAGAACGGTAGTAACGATACGAACTGGAACTAATTCACGTTGGAATCCAATAGAGGTGACTTTAGTTTAATATGACAAAATCATGATCATCCAGTGCATCATTTTCTAGTACACATACGTTGGTGGAGTTATTGTTTACTAGTGTACATTCGTTACGATTAAACAATACTAAAGATAAAAGTAAACATTATATGATATCTGTTTTACTTCCATTAACATATTCTACTTGCTATATTCAACACAGTTCAAAACGAACATAAAATAAGCCATTGAAACGTATGTGCCAGTTTCTGCTCGAGTTTTACCAACTTATATACAAACCTGTAATGAACTTCAGCATCGTGATTTCTAAAGAAAGCTGCATCATAAATCAAAATCAAACGTTTCCTTTAACCAATATGCAACTGTACCAGCATTTTCAGATAGGGTTTGCCGAATACGTTTTATTTATTTCCATAAACTCCTTCATTGTGACCTGTTTCAATGTCAGAGTGATTAGTGTTTTGTCATTCTCAACAGTGACACATGGTTAAGCGTTTCAATAGAGCGTTCATCTTCGGCTATATTCGTATGACTTTGCCATTTATATATTTCTTACTTACTCATGTTAAGGTCCTCTTGTACAATATGCATTTTCTAAGCTATATATTCGTGGATGCGTGTTTGTCTTCACTGTATACATGTGTTTATATAAAAGTTCGGGGTTAGGGCCATCTCAATACTCTTCATTTGGAGATTTTGAAAAAAAAGGAAGAAATAAATACGAACACCGTTTAGCTCAATGTTTTGAATGCTCGAACCTACTTTGCCAGTCCTCCGGCCATTTCAAAATATGTGTGGTCGATTGTACATAGTTGCATTATATTCCCACTGTTCATGTGTAAATCTTCAGCAAAATGGAGGCAATTAAGATATGCATGTATGTAGCGTGCAGCTTCTTCCTTTTCTGATGCCCATTCTAACGCATTAAACTCAAATATATCCATTTACAAATAGCGTGAGAGGAAGGAGCTTATACTACTACTTACAAATGTGAACGGTACACTGTAGAGGGATATGACTGATTTTTTTAAGACTATTTCATATGTTTAATTGTACAAACGATTCCAGCGTCCAAGTTTCATTCAATTTTTAGTTGTCTTGAAAATTGCTCCAGTCTGAAATAAAAAAAATAATACAATATAAATGAACTATATAAACAAATATTAGGTAAATGTCATGTCCTGGCTGCAACCGAGTAATTCAACGCCAAAATAGTACAAACAGATAACTTTAGGTATAACACAATCAATGTATAAATTTCACATATGTGCACAATGTAAGCAGGTCGCCTTTATTAACGTTTAGTGACATTTTCCTAATTAGGATTGTTTGTACTATTATTCAATGTATTTGTATGTATTGTGTTAATGTTGTATGCACCCATAATACTTTCAACTGTATGTGAGAATTATAATACATTGACTTTTGTAATTTGATTAAAACTTTGAATTGAGCTGTCCTTGTAACTTACGTTTCTGGGACAGTGGAACGATTCATGGTCTCTTAACGTTTCTTGGACAGTGGAAGGGTTCATGGTCACTTACGTTTCTGGGACAGTGAAAGGATTCATGGTTACTGACGTTTCTGGGACAGTGGAAGGGTTCATGGTCACTTACGTTTCTGGGACAGTGGAAGGGTTCATGGTCACTTACGTTTCTGGGACAGTGGAAGGGTTCATGGTCACTTACGTTTTGGGACAGTGGAAGGATTCATGGTCACTTACGTTTCTGGGACAGTGGAAGAGTTCATGGTAAATTACGTTTCTGGGACAGTGGAAGGATTCATGGTCACTTACGTTTCTGGGACAGCTAAAGGATTCATGGTCACTTACGTTTCTGGGACAGTGGAAGGATTCATGGTCACTTACATTTCTGGGACAGTGGAAGAGTTCATGGTCACTTACGTTTCTGGGACAGTGGAAGGGTTCATGGTCACTTACGTTTCTGGGCCAGTGGAAGGATTCATGGTCACTTACGTTTCTGGGGCAGTGGAAGGGTTCATGCACGTGCCACACTGTCTGCTTTGCTCCCACAGGTTCGATCTTTTTTGTATAAAGAAAGTTCACATTATCACGCATAAGTTATTGCTGATCAAATTAAGAAATAATTGACGAGTAACTGTTGGTTATTGCGGTAATAACCAACGGTTTGGAGTTCCGATGCGTAGGAATTAAACGCCGAGGGCGGTAGCCCGAGTGGTTTGATAACGAGCATCGAAACGACAAACCGTTGGTTATTACCGCAATAATCAACTGGTACCCGTTAATTATTTCGATTCTAACACGATCTTATATAACATTTGTATTTTTTTTAAAGTTATGAATGAGAACTATTTTTATCTATACTCCGCCCATTTTCCAAGAAGAGCATTCACACGTGCGTTTCAGTGACGTCAATAACTCATAACAATTCAAAATGACGTCAGCTTTATTGATAAACATTGAGCGACTGACGTCATACTTATCGATATAATACAGTGAAAATATGATGCTACAAAGTGCAAATTAAAAGCATATTAACAGAACGTTTTTGTGAACTTAAGTATAAAATATGTAGTACAAGTGTGGTTTTACTGTGCTACCTACTGCAGAAAATGATTTGTTTGTCACAATTTGCTATCGCGCGTTTAAGCACGTGCATTTTAAGAACAATTTCTTCGAATTTCCGGAACTATTTTCAAAACATTAGGCTCCGCCCATTATTTGTTGTAGAATAACCCACAGTTATTTTCCTTCTTTATCTATGCACCACTAGCCGCGTGCCGTGGTAGAATGAAAATTAAACAACACTTCAGCTGTGCCATGGAGAGAGAGAGAGGATTTACACAGATTATAATGTGTGGTGTTCACTTCTTTATAGTGCTATAAATATATGTTTGCAATCTAAGATGGGCTAAATGTTCGTTGTGCAAGAAACGTGTACTCAAAGTTATTTAAAATATCATGTGCGTCTTGTATTGCACAATTTTAAATCGCTAAAGTACCATACACAGGCAGAGGACGACAACGAATGTAGCACCTTTACAATTGCTTCTTTAACCATCTGCTTTTACAATTGTACGACAGTATTCTAATTAGACCCGCATGATTTACCATGTTATTCCATAATGACTTTCCCGCAGCGTTGGATCCCAAATCGCTGAAGTGGAAACAGTCTGGAGCAAAGTAGGCCAAATCGAAGCCGCCAGTCTGTGAACAATACGTAACCCATTAAATGACTAGGCCAAATCGTAGCCGCCGCTCTGTGAACAATACGTAACACATTACATAACTAGGCCAAATCGTAGCTGCCAGTCTGTGAACAATACGTAACCCATTACATGACTAGGCCAAATCGTAGCCGCCGGTCTGTGAACAATACGTAACACATTACATAACTAGGCCAAATCGTAGCCGCCAGTCTGTGAACAATACGTAACACATAACGTAAGTAGGCCAAATCGTAGCCGCCGGTCAGTAAACAATACGTTACACATTTTGTAAGTAGGCATAATCGTACCGCTGGTCTGTAAACAATACGTAACACATTACATAAGCAGGCCAAATTCGTACCGTAAATCTGTGAACAATACGACATGTGATATGACTTATTACATAAGTAGCCGCCAGTCTGTAAACGATAAATTAATATAGGAAAACACATACGTTGGTAAGGTGATCCCAGCCGGTCTATGAAAAGTATCACACAATAAAAGCAAAGACTATTAACTACGATGGCATTCGTTTGACCAGTGACTAAATTCAGGGCTATTAGGGCAACGTTAAGTTTAATGTTTAACGAAATCTATTTTATCTCACAAAATATAGATTAAAAAAACTCTTTGTGGATGCATTAACGTGGTAGGCGATGGACTAGAAATGTAAAAAGGAAATATAGAATTCTGGTATATGAAATTTCATAAAATAAGCTTTAAAAAAAATATGATTTTAGACGGGCTCGTTTGTGTGTTCACTCGTCTTGAAACTGGAAAGATTGTTACAATATGTTCACTAAGTGGTGAAAATACAAGTACAATACAAACGCTTTAACACAAACTGCAAGCACAATTTTGTGGCGGCACTCACGTGGTCTGTGACGGGTTCCGTGTCCCGGAAGAAGGGCTGGAGGACCACGGCAAAGTCGTTGCGGTCGTTGTAGATACCGGAACCGATGAGACTCTGCACGCGGGCCTGGTACTGTTGCGAGGCCTCCGTCAGAATGTTATTGTTGCTGGAGTCCTTGGCGCAGTCGCAGACCATGCTAAACAATGAATGGATCCAAAATGGTATTCATAAGTAATTTACAACTCCAGGTATTTTTATGTTGAATTATTTAAATATAATTTTCTTTGGCTGACGTTCTTCCTAGTTCCTAATTGTATATAAAATATTGATGCTGATGCTGATGCTGCTGCTGCTGATGATGATGATGATGACGATTATGATGATGTTGATGATTATGATGGTGTTGTTGATGATGATGATGATGATGATCATGATGATGATGGTGTTGATGATGATGATGATGATGTTGACGCTTCTTCTTCTTATTATTATTATTATTATAACGACGATGATGGTGATGATAATGATAATGATGATGATGATGATGATGATGATGATACAGGTAAATACGCAATAGAAGGAGTAATTTCAAAGATAACTCTATGCAGTTTGCTCATGCACTAACGTGTAACGTACCTGGTGACAAGGTTACAAAAGAAGCCCTGGGACACCTTGGCCAATGGTTTGATGTCAAAGATTTCCACGAGATTCACGAACGCCTTGGGGACGTTGTCGTAGAGAATCTTTAGGGTTTCGTTGATCTTGGCAACGTAATTAGCCGGAGAGTAGAGGTTCTGAAGTGATGCATAGGAAACATTGGTAGACGTATAGTATGACGGCATACTTCTGCATTCTATAACCAGATTATGTTCGTGGAAGATTTACACATTTAAAAAATATTTGCAAAAACTGAAAACACTCACGCGAAGCATTTTACGTTTTCAGCTAACCATCGAGAAGAAAGTCCAGTGCCTACTACTGCTTGCGACAATCGAGTGTTGTTTTGTTTTGCAAAATATTCTTACTTATAGCGAAAATGTTAGATTTTCGTAAAAAGTTAAACTATTCCGGCGCGATAGTTATTATTTTCTCATGCAAATTTCCAATCATGCATAAACATATTTAGAATTTCGCGAAACATTACGACCGTGAAGTACCAAACAAAAACTTTTTCATTACAGCTATGCATATTTTCATGAACAAATGACATCCTTTCTTGAAATTGTGTCAAATGTAGTATAGGCCTATATATGTTTTCTTTAATCATATATTCATTTCCACTCTAAGACCTCAGCTTTAACAATGCACACACCAGCGTTTGTTAATAGTTATACAATAATGGCCCAGTTAGAAAAGTCAACTCACTACCAATATTTACACCAAACTATAAGACTAGTCCAAAACATGAAATAGTATTTCGTAATTAAAATGTCTATGCATACCCAACTTACACCACTTATTGTAGCAACTAGTGCATACAGCATTTGAAATTAAGAAACGCCTGAAGAGCCACTCTTTTTACTCAACGAACTGTAGCAGTGGTCACATATATGTATTACTCCTTCCATTAAGGCACGGCTACCAACTGTAGCAGTGGTCACATATATGTATTACTCCTTCCATTAAGGCACGGCTACGCAGTCCTTTTCTACCACTCGCTCGTTGACAGCGGTCACATATACATGTATCCATCAAACTGGATATGGTATTCTTTCCACTTATTAAATTAAACATGCCAATTTTTTACTTTCCACAATGTGGCAGTGGGTGTATATAACTTGATTCTATATATTTCCAATTTACTCATCGAGATGTGGGAGTAGAGATATCAATCACCAACTTTCACACAAATATTTGACTGGTTCCGACCGTAGCTGGTATCAAATCCCTGCCCGCACCAACTTCCACGTGACCATAGTCAGATCACATGGTGTAAATTAAAATGGTGGACAAGCAGGAAAAAACACTTTCGTCGTTACATGTATGTTTACTTTTTTGTTATCTCTTCTTTAACCCTCAGCATATATGTCGAGCCTAATTTTGCAATACTTCAGAAGGAGTTTTATAAATAATGATAAGAACATTAAACAAAATCTAAAAATAAATTATTTCAAATCTGGAAGCATTTCACTCGTGGTGGCTGTGGTTAATGCAAACAGCAAAAGGGGAAGTAACCGCTGATTTACATTGTACGTGTAAGTTATCCAACTTTATAGACCGCTGTATGACAGAGGTCACATATTACATCCCTGCAGATTTAAGTTCACGTACATAACAGTACCGCTCCAACGACACAAATATTTCGCAGCGGTTACATCCGCTAGGTAGTTAAAAAGAACAAATGCGACCGCTTCAGAAATCATTCCATATTTGGAAGGAATTTTTAGAACATTTGGACGTTTTAATATTATTTTCTTAAGTTAAAATCTAAAAAAAAAAGATATAAAATTAAAAGTAAACAGAACAGACGGAATTCACGGTATGTACGTTGTTTTCTTCAATATGTCCTCCATTTAAGTTACACCGCGTGATGTATAATTATCCGTTGAGCAAGTAATATATAAGGGCAATGCTTGGATAAAATTGCAGATTAATTTGCATATGATTGACATTCGTGGAAACGATTATCCATTGATTCCCGCCACAAACTCAGCTGGCTTAACTCCGAGTGCGGTATCACATGATAGATGGTGTCGAGTGACGCGGAGATATACATGTTGTACTTTCCTGATATTGCACGCAGGCCATCGGTATACTCGACGTCACCTCGCCTACTCAGCAACCCAAAACAAACTTAGCGAATCGTATAATATGTTCGTTAGTCAAACTGTATTCCTATTTTGCTCATCTCATTGAGGCAGTAGATAGATATAACACACCTCAATACCTTACAGGTAAGCTGTATTAGTTCCACCATAATTTAACCATTGTAGCAGTAGACAAATGATTATCACAACTCATTACCTTACATATAAGCATTATTTGTTCCGCCATACTTACACCATTGTGGCAGTAGACACATATAACACACCTAATTACCTGATAAGTTTATTATTTCCACCATACTTACACCATTGTGGCAGTAGACACATATAACACACCTAACTACCTGATAAGTTCATTATTTCCACCATACTTACACCATTGTGGCAGTAGACACATATAACACACCTAACTACCTGATAAGTTTATTATTTCCACCATACTTACACTACTGTAGATGCATATTTAACACAACTCATTACCTTACATATGATTCGTATTAGTTCCGCCATACTGGCAGTAGACACATACTTAACGCACCTCATTGCCTTATATGTAAGTCTTATTAGTTCCGCCATACTTACACCATTGTAAAAGTTGACACATAATAAACACAACACACTACCTTGCACGTTAGTCTTATTAGTTTCACAATACTTAAGCCATTGTACCAGTAGACACATAATTAATACACCTCATTACCTTACAATTAAGTCTTATAAGCTCCGCCATACTTACACCATTGTCAAAGTAGATACATTATTAATACTCTTCACTACCTTACACGTCCGTCTTATTAGTTTTACCATACTAACATCAATGTGGCAGTAGTCGACATATAATAAACACACCTCATTACCTAACATTTAATTCTTATTTGTTCCGCCATACTTACATCATTGTGGCAGTTGCCTCCCATGAAGATGGTCATGACTTTCCACTCGTTTGCAATGTTGACACATACAAAACTCTTCACTCCCCTACATGTTATTAGTTCCGCCAATACTTACACCATTGTGACAGTAGTCGCAGAGGTCGTTTCCGCCGATGAAGATGGTGATGACTTTCCACTCGTTCGCCATGTTGACACCAAAGTACGGGTTCTTCAGGCGGTTCACAAGCTCTCGGGCCTGAGCGGGAAGTTCTCTGTGAAATACATGAATTTATATTTCAGTAATCAAAGAATTGCCCGATCTGCCGCCGACAGTTCTCTTCTATTTATTTGAACATTCACAGTACATTTTCAAATTTCATCCCATCTAGCAGTTGCTGTTGTTTTATATCGGTGCACAGGACTGAGTGATGCATTCAAAAACTTCACAGGACGAGCGGACATGCATCTGCTGTGGTTTATATAGCAAACATGTATTTAAACAGCTCATATAGTACCACACAAAACGTGGAATTATGTTCCTAAAATAGAATAATAGAATTAGCATGAAACTATTATGGTCAACCTTTTCCGTATTTATGTGCGCTTCTTGTCAAATTTATAACATGTCTGTACATTAAAGGCATAGTTTAAGAAATGTCTGGCGTCTCCGTGGGGTATTCCACTCTGTGTATTGGTCCTCATTAAAATCTTTTATCCTTATTTACAATCTTTTCTCCAGCTGACTGAGCAATGGCTAAGTACACTATTTCCTCTGCAGCAGTGCATTGATATCAGCTGATAAGGGTCGTCACACTGTGCCAACACCGTGACCACAGCAGGGTGCCGTAAAACAGGGGCATAATACCCCACATTGGGGGGGGGGTCGAATAAAAAAGGATTAAACTAGGCCTTTCACGGGAAACTATTGTTCTTCTTTTTGAAATATTGAAATAACAAATAGAGTCGTATGTCGTCGTCGTAATAACAAACGCTCTAACCGTTTGTAAATTTCTAGTTATGAATCTTTGTTACAAATCTACCCACTGCGAGGTTTCCCCGGCAACGGCCACGTTGAGGTTTGAGCATGCGTGGTTGGACGTGTCACACTTGCCGATGGAGAAACCTTTCAAGTTGTGATTGAACTCCTTCAGGGTGTCTGAATACATATAGGATGTTTGTTGTATTAGGTATAATATCCATTTTAACTCACAAGTGATCATCGAATGTTATATTTTCACGAGTGGCGCATCCACGAGTACAACTATATATTTTTAAGATCACGAGTGAATCAAAACTCAATATGCTACCGAAACCGAAAAATATATATTTTTATTGTGTACTTAAAAACGTGTTATTGCGGCATTTTCCGACATGCCGGTGTTAAAGTAGTTTCATTATCAACGTGATCGCATGATTTAAAACAGTGAATAACCAATTGTATTTTCTCTGTTTTAAAACAGTGAATTACCAGTTTTATTTCATTAATATTTATCTATAAACCACCGGAAATCATAAAATAAAAATCGTATCACATAATGCCACATACTTTTTAAAGTGTATAATGGAATATGCAGTCCTTTTTAAAAGAGGACAAACCATCGATTTTATTACAAATGTATAATAGAAAGTATCATACTTTGTAAAAATAGATATACCATCAAAGAGTGTTTTAAAACGTATGGCAACAAATGCAGAGTTGTTGCAACAAAATGCACAGACCATCGAAGACTTTCAATTACATAATGTGCTGTCAGCCTAAATATATTTTTAAACGGACTATGTCAACGAAATATTGGATCCTTACTGTACTCTAAATGATTATAGAAATTCGCTATATTAAAACAAGTACATGGAATAAAGGAAACATACAATAAAACATAATAAGATATGCGATAAAAATTCTGCAATATTGTTTGAAAAATTTAAAACCCCAAGCGGATATCGAACTCACGACTTACGATAAAATGACATTAGACAGCGCTTAAACCATTTTGCTTTTGTTAAAAAAACATGTGTAAACTATAACTATACAAAATAAAATTCTGACGTCAAAATGTAAACATGAAAAGGACCAAACAAACAAGGCCCATACTATACATGGATTTTTATCTCAGAATTCCCAAACTCATTCCCCATTATATATACTAACCGTAAGTATATGCCAATAAACATAAATTAATTTCAGACCCTTTTCGTTGAAATAGTCCCTTTAAGTATAGGAAATCATACTTGCGAATGTTTCCACATGGTGTGCAAACGAGAGATCTCCTCCAATACTGCAAAAAAACAGAGTGCATATTTTTCGATTCAACACTTTTATTGCATTAAAAATATACCTGTTTATAACAAACAATACATAGTTATACAACATAACGGTATGATCTAACAGCTTAGAATTAAAACTGTGTATTAAGTTCCCAATGTGTCTGCATTGTAAATCTATTTGATTAATCCAATTACAATAGCTGATGCTATTGATGTCATTAGATTAAAAAAAATAATTGCACCGTACGCCATGTACAATAATAACGTTGTAAATATTATAACGCCATGTACAATAATAACGTTGTAAATATTGTTTTCTTAAATCTGAACCTTTTGGACATATAAGTTAAAAAGTGATATTCATTTTTCATCAAGTTAAAGTAGCCACTGGTACAAGTATTTCTAGGTTATCTGTATATCTGCCGGTTTCTATGGCCAGATTATGACCAGATGTTCTAAATTTTGCGAATGATATTTTAATTATTTTAATATTAATGATTTGTAAATACTTTTCCAAATCTAACGAGTGTTTAAATAAGCAATACGTTTTTGCATACCATGTTTCCTTATGTATGCTAAGTATTATGTGCCTGGTAGGAACTGTACAGATGTTTTCCCATACTCTCACGAGTCCTATTTCGATTACTAATCTTTATTTGATATAATATCACGAATATAATACGTAGCTCAGTCTGTGGATTAATAAATAAGAAGTGAGATTTTTACTTACAGAAATTATCAAGTGATAGTGCACATAAACAACATAACGAGACAATATAACGGATGTTCACTTAAAAACGGTTTAAAACAAAATAAACACATCATCGCATTGTTTGATAATTTAACAAAATCTGGATAATAAATATTGTTCTTATGTAGTTATCAACAAAGAACCTAAATTACATTTAAGTTGCACAAGCGATGCAATATTTAAAACACCAATTGACCCTTGATAAAATAATCAGAAAGGGAATACCGACAGTAATTCTTATGTTAGCATAATTGTGTGTCTTAGTCGAATAAAATGCGTCATTTAAATTGTATTATAAAGCATTACTAAACCGAGTGTTATCCTCTTTAAATAACGTTGTTGTATGCTTTAATGCATTTGTTTCTTGGCTATTTATTGGTATTCTAACATAGTGCAATAAATTCAATGATATCACTTGAATATCAAGGGAAATGTTTAGACCTAGTTTGTACATGAACATGAGGAAACAAGATTACACATGTGAGCTAGCTAGAAAACACGTGATCGCACAAAGTTGAAAACGTGGAGTATGAACATTGAATTGCAATGCTTTAAGGTTAATCTTTATTTACACTTAAATATATTATAAATTATTATGGGCTAAGTGTGCGTTTAAACCCCGAATGCTTTGAATAGCCGTTCCAATGCGGTGATCCCAGTTTTATTCATGTGTTTTTTAAGTGTTTTTGTGATGTTCTGTGTTGATTTTAGCAATTTTAGCAATTGGTCGCTTGCCATAAATGAAGGACTTCGTGTTGCTAAAGCAGAATGTTTTGCATTGACAGCTCCAACGCGGTGGCCCTATTTTGTAATCGTGTCTGTTGTTTTGCATTGGCAGCTCCAACGCGGTGGCCCTATTTTGTAATCGTGTCTGTTGTTTTGCATTGACAGCTCCAACGCGGTGGCCCTATTTTGTAATTGTGTCTGTTGTTTTGCATTGACAGCTCCAACGCGGTGGCCCTATTTTGTAATCGTGTCTGTTGTTTTGCATTGACATCTCCAACGCGGTGGCCCTATTTTGTAATCGTGTCTGTTGTTTTGCATTGACAGCTCCAACGCGGTGGCCCTATTTTGTAATCGTGTCTGTTGTTTTGCATTGACAGCTCCAACGCGGTGGCCCTATTTTGAAATCGTGTCTGTTGTTTTGCATTGACAGCTCCAACGCGGTGGCCCTATTTTGTAATCGTGTCTGTTGTTTTGCATTGACAGCTCCAACGCGGTGGCCCTATTTTGTAATCGTGTCTGTTTGTCTTGCGTTTTGCATTGACAGCTCCACGGCGGTGGCCCTATTTTGTAATCGTGTCTGTTGTTTTGCATTGACAGCTCCAACGCGGTGGCCCTATTTTGTGTCTGTTTGTCTTGCGTTGTGCATTGTGTTTTGTGTTTTATTGGCAAATTGGTCACTTGTCTCAAATAAAGGACCAGATAATGTTAATAAGGGTTTCTTTCCCGTTGATGTTACTGTGGTTTTGTGTATCTGAGTATTATTAATATTGATAGTATTGACATTTAAGACTAAGGCTAGGGTTGACGAATAAGGACCCTGATTATTTATACACAACGGTGTTGCAGTTCTTACCTCCACGATCGGCCTCTGTATTCCGTCAGGCAGTCCAGAATGTTGTTTCCCAGAATACCATTGCCAGCCTAATTAATACAACGTTAATGTTATATTCATAGCTGATAACTAAGTAATGGTAGTTGTTTTGTTCACATAACGATTTGTTGCCGAATGTGTAACGGCAGAAGTGTTGTGTCATTCATTAATCAACACAATAGCGGAAACAAAGCATGCGGATGATTCAATCAATAAAACGGGTCGCAATAACAAAATTGAAAAGTTGTTGATATTGCTAAAATAATCTGATTTTTAAGTTGCAATTCTTGAACAATATGCATAAATCACTATATAAGGATTGAATTTTCCAAACTTCCAGCAATATTTCCATATATACAGATGTTGTAAGTAAGCGCCAAACATGTATAAAATTCGGGCCAGAATTAAGACCTGTACATGGCATTTGAAAACAAGGGTGACACTTTGCTACCATCGTATGTCAATGGAATATCCAAGATAAAAACTGATGGCAAATGTACTATATATAATTAGAGCTATATTAACGCTATATGTCGTAAATAAATTAGAGAGAAGTTCTGCTGACCGTAAGGGAATCCCCAAGCGCTGCTACAACGGTGATGTGCTCAGGTCGAAGGTCGTGAACTGCAAGTAAATAATGAGTGTTTATCACACTCTCAAATCGTTACGCAATCAATATCAACACGTTATTTGAAATCGGAACTCAACGTCGTGATGGGTATAAACTATGCTGTAATCTTTATTTCAATATGTTTATAAATACTAATACAGGGAGGCTAATAATCTATTACACTAAATGGCTTACTAATACGTACTGAATTGGAACGCTGGATAATTTAATGTACCAAATAATGCACTATACAAATGACACACTCTAAAATATTACCTAACTCCCCATATAAATGATTAATCTATATGTAAATGTTTCCCGTTAAGTTTACATGTTTTAATCAAGGTATTAAACACTTTCGACTGTTTCCCAGTGCGTAGAAGTGTGTACTGCTCAGAACGATGCGCACAAATGCTAGTCTGTATTTGTAACGTGACGTCACTGTCGTGTTTTTTTCATTCGTATTGAAACAAGTCAGGGAAAGTCAGGGAAAGAGTTAATGTTGTCTTCATGTAAATTGATTTTATAAATACATGTGTTTGTGTATTAGATTCATATAATAAAATTGACGTTAAAAATAAAATCCCTTTGTAAGATCTGGATAATGAACATAAACATATAATAAATAAAAAAAAACAGTTATTCAATGGGCGTTTTGGGGAACATTTAAAACGGTTGCCCAGAGGTGTAAGGCATCCCTGACACCTCGTGACAACAAATGTAACTGTTACCAACACACCTATAAAATAACTATATATTATTCTACCGCACGTGACCGCTCAATGCATGATTGTCCATACAGCTTAAGGTATGTCACATTGTAAAATAGTAAGACTGTTGTGTTAATATATTATCGCATCAGAAAAGCAGTAAGGTCATAAAGTTGATCAGGGCGAAATCAAAAGTGCAATGTCAATTAAATTTTCTGGAATATAATTTATTAATGTCGCCATAATTTTACATTTCTATACCGAACAGAACAGAACAGAACAGATATTTTATTAAGACTTGTACAAGGTACATCGTCTACAATAAATGAATATAAGTATACATATATATAAAGTATACGTGACCAAAACATAGTGGAAACAATATGTTATTATCATATAGTTGGTATATTTTTAACATACGAGTACAGTGTATGTGCACAATTACGACAGCAAAGTTAAGTATGTACTATAACGGAGGATGATCGTTTTAATTTACCTACCGTTCCATATTTAAAAGTGAGTTTCTTAGAATAAGTGCTTCCTTAACATACAAAGATATTTTTATTAATCTGGTTTTATCTCTTGTATTAAGTAATTGTAAATACTTATATACTGATGGATGTTTGTAGTAAAAAGTTTGTATATATTTCTTTCTTATGTCAGAGTAACATTTACGTACACAAATAAAATGATATTCATCTTCAATGTCTTGAGTATTGAAACATAAACAATGTCTTTCATCACGTACTATTCTGTTTTGGCTATATCTTCCCGTTTGTATTCTGAGTGGTAGTCCACTCACTCTAAGCTTACAAAAATAAGGTTTTAAGGATCTTGGTAATATATCTAGGTAAATTTCATAATCTAAAGTGTTTTTAACATGTCTATAGATATATAACACAGAGCTATTTTCTAAATTTGCATACCATTCTTGTTTAAAAGAATCGAAAAATCTTCTTTTAAATTCATTTATGAACAATTCTGTATTGACACTTTGAATGTTTTCAAAAACATATGAAAAACCATAATCATTTAATAACTGTCTAACATTCGAGACCCAATTTTTACAAGCATTGTAACTATCTCTAACCGCTTGGTTACATACAGATTGTAATATAATATTTTCAGTCTTAACAATTTTAAGCCAAAATTTTAAAATTTTAAAAAAAAATGTTGATATACAAAGGATATCTTCCAAGTTCACCATAGACGCATGCATTACAAGTATTAGTTCGAACTTTTAATAATATTTTACAAAACTTAAGATGAATTCTTTCAATATGTTTCGATTTTTTAAAGCCCCAAATTTCACAGGAATAGTTCAATATAGATGTAACAAATGCATCAAATAGTTGACAAAAGGTTTTAGGACTCAGATCGAATTCCTTACATTTACACAATAACAAGTTCATGGCCTTTAGGGCTTTACCAGAAAGGTATTCTTCCTGATGTGTAAAATTACGAGTGTAACTAAAATCAGTACCCAAATAGGTGAAATAATTAACAGATTCGATGAATTGGCCATTGTATGTCCAGCGCTTGGTGTTTAGTAACCCACCTCGTTTTCGAAATACCATGATTTTTGTTTTTGATGTATTTACTTGTAGCCCCCATGCATTACAATATGACAATAAATTATCTAGATGGATTTGTACTTCTTCAGGCGTTTTGCCTACATCAGCAAATAACAACAATACTAAAACTACATCATCTATGGAAATACCAGGATTAATACCATTTTGTAAAAATAACTCAAGATCTTCAACAAAAAGTGAAAACAATAGAGGGGACATTACCTCCCCTTGACGCAAACCGACTGCATATTGAAAGTATTCTGAATAACTAGAACATGACTTTACACAAGATTTGACTTTTTGATACATATTGCGTATAATCCTAAGAAGTTTACCTTGAATTCCGCATTTATACATTTTGAACCATAATCCATTTCTATAAATAGTATCAAAGCATTTAGCCATGTCTACAAAAATAACATATAGTCTCTTATTTCCAATTAGATAATGTTGTACTAGTGACATCAGAATAAAAATAGCATCAATTGTAGACCTTCCTTTACGAAATCCAAATTGAGCATCCGAAATAGTGTTATTTTCTTCACAAAAAGCTTCAATTCGTTTATTCAAGACTGTTGTGAATAACTTAGACAAACAACTCACCAACGTAATACCCCTATAATTATTTACATCGCCCTGACTTCCCTTTTTATGTAACGGTATTATAACTCCTTCTGACCACTTATCAGGAAAGTAACCCGGATTTAAATTACAATTGAATAAATCACATAGGTGAGATGCTAAAATATCGATACTTTCAATAAAGTACTCGTTTAAAAGACAATCATTGCCATAAAATTTATAACGTTTCAAAGATTTAGCAGCAGCTATAATTTCAGTATAAGTGATCGGTTGGTCTAACTCAGGAAAAGTATTCTTTTCATTACTCTAAAAAATACAATATTTTAAACGATTGAACAGCTGTTGTTTTTTTCGTGTCCTAGTGACAATATTGTATGAGAACAAACTAGTAAATAATATCAAGCCTTGAAAAGTCAAAGCTACTGATTCTTTGGTGTATGCTATTTATTATCAATGAAATACGCAAGTACTTCTCGACAGATAAGCAGTCATAATAGATTAACCATTTGTCTGAAGCGCTCTACGTCAACATACAGTGTTTGTTTATTATAGTGTCACCCCTCGCGATTAAGGGCCAACCAGTTTTAACTTATGATACACCTTTACTAATGAACATCTTAATTCCCGATTCCTACCCTATATGCCGGGCGCTTGGCTGGAAGGTAATCGGTACCCCTTGATTAAACTAGCTGCTGGGTAGGCAACCGGCCATATCAAAACGAGCCCTGTGTAGGACTCGAACCTTCGACCCCCCGCTCCGTAGGCGAACGCCCTAACCACTAGGCCACGGAGACGGTTACCTAGTGCCTAGTACAAGTGCACCTAGTTTGATAAGAGGCGTTCATAATACTTAAATGCTGACCGAATAAAATTAAAGGGAATTGTTCACAGATTTTCGTATTTTTGAAAAATACCATTAACTCTCTTAACCGCAAAAACTAAAGCATCTGGACTAAAACAGACACCATATAAAGAAAAAATAGTAAGTTTGACCCAATGTAAGAAATACGCGTGTTTTCTAATATACCTAGGTAAAGCGTTACAAACGCTTTATAAATTTATCCATTTTAAGTAATGATTTTTCATAAAACGTATTTTTATAGTGGGGATCTATGACAACAATTTTGTAAATGGTCAATTTGCCAATCTGTGAAGAGTTCCGTCGTTGTAGTAACCGTAATGTTGTATGCCTGAACTCAGACGCATTAATTCCATGACACTGTATTACTTATTCGTTCTGAAGAGTGTTAATAGCAGTCGATGCAACATTGAACAACCTATAAATGCTGATAACATTATATATCTTCAATGTATATTGATAAAGTTACATTAGCATATTGTATGTGGCCTAAAGATTTTTTGATACAGTACGAAGTATGACGAACTGTTGCGACAATGTAGTAAAACCAGGAACCTGTACCAGACGAATCTGCCCTGCTATATTTAATGTGACACGATATAGAACCAATGACAGTACGACGTACCGTTGGTGATATGCTGTACACGTATATGCCTAGCTTGATAAGGGTTAAAAGTCATAACAACATACAATTTGTGTTTGTTTGTTTGTTGGGATTTTTCGCCGTATTGAACAGTATTTCAGTCATATAACGGCGGTCAGTTAACCTACTCACACTCTTCCTGGGTAAGCTGGTTTGCCAGTACTAAGTGCACATACTTATGCCAGTAACTGACAACTGCCCTACTTGAATCAGAGGAAAGGGATAATGGCTGTAGAAATAATTTCATGACCAATCCCCACACGTTATGTGGCCGGGCTAGGAATCGAACCCGCGCTCCTAGGATTTGTAGTCCAGCGCTCTACCAACTGAGCTAGCCGGCCCGGCTATGACAATATACTATTGAATTTCAACACTGTTGTCAGTGACTCCTGTTAGTTGTATGGTAGAACAAGCTATATTTCCGTGAGTAACAATGATATACAAACTTTTCTAACATGATACTCGCTAATTGTTCTTTAGACAAAGAGCTAAATTATTGTTGTTAAACTACCCATACACAACGCAAAAAAGTTTCTGAGCGGAGCATAGTAAATGTAGTTCCAATTACAATTGCAAAAATATAATGTCAGATCATGTTAAAATCAAAATAATTTTCTCATTTTCGTTGTTTATCTGCCAATAAACAACTCTTTGTCGTTCTGATGCGTGGCTATTAGCCGACTCGGGCTCGCTCTTGTGCTTTAATTCCTAAGATTCAGAACTCCAAATCGTTGTTGATTGGCCGATAAACAAGGATAGATAGAAAATAATTTCTTAAATTTAGAATGTTTCCAATCGTTGTACCGTTTTATGCCATTGTAACAGATAACCTTTTTCATACAAACCAGTACGAGGTAAAGCGTACAATATGCTTGCAAAGCTTAATGAATGGTAAGTTATCCGTTAATAATAGCTGGAGAGTAGTTTAAATTTATTGTAGTAATCATTGGAAAGATCTGGCGTGGTACTTGTCAGCAACAACTTTGTTAAATACAGCCTTTATGCGAAATAGAACCAATTATTAATTAGTAATCGGTCTGTGCTGGTATTAACAACGCTCTTAAGGAAAAGCTTAAGTTGTACTTAAGTGAAAATGTCCGATCAAATGTTCTATGTGAAATCCAATTATTTCTGTTTTCAAAAGGGTTAAATACGTAACATCTAAGCAATATCTAATAGTTTAAAACATGTAATGTAAAATAACGCACGCATGAAACCTTCAGAGAATTGTATGAATTTAAGAAATTTACTTAAGTTTCCCTAAGGTCCGTGGTGACTTTTACTGCTGGTAGGTGTTAAGGCAGTTACTGATTTGTTAAACTACATCTCAGGCGTGTCATGGGTAACCCGTGCTTAATGCATATGCGTAAAGTGTCGTCCCGGATCAGCTTGTGCAGTCCAGGACGACACGTCCCGCCAACAGTGAATTTATGTTTAGAAGAGACTCCCTTCAAACAGAAAATACCATAAAAGCGGAAAGTGCCGTTCTGAATTAGCCTGTGCTGACTGCACAGGCTAATCCGGGACGACACTCAACACAGATGCATTAAGCCCGGATTTTCCACGACACGCCTCGTTTATGGATGTTATTGTCAGTAGATATTTTTGCAATCTAGGTAGTCGAGGTAACATGTAACTCTTTGCACTTACCACTCGTCAGTGGAGAGGTTGACTAGTGTGTTATGAAGTTATTGATTGGATGAACAATAGTGGTACTTGCCGATATATGTATATACTATTAAAATCGACTAAGACTATGTCGCGACACAGAACTAGATCTACATGTTAGTATTTACTAATTCGTCTCTTATTACTGACTGGTGGAGATGGTCATTTCTGGCAGCTATTAATGTCGTTGAATGTCTGTTAAACCATAATCATAATAGTCGATATGTTTATGCTACACACATCATTTAGTTAATAATTGCAACTACCACTTGTCGGTGGGGAAGTTGACTTCTGGTAGGTGTTCATGCAGGTGTTCAGGAAGTTCTGGGCCGCACGGCGCTGGTGCCCGTGTTTGTGGAACTTCTCCTGCAAATGAAACCAACATATTTGAAAAATTGATGTTGCCTACGCAACACACTCGCCTAATGGTAGCATCTTTGCAAAGAGTGGTGATTTTGAAGCGTGTCTATGATAACACCGCTCATAATGTTTGTCATAAAGTGCTGAAACTTTACTGGCTAATTAAAATGTTATGCATGAGTGAACGCGATATGAGAGGAACCAATACGTAGGTTTTCTCTTTTCCCAGACAAATGTAAGATCCATGCATTGATCTGAACACAAACACAAACACAAACTTGTAAATGACGATAACAAATAACAACTGATGTTATGTTTCATTTTGGTTTCGTTACTAAGTCTCCATGTTTGCAGCCCTTGTGTATGTACTAAACACTTATAGTGTCGCTTGGACTGCAAGTGTTTACCCGAGCCAGATTATGGTTATGTACTAAATACTTAGAGTGTCGCTTGGACTGCAAGTGTTTACCCGAGCCAGATTATGGTTATGTTCTAAATACTTAGAGTGTCGCTTGGACTGCAAGTGTTTACCCGAGCCAGATTATCGTTATGTACTAAATACTTAGAGTGTCGCTTGGACTGCAAGTGTTTACCCGAGCCAGATTATGGTTATGTACTAAATACTTAGAGTGTCGCTTGGACTGCAAGTGTTTACCCGAGCCAGATTATGGTTATGTACTAAATACTTAGAGTGTCGCTTGGACTGCAAGTGTTTACCCGAGCCAGATTATGGTTATGTACGAAATACTTAGAGTGTCGCTTGGACTGCAAGTGTTTAAACGAGCCAGATTATGGCTATGCTCCCTGTACTGTTCCATTTCTGAACTAGAGAATCGTAAATTGCGACAGAAAAATATGGCTTAAGGTAGAAATACCCTAATGGGACTTTTTTCAGACCTTGATTTTCTTCTTATCTTTGATAATTAAATCTATTATGAGACTTAACTGTGTAATATAAACAAAATCTAACCACACGTTTTGACAAAGTGCGATTTTTCTTATAACCGCTAATTTTTCTACTTCAACCTAAAATTATGATGGGTTACACTTACAAAAATGACTGACATATTGTCAAAATGTATTTTATTTATTCCCGAATAGCTTTAATTTATACGTTAAAGGTGATCTTATGAAAAAGTATAACAAACATAAGTACTAAAGTTGACCAACAATACTTATTACATTAAATTTGGCTAAGCATATGGTAAAAAACAACATATTTCATTACAGTAAAAATACGCCAAACACCAATTATTGTATTTTTTTTAAAACTTTTATTTTTTCATAGTATGTCAAAATCAGTCATTCCAAAATATAATATAACCTTATCTGAGAGGAAAAGGGTATAAATTGACATAGGTTCACCACAAAAATCTCAAGGTATAACATTTTGACTGAAGCAACCCTATGTTATAAATAAAATGAAAAATGAGACAAGTGAAAAAGCAAATATTTTCCTTCTATGTTAATTTTTTTTTCTCTTATAATTATAATCTATTAGCAGTATCGATATTAAATGAATTATTTTTGCATTAATGTTAAAGAAATGGTGTTTTGTGTAAACATTTTAAATACAAATGTAACTAGCTGAGGTTCACATATCCTTGGTTACCAAATTCAGAAAATAAAAAACATCTTTTATAAGTGTGTGTTTCAGAAAATTCAATGGACATTTTCATTACATTGGGTTAACATGTTTCAAAACACTGGCAAATCTGTGTGATAACTTCATCAAGACTCTTCTTGACGCTTGTGACTATTGGTAAAATGTCACTGTTTTTGGATAAAAAGGTGTCTCTTAGACCATTTCATCATTTCGCCGATACATAATTTTCAGATGTTTTTTTACAGCGGTAGATCTCGTCAAAATTCCACAGTGGAACAGGCCCAAGTTTACACAATGAACAGTATTTCAAATTATCCAACAGAACACCAAACTCGATCACCCGACATCCCGCTCTCCACCCATCTCGACTGACTATTTTTCCAAGTTTTTGGTGTGAATGAATGTTATTTCACAGCAAGGAGCACGTATCTCCTTTACGCAGATATGTTTTGATATACGAATAATTATGTTCAATAATACTAATAATCCTTGGACGTTTATTTATAACTATTTTAACTTAAGTGTAAGGAAATACACCAGAAATATCGCGAAAATGTCATGATTAAATGTGAACAGAAAATCCCAACAATGACGTCATTTGAAGGTTTTCCCCATGTCAGAGTACCTTGTTTTTCTTCAAACTACATTTTTACTTTCATCTTTGAAGACAAATAAGCATTTATTTCACACATTTAATTGAAAATAACTCAACATTCGAAAAGTAATGTTTATTTCGCGAAAATAATTTCTGTTTCGGATTAGATCGATTAGATTTATGGTAAGTGGCAAATGGGCAAAAGTTGACCGATACTTCGTGAGTATTTCCGAAGTCATTAGGATCTTTCTACCTTAATGTGACCCTTTCAAGTTCAAGACATTGACTTTCAAACCCATTTATTACTTAGCACCTGATTTGTGTGTTTCTATACTCATTGATCATTCCTAAAGTATGCGAGCGTTTGCTCTATCTGGATGATGCTGATGTTGGCGTTGTCAGTACATTGCCATTTCTGAACTCTCTTATAGTAAAGTAAAACAGCAAACTATGGCATACTTATTATAGTGTTGACCTACTAAGGCCCATTATAAGAAGTTGCCTTGCTTGTTGTTATAAATGGTTCATTAAGTCTGTATGCGCTTACCCGAGCCAAATGGTGCTGGTACAGGTGCTCTCTGTATATTTCCATGAGCGTCTCATTCGTCTGGATATAGTCAAACACCTGCTTTATCCGCGCCAATTTGTCCCAGGCGCATTCTGAAACGAGGCGTATAAGAAATCATGATTACAATCTTAACAATGCATGTGGTAGTCTCCAAATTCTTTTTGAGCGTATTAAAATGTTTGATTTTTCAAAGCAAACACAATGGATAAAACACTTTTACTCATTGGATCCACATTAAGTAGTTACATAGCTTACATTAGATTCAACGACGTTTTATTAATGAATAGAAAATATTGACAAACATGTATTGATGTTTTTTAACACCAAGTCTGTTAAATCTCTAATTAGTGTAAACCGCACTAAAGCGGGATTTTAACTGCGTGTAAGGGTATTCACAACATCAACACATATTCATGTTTTACAATATTGCTTGGCATTGAACACTATGTTTTGGCAAAATACTTGAATTCTGAATACAATTAGAATTGTATTATGATTCAAAATAGTGTTTATTCAAAACTGACCATGTGCAATGAAAGCTTATTAAACATTCAAATTAGCTATGAAAACACTATACTTGTGTGCCAATGTTAAATTATGCTTTAATATTAGTAATACGGTATTTTTAAAGTAAAACAAAGTACATGTGCGCGTTTCATTTAATGACATATTACAAATGTGAGGACATAACAAGCGTATATGGCATAATGTGATTCATCGGGAACTTTACACACAAAACAGCTATGTTTGTGGACAAGAACTGACATACATGTATGGAAAAGGGCGATAGTATTATTGTGTAAGATTAAATACACAAAACATGCATCTGTATAGAGCTGATATATTGCCACAAAGGCAACGTTTTAATTCTGAAACGTAGCGTATAATCAGGAACACAGTTTGTGTGAAGTTCATTATGTATCAAAGAGATTAATATAATATAAGAAATGTAACGTTATATGGGCCAATGAAAAGTGATAAATTTAAGGCTCAATTGGCTACCTAACAACTCTTCTTCCTATGGTTCAATTCGGGTAAAATGACAACACAATTTAATAAAACAAATACAATTTTAAACATTTTTAGATAATGATCACAAACGGATATGAACTGAAAACGGTCAAGTACAATTTAGAAACAAAAAAGACACCAGCGTTATATGGGCTTGAAGAAATATTCCCTTTCCTGGGAAACCAGTAAGTGTTACAATTTCGGATTTGACTTAACGATATTAATACGAAAATTAGTTCGATACTAGCATGAACTGACCACATTTTCTGCAATTTCAATGCGAATTATATTTTACAGCTTCGGAACTATTTTTTCAGGTTGTTTATTGGTAGTTCAGCAACGGTGAATTTTGTTCTTTGTAAAAGTAAATTTCTGCTCGTGTAATGTTAGAATGTTGGTATACCAATGCTATTCAGTTCCAATTAATATAATTACAACAAAGGTTTAAAAACAAAACAAAGTTCCTCACCTGCTGTAATAAACAGAAGACCGAAGAACATCAAGATTCTCATCATCTTGAGTGGAGCACTGCGAGAAGGCGATCCAGTAACTGGTGGGAAATGGAACCTTATCTGCCTTATGATAATAATTAATTGACTCCTCAGTGGAAATGTTGTAGATATGGATCTTCAGATCATGCCTGGTTTAGTTAAAGGGACCTATTAACATTTTGGCAAATGAATTTCCATAGTTCCAAGTTCCATATGATTTATATAACACAATGTGTTTTATTTATCGAAAAAAGCACATATAATGTATATATTCTGTCAATACATTCCCGTTTACTCTGCAGCAACGGCAACATTCGGTTATAAGTTAGAAAATAAGAACACCGCAAGCGCCAACCATTGATCTCATTCGTCTAGACGCTGTAAATAGATGCAAATACATAGTTTGAAGCGAAGCAAAGTATTAGATTACTTTTAAATGTCTCTCTTATTACGCTTTATGAAAATTAATTATTATTAATATTTACTTCAATATTATTTTATAAATATATTTATAACAATATTATTTAAACATTTGCTGGCATCAATAGAGTAAACGGATGGTTTTACGTGATAATTTTCGTACAAAATCGTACAGTCCCTCTTTAATTAAAGGCATTAGTGTGACTTCAGCAGTGTACAATCGTACAGTCCCTCTTTAATTAAAGGCATTAGTATGACCTCAGTAGTGTACAATCGTACAGTCCCTCTTTAATTAAAGGCATTAGTGTGACCTCAGTAGTGGACAAGAATTGGAAATGGAATCGCGTCCATAAAAGCACTTGTCCTCACTGATAATGAACTGTACATGTACATATCAAAATCCTACAACACAATTTATTGCGACTATTATAGTTATGCAAATACATTATGGTAATATTCCGAATTAGCGAATAAGGGAGTGATCAGTTTTTTATGAGCCTAGTTAAATCATATGGAATCAGTTGTAATATTCATATTGAAGTAATGAACCTGTATTTACTTTAAAATGGCAGCTTTTAAGTCTGTAGAACAACAACATGTTTTTAATACCACATAGTATGTTGTGATGTTCGGGAGCCCCTAAACCGGTTTAAACACCCAATGCTTTGCATTGACCGTTCCAAGGTTGTAATCCCAGGTTTATTCAAGTTTCTGTTTTGTTTTTGTTACTTGTTGTGTTTTTTGTTTTTTTTTTGGTATTGTGCTGTTTTGCATTAGCAATCGGTCGCTTGTCTTAAGGAAAGGGCCTTATGTTGTTAATAATTACAACTTTTTGCATTTTCAGGTTAACTCTGCATTCTGATTGGATAATCCACCCACGTGACCTGTCATTCATACGCCAATGAACTGGCTGCGTATGCAAATTACCTCTTTATTATTCATGACCGTACTACTTTTTCATTCTTTATTTGTGAAATGACGTCATTGTTTTGCGCGAACCTTTACGATGTTTACTTGCATTCGCTATTTGCGGAATGACATCATTGTTTTGCGCGAGCGTTTACGATGTATACACACCATCGTTCGTAAACACAATGACTGTTTTATCGGTTGCCGGTGTTGCAAACGATGAAATTGTTAACGCATATTGGGAAATTTGAATATTTTTTAGTAACTTTTTACCAGAAAGTCAACTCCAAAATGATCCACAGCGATTTGAATGTCTGACGAGATATTAAATGCCGTTCGGCGAAAATGAAACAGAAACTAAAACAGGGATTACTACGCCGGAGGCTACAAGTCAATTGCGGTTCTTAGACAGTTAAAAGTTAAGTTTATATCTTCGTTTGGTTGTAATTATAAGATTTGAATAGTTTTTGTCTTCATTTCATCGGCGTATGAACTGTCGGGACAATTTAGGCGTAATTTTCCCGACAGTTCATACACCGATGAAATGCAGAAAAATACTATTCAATTCTTAAATAAGAGTTCTCTCCTTCTGATACAGCTGGATTTTCACATTGTTTGTATTCAATTGCATACACCATATGATCTGTTCTTAGTTATATAGGTATGGACAATGGCATTAATGCATAACAGTTGACGCTAAATATGAAATCCCACACATCTTATTTAGAATAATATAGTTACAAGAAAAAATTGAGATCATATTCAAAATAAGCGTAAAGGAAGTGATTAACGATGGTGTTTGGAGTGTGTTTGTGTGTTTCTTGGGAACTTGTCTCAAACACAATGACACTTTAGTTCACAAATTTATTGTCTTTTGATAATAAAATGTAGATTGTTTTTGTTTCCGGATTTGTTTTTATGAACTTATGACTTGAACTCAATGATTCTTTAGGTGCTGCGTTCCTACCAAGCGGAAAGGCGCATATTGTCACCTGATTCAGGTCGTAAGATTTTTCATTGAACTATTGCCCTTTGATCATATATTTTGTCTCTTTCCTCGCTATTTTTCACGAACTCATTATTCAAATTCAAATCCGATTAAACTTTACGAGCAGCATACCCACTACCAGAAGGAGCAGAAGGCAATCAAGACCAGTTGTTGGACTGCTCTAATATGGTAAGCCCAGTTTCTAATTAAAGGTATGAAATGGGATTTTTTCCATGGGCTATTTGCCAAAACTGACATATTCCATACCATTTCAACATTTCTCTGTTGATACACCCAGATGCTTGCAGCACCCTGCTATTTCGCTCTGAATCTTGTTATAAGGGGACTTGTTTAATAAGCTTTAATTGCACATGGTCAGTTTTGAATTAACGCTATTTTGAATCATAATACATGTAAATGAATTTACATAAATTGTACAAGACTGTAACAACATGTAAAAAGGCTTTAGCCGTATCGCGGTATATACCAGCAGTTTAATTAAATAACAAGACACCATTTGAAAGACTTTATTTCCGTCCTCAGTAGTTCAATGATATAAAACTATATTCTACTGAAAAATAACTTATAATGATAATTGCATTGCATAAAATCTTCTGCAAGATCAATAACAAGACCATACACATATTTAAAAGACTTTATTTGTACTAAATCATTTCGATGAAATAACAAGAGAGTTATACTATTTTAAGATCAAGATTGCAATGAACTACTGGTAACAAGGCCGTAACAGCATTGAAATACTGTCTGTATCGCGTAAAATGTCAGCAGTCGGGACGGTGTCGGGACATTATCGAGACAATGTGGAACAGAATTAATAATGCATGATAAATTATATAGAAATATCACGTCTGGAGTATTGCGGCAGTCACAAATTCCGATTATGGCTCCCGACATCATCCCGATAGCGCAAGGATACAAAGAATCAAACAGTCGCGAGTATCGGAAAGCTGTCGATACGCTGTCGGGACACTGTCAGGAAACTGTGGGATCGCATTCGGGAGAATCGGAACGCTGTCGGGACTCTGTCGGGA
The DNA here is from genome assembly GCA_027627225.1 of Congeria kusceri. Lineage (NCBI taxonomy): Eukaryota > Metazoa > Mollusca > Bivalvia > Myida > Dreissenidae > Congeria > Congeria kusceri. Next base: position 40,797,168 of record CM051026.1, read on the forward strand.
CATATTCGATCTTATTATCAAAACTTTAATTACGAGCCCCGAACCTTAGAAATTGTCCCGACTTTTGACATATTTTGATTCGGGACGCTGTCGGCATAAGAACGGCAGTAAAAATCGGAAATGTGTGACTGAGGCATAAGGGACAACCTTAACTGTCAGGAGTGCATGGCCGATCACGCCGAACGTGTCCCGATGATTCCCGATTCGCAGGACAACGTCCTGACAGCGTCCAGACAGCTCCCGACAGCGTTCAGACAGCGTCCCGGTATTCCCGATTTTTTTTTTATTAATTTTGTTTCGTGGCGCTGTCGGGACGCTGTCGGAAGCCATAATCGGGAATGCGTGACTGAGACTTAACATTCGGGTGACACAGCCAAATTTGTAAAGCCGGAATACAATTGGAACGTTGTCTGGGGCCAAAATCGGGAATGTGTGACCGCCGCATATGGTTTACAGCACTTCAATCAAATAATAAGACCTAACTGCAATTGGAAGACTTAAACAGTACCAGCGTTTGGTTGTAATAAAAAACAACCACAACAACACATTAAGACAATAACTTCATTTCAAAGACTTTATTGTTACTGAATCACATCCTAAGAATTGCGAAGACGAAAGCGACTGCTTCTCACGCGTTCATTTGTTGGTGGATCCAGTTGAGGAATGACGTCACGCGTGTGTACACACCCGGGCTCATGGCCTTGCCGCACCCGTCTCCCCAGCTTGTGATCCCGACCAGCTCCCAGACACCGTGTTTGTTGCACACTAGAGGACCTCCGGAGTCGCCCTGGGGAAAGTAAATCAGAATGCAAACTTGACTTAACAAGTCGCCGTATGATAGATACTGACAGTTTGTGTATTTTAGTTTGCTGCATGCTTGTAGGCCACTAAATCACGCTGGGGAAATACATTATAATGCAAACTCGACTTAATAAGTCGCCGTATGATAATGTGTTCGTTTGTTGCATGCCAACACACCATCGAATTACCCTGGGGAAATAAATCAGAATGCAAACTCTACTTAAAAGTCGCCGTATGATAGATACTGACAGATAGCTTGTGTATTCAAGTTTGTTGCATGCTAGTAAACCACTGAATTTACCTGGGGGAGTAAATCTAAATGCAATAACGACTTAATTGGTGTATTAAAATTTGTTGCATGGTAATGGACCACTGAATTACCCTGGGGGAGTAAATCTGAATGCAATCTGAGAGGACCAGCTGTGTCGCCCTGAGGCAATTTGAAAGCAATAACGACTTTTATCACATAATCACGCTGACATTGACGAAATAACACCCCATGGGATAATCTTTGCTTGATTTTAAATATGTGGGATAAAAACAAACACGCGCAGTATAATGACGTCATCTTGTTGACTTGTGTGACATCATTTGATGTTTCTCGTGTTATTGAATAGGTTATATCTCGTGTTTTTTTTTCAAAATAATATTATAAAATAATGGGATAAATACTATACTAGGTAAGTGTTGAATAAAGATAAAGTTTATTTGCAAGGCACGAAAACATGAACCACTCGCCAAGGCTCGTGGTTTTCTAAGCCTCGCTTAATAAACTTTACTTAGTATTCTCTATACGATAGATATTGACCGATATTGAATACATAGAGAATACTAGGTTAGTATTGAATACAGCTAGGTTTATTTAGCGAGGCTTTGAAAACCTAAACCACGAAACTAATATTCTATTTTTCCCATCATTTCCTGTATTTATTTTGATATTAAACGAAATAAAATCACTGAATAACACGAAAAACATATAAGACATCACGAAAATAAACAAAATGACGTCATTATAATGCGCGTGTTTGCTGTATTCAACAAGGTGGAAAACAGCTGAGTTTATCCCACGGGGTCTTATTTGTCAATGCAGGCGTACGTGATGATGGGATAAAATAAAGCACCATCAGTAAAGAAACACGTATTAACATCTCAGACTAGTGACAGCGCTGAGTAAACCTCGAATTACACGACCAAACAAACACCTAAACGTTATTTAAAGTTAGGTCACTGTCTTGGGACGGTCAATGAAAACTTGTTGGAGGCCATGTGGAATTATTAACCATTGTTGGCAACAGGTCAACGTTTGCCAGCAGAATGGAAATGTCTTATTTAACAATCCTATGGCGTTATATAAAACTACACAATCTGTATTATTATGATAAATCGTCATTTTATCATTTGGCCAGCGGGTGAATAATTCGCAAATTGAAACGTTCTACACGAGACCAATGTGACGACACGTGACCAATGTGACGTAACCAGTGTGACGTCATACCTGGCAGGTGTCCTTGCCGCCGGTTTGTGTTGCGCCTGCGCATATATTGTTGACGAACACGCTGTTCGCACACAGGAGGTTCTTGCAGTAAGTGTTGCTGATGGTGTCCAGATCTACATACTGGAGGAACCTACGCGTATATGATATAGAAATCTACAGCAGGAGTTCCAGAACAGAATTTTGTTCTATTAACATCATGTTACTATTACTTGATATTGGCAAAGAATGATATTTCTTCTACATAGTCAAATGCACGAAATTTAAAAGCATTAAAATGTAAAAGAAATAAAAGCTACATTCGCATCCGAAGGTCCTTTATTTCTTGCAAATTATCAATTATAGCGTAGAAAGACTGTTGGCGCGAAAAGAAATCAAAATCAAGGAATATAATAATTCAATTTCGGAAATTTATCATAAAAAGATATTCGGTTAGTAATCTACTTGTTATCTGAAGTTATAACGTCATTCCTACATGTCACACATCGATACATGTATGTCTTGAAGCCTTTTATTTTAAAGCCACAGTCCATAGAATATAACTGGATTCATCTTAAATTGGCATTATTTCTAATGAACGTTAAATACCTGTATTCAACTAAAAACTGCTTCTTATTAACGAAACGCATTTTATAATGTCTATGTTCAAAAACGCTTGGTACGAACGGAATATACTCTAATGTACACGCTTATTTGCTCCAGAGGCATTACCAGCTATCGCATACAGGTAATTGTACGATAAAAAGCTACCAAAACGTTATTAATATACCGATTGCAATGCCTTTTTTGTATTTTTAGAGATTTTAAGATTTCCATAAGAAACAATTTCTGCAAAGTTATGTTTTATTAATATATTTCTAGACTGCTGCTTTAAATACTTTACCTCGTTCCCGGAGCATTCCCGTCCTTGTCTGAAATTATATAATGCACGATAACCGTAAAAGTAAAATGAAACAATAATCAAACTGACCCATTCAAGAAAAATAATTCTTATCTGTTAATATGATTTCCGTTCTCTAATTTTATGGCATACATACATCGAGCTTAAGGGTGCGACCAGTTGCTTTTAGTATGCATATTGCTTTTCTTTTTCATAGACCAACTTTGATCATCTGACACGATAAATCTATTTTTACTAAAGAAATGTCAAATAATACTCAAATTACCGTATAAATGATATGTTTTCGGACACTTAAATATAATTATTTGTTCAGTGTCCGAATATTAAGAGTCACAAAAATATAATAGTCCGAAAACATAGTATATGCAATGTTGCTACGAACTCATTACTTGTCTCCGATAATGGTTCTTGTTTATTCCTGGAAGCGTTAACATTTGACACGTTGTTGTATATTGAAGCCATTATAATACATCTTGTTAATTGATGACACGTTATTGTATATTGAAACCATTATACAACTTGTTAATCGATGACACGTTGTTGTATATTGAAGCCATTATACAACTTGTTAATTGGCATGCATGGTTCAGCAAACACTTCGCAATGTTAAGTTGATAGACATTACGGAAGAAGCTGCCTGTAAAAAACAACTTTCGCTTCCTGTGAAACATTAAATAATAATGGGTATTAAATGCAAATTGGTACCTGTCCGAAAACATAGATCTCAATTTAATTCCTTTTCTGAAAGTGTCCGAAAACATAGAGAAACAAAAAAAAAATATTTTGGCCAATTTTCAGGGTGTCCGAAAACATAGAGTGTCCGAAAACATACAGAAATACAGCAATACAGAAATATATTGGAATACAATAAAACTAGAATGTAAATATGTTACACGTCTTCTAACGAATTTGACATACAGCTATCTAAATAAAAGCGCTCAACTTGTGTCGAAAGCTTGTGACATATTGAGACACTTTCAAGTCCGTTTCCTGGGTAAAACCAGTTCTTGAGAAAAGTCATTCGGACGCTCCCCAAGTAGGGATCGATCTCCCATCGGATACCATTTCCATTACACCACTGCGATATACGCGTTCAACCTGTCTGCTTTCCAAAGACCAACTGTGTGTAACGTATGTGAATGATATTGCATACCGCTCAAACGATTCCTCTATGTAGCTAGCTAAAGTTGTTCTACTTATGAAACATCAAAACACACTCTGCATAACGCCACGTATTCATAACGGAAGTGCAACATAGGTTACAACGTAAGTAAATCACATATTGTCCGCATTTCCATGGCAACGCTTACCGTGGTATGTGGCGCCCCAACCGGAAACCCTGCACGTGTCAGATGGGAAGTCGTCCTGGGGCTGCGGCAGACACGCGGGCCGGATGTAACTATGGAACAAAAGATATTCGAATATTTGATTATTAATTGATGTTTTCAAAGGCATATTACATGCATAATTAACCTCATTAAGTGTCCAATAAAAGTCATTTTTTAAATGGTAACAACAGATAAAGCGCGTTTTATCGTTAAACTGCACTTGTATATTGCCAAACGAAATATTAAAACAAAGATGTATTTAAATTCTCCGTCCTTGTTTGAATATGAACGCTTTATATAATTGAACATTGCTAGTCACACAAACTGAAAAAGGGCTTCAACAGGTAGTGTATTTAAACCCCAATATTTCCGGAACAAGACCGGTGACCCCACTTTTTTAAGACTGTTTTAGCTTTAGGATGCATTGGACACATGTTTGTGCAAATTTTTAAGAAAATCTGTCATTGGAAAAAAAATTGACGAAATTGTTGGGAACGTCTTTAATTAAAACGCGACGTTATTAACGTTTGCAGAAGGTGATGCTTTCTACTTTGTCAGAAACTGGCATTTTCTACTTTTGTTCACCAAGTGACATTTTGTGAGAAAGTGACGTACTAGTATTCTTCTTTTTGCAGCAAGTGACGTTTTGTAAAAGAAAAAAGGTGCCATTTTCTTCTTTTGTTTAAAAAAATGTGAAATTTTATTATAAACTGGCAGTTTCGACTTTTTTCAGGAAGTGACGTTTTGTAGGAAAGTGACATATTATACTTTTATTCAGCGAGCGACTTTTTTTAACGAAGTGACATTGTCTACTTTTGTTCAGCAAGAGACGTTTTGTTAGAAAGTTGCATTTTCTACTTTTGTTCAGCAAGAAACATTTGGTTAGAAGGTGACATTATCTTATTTTATTCAACACGTGACGTTTTGTTATTAAGTGACATTATCTTGTTTTATTCATCAAGTGACGTTTTGTTAGGAAGTGACATTATCTTATTATTCTCAACAAGTGACGTTTTGCTATTAAGTGAATTGTTGTTCTTTTATTCAACAAGTGACGTTTTGTTAGAAAGTGGCATTTTCTAACAAATCAACAAGCGACATTTTTTACAATGTGACATTTTCTTCTCATTTTTCAACAAGCGAGGTTATGTAAACAAGTGACATATTCTTATTTTTTCATGTAGTAACGTTTAATTATAAACTGGCATTTTTGCCGTTTTTCAGCAAGTGACGTTTTGTAAGAAAGTAACATATTCTACCTTTTTTCAGGAGCATTTTATTAGAAAATGTATTTGCTATGTTTTTCAGCAAATGACGTTTTGTTAGAAAGTAGCGCTGTCTGCTCTTTTTTCAGTACGTGACGTCTTCTTTTATTTTAGAAAGTGCGGATTTGTACTACTGTTCTCAACAAGTGATGTTTCAACGTTGTACCCACCGTCCTGTTATATCGAGTTTCTTGCTCAGTTTGATGATGGCGATGTCGTTATACATGCTGTCTTGGTTGTAATGCTCGTGCACGGTCACTTGACTCACTTGAATGACGTCACTGCCGTACACGTGGTCCTGGTCGTGCAGGCCAACTCCGATACTCCATTGGCTGGCGGTTGTACCGTAACTGTAGAGACAATATAATTCGCCACCTTAGTATTTCACATGTAAGATAGGCCCCTGTAATCCTAAGGTGGCGATATATTACCTACTATTAGCACCCAAGTGGTTTTCAACACATAAACGCACGCGTGGTTCAGGTCGTACATTCTAACAATAACATAGTCAAAACAACATTTCTAATTAATGCCACTTACATTTTAAACTTGTTAAAGCATGTTTTTATTTTCAGATTGAGATTCACTAATGCATCACAAACCTTATCACGTTTTCTACGTTAACAGATCAACAGTGATATTAGCATGTTAACAAATCAAGTGAATTTCTAAGGCCTCACATACCTTACCACGTGTTCTACGTTAACAGATCAACAGTGGTATTAGCATGTTAACAAATCAAGTGAATTTCTAAGGCCTCACAAACCTTATCACGTGTTCTACGTTAACAAATGAACAGTTATATTAGCATGTTAACAAATCAAGTGAATTTCTAAGGCCTCGCATACCTTACCACGTGTTCTACTTTAACAGATCAACAGTGGTATTAGCATGTTAAGAAATCAAGTGAATTTCTAAGGCCTCGCATACCTTACCACGTGTTCTACGTTAACAGATCAACAGTGGTATTAGCATGTTAACAAATCAAGTGAATTTCTAAGGCCTCACAAACCTTGCCACGCGTTCTACGTTAACAGACCAACAGTGGTATTAGCATGTTAACAAATCAAGTGAATTTCAACGCATAAACGATACACATGCGCCACATAAGCAATACGTTCAACTTAATATCGGTACGATACCCTACACACCTAAGTTAAGGAGGAGGCAACCATATCGGTACGATACCCTACACACCTAAGTTAAGGAGGAGGCAACCATATCGCCAACTTAGAATGAAAAGGGCCAATCTTACATGTGTACAATAAGCAGATAGGCCCGTTTCATTCTAACGTGGCGATATGTGCGTATTATATGGATAAGTGAGAAATGTGTGTCCCAAAGGCTAAGATAGCCGGACAGCCAGTATAAAAAAGAATGATAGTGTATGCGTGTTTCGGGTTAAATTGTTGCACCAACTTACTCTTCAAAGCAATGTGCCGCCGAAAGCACCCACTGGTCACTGATGAGAGTTCCACCGCAGATGTGGCCGTTATAGTAACGCAGGGATATCTGGCAAAGGAAATTTTTTTACAAATACAATGCAGAATCATGACACGATGAATAATTCACATGCATTAATAACTGTGTACAACCAAACATATGTGATTTAATACAAAGTTCCATGAAAAGTGTTTCATAACATCATGTTGTTTGACATTATATAAAATATATTGTGCGATGTATGGTGAACATTAACTCAATTGCATGTACTTGTAATTAATGGTGGGTAAATAAAGTTTAAAAGTTGCTATTTCATCTTGTTTATAAAATAATTAGCAAAACAGGCATCCCCTTGGATGTGAAAATCTTTTCCATTAAACTTTTCCTGCTACATGGATTATAAAACATGTTATTATTAAATAGCTCGGACACAATAAGCTAACTTCTTTATGCATGAATATACTATAGATCGATTACGATAAATGTATCAGTATTAATATCAATACGAGTATCCGTATTGCAATTGTGGTAATTTGATTGATTTTTAAGACAAATTCAGAAAAGATATACATTTAATCGGTATTCATGTGCGTAAATATTAGAAATAAATTACGATGAATTTATCAGTTGTAGTAGCCACAAGTATTTAACTTGTGGTAAATGTAATTTTATTTAGTTTGAAGAAAAATATAGTGAAGATGAAAATTTGTGTTTAACAAGCCTTCGTGCGTACTTGCCATGGAAATTGTCCGTGTTGGGCCAATGTCCCACCAACAATTTTGTTCGTGGAAGCCGAAACCAAGGTTGTCCCGCACGTGTCTGAAACAACGTGACAAGTTGTATTCACCTCCCTCTCAAAAGCTCACGTTTTAGGTTAGACAAAATCTGGATGCCTGCTTATACACACAAACCTGGATATTTAGCTTTGTCAACCAATTCTCAAAAATGTTACAACCTTACGAAGCTCAGATGTACCGGGAATTTGATTATCGAATAGCTCGGCTTATAAGTCAGAAACTATACAGTGTTCATGTATATGCTTACTGGTCGGGCAGGCCGCTAGACTGCAGCTCTGCGTCTGCGATGAAGCTCCCGGGCATTGGTCTCCACCGTGCGCAGGTAGCGGGTTCGTGCAGGTGCGCTGCCGCGCGTTGGTCGCCGTACCGCAGGTCGCTGTGCACGGGCTCCACGAGGCCCAGGTAGACCAGCCGCCATCAACTTTGATTTTACAAAGGTTAATTTCAAGAAAAGGTCCGAAATCATAAAAAGCAGCACAATATTGAACATAAGAAAATCATGATACACGTTTGATAGTTGACAGTGGTTAAGTATAGGGATCGTTCGTAAGCGTATTAGTCATTAAGTGTTTGCGAATTTGCACCGCGTTGTATTTGGACTTCTGCTTTCGAATACGTTACATGGCATAATGTGCTTAATTAAAATTAATCCAAGAGACAAAAAACATTAGGAGACTTCTTTACTTTAGTTCAATAGGAACCTTTGGATCCTTGATTTACTGGCGATACTCGTTAAACAGCTAACCAGTATTTTTTAGCTGGTTACGTATCTGTGCTTATATCGAATTTGCGAATGCTTACCGCGTTTTAGTACCAGTAAAAGGCATATACCTATAGATCAGACATGCGTTAACTACTTTCAATTAAGTTAAAAGACAAAAAAAAGAACTTTACGAGGTTTTAAGCCCAAAGGACGTAATAAGAACTTGATTTGCTAGAGTTTAACATATATGCAAGAACAAAATACTCAGCCTACCCGGTGTAGGTCCCTGACACGTAGCCTCGTGGCAAGATTGTACGTCAGACTGGCTTCCAACACAGTAAGCGCCGCCATTTTGCGGCCTAGGGTTGTTACAGTAACGCCATCTTGACTTAGTTCCGGTTCCGCAAGTGTGCGAGCATGCGCTGAACGGCATCCAGTCGCTCCATCCGCCATTAACTGAACAAAATTGTCCAAAAACTAGAAGGTTTTGATGTGTTAAATTGCCTTATAAACATTTTAAAGCGCTTAAAACAAATGAACGCAGAAGACAAGAGTACAGTGCGCTGATGCTTAAACCTCATTAGGCCATTTCAAGTTCTCATATCGTAAGGGGTAACTGATATATAAGTAACGCAATACAAACCTATACTGTGGCATGCAATAGTAAGGATAGAATGAGTACAACCGCGCCAAATTGAGTATGTTCTTACACATTTGCACGCAAACGTGTGCAATCCCGTACACCCAAGAACGCACACAAGTAGACGTCAGCAGAATATCCATGGAGTCTAGACCTGATATACTAACACGGTCCTTTGTGGCAAGTTTTATTCTGGCAGAATATCGCAAGCTTCAAGCTGAAATACCAGCGTACGCACACAGCCTTGCACGCACGTACACTCGCTCATCCACTCAAACATAAACTCGAATCTGAAAACGACGACCATCCTCGCACACATCCTCGCACACATCCTCACACACATCCTCGCACACATCCTCTTATAGTTGTGTGTATCCTGCATGGACATGACGACCTCATATTTGACCTGCCTCTGTGTGACAGGCTACCCTACGGTGGACATGACGACCTCATATATGACCTGTCTCTGTGTGAAAGGCTACCATATGATGGACATGACGACCTCATATATGACCTGCCTCTGTGTGACAGGCTACCCTATGGTGGACTTGACCACCTCATATATGACCTGCCTCTGTGTCACAGGCTAACCTATGATGGACATGACGACCTCATATATGACCTGCCTCTGTGTGACAGGCTACCCTATGATGGACATGACGACCTCATATATGACCTGCCTCTGTGTCACAGGCTAACCTATGATGGACATGACGACCTCATATATGACCTGCCTCTGTGTGACAGGCTACCCTATGATGGATATAACGACCTCATATATGACCTGCCTCTGTGTGACAGGCTACCCTATGATGGACATGACGACCTCATATATGACCTGCCTCTGTGTGACAGGCTACCATATGATGGACATGACGACCTCATATATGACCTGCCTCTGTGTGACAGGCTACCCTGTGGTGGACATGACGACCTCATATATGACCCGCCTCTGTGTGACAGGCTACCCTATGATGGACATGATGACCTCATATATGACCTGCCTCTGTGTGACAGGCTACCCTATGGTGGACATGACGACCTCATATATGACCTGCCTCTGTGTGACAGGCTACCCTATGATGTACATGACGACCTCATATATGACCTGCCTCTGTGTGACAGGCCAACATATTTTGGACATGACGACCTTATATATGACCTGCATCTGTGTGACAGGCTACCCTATGATGGACATGACGACCTCATATATGACCTGCCTCTGTGTGACAGGCTACCCTATGATGGACATGGCGACCTCATATATGACCTGCCTCTGTGTGACAGGCTACCCTATGATGGACATGACGACCTCATATATGACCTGCCTCTGTGTGACAGGCTACCCTATGATGGACATGACGACCTCATATATGACCTGCCTCTGTGTGACAGGCTACCCTATGGTAATAGTCCTGACAACTCCTATTTGCACACACCCTCTCTTCCACCCGTGTGTAGCTCACCTGGTCAAGATGGCCCTGTACATGAACACGCATCCGTGTGGCATGCTGCAGTCTTTTGAGAGTCCCCACCATTTCCTCACACCTTCTATCACATCAGTGTGTATCTCACCTGAGCAGGATGGCCCTGTACATGGACACGCGTCTGTATGACAGGCTTCATTCTTTTGAGAGTCCCCACCATAATTATCACACATCCTCTCTCACACCTGTGTGTATCTTACCTGGACAGGATAACCCTGTACATGGACACGCCTCCGTGTGGCAAGCCACAGTCTGGTGTGAGTCCCCCTCGCACTGTCTTCCGGTCTCGCTGGGCTTTGGGTGATCGCACACGCGATACCTGTATTGCAGCCAGTGTAAGTTATTTGAGTTACAAAGTAGCAATGACTATAGGCATGAAAAATGTTAATTAAAATAGTTTGGTATTTTTTTAATAGGGTATCATCGAACGGCTTATCAAAAACGTGTTTCATTGGCATGACCCAAATACAAGTTCCATGTCCTCACGGCCATTACAAAGGTCTGTTTTTCCCCGGTATGGACAGATGACGTAATGCATTTTAGCAAACCGACCAAGGTTTTGTCTGTTTATCGCATACATGTACTGTAACAAAAAGTGTGTTAAGCTTATCAGATACAGTACAACACATGTTAATAATCGAAATGGGTTTAATAACGCCCAACTGAGTTATGTCGCCAAGAAGCACCACTTACAGAATAGGCTTGCTTTTACGAAACGATGAAGTCATAACTTATGTAATAGCCACTTTCTTTGTCAATCATTCAACCGGCAAATAAGAGATGACAAAAGAGAAGACACTCGCTTTACTGCGAATATAGTTCGTTAACTCATGTTTTGTTGAGGACACCTGCCAACGCTTCGAATAATATATAACCGTTATACGATGTATTTTTATTTTAAATTAAAGCGATTCTTAATATTGTGACAAAGTATACCATTATGCCATAAACTTCAATGCCTATTAAATCAATTATCGGCCGACTGATTGTTTAAGAAGTCACTACTAGTATTTTCATTTTATTATAAAAATGTAAAACAATGCATTTAAATTCATTCAAGATGCACTTGTCATAAACGTGTTGACGAGACGATGTTTTAACTGAGTACGTATTTAATGTACCTGGACTGAGTTCCAGATCCGCAGCTTTGCGAGCACTGAGTGAAGACGCTCCACTGACCCCATCCGCCATTCACAACTGCAAGACGAAGGGAGGAGGCGTTAAATGCAAATTAAATGGAGCTATCAGATACGGTGGATAGCTTACTAGTAATCTGTTTGATAAAAAGGAACGTATAATATGGGAACACCCAGTAATTTGTATTCTACTTCAGCTGACGGTGGGGCGGGAACTTTGACTGACTACACAGCCTCTTCGCGAACATGTGAGGACTGAACGACCACATTGTATGGAATTGCTGGTACCTATCTCTGCTGTGTAGTACATGTTGTTGCACACACAAAACAATAAGGTTTAAATTGGTCCCTGTTCTAAAATCAGTTTCGTAGTATTCAATGGTAGTATTTCCAGCAGCTATACAATACTGTGTTATTATAAACGATCTACTTAAGACACGATGCAATATTCAGAAATCTATCAAATGTGCATGCATGCCTTTTTATTTTTTATTTTTTTTTTGCAAATAGCGAACATATGTTGATAATCTAGTAAGAAAATGTACGTCATAGTTTCAATATGTACTGACATTTAATCCTAAATGAAAGGAATCAATGAGGTTGTTCCACAGTCAAGACAAGATGGTTTAGAAGCAAATTTTAATTACATTGAACATCACAGTAAACACTCATGTAGTCACAGACTAAACTATTTTCAAATCAACACATTCTCAAAATACCCTTTCGAGAAAGTAAGAATATTCTTGACGTTAGCTATAACTCGGCACGTTCCTTTGTCAATCTTAATGGCTTACCTGTGCTCATTAGTCCAACAATAACGTTTGCATGTCATTTGTTACGAAATACGGTCATGTTGATTGCCACTTTATATAGTAACTGAACTTAATTGTAATGTCTAGAGGTCCACATATGGAAAGGGAACAACTCTATCAATATTTTCTTAAGATCCTCTTTAATTTCAACGTCTCAAAAGTAGTCTAGACATGTTCGAGGATATTCCAAATCAAACACAGATTTTTAATAAACAACTGTTTTATAAATACCGAATATTTGAAACAAACAACAACAGATATGTGTTTGCAATATAATATACTGTTTATTTCTCATAAAGTTATTGGTACGGAACATATTGGCCGAGAGTTTGATTAAGGTAAATGACTTCGCCAATTGAACGTCAACTCTGATAGAGATTTTGGGAACAATAATAAACACAGTGAAACTCCAGCTGCAAAAGCAGGAGAGAACTCTTATTAGCAGCACGAGGTCCTTTATTTACGGCAAGTGACCAATTGGCAAAACAACACAGCACAATACAAAAACACGTTACAAACACACAACACAAATATGAATAAAATTGGGGTCACGGCCTTGGAACGGTAAGTGCAAAACCTTTGGGGTTTAAACCAAACTCACCTTGACTCCCTGCACATGTCGTTATGTAACAGTTGTGTGTTTCAAAATTGTCTCCTACGCAATATTTCCCGCCATTGGCAGGATGGGGATGGTTGCAGTAGCGGTACCTGGAATATAATATGAGGTGTTAATTGACTGATATGATTGATTGTATCTGGAAAGGAAATCGATAGGTAATGGTCTGTGTCAACGTGTACATTGCAATATACTGAGGCAAACATTTGTGTAAATGTATAATATTCACAGCCATTAAGTATCGTAGCTGTTTGTAAATGTACAAAAAAACGATATACTTGTACAGCTGTAACAGGTTTATAAATTGCATTGTGCCTAAACCAGATTGTTTAAAATAACAACGTATTTGATATCTGCTCGACAATGCTAACATCAAATACTATGAAATTGATTGTATAAAATGGGCCATTTCGAATATTATTGGCTTTGTTTCAATAACATGTACTTCACCGCTGAGATAAATAACAGAAATTCCGCACCGTGTGGTCGTTCCGTCGTCACATGTTCGCGAACAGGTTGTATAGTCTGTCCACGTACCCCACCCACCGTCAACTGCGGTAAAAGAAATCATTGTAATTAATGCGCTGTTATGCAACACTGCTTTCAAATAAAGGCAATACACAACAGCCGACAGAAATGAATGTTTAAGCTGAGCAATTACGCAATTCCTCCATACTTAATTGATATTTAGAAAAGTGAATACGCCCGTCATGAGAAATCGCTATGAAAATAAATGAATCTCGGCAAAACTAAAACATGACAAATGATTAAATCGTGTCGTTTCGGAAATATAAATCATGCTTGCGGGAAAATTTGAAAACTAACTGACATTTTGCTGTTTAAAGAGACTTGTTCACAGATTTTTTTTTTTTTAAATGTCATTTAATGTCTTATCTCCAAAAACTAAAGCAGTTAGATTAACCAAAAGCAAATATTATATACAGACAAAAATGATAAAAAAAATCATATTCGCCGGGACTCAAACCTACTACCGTCGGGATCAAAAATCTCTCGCGCCAACCACTCGGCCATTCTGACCTTGTGATTTTTAACCTATGTAAGTGATACCCGTTTTTGTTTTCTAAATACAAACGAAAAGGGTTACAAACGCTTTATAATTTTATCCATTACAACTGATGATTTTTCAAAAACGACACTATTTTAATATATTTCTTTCTCAGTAGTGATATTTCGCTAGTTTATATATAATGTATTTTTCTTTTTGGAATCTATAACACAAATTTAGCAAATTGTAAGTTTTCCAATCTGCGAATAGGTCCCTTTATTTTTGAATAAAAAACAAAGTTCAATGTAGTTATGTCTCTTTGTTTTGGTTCTATATTTGCGTCAAAAACAGAACAGCAAACTTGGACGTTTACATGGGCATAAGGTAAGTTAAAAATCTCTTGGACACCGGCCACATACCATTCGCCTCTGTAGCTGGCTCGGAAAGTTGTCCTAACTCGTGCACGTGGCGTTAGTCACATAATCATAACATTCAAACGTAACGCACAGCACCATCCAATCATTTTGTTTACATCTGCGAACTGATCCCATCTGCGAAAATGGCCATGACAGGAATCAAAATTATTACGTTTTTTCCCCATTTGTGATAACTTAAAAACCATTTCTTCTTTATCCCCATGATTGTGGCCCTAAAATCAACTTAAGTGTGCGTTCAATGCCCTTTTTTCCGCTTTGACAAGGTTCTTGTTATTGAGCCCATTGCAGAGGTGTATGGTGAGAGGAAGGAACTCTGCTGAGAAATTGGTAAGGTAACTGTGATACTACCTGGACAGTTCGATCCAACACACGGGCACGCCATGGTGTTACATGTCTGTGTGGTGACGGCGTTACCCTGACAGTTACTGCCCCCATTGGCTGGGGCGGGGTTGGTACACGTCCTGAAAACGGCAGCAAAGTTCTGGTAGAAATGAACAAATAATATCGCTGGAACTGCAACATGTTATTATTTTTTAATGTTCATATATACCGTAACCTTTCTTGGCAGAACATCTATATGAATCAAAACGATTGCAAAACAGGTATGACCCCAGAAAGTCCAGAGAATTCTCTGTAGAAAATAACGAGGATGACAAGTAAAATGATAAACGTGCTTTTTCGTTATTTCTTTTGGTCGCTATGGCCCAATAATTACTATCGATGTCAAGGTCAAAGTTTGAAGAACCTATGCAAAAAGGGTTCTGTACTGATTTTTGTGTGGTCCATCGACATAACGACGGACACACTGACCGACGGATGGACGGACCGTCATTTGCAAAGCAATATACCCCCGCTTCTTCGAAATTGGGGGCATAACAAGTTTTATTCTTACAAAAAAGTCTTGAGCAAAGTTATACATATGGATATTATTATCACATGACCGGCGTGTTTACAATGCCTAGGTTAGACGTATTCGCCACATTGTGGACTTCCTAGGTAAACCTGGATCATCGATGAAGTTGTACCTGTGAGAGGTCTGCAGGCCGCCACCGCAGGAATGAGTGCACGTGGTGAAGACAGACCACGAGCTCCAGCCACCATCAACTGAAAATATAAGAATAATGAAACTCCAAAGACATCACCGTGAGAGAAACCATTATTAACATTCGCTGGTCCTATATTTATGGCAAGTTACCAATTGCCTCTACAAAACGCACAACACAACATACGAAATAAAAAATAAAAACTGAAAAATAAACATTGTGCACCCTCGTTGAAGACAAGCAGTAACATATGCAGCTCAAGATCCTGATGAATAAATTTGTGAATGTTGATGCATGCTCTATGAATATTCAGATTGGTACACTAAATCGCATTTCGTTCGACGTTGTACATGAAGCAGTGGAGAGATAATAATAGTTGAACATATAAAGGAAGTCGTTCTGAAAGTAGTATAATACTGTTACACGATAAAGTAGCATTGACAGCGTTATGGTTCAAATACCAGTTATGTACCTTGACAGTTGTTACATTGCGAAAATGTTCACTGCCAATACACAAAACATCACAAAATCAAAGAAGGCTGCAAAAGCATACCGGTAATTTGCCTTACCTATGCCAACGTGACCAGGGCATTCGCGGTAATTGCATGATATCGTCTGATAGCTATCTCCCGGGCACTGCGCGCCTCCATTCTGCGGTCGGGGGGAGTTGCAGTACCGGTAGTGCGTCTGCTGCCCCGTACCGCAGGTGGATGAGCACGCCTGGTAGGCAGTCCAGTCGCCCCATCCACCGTTGACTAAACATTACCAGACAATATGAGAAATCGCTGAATACATAAACGATTTACCTTTTTATTTAAAGTTGCTTCGTATGCCGCATGTGGTTTTGCACGCCTGGTAGGTTGTCCATTCAATCTCATTACGATCAAATTCTTACATTGATGGGATCTGAAGACATCGCATTGCGGGTCTCGTTTAAATGACCTTCCGAACAATAAAATATCAACCCTGCTGCGCCCAATCAAATTGCTTTTTGCACAGCAAAGTTTCGCCACGGTTTTTGAAAAGTGATGCATTTCCAGCTGATCTTCGGGAATTAATCATTTACAGTTAATTACCACGCGGATAACAATGGATATAGTGGTACCTTAGGCGACTAAATATTCAAAGTTCACTTTAATTTTGTGCATAGTTTTTGTGGTTTATATATATTAAGTTATACCACAACAATTTGAAGGCAACAATTTGATTGGCTTCTGAAGAGGTCATCTGAACGTGACCCCTAATGCGAAGATCCAGTCAGCGTATAATATAGTAGCGTCAGACTGGAGATGATTTTAATGAGATTGGTTGTGCATCCTACCCATGCACTACATCAAACGCCTGCGTGAACAGTATAAAATACATTCAAACAACCAATGTCCCATTTGGCCTAACATATTTGCTGCCCAGTCGCCACAGGCACCGTTTACTAGAAATGTCAAACGTAAGAAACACCAGCTGGCTGAACAGAAATGTACCTCATGTTGAACAAAAAATATTTATAATTTATAGGTGCTACCTAGTGTACGGGCACAATCATATAGCAGTATAAAAAGCAACAACATTAATTTGTTTTATGGCATTATAGATCGGTGTGAGTTGTATCATATGTTTATTCACCACGATGAGACGCGCAATAATACCTGTTCCTTGTAAAATTATTTTGAAATACGGTGAGCGGTTTCTGAGAAGAAGATTTTCAAGTTTTCTATATAGCTATATAAGGAAAACTGACCCACTCCCTGCCGGTCATGTTTTTTTAATAATTCAAAATGATTTGAAGAAATTCGGTAGAGGGTCATCCAAGGAACAATTACGTTAAATTATTAAAAAATTCGGCAAGCGTTTCTGAGAAAAAGATTTTTAATGTGTTTTATATAGCTATTTAAGGAAAACTGCCACACACACTGGTGACCATATTTTTTACGAATCGAAATAATTTGAAGAAATTTGGTAGAGGGTCAACCAAGAAACATTTAAAAATTATGTGAACTTATTGTGAAATCCAGCCAGTGGTTTCAGACAATAAGATTAAGGAAAACTGCCCCCCTGGCAGCCATTTTGTAACGAATAATAATTTCAGGAATTTGTTAGAGGGTCACCCAAGGAACATTTCTATGAAAATAATTTGAAATCCAGCCTGTGGTTTCTGACAAGACTATGTTATTTTAATTAGTTTTTAGGACTTTGGTTGCCATACCATAGTTTTTAATTTATTGTGTTCAACTGAAGGAATTTGGGACCTTCCAAGAAACATTCCTGCCAAGTTTTGTTAAAATCCGCTTAGTGGTTTCAGAGAAAACATTGTTTGAAGAAATGGTTGACGACGGACGACCAACGACAAACGACGGACGCCGGGCGGTTACTGACCACAATAGCCCACCCATAACCACTTTGTGCTCAGGTGAGCTCAAAACGGATACGTAGTATCAGTAAATTCGCTTATAATTCTTATAAGTTTTGACTTGACGCGAACGACACGCTGGATATGACTAACCTGCACAACGCCCATTTATATAAATGTTGCAAATGATGCTGTGACAACATATTTTAAAAATGTATTCTAACTAAGACAACCATTTAATCAAGTGTCATAGATAGAACAATATACGACCTCTTATATTGAATAATGTAAATATTTGTTATTCTCAAGAAATCCCTCATTTACGTTGTTAAATTTTCATAATTCGAAAAGTCTTAATCATAGAATATTTAAAACATAATGCTGGTATTCATATACACCATTATTTATGATTCCTATGAAAAGCCACTTACTTGGACACGACCCCAAGTGGCATGGTTTAGACTCATGGTGTACTCCCGGGCAGTATGCTGCCCCGGGGGACGGCGGTGGGTTGGTACAGTAGCGCCATCGGTCTTGGTAACCCGACCCGCAAGCCTGCGAACACGTGGTATAGGCAGTCCAACCAGTCCATCCGCCGTCTGGAAAATTGAAAAAAATGTTTTCTATCTCATTTTATTTATTCCAAACATATTTTTTATTCAACCGTGACGTTTCATAAAATACATAACACAAAGTAGGTGTGCCAATCAGCGGGGTATTTAATAGCATAATAAAAAATAAAAAGCAAATCAAAGAAGCACTGGTTCCTCCCTGACACGCTGTAAGTTCAGTTCGCACTACACCTCGCTTTCTAGTCGAATGATTTCTCAAACCAGTTAATTTCAATATTCAGTACTTCCAAATGAAAATTTAGGAAATTTCAGCGAAACAATTACTGTATAACCTCAAAACACATAATATATCGAACATAATAACCTGACACATACCTTATGCATGAATATATTACAAATTCATTGCGATGAATATAGGAGTTGCCATACTGATATCGAGCAGGGACGTAGCTTCCTTTAGGCACTATAGGCACGTGCTTATACATATTTTTCCAGAGATGAAATATTTATATATGCCAAAATGCAATAAAAACAAGAGGGGGATAGGGGTGAGTGAATCTTTCTTGGTTGTGTTGATACTTCATTGTTTAACGAGTCGATTACGTCAATATGAAATAAATTTCATGAAACACACGCTTATTTTACAATTATTGTGTAGATTCGGTGTTTAGCTGAAGTTAGTTGTATGTAGCCACATACCAGTATAGACTCTCCTGGCCCAAATTATCGCTTACAGCGTCATTTTGTAGATTCCGCCTATTGTGCCTACACATTTTTTGAACCCAAGCTACGCCCCTGTCGAGTAAACTCGATATAGGCGTATTTTACTGAAAATTCCGTTAATAGACGCTTCCACAAATGTCAATAATATTCAAATGAATCTGCAATATTATCCAATCATCGGATATCACGTGCTTAGCGGTTAAACTACATGGATTTCATTCAAAAACACACGGAATTTGTTTGTGATATTCCAAACATCACGTGGTGATGTTTGTGATTTTCGACGAATGCTTGTTAATCATTTAACAATTAAAGATGGGGAGGAGTTTAAACTATTCGTGACAAACCCTGGATCGGTCTATTATGGTATCAGTTAACACGTAAAACAGGTGCACGAACAAAACCGAATATATATATAAATCGAATATAAATATAAATATAGAAACTAATTCAAGCGGGTGATATATGCTAGTAGAGTTCATCAGTGTCAGAGCTCTACAAACAGACTAAATGGAATCGCCCTTGTATTTTAAAACATAATAAAAATGCGGCGAGTTTTACTAGCCCAGATAACAATATTTATCTGGGGTCGTATTATTGAAGCATCTAAAGTACAATCCTATCCTTCATATTAAAGCAGCAGTCCAGAAATAATAATAAAGATATTAATTATATGCTTTTCAGTGAAATATCTAATTTTATAGGTGAAATAAAATTTTATATTTTCACTGATGGAACAGTGAAACTGTAATATGTTATATTTTCACTGCGGTGAAAATATAACATAAAACGGACTATTTTTCCATAAATAGCATCGATCTACAAGTAGTGGTTTACAACCCTTGGCAAATGTATATATATGTACAGTATGTACATGAATGTGTTTACATAAAACACATTATAAAATTCAACAAAATAATAATTTAGCAACAACGACTTACAAAATATGGCACTTTTTTTCACACCGTACTAACAAATTACAATTTTGGAATCATTTATGACGTCATTTTTATGACGTCAGAATACACGAACGTGTGACGTTAAAGTTAATCCTCGCAATTTTATTGATTTATTGTCCAACAGCATAAAATAAAAAGAAAATTTGTTGATTTCGTTGTAAGATCGTATTTTATTTCACCCGTGATCATAGAAAATATCATTTTCTATGAACACTCGTGAAATAAAATACGATCTTACACCAAAATCAACAAATATCCTATATAACTTTTCAGAAATAGTTTCTAATGGACATCTTTCCGTAAAATACAAAAAAACGCATTGAAATCGGTAAAATATTAACGTTTTGGTAACTTTTTTATCGTAAAATTATCTGAATGCGATAGCTGGTGATGTCTTTGGAGTAAATCAGCATGTAAATTAGTGTGTATTCCGTTCGTACTAAGCGTTTTCGAACATAGACATTATAAATGCCTTGCGTGAATTTGCAAAAGCTTTTAGTGGAATAAACGTTATTAACGTTCATTAGAACTAATGCCACTTTAAGATGGATCTAATTATATTCTATGGACTGCGGCTTTAAAATCATCATTTTTCCTATGTGTTATTGTGTTCAGTGGTATATTCTTATACGCAAAATTATTTACTCCTGTAAACTTAACTGTAAATGGATTCACAAATGTACATGTAGTTTTAGAAAAAAATACACTACAAAACATTGAACTTAGTAAAAATAATTTATTAATAAACTGTAGACATTTCTGTAATACTACTGTTTTTAAAGACTAAATGTATTATCTTGTAAAATTTTTCTTAGAATTATACTGTCACGAATGAAGTCTATTGGTAAATGTGAGTGGATGACCAACGTACCTGTATAATTAATCAAAACGCTGACAGCGTAGAAAGACTGTTGGCGAGAAAAGAAAACTAAGAGCAAATGAGAGTATTTTTATCATAAGGAACATTAATTGAAGTAAGTCACCTGTTATATCATTTCTACAAAAATCTCGAAACTTATAAATATTTATACCTAAAATAAATTGGTATAAGCTGGTATTTGACCTAATTGAAGATGGAATTCTAGGCCACTGTTGTTGTTTTTTTAATTAAAACTAATATAGCGCGCGTCTAATTCAATGCTATTTACCTACGACAATCCCATTATTATTTTTAAGTTATTCGTGAGAGGCATATATTTTTGTGCAAACTATTTAAAAAGCAAACAGAGTTTACATGCATACAAGTTAATATACAACAGGTAAAAATAGTCGATGAACCGTATAAGTTCGAATCAATATTCAGTATTTTTTTTATCACAAGCGCTATGTTCGGTAAATACCAATTTAAATAAACATAAGTTAAATTAGTAAAATACATTCAAAACTTTCTTTATAAGTACAATGCTTTTCCATAAATCTTATGCATACGTCAAAAACAATAGCAATCGTCAATCGAGTGGTTACGATCGCTCCGCTATATGTACTGACTCAATTCACAGTTGTTAAACTTACGCAATATGATGTAATAATCGTCAATCGAGTGGTTACGATCGCTCGGCTATATGAACTGACTCAATACACAGTTGTTAAACTTACGCAATATGATGTAATAATCGTCAATCGAGTGGTTACGATCGCTCCGCTATATGAACTGACTCAATTCACAGTTGTTAAACTTACGCAATATGATGTAATAATCGTCAATCGAGTGGTTACGATCGCTCCGCTATATGAACTGACTCAATACACAGTTGTTAAACTTACGCAATATGATGTAATAATCGTCAATCGAGTGGTTACGATCGCTCCGCTATATGAACTGACTCAATTCACAGTTGTTAAACTTACGCAATATGATGTAATAATCGTCAATCGAGTGGTTACGATCGCTCCGCTATATGAACTGACTCAATACACAGTTGTTAAACTTACGCAATATGATGTAATAATCGTCAATCGAGTGGTTACGATCGCTCCGCTATATGTACTGACTCAATACACAGTTGTTAAACTTACGCAATATGATGTAATAATCGTCAATCGATTGGTTACGATCGCTCCGCTATATGTACTGACTCAATACACAGTTGTTAAACTTACGCAATATGATGTAATAATCGTCAATCGATTGGTAACGATCGCTCCGCTATATGTACTGACTCAATACACAGTTGTTAAACTTACGCAATATGATGTAATAATCGTCAATCGATTGGTAACGATCGCTCCGCTATATGTACTGACTCAATACACAGTTGTTAAACTTACGCAATATGATGTAATACCCCGTTAACCACTCAACAGCACAAACAAATACGCTATCATACCTATGTGAATAGACATAACATGAATTCACTTGTAGATGTGGAATAAATGGATAAGTATTATTGTTTATTAGTGTTTTAAGTCGGATCTATTTCTTGTCATCTATTCATAGAAAGTAGCATCGATAACAGGAAGCATAACTGCTCAGCGAGCGAAGCGCAGTACTTTACCGATTTACTGACTCGTAGTCTGCAAAGTAAAGAAGTAGTTCCCTCAAAACCGATTTCTGAATACACCTACTAAATCCTGTTGGCTTTGCGCCAACAGTCTAAAAAGTGGGTGTCCTGTATTCAAGGCATGTAGATTCATTTCTCGATCGACCATCGCGTCCTAGTCGTACTAACCGAAATACTTGTAGGACAAACATTATTAATGATAACGCTGTAACTTGAAAAGCCACAGGAGGTTTGTTTCCAATTTAAGATTGGCTGGTTTGAAGGGATCTGCCAACGAAGGTAAAAAATCAGAATGTTCAGTTTCATTTATATACTTTAATTTTTTTTTTTTTTACGGATGACAGCACAAACATTCGAAATCGACAAAAAGCCCAGGCGAAATGATGTTAATATTACATCATTTTAAATTCAACATAATTAAAATATTTGAAACATCCCTTGTAAAGAGTGGACACATGTTGCCTCGGTCTCCTGCAGATCTTAATACACAACCCAAGTGATTGCTATAAGCATTGACTCGAAAGATTGAAAAGGTAAAGGCAAACTAATGTATTTATTACCAGTGTTCGCGGAAGCACATCCAAAAACACCAACCAGTATGGCCATATCTGAAGGATAAACACCACTCATAGATTACCTATAGTGTATGTCAGTGATCATAATTTGCATTGATATGTCGAAAAGGCAAAATTAGAGAGAAGAGTAATTCCATCGTTCCAACAAACAATTCGTTCCCACTATATGGTTTTTACCATATGTATTATTATATTCCCGCTATTTGATTTTACTCACACTATATGTATATATGACTTTCCCTTATGGGTCAAAGTGTAAATATATCGTTCCTTTTAACATATTGGTTACCCCCTGTATGTTCTCGCTATATGTATTCCCACTATATTATTTTCAATATATGTAATCCCAATTTATGAGTATGTTGCCAATAGATTACTTATTTCCATTATGTTACAGACGTATAAATACCTTGTTCCTATTAACAAATTGTATTTCCTCTGCACCTTTCATGTGACGCGTTAAACAATTTATTAGTAGCAGTAATATTTGAACAGTCTTTATAAAATGTAGACATATGTTTTTTATAGTATGGAAACATTACATTATGTCTAAAATTCACTGCACTGTCCCAATTTATTTTGCGTTTATGTGTTCAGGTTAAGCTTTTACGAATTCACAGAAAAAAATCATACTATGGTTTCCAATAATTTTTAATACATAGGAAACATTTAATATACGCATTTGAAAATTAAAAATCAATCAATAACAAAACAAATACTTATGTGTACAGCCATCGTTGAAACATCCAAAATTATCATTTCATTTCGTGTCCTACAATTGTTCTTAAGGCTCTATCAAATAGTAACACAACTATCTGGTTTGCGTTCGTCTAATAGACAGCAAGGTTGTTAACAATGGCTTTTCTTACAAACATATAATACTGCGAGGAAACAGTTACTCATATATCTACATACTACTTGATTACGTTGTTGCAAGGTATTACTGACCGCATCTTTGCCATTAACTATATTCAGAACAATATTGAAACAGTCTGTACAGCCAAAGACTCCATTACATGTTTATATGCCTACTCTACAACTAAGTTTTGAATGTTTTACAACACTAATAAACGTTGACAAATGTGTTTGTTGTTTATTCGACGTTTTATAATTAATGTTATTTTGTCAATCTTATTTCACGCATGTTATTTTGAAAATAATTGATATCGCAACTCGTACATATGCACTTTACATGTTCCTCTAACCATAAGCATGTTATTCATAGCCTAATGCGCTTGAAGGCGTCGACAAAGATAACACAAGTTTAGGTCATACACGTTTGGAAGCACTTACGTCACGTGGTACACTGAAGACACGAATGACAGCGTGTGTATATATATATATATCTTTTCAGGATAGAAGCTATGGACAGTCTTATAAGTGTCATCCATGTGAGGAGGCATGTACGTCAATGACAGAGATCACTGCACACTGTACCACGAATACCAGTTTTTGAAATATCGATACTTAGTACTGGACGAACAAATAGGGAAATATGGCTATCTATCGAAAATCTACCCTGATTTTGTGCCAAACGATGTGCAACGACAGAAAAAATATATAATTGTCAAAAACGACGTAGTAATAATTCGAAATAATGAAAATGGAATAGGAAATGTAAAGACCCCTTTAAAATCTAAAAACATAGAACGAAATCAAAGTAACCCTCATGTAAAAATATTGCTGAACATCAAAAGTTTAAATGTGCTTATTGTGATAAAGTTTGTGACAGTTTAGGGGAAATTTTTGAACACTGTCGTATGCAACATAGTGACAATGTCTTGAAATACAGAGAATTTTGTTTGGATTCGGCAGAGTATAACAAATATGGATACAGGTCAAAATTACATGAAGGCATTTTCCCTTCAGCTGTTAAGTGGAAAGGAACGTATCGTAAAATATAACATAGTTATAATCCGTCAGCAACAGAGTAGCCACGGGATCTTTGGTTATGGCTACGGAAGCAAGGTGTTATATTCGGTTATGGCTACGGAAGCAAGGTGTTATCTTTGGTTATGGCTACGGAAGCAAGGTGTTATCTTTGGTTATGGCTACGGAAGCAAGGTGTTATCTTTGGTTATGGCTACGGAAGCAATGTGTTATCTTTAGTTATGGCTACGGAAGCAAGGTGTTATCTTTGGTTATGGCTACGGAAGCAAGGTGTTATCTTCGGTTATGGCTACGGAAGCAAGGTGTTATCTTTGCTTTCAACATAATTGTAAGTGTCTGGGGCCAGTTGCTCAAAACTTTAACGGTCAGTTAAGCTAACAACTGTTAAAATGTTGATGAAGTTTTTGGTGTGAAATAAAACATTACAATTTTAAAGTGTGAGTTTATTCTATCTAAATTGTTATGCTGAAGTTATGTTACAATGTTTTATGAATAATTTGTACTATCAATTTAATTTACATCTAAAGTTAACGACCGGTTAGCTTAATGGACCGTTAAAGTTTTGAGCAACCGGTCCCTGTAGTATTTCAGTATATGCAGTATATTCAGTATGATATTAAGCTTGTTTAAGCTTAAGCTTGATCTTTAATTATATTTAAGAGCAATAGTGTAGTATTTGAAACATTCATACCGGCTGTGGGGTATTGTAGTATTTGAAACATTCATACCGGCTGTGGGGTATTGTAGTATTTGAAACATTCATACCGGCTGTGGGGTATTGTAGTATTTGAAACATTCATACCGGCTGTGGGGTATTGTAGTATTTGAAACATTCATACCGGCTGTGGGGTATTGTAGTATTTGAAACATTCATACCGGCTGTGGGGTATTGTAGTATTTGAAACATTCATACCGGCTGTGGGGTATTGTAGTATTTGAAACATTCATACCGGCTGTGGGGTATTGTAGTATTTGAAACATTCATACCGGCTGTGGGGCATTGTAGTATTTGAAACATTCATACCGGCTGTGGGGTATTGTAGTATTTGAAACATTCATACCGGCTGTGGGGTATTGTAGTATTTGAAACATTCATACCGGCTGTGGGGTATTGTAGTATTTGAAACATTCATACCGGCTGTGGGGTATTGTAGTATTTGAAACATTCATACCGGCTGTGGGGTATTGTAGTATTTGAAACATTCATACCGGCTGTGGGGTATTGTAGTATTTGAAACATTCATACCGGCTGTGGGGCATTGTAGTATTTGAAACATTCATACCGGCTGTGGGGTATTGTAGTATTTGAAACATTCATACCGGCTGTGGGGTATTGTAGTATTTGAAACATTCATACCGGCTGTGGGGTATTGTAGTATTTGAAACATTCATACCGGCTGTGGGGTATTGTAGTATTTGAAACGTTCATACCGGCTGTGGGGTATTGTAGTATTTGAAACGTTCATACCGGCTGTGGGGTATTGTAGTATTTGAAACGTTCATACCGGCTGTGGGGTATTGTAGTATTTGTAACGTTCTTACCTGCTGTGGGGTATTGTAGTATTTGAAACGTTCATACCGGCTGTGGGGTATTGTAGTATTTGAAACATTCATACCGGCTGTGGGGTATTGTAGTATTTGAAACATTCATACCGGCTGTGGGGTATTGTAGTATTTGAAACATTTATACCGGCTGTGGGGTATTGTAGTATTTGAAACATTCATACCGGCTGTGGGGTATTGTCGTATTTGAAACATTCATACCGGCTGTGGGGTATTGTAGTATTTGAAACATTCATACCGGCTGCGGGGTATTGTAGTATTTGAAACATTCATACCGGCTGCGGGGTATTTTGTGCAAATGCTTTGAAGCTTAGACATATGGCCTTTATGATGTGTTATATCGATAACGTTTGTTAACCTGAATAACTCGATTGTCGACCAAACTCCAGGCAGAGTTTTGATTGGTTCCGAGCATAATCAACTGATGAAAATTAAAAATGGTGAATCTGCTTTATAGATAAATAGATGTATGCAGGTTAAAACACACAGGTTTATAACACATGACAAACTCAGTTATAGAAACAATGGTATAACTAACGAGTGATTCTTCAAACTATCAAAAGCAATAGCACTTCAATTTACTCAATTATATTTGAATATGCTCGACGAATAGCTATTACGAGGCAAGATAACATTTGTTGGAATCAATTAATGCGAATAAATAGATGGAAGTTAATCATAGTGTGTAGTAACCTAGGATGGCCCGTGAAAGCTTGAAAGCTTATTTCCGATGGGGTCCTTGGATAACAATACTTACTTAACAAAAACAACATAAACATATTTAAGATTTTGGAAATTGGAAGCTTCATAAATCATTATGTTACTATTGCATATTCGGTAAACAGTGTTCATTTTAACCTAGGCAATAGCATAATTTTACGTAAACATAAAAGCACATGTACATCACCGCGTACAATTTGTTACAATGTTTAAAAGATGATTCTTAACAGCTGCTTCCAAGTGATCTATTTTATCCATCCTTTTAATGTAATGTGGTAGGGAATTCCAGTCATTAATGGCTACACTGAAGAATGTAGTGTTAGCTTTATCGTAACTTTTAGGAACATTAACATTGTACGTATGAGATCTAGTTGAATAATGGTTCATATCTTTAACAAGCTCACACTTTTCTTTTTTATAGGAAGGGCATTTGTTATGAAATATTTTAAAAACATGAATTAATCGTAATTGTTTGTTTCTGTTATCTATGTTTAGCAGTTGCAAATTGGACAGAATATTGTTATTTACAATCTTGTTTTGGCATATTTGAAGTTTGTTTTTTAAGCATTTATTCAAACTAGGGTACCAGTAAGAACAAGCATATTCCATACGGCATTGAATGAGTGTATAACATAGGTATTTCCTAGTTTTAACATCTAAGAATTTTGCTTGTCTATACAAACATTTAAGACGAGAATTCCCTTTTGAAACAATATTGTCGACAGCGGATTCACCTGATAAAGAACAAACAATCTTAAGACCTAGGTATCTTACATCTTGCGTGGATTCAATAGTGTGATCATTACAAATAATCTTGAAGTTTCCTACTTGCTTTAATTTACGTTTTGAGCCAAATATTACACATTCCGATTTTTCAAGACGTAAAGACAATTTGTAAAGGCAAAAAAGAAAAACAAATTGACACCCACTGTTACTGCAAAGGCTTTTCTAAATATAAATCTCGGAAAATTCCGATGATTGACGATGTATCATAATTAGACGTGTATACACCGGAAAATCCTCGCGTTATTATTTGTGACATACTTATTTCTCGTTTTTGTTTTAATTAGTACTGTTAATGTCACATATCGGGAAAATGTCGTATAATTAAATAATGAAGAATTAGTAAAACAAATATCGCTCTAGGAATGGAAGGATTTCCCGGTGGTCGGTTGGTGTGGCTATTTCAACCGCACAGGGGAAACCCGCTGATAGGTTTAACCCGACCGATCTATATAGTGCTTTGCGCTGTTATATTTATTATGATCACATGACCGGTGCGTACACACATTTATTATTTTACCTACCTGTTTGCACGCCATGTTATAATTTGGACATTATTTAAAGCTTGAAAGGTATTTTATTCCCACTTATAAATCACGTAACACAACAATTTGACCACTGTGGACATTGCAAATATGTATAGTTTAACACATATTGTATTTTGTAATTCAGAAGGAAAAGATAACACGCATTTAACTGGTGGGTTTAAATTTATATATTTAGTAGATAGTAAGTTTAATGTTTTAAATGATATAACTATAGTTTATAGCCATATAATATCTTTTTTCTAATTTAATTGATAACGTAGATTTCACGTGTACATTTTAACGTGTGTTTATATTTATTTATAGTATTGAACATTTTGCAATTGAAAATGAATGAGCATTGTCTGTGTGTAAAGGTTTATTTTAGGTTTCGCCTCTTTCGTATCATAATTGCAAAAGAACGGAACATTAATATTGCTTGGGTTCATCAAACACGAACAATAATTTACAGTTGTCACGTTATTCGAAGGTCGGTTAAGATTGTTTTCTATTCAGTGGTGTCACATTACATATCTATAGTATGTTTTGTATCGTCTGTGAGTTTGCTATTTAACAATGAGTCACACAGATATAGCATAAATTGTTTGTTTCATTTGTTATTGTAACGTCATGATATATTGTTTTACATTATGTGTTTGTTATAGACTTTATCGTCGCATGTTGAATAAGAATGTATGTTATTATGTCTTAAATGCATTTAGTTAACAGTTGTGTATGTGTATTGTTATTTGTATTTAAAGTATTGTCATTTTGGCATTTACATAATTTCCTTTGCTATTTAAATACGTGTCGTTCTTTCGCTTTTGTAAAATAGTTTCCGTTTACCTTGTTGTAAGTTTTAATCATTTATTCTTTTTTTATAGATACTTCGAACCTTTTGCGCTTGGCTGTTTTAACATGCTTTTACTAAGCAACTCTTTTGCGTTGGCGATAGGTGAGTATGCCGATGCATATTTGAAGTAAGGTCAACGTTAAAGTGATCTCGTTTTAATCGATGGTTTTGATTTGTTAGAAAATTAACTTTAAGTTATTTTGTAAGCAAATTATGGAAAGAAGTATGGTGACATACCCGGTATTTCAGGCGTGATGTTTGTCCTTGTGAATTTTGGAATTACTGCAGCAGTTGCACTTGCTATGGTAATACTTTCATACCTTCTAGCGACTCGAAGGTAAGCAATTGACTAATACTTCGCTAAATATTTATGTGAATATATTAATTGTAAAGCTCTGTAACGCCATATGATATAAATTTGTGGAACTCATATACAATATCGATGTGTATTGTGTTGGTTAAAGAGATTGTACTACATGCAAAATCCCTTTCTGCCACCATGTTGCTTGGATGCCGACATTCAATTTTTGTATATAAAGAACAATGGATAAATTCAGATGCATTCCAATAAAAATACTATTCTGATGAATTACTATTGTCATTTCGAAGTTTTAATATCTGTATTAATGCTGTTTCCTGACGCATTGCCATTGTCATGCCAAGTCTTTCTATTGTTATATACAACAGTTCAAATCGTCACAATTCTAGGTTCTGACAGAATTTCAACTATATTATGTATGCTTTTTCACCCCAGACTTGTCGATATGTTAAACAAATCCGGACTGATCAATAATTCGTTGAATATAATATTTCATCTATTAGTGCGTCTAAAGCAAATCACTCATTTACTGTGTACATATATATCTCACGAGCGATAAACATATATATCTCAAGAGCGATAGGATGATTAGTTTTGAAGAGATATGTAAATATTTGAAGACGCGTGAATACTTCACGTAATTGTAAAAACATATACATTTTCAGACAAGAACAGTGTGAAAACACCACTGGTAACGTTATCGACCATTACGTAAGAGAAAGTGAACGGTTAGAAAATGAACGAGAAATATGTTCTACAGAGATAAGTCAGCTACAGTCAGAAATTGAAGACATTAAGTCTGAACTCAGGTATATCCGGGTTTTTTCCTGTTTTGCATTTATTTACTTACGTTTCCTGTAAAAGTTGCCAATACGTAAACAAAGGTTGCTTGTATGTATGCATGGCTCGAGCATGCGTGTGTCTATATATTACAGTACAGCAATATAAATGTCCCACTTCTTTTCAGGAGATGTATCAATACGGATGCCAAACGGATCCTCGAACTTAATACCAGGTATGTTTTATATTGGCGTTAACTTGTTGGTAGTTTACTCAAATTCAAAGGGATATTTACATATAAAATAATAAAACATTCGTTTAAAATAAAACTAACACATTTTCATGACAGCACGTGTCCATATTCAAAAGAAACGGTTTAATATAAAGTTATGTATGCATTATTTGTATGTTCTCATATCTGCTAACGTATGAAGACAACTTGGTGTAGTATGTTGGTGTTGATTTTTCTCTTCAGATTAAGGCGGAAACAAACTGAAGTGCGATGTCTGAAACGAACCAAATCGGCACTTGAAGAAAGGCTACAGTAAGCTTTACAAATCAAATAATATTAACGTAATAGTTAAGTAGTTCATTTCATGTGTAGATCGGCTTCATAGTATGAATAAGATTTAATCTATCACTGTGAATTGAGCTATTACGTGTTTTACAGGAACCATCAAGAAGTTATAGTCTTGCTAAAGGCGACAAAGGATGCCGAAGGTGATCAAACAAATAACCAGGCAAAGTAGGTTTTGTTACACTCTTTCAGATAAATTTTGCAATGTCGTAAGTTAGATTTTATGCACAAATTTTGCAGTAGACAATTGTGACAATCACTTTATAAGTAGTTAACCTATCGGAATAAGCAAACGTGCTGGCTCTGAAAACTATAAGCTATGCTCCTACATACATGCACCATTTCTTTTACATTCGACGCGTGTAAATAATAGCCAAATGCGGCGTTAGTGTTTTTGTGTTTGTATCAATTTACAATGTATAAATAAGGCTTGGGTGTTTTAAATTAATGTTTGCAAAGCAATCCTTTTAGATCTATGTTAATATGACGATGTAGAATATTATGGTCATGGTCAAAATTCTAACATTAATTCAGAAAATGTTAACTTGTACTTAATTTAAATTGCAATTACAGTTAAAAAAAATCACAACATATTATGAATTATAAATCGTGTATACGAATAAGCAAATAGGATTGGATGTATTATGGTTGGTTATATGAATGATTCCTATAATTATTTAACTTTGTCGTAGTGGAATCAACTCGTACTAAGTTCTATACGTAAAATATAAACAAATATGTTTAATTCGAAAGTGGAACTTTGAGAACGGGCCTGAAGTTTATAATAGTTGTTTTCTTAAATTAAAACATGCAAAGGCAAAAAGTACCATTGTCACTTAGACAATCGTATTTGCACACCATGTGACATATATGCACTGAACAAATAAAAACCGTTGTTAATATGTTTATAATTCTTTGTAGATTAGAAGAACTCAAGAGGAGAGATTCTGAACTCCAAGAACAATGCACCAATATCAAGAGTCGACTGGATACGGTGCAAAACACACCCGATGATCAGAGTGATGCCTTGGTAACTGCAAACTTCTTATATATAACATAATAGACCTTTGCACAAATGAGAACAGTATGCAAATGTATTTAGTATTTCATCTACTCAGTGCACTATTGCATCATTTGTCTAACTGTAAAGCTAGTTTACACAAAAGAAAACTTACAATGCTTGTTAAGAAATTGTCAATGTGATGAATAGAAGTGCGTCCTTCAACAATAGCCTATAATGATATTTACTTGTAAGAGAAAACGAAAAAAGCTAATAATTCGCCTCTAACTATTACAAATAAGTACGAGATCATTTACATCAGCCAAATGCTCCACTTTCTTGTCATTCAACGTGTGGAGCCTGTGGAGCGTATTGGTTTCTTGATGGTCTGTTTCGTGAGTAGTTTTATAATTGAATTTTATAAACAAGACTCATTTGAGTAATTGTAAAAGTATAACAATGCATGGCTTACGTGTCCCAAACTAGAAAGTTATTATATGTATGTAAATTTCAGGACGTAGATAGCGATAGCGATGGACATCTATCTGAGTAAGCAGTGCTTTGTTGTTGTTGTTGTTGTTGTTTTCAAAAGTGCTTAACATAGTTTATTCCTGTCATCTTGCCTAATTTTAAGGTTAGTTTACAAAAATCAAATCCCAAACATAATTGTGTGCGATAGCACTCTATGTAAGACGTCGTTTTCCCTATATTTTAAGAATATGTAAATATTCACTCTTTGTTTAAAGCCATTTGCCAGGACGTCCCTCAACGGAGATTCCGGAAAACGAGGACATAAGCAATGTACTCGGATATTCCACTTTCTCAGTGGCATTAGAAAACGAGGACGAAACATCTTATATTACCGGACTTTGTGAAATTTACGATGGTCTAATTGCTTTGGCAGACGCAACTCATATGCTTATAAAGGTGCTTAATACGGATTACGAAATAGTTTCTTACTGCAACGTTCCACCAACACCTTTGGACGTGACCTACATTAGCGAGAACAGAACTGTCGCGGTTGCTATTGACAATACTAAGGACAGATTTGAAGTCCATTCACTATCATTAACAGACAATAATTGCTCAGTATCGCTGATGTTTAAAGTTCACCATCGATGCCGGTCCATTGCGTATTGTCAAGGAATGTTTTACATTTGTTCTGATACATCTGTTTACATGTATACGCCGGATGGAAACCTTCAACAAATGTTTTACGAAAACCCGAAGTTACTTATGCGTTATGTTGCTATAAGCAACGATGCCAACATTGTGTACATTACGGACATCATAAGGCATGTTGTGGTCACGGTGACACAATCAGGTTGTGAAATGCATAATTTCGGATTGGTGTCGCCAGAAGGGGTATGCGTGAATGCCAAAGGTCATGTTTTTGTGTGTGGACTGGGGTCCCACAACGTTGTACAAGTTTCTAGAGATGGAAAACGAAAGGAATGTACAGTTTGGCGAGACAAGGACAGGGTACTTCAACCTCGTGCTTTATGCTTCGTCAAAAATGGCACCACGTTGCTGGTTTCTTTCGCGTGCGACGACAATTTAAAAGCGTTTACTTTGTCAGAAAATGCATGACATAAGTGAGCAAAAACTCCCATAATAAAGCAATATTAGAGTATTTACAACATTTATAGCAAGATTGGACAAATATGATTTGTATAACAAATGCACGTGCGGCTATCTTTGTTCGCCTGATTTTGTTTTCTAATTTATTTAATCAGTAAAATGACTATGTTGTATGTTGTATCATTCAGATAAGGGTCAACGACTTTTAATGTTGAAGTGCATGTGTACATGCAGTAACCATCCTAATGAAGAAACTAGATCTTGACACATGTTGCATGTTTACTTTACATTCAAGTCTACATTTTAGTCCAAAATAAATGTTTGATATATTCACATTCGGAGTTAAGCTTAAAAGTGCATCCAACTCCTTGTGAAATGTAAGCACGTTACCTGCAAATAACTAGGATATATTTTAAGATCAAGGATCGTTGGACTAATGTTTGATTTCAATTGTAATGTTTTAAGTATATGCTGTTTGGTCTATTAACAAATGCATGTTACATTTTTTGCACAATCTAACTACCAGTACACATGTCAGTAACTTATATTGGTGACAAAAATACATATTTTGTGTGTTGTGGGTGACGAAGAGTGTATATGTCTTCAAGTGTGTTGTTAAAGACTTTGGAAATTATGATTATCTACCTACATTTGTAAAATCCAGATCTAAAATGTGAGCATGCGAATGGAATAAAACATCAGATATGTGTATTTAACAGTGTTATGTAACTTTGTTTATGTATATTTTTTTCACATATAATATCATTTAATATTTATTGTGTTATTTTTTAATCGTGTCTTTTGTTATCTTTTGTCCTTTAGTACTTGACGTTGTTGTTGTTTTAACAACAAAACTGTTGTTTGCTTTTGTCGACAGATTTGGCATAATTATCATTAATTAATCAATCTTTGTTATTATGAAAAATTGCCTCCTGTCCGAATAACAATGAATCAATATGTATCAACAATTGTAGCGAAACTAATACTAGTTTTTACTAATAAAGTATAAAGTTATGGACGTGTCGGTTTATGTGTGCATTATTAATACATATCAACATAAATGAAATACATACATAATTATATATATATACAAATATATATATAAATCTAGACAACATTCTTTGAAGATATTATAAGTATTTAAATGTCTGTTTCCTTAACTAAACAGGTCAAGTAAGGTTTTAGAATGTAATCTTATAAATTCTAGAATTGCTACATATTATACATGCATAATTGTTCAGTCTAACTGCTGTGCTCTTCATGTAAATGCTGATTTAAAGTACCTTGCAAGCGAGACAATACTCTGTTCATCTTAATCGGTCATAATTTTTAAAAACAATTGATCTGTTATTTGAATATTTAGCCATTCGTCTCTAAAGTATCTGCCATAACTCATTATATAAATGCCACAAGATAAAACAAAATATTGGTAAGAACTTGTATTCGCGTTCGTCGCTTTTTATCGTCAGTAAGAGACTAGAACATCTAAGGATTAAGAGAACACGTGTTAATACTTCCGAATTGACCTCACCGGATTGCTATGCGTGCGCAAAGGAATGATGGAATCTGTCCCATTTAATGTATGTCACCCATGTTGATCTGCACGAATCGTCGAGTCGCCTAAGCATCCAATAGCACCGCATGTACACTATTATTTAATTGTACAATATGTGTCATTACGTTGTATATAATATTATTTAACGGAACCTGTTCATAGATTGACGATTTGACAATTTTCAATGTTTTTTCCCAGATTCCAAATAAAATATGTATTTAACCTTTTTAAACTTGACATGATACCTTATGGCGAGGTCATGTTTGGGATTATTAGTGGGGACTTGGTCTTGAATGTTTGTTTAATAGTTTAATATGATTTCTTGTGTAATGTAGAGCAAATTCATCTTTGTCGTTTAAATATATACACGTAATTGTATGATATTAACGTTCTTATGGAACAATTCGTATTTAGTTTCAAGACAATTTGTTATTTATCCAACGAATGCAGAAACACATCACAAAAGCGTCTAGGGGAGGACGCTCAACATTACGACCTATCCTCTCTACATTACGACCTATCCTATCTACATTACGACCTGTCCTTTCTACATTACGACCTATTCTCTCTACATGACGACCTATTCTCTCTACATTACGACCTCTCCTCTCTACATTACGACCTATCCTGTCTACATTACTAACTATCCTCTCTACATTACGACATATTCTCTCTACATTATGAACTCTTCTCTCTACTTTACGACCTCTTCTCTCTACATTACGACCTCTTCTCTCTACATTACGACCTCTTCTCCTTACATTACGACCTCTCCTCTCTACATTACGATCTTTTCTCTTTACATTACGACCTTTTCTCTCTACATTACGACCTATCCTCTCTACTTTACTACCTATCCACGCTACATTACGACCTATTATCTCTACATTACGACCTATTCTCTCTATATAGTGTTAATGCCAATATCAATGTAAAGGGACTATGTCAAAATTCCGCTTCCTATTGCACTATTAATTATATTATTTGTATATACAAATGCGCTTTACTAAAACATGTGCATTAAATAAATAAAAATAATATAATACACAATAAGATATAAGATAATAACAAATAACCAACACTGAAAAAAGCCATACAAAGAAATGACAGTAGACAGCACTTTAACCATCTTATCATGCTTGGTAGGAGCAGTTCGTAAAATATGGTTATACAAAAAAACTCACAATTCTTACGTCATAATGTAAACAGAAAAAAAGGCCGAACAAACAAGACCCATATTCTAATAGTTTTTATCTCAGAATGCGTATCCTCTTTTCCCATTTCCTATACCCTGTTTTAACCTGTATTATATGCCAGTATTAATATATAAATTTCAGTTTTTTAAGCAATTGAATGTCTCCTTGAGGCCCTTTTCGATGAGATAGTACCTTTAAAGACGTTTTACTTTCGTTTTCTAATTAAGTAAATCAGTTTGAATTGTTATCTTTAATTGGTTTCTGTTTATCAAAAACAGCAATTCAGAAAGTTTAAAACAAGTTGCTTTAAAGTAAGTACACATAATAATAAATATATATATATATGTAATGAATATAACAAAATTGTCGTTTTCGTTACGAGCCTATTAAGTCTGAATTTGTTATATTTGAACTAGCATCAAGACAATCAGGACCTAAAAACGCTGTATTGCAGTTACTATTTTTAAAATTTTGGATTTGTCGAATGACTATGTATTCTACTTTCATTAAAAGGCTAAGAAGCAACTGCATGATGCATAACGAAAAAAAAAATGTTTTAATATTAATTAATTTCACATGTAATTCTTGTTAAATTATATATTTTATTTATTGAAATAGACGTTATGTCTATTTTAAAATAACAATATGTTATATGAGGATATTTGTTTGTTTTCGGTGTGATAACGCGTTATATCATCACTGGAAAGGGAGACAATTAATATTTAAAACTATGTAAAGTGTCTCCCTTCCCAGTGATGATATAACGTTCATCACACCGAAAACAAACAAATTTTCTATTTATTTTATGCTGTTGAGTATTTTTTTACATTAAAAAAAGTAGTCCAGAACAGTGAGTGATATAGGGATATATCTCACTGATATTTTCCTATATTTCACTACTTTTAGCATAAAATAAACATTTATATTGTTTCTTTGTTATTACAAAAAATTGCAGGCGGTCATGCAGTAAGAGCATTGGGTTGCGTTTTGTACATTGACATCCATAAACAGGCCAATTAAGAAATAATTTTCGATTTATCGTTGTTTATTAGCCAATAAAAAACGATTCGGAGTTCTGATGCGTAGGAATTAAACTACGAGGGCGCTAGTCCGAGTTGTTTAATAGCCACGCATCAGAACGACAAAGAGTTGTTTATTGGCTGATAAACAACGATAATGCGAAAATTATTTCGATTCTAACATGATTTGACATGTATTTTTGCGATTGTAATTGGACCTTCTTTTTATTATGCTCCCCCCCCCCCCCCCTAGAATCGGAACTTCTTTTTGCGTTGTTTATGGGTAGTTTAACAATGATAATTTTGTTCTTTGTCTATAAAACAATTAGCGAGTATCATGTTAGAATACATGATACTTGATGATAAAACTATTTTCATTTTACAAGCTCATATCCATGCATGTGATCAGGCATAGAGATAACGCGTTCTGGTTTATTGTGTGTGCAATTATTTTATCAGTACTGAAACGCATAAATAGTACGAGCAAATTAACCGGTTTCGTTCAGCAAGGATTGTACAGGATGATGGTTGGTGGAGGAATAGATAGGTGACAGGTAAATGCTAGTTTTATCTATACGTGATTTGATACAAGCCCTGTTAATTGTCTGAGGGCAGGCGTGTTGACCCGATGCCGAGGGTCACTACGAATGTCCCAAGGACAAATAACGGCCGGTCTCATAATGAATTCTTTAATGACTATTTTATTAAATAACTAATCATTAATATCATGTTCCTAGCATCTGTTCGCCTTCAGAAGACAGGTTATTCCGATTTTACTTATTGTTTATATTTCCAATTCAAGTGTGGCTGCTGCAACTGTTTTTAGTGAAAAAAAAAGTAAACTTGTAAAATTAGCAAACATTTACTTTTAATAAAGATTTACTTGTATTGTATTATCACCTTGACCTACTTATACTTTTAAGTTTACTACAGAAACGTGTTTTCCCCTGCTGTGTTATTACAGAAAACATAACAGTCTGGTCCCCAGCGAAAATTATAAAAGTAGAACTCATCAGATTGTATTTATTTTAAAACCATGTGCTATTTATAGATATGTTTCACTGCTTATATAGACGTAGCGAATTATATATTATTGACTCGATAGTTATACGTGTACGGTCCATGTAAATGATGCACGTGTAGTCAAATTTCTTTCTGAAGGTTTGGAGACCCTTGATTAATGTTGTCGTATATGTATCAATCTATTCAGATTGACCACTAAGTCATTAATTTACTATATGATGCGTGTCGTGGGAAAACCGGGCGTAATGCATGTGCATAAAGTGTCGTCCCGAAATAGCCTGTGCAGACCGCACAGGTTAATCCAGGACGGCACTTTCCGCCTACAATGGATTTATGTTTAGAAGAGACTTAATCTTTAAACAGAAAATACCATAAAAGCGAAAAGCACAGCACAGGCAAATCCAGGACGGCATATTTAGTATTTCAATTTAAATACATGTATTGCCTGGTAAGTGGGACAAGAGTAATTTACTAAATTGATTATACGCCAATATTAGGTATACTCCTTTAAGCACGTGCGTATAGATCGTAACAAATCCACGGTAAGTTGATAAAATGTAAGCCGGTAAAACAACGTTTAAATGAGCACGAATTACATTGAGTGCTATTGGATCTTATATATATATATCTTAGTCAAGAGATGTGAAGTTAATGTTTATAACTAACTTATACTTTACAATTGAACATTTTACTGTGGGTATATACTCATATTCAGCTTGGGTGCGTTGCTGCATGGTCGTGGGAATGCGTTTATACAAACGCCAATAACTAGGTCGTTTATGTTTCCCTACCTGATGTAGTTGTGTGTACATACTAAAGTAAACATGGGAGGAAAAGTGCGCTTGGTGCGTGGCTCGGAACCACGACCGCCGGAACACTAGCACGGCTCTCTACATTCTGAGCTAGCCGGCGGCTGGTTCTTACCCACGCACACTAC
Source organism: Congeria kusceri (assembly GCA_027627225.1). NCBI lineage: Eukaryota > Metazoa > Mollusca > Bivalvia > Myida > Dreissenidae > Congeria > Congeria kusceri. The sequence goes on from CM051026.1 coordinate 40,837,069, forward strand.
ACTCCTCCTCCCATTAACCTTTTTAGGCCAACTCCAGGCGCTCTTGCCTTGTTCTGACACATTAAAGTAAAAATGTGCGCCCGGTGAAGGGCTCGAACCCACGACCCAGAAAATTCAATACAAAATTTACCGATGTACAACTGGTGTGTAAATGTGTGATAATTCCACGTTTTGTATGACTTTTATAACGAAGAAATACAACTGTATGCCGGAATTGATAAAGGTGCATTCGTACACCTAAGTGTATTGTAACCTTAACTGTACGATGTCGTGTTAAGCAGAACCATGAATGAATATGTCTGTGATAGTATTTTACTATCGATTCACTAAAAATGCTTGAAAGTCCAAATAAAAGTAAGTAAATCTTAAAGGCGTATTGCGTACTGCAACAATTGTAATTTTTTAAAGTAACACATAAATACAATTGTATCCTAAGGAATGGGTAACAGTTAAATGTCACATAATTTCGCGACCTGTCAAATTTTAGTTTCGCAGTTTATGTAACATTTATATTTACTTACTGCTTAACACAATAAAAAATACTTAGTGAAGAATTCTGAGGGGAAATAAAAGTTTGCGTTTTGCTAAACACCCTCCTACTGCCACTCTGTTAGATCAACCAGGTCATCATGTGAATATAGCATAAATTGTTAGCATTGGGCGAATATTGAGGTACTTTTTATATGGGCAATATTCGCTGCAGTGCATAACCGGAGAAGGACCATTTTTATGGTGGAAAGTTTGCTTCTTTTTTTTTTCTTTTTTTTCCAACAGGATTTTAATTGCAACTTTCACATCCCCAATTTAGAATTATTGTGAACGGATTGCAATAAAAGTTACATACCTGGACAGATAAACCATTCCTATTTAATGTTCCATAAATATTTGTATGATAACACTTTCATTTTGCATGCCTGAGCAATTTAAACATACACACAATTTTTTTTAAAACTAATCACGCTGTCCTCTGCTGTGTAAACTTTAATTGATATTCTGCTACGCTCAGGGTTTCCCACAGGATATCTTGAAGGCATGTTGGCATCCCAGACAGTCCTCCATCACAAAGAAAACCCACCCACCCCGAGATCAGAGATCATTCCAATCTGCCCCCCTTAGCCCCCCCAATGAAATCGGTCGCTCCGCTTTCCCTCACCTCCATAAAATCAGCCGCATCATCTGGCCCCACCTCCCCAAAATCGGCCGCAACGCTCGACCCCGCCTGCCTGAAATTTGCAGCAATGCTCGACCCCACCTACCCAAAATCGGCCAAAACGCTTGAACCCACCTGCCCTAATTCGGCCGCAATGCTCTAAATCACGGGGGCGACCTAATTGGCTGTAACGCTTTACCCGACCAGCCTGAAAACAGCAACAATGGTAACCCCACTCGAAAAGCCTAGCTTTATCGGCCTTGAAATTCTGTCATGACAGCTAGTTGTTTTAAAAACTTTATTTTATATATTGTTTTCAAATTTGAAAAAAAAAACATCAATCATTTTCAGTTATACTACATGCGAACATTAAAAGCCGAAAGAGTCAACCTTGGTTATTAAATACTTGAATATGCGGTTTTTTAATAGACATAAAATACGATCATGTATCTTTAGGTAAAAAGCGTGTTTGTGTCAAACAACGCGCGCAAATTATGTCGCCATGTTCAATAAAAACGTGCATGCACTGGTCACGTGCTTAATTGCATATTTAGTGTTTATTTGAACATAATAATGTTTGACGACGTCAAATTGTGGTTTAAAACGAGGCTCTATATTACATTATTCTTTTTAATATTTCTAAATGTCAATTTGTGAAACATATTAGGGAATTACTGGGATAAAATTAAAAGTTAAATATAGTAATGAAATGTTTTTAAATTTCCTGGCAAACGCTAGTATTTGTTTTCAAACACTTTTATTTGCAAGTTAGGTATAAACTCCGCCCTCAAAATCGCCGTATTTGATTGGCTAATGAGATCGTTGTGGTCAGGACTACACTGTTCAGTCCCTTATCAATCACACTGTTGGAAGTGTGACCTAATTGATCAATATGGCGTTTGTTTATGGCCCATCGATTAAAGATCTGTGTTATTAGATAAAGGAAAAAAGGGGTGTCGCTTTGAAAATTAAGGCATGTCGGCATTATTAAGCATTTCGGCAAACGACGAACTGCTTTGCAGTGAATGTGGGGACCAACAAGTGATACAGGCCTGCGGGAAACCCTGGCTACGCTGTAGAAGTTTTACATCATTCTGTTGGTCAGTATCAGTATAGCCTCACTATAGATTGGTTTAAATGCTATACGAGGCTGCAATTTGGGGAATTTCTACATATATGTCGTAACATGTGATAGATTTATACACAAGTTTAAATCGGAATTAAGGTAGAAAGATCCTAATGACTTCGGAAATACTCGCAAAATATCGGTTAACTTCGGCCCATTCGCCACTTACCGTAAATCTAATCGATCTAATCCAAAACAGAAATTATTTTCGCGAAATAAACATTACTTTTCGAATGTTGTGTTATTTTCAATTAAATGTGTGAAATAAATGCTTATTTGTCTTTAAAGATGAAAGTAAAAAAGTAAAAATGTAGTTTGAAGAAAAACAAGGTACTCTGACATGGGGAATACCTTCAAATGACGTCATTGTTGGGATTTTCTGTTTACATTTAATCATGACATTTTCGCGATATTTCTGGTGTATTTCCTTACACTTAAGTTAAAATAAACGTCCAAGGATTATTAGTATTATTGAACATAATTATTCGTATATAAAAACATATCTGCGTAAAGGAGATATGTGCTCCTTGCTGTGAAATAACATTCATTCACATGTAAAACTTGGAAAAATAGTCTGTCGAGATGGGTGGAGAGCGGGACGTCGGGTGGTCGAGTTTGTAGTTCTGTTGGATAATTTGAAATACTGTTCGTTGTGTAAACTTGGGCCTGTTTCACTGTGGAATTTTGACAAGACCTACCGCTGTAAAAAACATCTGAAAATTATGTATCGGCGAAATGATGAGAATGGTCTAAGAGACACCTTTTTATCCCAAAACTGTGACATTTTACCAATAGTCACAAGCGTCAAGAAGAGTCTTGATGAAGTTATCACACAGATTTGCCAGTGTTTTTTAAACTTGTTAACCCAATGTAATGAAAATGTCCATTGAATTTTCTGAAACACACACTTATAAAACATGTTTATTATTTTTCTGAATTTGGTAACCAAGGATATGTGAACCTCAGCTAGTTACATTTGTATTTAAAATGTTTACACAAAACACTATTTCTTTAACATTAATGCAAAAATAATTCATTTAATATCGATACTGCTAATAGATTATAATTATAAGAGAAAAAAAAAATTTAAGATAGAAGGAAAATATTTGCTTTTTTACTTGTCTTATTTTTCATTATTTTTATAACATAGGGTTGCTTCAGTCAAAATGTTATACCTTGAGATTTTTGTGGTGAACCTATGTCAATTTATACCCTTTTCCTCTCAGATAAGGTTATATTATATTTTGGTATTACTGATTTTGACATACTATGAAATAAAAGTTAAAAAAAATACAATAATTGGTGTTTGGCGTATTTTTACTGTAATGAAATCTGTTGTTTTTTACCATATGCTTAGCCAAAGTTAATGTAATAAGTATTGTTGGTCAATTTTAGTACTTATGTTTGTTATACTTTTTCATAAGATACATCGTTAACGTATAAATTAAAGCTATTCGTGAATAAATAAAATACATTTTGACAATATGTCAGTCATTTTTGTAAGTGTACCCCATCAGAATTTTAGGTTGAAGTAGAAAATTTAGTGGTTATAAGAAAAATCGCATTTTTGTCAAAACGTGTGGTTAGATTATGTTTATATTTCACAGTTTAGTCTCATAATAGATTTAATTATCAAAGATAAGAAGAAAATCAAGGTCTGAAAAAAGTCCCATTAGGGTCTTTCTACCTTGAATACATATATTAGGTAAATTTCATCCCATGTAAAGTAGTTTAATTGCTGTTTATTTAAGGTACATCGCTTAATAACTTAATTGTAGCAAATGAAATTTTAAACTTTCAGGTTTCCACCACATAAATCATGTTTCTCGGATAAGACGTTCCAACAAATTTAGCCCTTTATAAAATGTTGCACGTCTTATAAATATTGATTTTTTAAATTTAATGCCTAGATCTTGCTTGAAACCTTTAATAAAAACATTTAAAAGAACGCTTCTACTTAAGAGGACCCTGGAAATACTCTACATGTATATTTTACATAACATGAAGCGTCTTTGAAATCTTCCACTGCTCTGAAATCAAAAGCACTAGCCTGGGCATTGGGGCTGAAAGGTTACCATAAAGACTGGTACCGTTTACTGTGTACTATCTTTATAGTATATTTTTTTCACACCAAATATTTTCTGGTCTACACCTGATGATGCTTTGGTAAAGAAAGACCTGTAAATAATCTTCAAACAACAACAGCAATCACTTTTATTTGGTAAGATACTGGTAGTAATAACACTGCCGATCCATTATATCTCGATTCTTTATTTAGCGATATCCAATTTATCGCGAAACGGCCATGGATCCCGAGTATACACTACTTTTAATTTACCACTATATTTCTTTCTTTTTAAAGAGGAAACTAAACCACAAAAGCTGCAGTCGTCGCCTACAACAATGATCTACATTAGCAACTTCATTGCCTTGGCAATAGGTGAGCATACAAATAGGCGGACTCAGATAGCGGCATATTACCGTATACAATCCCTCTCTGTTGTATTTTTGTCAGGTTGTAACTTATTATTGACATTGGATCTTTTGATATGTATGAAACATGTAGGAGACTTTAAAGCAGTTTGTTGGCAGCCTGTTTAAGTTACTGTTTATTTCCACCCCCTCTTACTCTAAATCCTGGATCTGTGCCTGATACAAATAGTTTTGAATTCTTAAGTTGTACAATAACTTTAAAGCTCAGAAAAATTGACCTGACATTTATGGACTCCATTAACAGTCTTTACAATATTTTGTTTTTTAAGCAGTTGCCCATTTGCACACAAACCAAATATTTCAACTTGCCTGGTCTTTTTTTCAAGTTTGTTAGATTTAAGATCTTCATTAGCAGTTTGCTTTTTATATAATGATCATTGGAAAGTCTACTCTGTATTTTATTCTGCTCCAAACTTCATCATCTATTTATTAAAGGAGTTTAAATTCACTTAAGTTGGTACACACTTGCAATTATATATTTTTTTAATATATGTCCATAAGTTAGGCCTGGTGATCTTTTTGAGGACACGTATTCACAAAGCTGCTTACTGAAAACTTTCTGAAGTCCCTAGCTTTTTCATATATACCTCTTTTTACATTTGGGTATTTAAAAATAACAAATATTGCTCAGATGTTTCATATTTTACCCTTTTGTAAACTGAAATCAATAAATGTCACATATAAAATGCGATCTGAAATATTTACTTAAGTACAACATAAGTTAAGATTTCCCTTAGGAGCTTTGTGAATATCAGCCCTGGGCACACAATTTAGAATTTGAATTTGCCAAAAAAAATTTGACTTGTTCCTGGCATCAGGAATGTGGGTAATTTCAAACACTAAATAAGAAATGGAATGTGCTTACTTATTCATTTTAGTCATTTATATAACATACATGTATGTCTTAGGGTATGTTATGCAGGGCAGTATTTTTTTCTGTCATTTATGTATCATATGTCTATGTCAGGGGTTTGCGATATCTGATATTGCATTAGTTTTACTCACTCGTTTGCTGTTTGCCTTTTGTCTATATAGTAATTATACAGAAATTTCTGCTACATTTTCACCTGTCTGTACATATTCTGAGACAAGCTGGGCAATATGAACAATTTATTTTTTCACCCCTGTATGTTATGTGCTCTATGATTTTTTCATTTATAAATCTTATGTCTAAGGTATTAGCCTGTGCCTAAGATATATGCTATATGACTTGTTTAATTCATTTATAAATCTTATGTCTAAGGTATTAGCCTGTGCCTAAGATATATGCTATATGACTTGTTTAATTCATTTATAAATCTTATGTCTAAGGTATTAGCCTGTGCCTAAGATATATGCTATATGACTTGTTTAATTCATTTATAAATCTTATGTCTAAGGTATTAGCCTGTGCCTAAGATATATGCTATATGACTTGTTTAATTCATTTATAAATCTTATGTCTAAGGTATTAGCCTGTGCCTAAGATATATGCTATATGACTTGTTTAATTCATTTATAAATCTTATGTCTAAGGTATTAGCCTGTGCCTAAGATATATGCTATATGACTTGTTTAATTCATTTATAAATCTTATGTCTAAGGTATTAGCCTGTGCCTAAGATATATGCTATATGACTTGTTTAATTCATTTATAAATCTTATGTCTAAGGTATTAGCCTGTGCCTAAGATATATGCTATATGACTTGTTTCATTCATTTACAATGCCTATATCTAGGATATGTGCTTCATGATCTGTTTTAGTCATTTACAAAAAAAAATTACATAGCATATGTCTAGGATATGTGCTTCATGGTCTGTTTCAGTCATTTACATAGCATTTATCTAGGATATGTGCTTCATGGTCTGTTTCAGTCATTTACATAGCCTATGACTAAGTTATGCACTATATGATTTTTTCAGTCATTTACATAGCATATGTCTAAGATAATTATGTGCTATGCGAATTGTTTCAGTCATTTACATAGCTTATGTCTAAGATATGTGCTATATGATTTGTTTCAGTCATTTACATAGCTTATGTCTAAGATATGTGCTATATGATTTGTTTCAGTCATTTACATAGCATATGTCAAAGATATGTGCTATATGATTTGTTTCAGTCATTTACATAGCATATGTCTAAGATATGTGCTATATGATTTGTTTCAGTCATTTACATAGCTTATGTCTAAGATATATGCTATATAATTTGTTTCAGTCATTTACATAGCATATGTCTAAGATATGTGCTATATGATTTGTTTCAGTCATTTACATAGCATATGTCTAAGATATGTGCTATATGATTTGTTTCAGTCATTTACATAGCATATGTCTAAGATATGTGCTATATGATTTGTTTCAGTCATTTACATAGCATATGTCTAAGAAATGTGCTATATGATTTGTTTCAGTCATTTACATAGCATATGTCAAAGATATGTGCTATATGATTTGTTTCATTCATTTACATAGCTTATGTCTAAGATATATGATATATAATTTGTTTCAGTCATTTACATAGCATATGTCTATGTGGGTTTGGCTGCTGCTGTCACCGTTACTGTGGTGATACTGTCATACTGTTTGGGAACTCAAAGGTAAGGCTATTGTAACAAACGTTATGGAACTAATTGTTTAATGGATCTGACATCCCCAATGTCTATGTTAGGGCTACCAGTAGGTACTAAAATTCCCAATTGCCTAGTAAATTTTTTGAAAATATTTGAAAATGAAGCATATTTTTACACTTTCAGAGGAAAATATTTCAAAACGACAGGTTTTCTTTGCAAGATCAAACGATTTGCCTACTAATTCTGATTTCTTAGCGCCAACCTAGCGATGTTATATCCTGACAAACTTGTTTTCATGCTTTGGGACTGGCAAGTTGTTAGATGTAAGATCTTGTAAAGTTGGAAAAAGAATGATGTATATTTGACCTTTGAACCGTTATCTAAGTCATCTTTAATATATAAATGATTCTGTTTATATATGTTTCATAAACAATTATTTGTTTGTTTTCTGTTATTTAAATGTGTATTGATTTAGCATATTATAGGCATATACCTGTTACATTGTCTTGAAAGATTTGTCCATGTTTCAGGACTGGTACCACTCCAGCTGCTGTTCGGATAACTGAGTTAGAAAATAAGTGAGTGCATTAGGTGTTTAATTATGTATAATTAGGTGTTTAATTATATATAGTTTAACACATGTCAGATTAGTAAAAGCATGTTGTTGGTAAACCATACCTGACCTGACAAATCAGTAAGAGAATACTATTGTTTAATTATTTATACTAACCATACATGACAGACAAATCAGTACGAGAATACTGTTGTTTAATTATTTATAGTATCCATACATGACAGACAAATCAGTACGAATAATAATGTGTAACAATATATGAAAAATCAGTGAGAGCATATTGGTGGTTAATTATCTATAGTTAACAGTATATAACTAAATGTATGGTTAACCATGCATAACTAATCAGTGAGTGCATATTGGTGGTTAATTATTTATAGCTGACATGAAATATCAGTGAGTGCATATTGGTGGTTGATTATTTATAGTTATAGCTTACATGAAATATCAGTGAGTGCATATTGGTGGTTAATTATTTATAGTTATAGCTTACATGAAATATCAGTGAGTGCATATTGGTGGTTAATTATTTATAGTTAAAGCTTACATGAAATATCAGTGAGTGCATATTGGTGGTTGATTATTTATAGTTATAGCTTACATGAAATATCAGTGAGTGCATATTGGTGGTTAATTATTTATAGCTATAGCTTACATTAAATATCCGTGAGTGCATATTGGTGGTGGATTATTTATACTTATAGCTTACATGAAATATCCATGAGTGCATATTGGTGGTTGATTATTTATAGTTATAGCTATCTGCTTACATGAAATATCAGTGAGTGAATATTGGTGGTGGATTACTTATAATTAACCATGCATGACACTTTAGACATATCAGTGAGTGCATATGTGGTGGATTATATATAGTTAACCATGCATGGCAATTGAGACAAATCAGTGAATGCATATTGGTGGTGGATTATTTATAGTTAACCATACATGGCAGATTAGTCAACATTGTCTAATCTGAATATATCTGATCTATAAGTACCGGTATTGTAGCCCTCTTCTTTATATAATTTGCTGTCCATGATTTGAGTTCAAGTATTTAAATTTGTAAAAAAAAAAATCATTAATTTTGATAATTGCCAGTTAGATGGATGAGTATGCATAAGTTAAATGCTTTTCATCAACATTTGTTGGATCTTTTCAGATTAAAATGGACACAGACAGAGGTTCATTGTCTGAAACAGGCGAAAACTGCACTGGAGAGCAGGATCAAGTACGAATTACAGATTACCATGGCAAAACAAAGAATGTATTTGGGTTTTACAGTAACTCAACACATATCATACGGAGATCATATTGTGTTGAGTTGCCATAAAACCTAAATAAATAAACAAACAAGAAGTGCTTTGATTAATGTAAATTTAATGGATAACAGCACAAAAGCAATCATCTATAGAAAACTTGTATAGCCACATATTTTGTTTTGCCATGGTAATCTGTCATTTTGATTATTTGATTAATTGTCAGTAGTTATAAAGATATGACTCCCGCTGCATTAACAGTGAAGAAACTCTTTTATCCTATTAGTACAGCCGAATGGAACGACCCATCGTATAAACTTTAGCTTTATCCGATCTGTTTCTAAATTCTAAGCCTTGCATGATAAACTTCATCTTTATCCAACACTCACCTTATATGCTCTATATTAACACGAATTAAGGTCCTACATTAGTGTGATTACAAGCAAGTGACCAACTGTCCATATAACACCGTAGAGGGCATGAAAAACATAAACGTATAAACTGGGGTCACCTTGGAATGGTTAATACAAACAGAAGGGGTCAAAGTATGTTTAAGGCTTGCAAACCTCAAACTTTATTTATTTTACAAATGCTTATTTTTCTCTTCAGAAACCGAAATGAAGTTATAAACTTGTTACACACAGTGAAGGCAACAACCAACCACGTCATGGAAGATTCTCATGCAAGGTACGCATTACTGAAGTTTCTGAAGTGACTTGGGTTTCATATAATTGTTGAAAGCCTTAAATGTTTATCTAGTTAAGTAATATTTTGTGTTGAATGTGATGATTCAAGTGACCTTGTAGGTACATTACCTATTTCAAAATAATATAACAATTATGAAATTTATGAGTAATTATTAGCAAATATAGGTCAAAAAGTGTTTTGTTGTTTGTATAGTATATGATGACGTTTTTCCAAAGTCCTTTCAGTGATCTCTCCTGCTATGCAATATTCATATCAGGGGAGATCACGGTGAGGAGTTTGACATTTTGCATATAATAACCTGTATAACAGTTGTTTTTACGACATCTAAGTTGTATATTTGTATTATTTGACCTTTTATACACAATCATAATAGTGTAAACTATATTTGATTATTATTGTACATTCATTTCATGATTTTGAAAGGCGGCATATCTTATTCACACAACAAATACTTTTTGACATTGGATATTAGTAAGGGTAACTCTTTTTTATGACCAATAAATGCACATTGCAATATGTTGTATTGTTTCCAGAAAGAGATTAGAGGAACTAAAGAAGAAAGATGCTGTTCTGAAAGAGAAATGCATCATTATGGAGAATCAACTGCAGAATTGGCAAAATACATCTGATGGAGAGATTGCTGGCCAACATGTGGAAGAACTTGTAAGTAACTTCTGTAAACAATAAATTATTAATGTATGAACATGTTCGAGGTAACTAAGAGCTATGTGTGCTTCTATTCATAGACAATACCTGTACACCTTTGTCCTAGGTTAATGTGACCTAGAGCTCGTGGATTCGGTAGAAACACATAAATACTTCATAACTTGTATAAAATATAAAATAAAAAACACAAGTTTAACATGCCGCATATTAAAAAACACACTCTTCTTTGTTAAAAAAATATATAATTGAATTGTGAGTGTTTTTTATGGATTCATCAAATATATATCTGATTTAGTATTTATTGAATCCATTATTGTCTTTCAAAAAAATAAGCAAACTTTAAGGTACAATTCAGTTTTTGTTCTCTATTTATTCTTACAATTTTCTCGCATAGTAAATGTGCTTGTACATTTCAGGATATGGAATCCGACAACAGTGCACACCAGTCAGAGTAAGTCAAATGGTTAAGTAGTGGCTTCTTCATTCTCTGAAAATCAGATCTATAGTTGTGTCTTTAATGTCAGTTTAACTTATTATTAATATAAAACAGTCTCTTAGAAACCAAATTCACAGTGTAGTCTAAGAATAGAAAAAAACAGGGACTGATACCACTGCCAATAAGTCATTTACAATAACAAATATTTCCTTGCCATTAAGTACTAGTAATTTAATAAGCAAGTTATTTTACTTAGTACATGTATAAAACATTCTTTATATTGTCTACAATTGCAGAATAATAAGCGTGATTTCTCGTTTGTAGACAATCTTCTACACATTCCACCGTAGAGAATTCAGACGCCGACGGCACATTCATTGTAAGAAACCATTCCACATTCTCCGTGGTAACTGCAGATGATCGTGATGACTCGTATATAACGGGAATCTGTGAGTTAGAAAACGGTCACATCGTCTTGGCAGATTCAAATAACATGTTAATTAAGTTGGTGAACAGCCTATACGAAGTGATTGCAGTCTGCAAAGTACCGCAACCACCATTGGATGTTACTCACATTGGAAATAATAATGTTGCGGTTGCTCTAGATATTTCAAAAGATAGGTACTCGGTTTATTTGGTATCTGTATCAATCAGCCGTCTTTCAGCGTCCCCAATGTTTGAAGTCGATCATCGTTGTCGGTCAATTGCGCATCACAAGGACCATCTGTATATTTGTTCTGATGCGTGCGTGTATATGTACACGCTAGATGGGATCTTGCACAAGACTGTCTATGCAAACCTCGCGCTTTCGATGCGGTACATAGCCTTGAGCAATGATGGCAGTATTGTTTACATCACTGATTGTGCGAAGTATGTTTTGGTCACAGTGAGTGAAGAAGGAAGTGAACTGCATAACATTGGACTAGAGTCGCCAGAAGGGGTATGCGTGAGCGCCAAGGGTCATGTGTTTGTGTGCGGACTGGGTGCCCAAAATGTTGTACAAGTATCCAGAGATGGTAAAACCATATTAGGTTCAGTTTGGCATCACAGAGATGTGCAACCGCGCGCTATTTGCTTCTGCAACAAAAGTTTTACAATTGTTTTTTCGTCGCTGTGGGACGAAAATGTGCACGTTTTGTCTGTGGAAAAGACTTAACTGAAGAACTTTCACACAATAACAAATACGATAGAACTGTTAGCGAAATATTAAATTTCTTAAAGAAAATATTGATAAAGCCTGTGAAACACTGTTACAGTATATTTTGGTGTTTATGTATAATTCGTGTGGAAAGGACTAAAGAAATGAGCAAAATTCAAAACAGTTGTTTCAATAAACAATTTGTTATAAAAGTTCAGATAATTGGTAAAAAGCTGCTTATGGCCCTGTTACACTATTGTGTATGGTACCAGCGTATGCCATTGTGTGAAAAATACCATGTAAACGCTGATATACGTTAGGGATACGTTAGTAATACGTAAGCCATAAGTTGTATACGTTTCAAGCACGTTCGCATACGGTTACATACGCTGACATACGTCGAGGCAGAATTTCTTTTCAAAGTTGTTTGCATGCTTAACAGTTTTGTTCGTACTCGGACGTATGATTTGTACTCTAGGCATACGCTAGACAAACGCTTAATACGCGAGAGTAACGCTAGAGGTACGTTACTCTTAAGTCGAGTATGCTGGTCATACTCAAACATAAGCTTGCAAGAAAGTGTACCGTACAGATAGCCTATTGATAGCGCATGAGTAACGTACATTCTGCGTATGACTGACGTATTTAACGTACAGCTACCGAATGATTAGCGTATGGCCTGCGAAGTGCTTGCGTATACGCAATTTATACTCAGAACTCTAGCCGTACGCATACTACGCTGACTATACCTTGGACATACGCTGAACATAAGATACTAATTTGTTTCAATACGGAACCAGCCTGGTCATACGCTCAGATTGGCTGACATACGCTGGTCATACGATACTCATACGCCACTCTTAGGTTCAATACGGTAAGTATACGCACATGTTTGTATTTTCACGGACTTTGTGTGCGTATGGAAACTATTTTATGAATTATCATACGCAACTGAAAAGTTTCTCACATACGCAATAGCGTGACAGGGCTTTTATGTTGTGGACATTTTTCGTTTCTGATTATGGTATACTTAATTTACAAACATGCGTACTGTTGGGTTGTTATACATTCATGTCTCAATATGGTGTTTAATTCGAGATCTTTTTGCTAGCATTAAATATTTTTTATGCTTGTAATTGCATTTTTGCTATACTGTGATCGTTGAATAAGATAAATGTGAATACATGACTTGTTACTATATCTTAATTATGTGTACAAAGTATGTAATTAGCTCGACTATTCGAAGAATATGTGAGCTTTCCTACTCGCCCCGGCGTCGTCGTTGGCGTCCGCGTCTGATCTTGGTTGAATATTATAACTCTTTTAACTTTAAAACTACATAAGTTATTCACTTGAAACTTGGAATGTACTTTTGTCATCAATTCCATCATCAGTGCAACACTCCCCATAACTTTATTTGGTATTTTGAAAGAGTTATGACCATTTTTTACAAAAGTATTGTTACTTATAAACTACATTAGTTATTAATTTGAAACATGGAATGTACCTTCGTCATCATCTTCAACATCAAGTGCAACATTCCCTATATCTGAGTGTTGTATTTTTATAGAGTGTATTAAAATGTATTCCTTTTTTACATATATTTTTGAGTTAAAGTTTTTATTCAAAAGTCTTGTAACATCAACAACTACACTAGAAACTCAATAAACACCTTTGTCATTAACACCAACAGAAGGTGCAATATTCCCCATAACCCTGTTTTGTATTTTCCATTTTGACAAGAGTTGTGTCGACTTAGTTTTTCAGGTTAAAGTTTTCATTCAAAAGTCTTCTTACTTCAAAACTACAAAAGTTATTCATTTGTTACCAGGACTGTACCTGTATCATCAACTCCAGCATCAGGTTCAATAATGACCATAACTCTGTTTAGTATTTTGACGCAGTTGTGCCCCCTTTTCACATAGATGTTCAGCTTACATGTTTTATTCAAAAGTCTTTATTTCTACACTATATAAGGTATTCAATTGAAAATTTAAATGCATCTTTGAAATCAACTCCAGCATCAGATGAAACAATCCCATAGCTATGCTGACTTGCATTGACATTCACTTGGTGCATGAGGGCTTTTATGTATCAGTGTTTGTACCTTAATATCACCTAACGCCTTACAAGTTAATGTCTCAAATTAAAGTTACACAACATATGACGATTAGGATGCAATTTCAACGATATGCATATAATTACTTACGTACGTAAATGTTTTGTTAGGCAAGTTTGTGTTTAAAATCTGTTTCATTGAATAGATTAATATGATGTACAAACATTGCATTATTAAATGTGCGCAAAGAAACAAAAGTCAGCACCTATTTCTTTGTGGCACTACTTGTCTTATTGCAAATAATAAATACTAATTTAAAAACAAAATGACCACGACGGTAATTATAAAAATCACTGTAGGTGAACTAGCAAAACATAAAGACGCAAACTATGTATAAATTGATTAATTGCATTTGAAAGCATTCACTTCTATTAATTCGAGTATATGTTTAATTAACAATGTTTATGCACAGACATACAAACCCAATGGCACAGTACAATGACTCACAATATGTATTTAGGTTCTTCAACACATACATGATTCTCGTAACATGACCCAATGGAATATTGTAAGAATAGCCATATGACATATCTTTACATATATACATATTTACACAGTTTACAACAGTATTATGTATATAAACATAAAACATGTAATATTTCTAGTTCCCAGAGAGGGGGCTTGTAGTTTTCCTGCGCAAAAAAAACATAGACAAAAACACGAGATAGCTAAAATATGCATACTGTGTACACATATATACATATGCTTACATTTGACAACTATGTCTGCATTTGGGTAATAGTTATACAGTATTAATAATAACTTTTCGTATGTTAATAGCATGGTATGTATAATTACACCAATTCACAATACATTTGACCACACTGGGCTAAGTATATGTACACGCTAGATGGTATCTTAATCAAGACTGTCGGGGAAAACCTCGCGCTTTCGATGCGGTACATAGCATTGAGTAATGATGGCTGTATTGTTTACATCATTGATTGTGCGAAGCATGTTTTGGTCACCTAAGTGAAGATGCTAGTGAACTGCATAGCATAGGACTAGAGTCGCCAGAAGGGGTTTGGATGAGCGCCAAGGGTCATGTGTTTGTGTGCGGACTGGGTGCCCAAAATGTTGTACCAGTATCCAGAGATGGTAAAATCTTATTAGGTTCAGTTTGGCATGACAGAGACGTGCAGCCGCGTGCTGTATGCTTCTGCAACAGAAGCTCTACAATTCTTGCTTCGTCTGGTGTATTTTGCATTAGTTGTCGTATTTATGGTGTACAATGTACTTGATAAACACGCTTACTTTTTATACCCCAGAAAGGAACTTCGGGGCATATAGTAATCGCATCGTCCTACCGTCTATCCGTCCGTACGTCACGCTTCTTGTCCGTCGCATAACTCCATTAGTATTGAAGGGATTCAAATGAAACATCATGTAATGGTAGAGGACACTTAGAGGAAGTGCCGAGTACAAGGACCACAACTCTTTCTTCAATATTTACGGAGTTATTGCCCTTTGTTTAATTGACTTGTGCGGAGCATATCTCCATTAGTTTTGAAGGGATTCAAATGAAACTTAATGTAATGATAGAGGAAGTGCAAAGCATAAGGGCCACACATCTTTCTTCAACATTTCCGGAGTAATTGCCCTTTGTTTTATTTCCATATGTGAGGCATTAATTTTCTTGTGCAAAGCATAACTCAATTAGTATTGAAGGGATTCAAAAAAACGTTATATAATGATAGAGGACAATGAGATGAAGTGCAAAGCACAAGGACCATAACTCTTTATTCAATATTTGCGGAGTTATTGCCCTTTGTTGTTTTTTTAATGCAAAGTTTAACTCCATTAGTATTGAAGGGATTTAAATGAAACTTCATATAATGATAGAGGACAATGAGATGAAGTGAAGAGCACAAGGGCAATAAGTCTTTTTTAAATATTTACATAGTCATTGCCCTTTGTTTAATTTTCTTCAGCGATGCACAACTCCATTAGTAATGAAGGTTTTCAAATGAAACTTCATATTATGATAGAGGACAATGAGAGGAAGTGCAGAGCACAACGACCACAACTCTTTCTTCAATATTTATGAAGTTGTTGCCCTTTGTTTTATTTGTTTGTGCAAAGCATTAAGTTTTTGTACGGAGCATACTTCCATTAGTTTTGAAGGGATTCAAATGAAACTTCATAGAATGGTAGTGAACAATGAGAGGAACTGCAGATTGCAAGGACTATTACTCTTTCTTCGATATTTTTAGCTCACCTGAGCACAAAGTGCTCATGGTGAGCTTTTGTGATTGCCCGTTGTCCGTCGTGTGTGTGTGCGTGCGTCGTCAACTTTTCATTCAAACAACATCTCCTCCTAAACCGCTTGGCAGATTTTCACCAAACTTCACAGGAATGATCCTTGGGTGGACCTCTTTCAAAGTTGTTCAAATCTTTCCGGGCCGCTGAATATGTAGGTCACCAGAGCTAAAAATAGATTTACAAAGTGAAAAACTTTAAAAATCTTCTATAAAACCGCAAAGCTCAGACCTTTCATATTTGATATGTGACATTCTCTAAAGGTCCTCTACAAAGATTGTTCAAATTATGCCCCTGGGGTCAAAACGGGCCACGCCCCGGGGGTCACATGGTTTATATAGAATATATAGCAAAACGACTTTAAAAATATTATCCTCTGAAACTAGAAGGCCCAGAGGTTTCGTATTTGGTATTTAACATCCTAGAGTGGTCCTCTACAAAGATTGTTGAAATTATGCCCCTGTGGTCAAAACTGGCCACGCCCCGGGGGTCTCATGGTTTATATAGAATATATAGCAAAATGACTTTAAAAATCTTCTCCTCTGAAACCGCAAGGCCCAGAGGTTTCATATTTGGTATATTACATCCTTTAGTGGTCCTTTACAAAGTTTGTTCAAAGTATGCCCCTGGAGCCAAAACGGGCCACGCCCTGGGGGCACATGGTTTATATAGAATATATTGCAAAATGACTTTAAAACTCTTCTCCTCTGAAACGGCAAGGCCCACAGCTGTCCTATATTTGTTACGTAACATTGCATAGTGGTCCTCTCCAAAGAGTGTTCAAATTATGCCCCTTGGGTCAAAACTGGCCACGGCCCGGGGTCTCGTGGTTTATATAGAATATATTGCAAAATGACTTTTAAAATCTTCTCTGAAATCGCAAGGCCCAGAGGTTTCATATTTGGTATGTAACATCCTTTAGTGGTCCTGAACAAAGTTTGTTCAAATTATGCCCCTGGGGTCAAAACGAGCCACACCCCGGGGGTCACATGGTTTATATAGAATATATATCAAATTGACTTTTAAAATCTCCTCCTCTGAAACCACAAGGCCCAGAGGTTTCATATTTGATATGTAACATCCTATAGTGGTCCTCTACAAATATTGTTCAAATTCTGCCCCTGGGGTCAAAACTGGCCACGCCTAGCAAAATGTCTTAAAATCTTGTTCTCCGAAACCGCAAGGCCCAGAGGTTTCGTATTCGGTATTGAACATCCTATAGTGGTACTCTACAAGTTTGTTCAAATTATGCCCCATGGGTCAAAACAGACCATACCCGATTGGTCACATGGTTAATATAGACTTAAATAGCAAAATGACTTTAAAATGCTTCTCCTCTTTAACCGCAAGGCCTAGAGGTTTCATATTTGGTATGTAACATTATATAGTGGTCCTTTACAAAGAGTGTTCAAATTATGCCCCTGGGGTCAAAACTGGCCACGCCCCTGGGGTCTCATGGTTTACAAATCTTCTCTGAAACGGCAAGGCCCACAGCTGTCCTATATTTGTTACGTAACATTGCATAGTGGTCCTCTCCAAAGATTGTTCAAATTATGCCCCTTGGGTCTAAACTGGCCACGCCCCGAGGGGTCACATGGTTTATATAGACTTAAATAGCAAAATGGCTTTTAAAATCTTTACCTGAAACCGCAAGGCCCACAGCTTTCCTATATTTGGTACGTAACATTGCATAGTGGTCCTCTCCAAAGATTGTTCAAATTATGCCCCTGGGGTCAAATCTGGCCACCCCCGAGGGGTCACATGGTTTATATAGACTTAAATAGCAAAATGACTTAAAAAATCTTTACCTGAAACCGCAAGGCCCAGAGGTTTGTTCAAGGTTGTTCAACTTATGCCCCTGGGATAAAAATAAGCCACGCCTCTGTGATGCAAATTCCAATTGGGTAACAAGGTCTCAGGTGAGCGTCCTAGGGCCCTCTTGTTTTAGTTATTGCCCTTTGTTTATTTTTAATACAGATCATAACTCCATTAGTATTGAAGGGATTTTTAATAAAACCACATATATTGATAGACGATATTGAGAGGAAGTGCAGAGTATAAGGACCTTCTTCAATATTTATTGCCCTTTGTGTTGTGTTGCCTTCCTTTGACAAGCATATGCTTTGGGGGCACATGTCACATCTAGTGGCAAGCCTTGTTGTTTGCTACTTTTTTTTTAATTCTCCATTTGCTTCTATGCTTTCTTGCAAACCAAGGTATAGATTGAAGTATGGTATTTTGGGGGGTATGTTGTACTGTTCACAATTTGACAAAAGTCCATCCTCCATTTAGGCAGGTAGACTACTTTTAAGTATATTTCTAAATAGTCACAATTTGAAATAAACATGAAACAGTGATAACATGAACATCTGCTTTTATCAAGTTACAAACTTAGTACACAAATTTGCTAAACGTTATCGTAAATTATTATACATGTTATGTCATGTTAACAGTTGTGTGAGATACAGCAGGAGCATATATCCGCATACTAATATTTTTTAATGTAAGATCGTTTATTTTCTGAAGCACTATCTAAAAAATAACAACGTATTGGCGTCCAAGATAGGAATATTATAGCAACATTACACTAGGGGTTCAAGATTTGTCGGGAGCCCAGAGAAATGTATTATAGTAGCGTGAAATCTTCGGGAGTTAAATATAGGTATGTTTACACCTTCAGTACGTGTATTTCATTGATTTGTATGTGTAATTTCGTATGTACGCATTTATCTTTATTCATTTTTATTATGACGTAGATTGACCGTGCTTCGCTTAAGAGGTGGTACGATGGACAATATGTGTCTATAATGAAAACTATGATATGTACTTTCTTGTTGTTGATATTTTTCATTCAGCTTACACTCATTAACTCGTTTGCTAACAATAGTAAGATTGTAACATATAGTATATAAATTGACGGTGAGTTCCGTTCATTTGGTATTAAACTATATTCTATGTGCTACTTTGTTCTTTATATTTTATTGATAACTAATTCTTGTTAAGAAACTTGGCGTATTATGCCCTATATGCTTACGGGTTAATGTATTCACATCGGTTATAATTAATGTTTTAATTGATACCGGAAGCTTTTAATTAAAAAAAAGCCCTTGACTGTTGTTTACTTCCTTCATTCTGAAAAAGTGTTGCTGACTTCATAACCATTTAATCGTACGGGTACATGTACAACATGATAAATTAATTTCAAATTAAACCCGTTACAAGACTGCATCTGAACAACTGAATTCTGTATATTTTTTTCAAATTCACTGAAATGTGACAAAAAGATCAAAATCTAGAGCGGTATGGTGGACTGATGTGTATTGCAGCGCAAAAATTAATGTTATTATATAAAGGGTGCGTAGCGGCCTAGATACATAATTGTATAATGTAGATCACATAAAATGCGGATATGAGTGTACATTTTGTAATTAAGTATGTTCGGACGGTATCATGGAAACTGAGCTGTGTCATGGTTTTAACAGTTTGTATGAATCTTATAGTTCGCTAGACTAAGTGCACTATGCTTATGAACTACCCAATAATCGTTAAACATTCATATCAATTTAGTCACTGTGCGTTTTATCACACGCTATACCTCGTTTGCCGTGTAATACAACCATTACGAATATTTCTCTCTTACACATGTGTAAGATAACATTTTGAGCGTTTTCATTGGCTACATGTTCTTTGACTGACCAATCGCGTGACGTTATTTTGGTGAAATGACGTCGTCAATATGAAATGACGTCACGTCAGTACATAACTTTTAGGATTTATCAACTCTTTTGGTAAAATTATAAGGATTTTGTTTCGTTTAAAAGCATGTGATAAAAAACATCTGACACTCGTTGTCATTTCATACCATATTTTATTAAACTCGTCCAGGAAATGCGTTAGTAAGCTCGCCGAAGGCTCGCTTACTAACAAAATTCCTGAACTCGTTTGATAAAATATGGTATGACATGACAACTCGTGTCCGATCCTATATATCTGTAATACGTGTATATTTCACAGTATGTCGGTGTTTCCATATCAAGACGAAACGAGAATTGTGCGATAAAAAAGAAAATACTTGGAAAATACGTTTATCTAGCGAAGTGTAGAATACATGGCTCATATGAGGCTAATATTTAGGCTCTATCCTCACCGAAACGCTAATGTTACTGAGTTGTTTGTTAAATAAAAGTTGTATGATGCATAACTAAGACTTAAAACGCTAAATAAATCTTTGAACTGCAATCGCAATGGAGTTGGCACAGAACGATGCTGACAAAGGTCAACACCAACATATACACGTGTTTAAATACAAAAAAAAGTGATGCAAAATACTTACATGTATTTTATTTATTTCACCCTTTAATGAATGAGTTATGCAATAAACTAACCCATTGAATTGAACTTACGACGAGATAACGACGAGATCTTATTGACAATGTGTTTAGCCATTCCGAAAGCTAGGCGTGGTTATAAATCCCATTGTAGTTGTAGAACTAAGAAGTCCGGATGACAAACAGTGTCATATTTGTATATGAAGTAATAACATTTATGACACTGTTTACTGACTGATTTATTTCTTTCTGACTCACACGCCAGAAAATGTCTGTGTTCCTAAATATACGAGTACAAACTAGTTACAAGCGTGATAGCCACATCCACTTAGTTATTGACAGTCTGGTAGTCATTCAAATTATGTATGTAACAGCCAGTAATATCATTTTTGTTTGCGGGAGTTCCTTCTAGACTCTTTTTACGTTTTAAAATACCATAATCTTACAAGACAAAGCAGTTTTAAGCGTCAATCAAAACGCTGACAGCGTAGACAGTTTGCCAGAAAAGAAACTAAGAGGAAATGAATTATGAGAGTATTTTTATCATAAGGAACATTTATTGAAGTAAGTCACCTGTCTGTTATATCATTTCTACAAAACAATCTCGAAACTCATAAATATACACTCCTCATAAAATAAATTGGTATAAGCTGGTATTTGGCCTAATTGAAGATGGAAATCCAGGCCAATGTTTTTGCTAATTAAAACTAATATAGTGCGCGTCTATTTCAATGCTATTTATCTACGGCATTCTCATCATTATTCTCTGTAATTCGTGGTAGGCAAATATGTGTGTGCAAACTATGAAAAAGCAAACAGAGTTATATGCATACACGCCAATCTACAACGGGTAACAATAGTCCATTTAACCGTATCAGTTCGAATCAATAGTCAGTGCTTTTTATCACAAGCGCTATGTTCGGTAAATACCAATTTAAATAAAAATAAGTTGATTTTGTAAAATACATTCAAAACATTCTTTAGAATTACAATGCTATTCCATAATTCTTATGCATACGTCGAAAAAAAAAGCAATCGTCAATCGATTGGTTACGATCGCTCCGCTATATGTACTGACTCAATACACTGTTGTTAAACCTTCGCAATATGATGTAATACCCAGTTAACCAGTCACAGCACAAACAGATACGCTATCATACCTATGTGAATAGACATAACATGAATTCACTTGTAGATGTGGACTAAATGGATTGTTATTATTGTTTATATTGTTTAAAGTCGGATCTATTTCTTGTCACCTTTTCATAGAAAGTAGCATCGATAACAGGAAGCCTCACTCCTCAGCGAGCGAAGCGCAGTAATTTATCGATTTACTGACTCGTAGCCTGCAAAGTAAAGAAGAAGTTCCCTCAAGACCGATTTCAGAATACACCTACTAAATCATGTTGGCTTGCGCCAACAGTCTAATTAAAATGGTATTTGTGATTACGTAATTTGCAAACCCCGCGAATCGTGAAATCTATACTTCAAATTTTCTATGATCAGATTGTAGACTGTTTCTAGTTAGAATATTTCTGTTAATGATACCTTGCACACCTTTATCATATTGAAACAGCCTCCGGTATAATGTTCGCATTTTGTCATTTTTAGCTCGACTTTTCGAAGAAAAGGCAAGCTATTCTACCCGCCCCGGCGTCGGCGTTGGCGTCGGCGTTCGAGCTAGGTTAAAGTTGTTTGGAAGCTAGTTTCTCAGGAATGGCTTGAGTGATTTCATTTAAACTTGAAACATTTATTCCCCACATTAAAATGAACCTATAGGACAAGTTTGGTAACTCTAGTTTGAAATTTTTCAAAATTATGGGCCTTTTTACACATAGAAATTTTACATAAGCTAAAGGGACAGGTTAAAGTTTTTCGGTAAGCTGGTTTCTCAGGAATTGCTTAAGGAATTTCATTCAAACTTAGAACACTTATTCCCTATATTAAAATGAACTCATAGGCCAATTTTGATAACTCTAGTTTGAAATTTGTCAAAATTATGGGCCTTTTTACACTTTACATATAAGCTACACGGACAGGTTTAAGTTTTTCGGTAAGCTAGTTTATCAACTTTTCGTTTCCACTCTCTAACTCGAGAACGGATTAAGCTATTGTAATGAAACTGCAAACATAGATACCTTATAGCGAGACCTCGGTAGGGATTGCATATGGGGTGGGTGAGGTCAAGGTCACTGTTACTAAAAATAGAAAAACGGTTTCCGCTCAATAACTTGAGAACGCAAGGTTCAAGGTCAAATTGAGAACAAATTGAGATATTTTAATAAAACTTAATGCATAGATACCTTATATAAGGGCCTATCTTGGGATTGCATATGGGGTGGGTGGGGTCAAGGTCGCTGTTACTATAAATAGAAAAACGGTTTCCGCTCAATAACTTGAGAACGCATTGAGATATTTTAATGAAACTTAATACATAAATACCTTATATTGAGATCTCGCTTGGAATTGCATATGGGGTGGGTGGAGTCAAGGTCACTGTTACTAAAAATAGAAAAACTGTTTCCACTCAATAACTTGAGAACGCAAAGGTCAAGGTCAAGGTCGCTGTTACTTAAATAGAGAAACGGTTTCTGCTCAATAACTTGAGAATGCATTAAGGTATTTTAATGAAACTTAATACATAGATACCTTATATCGAGACCTCGCTTGGGATTGCATATGGGGTGGGTGGGTGGGGTCAAGGTCAATGTCACTTTTACTAAAAAATTTAGCGGGAAACTGTTTGTTAATATTCTTGGTTTGGTCTTTCCAATTCTGGTAAATTTGATTGCTAATATATAAAAATGAACTTGCAATATTATAAGTTATTTATGATGACCATTTCAGCTAAGAATTCATTGGTTGCCTAATGACCATTAGGCATGTACTCGTATGCATTAAACTTTTGTATGTTTATGGATTGTATGTCTAATGAATATTTGAATAAGTCAATAGAAACTTCTTAATATAAACTAAAACGTAAAAAAAAAAACACTTTATTTCTTTATATTAAAAAACGTACATGATATGTGTGATGTTTTATTAATGTTCCAATACTATAATACGTTTAGTTCAATTCGATGTCGCGTTGATAATTTACTACTTTAACTGCAACTAGTGAATACTGAGAATTGTATGTTCGCTAACTAACTAAAATATATTGTATGCAATGTTGTAAGTGCTTATACGTGATAAATGGACGTATAACAGTAGTTTCACTTTTGTTCGTATTCGTTTTCATTTATGCCCTAGAAAACAAACACAGTTGTGGAAGTGATAATTTGTGATGTATTTTATTTCAGACGTTATGTCATTGTGGGTTGTAACTGGATACAACTGCAGTCGCTCTTGTCGTCGGGATAGTAGGATACTATATCGTCAAAAGCAGTAATTATGTCAACGAAAAATTGGTTTCCTATGATATTTTATGATAAAACTGTGTTATACTAAGATATATAATTAAAATAAAGAATAAATAATATAATACATAATGGGATGTTCAATAAAACAAATCAGCAATAATATTTGTAAAAATAACAAAACACAACCGGGTATCGAACGCACGACATAGGAGCCATACCAAGGAATGACAGTAGACAGCTCTTTAACATACTGCGCTATTCTGCTTGGTAATGAATCATATGTAAACTATGCTTACACAAAATACAAGGTCAAGAGGTCAAAATGTGAACATTAAAAGGGCTAAACAAATACCACCCATATTTAAATTGATTTTTTTTCAGAATGCGAAAACGTTTCCTAATTATATGTATACTTTATTTTAACCGTTATTATATGCCATTATTAATATCCTTAATTTAGGCTCTCTTTTCGTCGTCCCTATTTGCATAGTTTAATTTAGTATTAAGTATAAGTTGAAATTTACTAAATGAACACAAATTACTGCTTAAATACGACTATTTAAAGTAGGGGTTTCCATATGCTTTTGCAGCAACCCTTTCATACCATTTCAAATTATTTTCAGGCAAGATGTTCTGAACACACCCGCTGAAACAGCCAATGATTATTTGACGGAAAATACAATGTAAGAATTTAAAATCTTAAATGCAGTAAAAATGAGCATTAAATGCAAATCTCTAAACTAAACATATGCATGAGCTTTAACTTATATGATAAAATTGGACATATTCTTGCTTCGTTGATTTTTCTTCCGCAAATCAACAGGTCAAGAATAACAACACTATTAGTGTAAACATGTTCTTTACATGCGTCATCTATGGGTATGGCATTTCGTGTCAGGCACCAAATATAGTTTTCGACCATGTTTCATTTTAAATCAACACGCTCTGGAAATTCTAAGTTTATCCTTATTCTGTTCAAGCTAATTATCCTATAATTATAAATCAAAACACGGCACCCACACTGTACAGGTTAGATTTTTGATGTCCGTCGAAAGCATAATCGCATTCACACATTTACTAATAAAGCATCCACAATATCAAAGAGGAATACTAAAGTTTAAATTAAAACGCAAACGTTATAATAAATATCATTTTAAACTCAGTATTATAGTATGCATCAGCCGCCATAAACAACGGTACACGATACGAAAAATATCGTATATAAGATGCTCTTTAAGACTCAGCTAGAATAATAAGTCGTTTTACCAGATCTTCCTCCATCCGCAAGTTACTTATTGAAGTTTGCTGGGAATATTAGAACAAACACGAACCATTAATACATCAACAAACAAAAAACAAAAACGTTTATCCCATAGTTTTATATAAATGATATATGATCTTACTACGGTGTGAAATGAATCTTGTGAAATTTACCGTTAAGCAAATTGTAATTACTTTCTCTATATAACCATATTAGCACTGATATCTTGTTTCAGTTCACGGCATATATTGTTCAAATGGAATGTACCCTTCATTAATGTTGATATGCCCAATTCATTTACATATCTCTGTACAATTAATTGTGTCATAGTAACATAAATTGATATGAATATACAATAAAAGGTCGTTTTCATCATGGCCTGCTTGTATGTTTTGTTCTAGCCTTTGAACTTAAACTGATTGATTTGGTTCGTGTTTGATTTAATTCAATTTATTCAAATTATCAAATTATTATTTGATTGATTTTAGCGTTTCTTTTCATGATAGTGGCACAACAAACAGTTTATAGGAGGCGCGTCGTGGGAAAACCGGGATTCCGCTTTTATGGTATTATCTGTTTCATTGAAGTGTCTTCTAAACATACATTTACTGTAGGCGGAAAGTGTCGTCCCGGATTAGCCTGTGCGAACTCAGGCTAAACCAGACGATACGTTCGCACAGGCTAAACCAGACGACACTTTACGCATATGCATTTAAATAAGCCCGATTTTCTCACGACACGCCTCTTATTCTTTTACATTCTCTTCAGGCAAGATGGTCAAGGCTAATGGAGGGAGGCAATCACTGAACAAAATTTCAAAGCTCGCCAAAGGCTCGCTTATTAACAAAATTCCTGAACTCGTTTAATAAATTATGGTATGAAATGACAACGAGTGTCAGATCCTATATTTGTGTTTCAGGAGCAAACCCAATGGATAACGTGCTACACGATACATCAAATAGAAGGAAGTAGAGTTCCGTATACAGTTAACATCATTGATACGCCGGGCTTGTACGACACACGTGGGCTTGGGACTTACGAAGAAGTAATTACCTCATTGTGTGACTTGTTTAGAAACAAACTCCATCAAGGGATGCCGACCATAAATGCCGTTTGCATTGTAGTTCAAGCTTCAGACGTCCAATGTGCACGAGACATGTGCTTCAGTTTACAATCTACCATGTCATGCTTTTAAAAGATATGCAGAGTAACATAGGTGCGCTAATTACCAGCACTGATACACGTATTTTCGATTCTGTTTCAACCTTGGATGACTCCACACAACCATTTGTAAAACGTTTTACTCTTATTA
This sequence comes from Congeria kusceri, assembly GCA_027627225.1. NCBI lineage: Eukaryota > Metazoa > Mollusca > Bivalvia > Myida > Dreissenidae > Congeria > Congeria kusceri. Next base: position 40,863,813 of record CM051026.1, read on the forward strand.
ATTCAAAAGTTTCCAGCAGCCAAATCAGTATTGATGACATTGACACAAATAGTTTCAAGGCCTTCTTTCACCATTTAGATTCTTTGCAACAGGCACGTCTGCTGTTAACCAGAAACGTATTAAATGACAGAACCACAATAATAAATATCGATAAGAATCTACATGCAATCTTTCACAATGGATACAGTAAGATGGATACTATCGAGTATGAGGCATCATCACTGAAAGAAACAGCACAGATTATTGAAGATAATACATTATTCATGACCACTGTGGAGACATAAACTCCCACCTGGGCAGTATGTAACAGAATGCATATATTGAAGAACTATATGTGACGAGAACTGTGCACATGGTAGCCCTGAAATGAGCAAAGTGATGGACTCGGATGGAATGTGCACAGTGTGGCATAGCAGATGCAAATGGGAGCATCACCGTAATTCTTCTTACAAATATCTGTTGCGAACTGTTGAGGAAACAATGACAAATAACGAAATGAAACGGAAGTTTGAGCAGGCGTCAACAATGTTTATATTGAAAAGGAAACGTCTGGAACAATTGGGCGAGAAACTAAACTTGTTGGCTTCAGAAATTACAGATCTTGTGAAAGAGCTTCAATAATGCAATACAAGAATAAACGACAGCGCATTATGCCCATCTCCACGTATTTCGAGTGAATATGATTACCTACTGTCAGAATATAAGAAATTCCAAAAGCGAATAGATCCGTTGCGATGTTGCCTCTACTAGACACACATAACATTGCACGTAAAGCACACATTGAGAAAGTATTATGTTCAAGTAGAAAGAGTGAATTATATGCGTATATAGATTGTGTTGAAAGGAATAAAACAATAACATTAGTGTGGATGCGCTCTAACTCATTGTTGCTTAGCAATACCGTTCATAAAAATGTACAGTTTGGCTTCCTTGGAATTTACTACGGATTAATATCGTGTTTCTATCTTTACCTTAAAGCTGTAACACTGTTCAATTTAGAATATTATCCCACTGTATAACCTTAAAGCTGTAACACTGTTCAATTTAGAATATTATCCCACTGTATAACCTTAAAGCTGTAACACTGTTCAATTTAGAATATTATCCCACTGTATAACCTTAAAGCTGTAACACTGTTCAATTTAGAATATTATCCCACTGTATAACCTTAAAGCTGTAACACTGTTCAATTTAGAATATTATCCCACTGTATAACCTTAAAGCTGTAACACTGTTCAATTTAGAATATTATGGCACTGTATATAATAGCAATACGAATACGAATATTTTATTAACATGTAAAGGCCTTCAGCCCAAAATACATGAAGTGTATTCATAATATACATACGAAATGCAACAAGAACAGTTAGTTAATTGTGGTGTAGAGTTTTTGCACGTATGTTGCTTTCATAAGTACATTAATACAAGAACAAACGTATGTTTTATTGAACAGTATTGTGACTCTTAATCTGTTTCAGTCCGATAAGTATTTTGCTGTCTTTAGTATGTGTTTATCATTTGATCATAAATTATTGTATTGAATAAATGGACAGTTTATATTCTATTTTGCCACTGAGGCATAAGCATCGTTCTTTGTAGCGCATTACACAGTGATACAGTGGACATATCATAAACATCGTTATTTGTAGCGCATTACACAGTGATACAGTGGACATATCATAAACATGTGGAACTCGTCTACACAACATAAACATCGTTCTTTGTAGCGCATTACACAGTGATACAGTGGACATATCATAAACATGTGGAACTCGTCTACACAACATAAACATCGTTCTTTGTAGCGCATTACACAGTGATACAGTGGACATATCATAAACATGTGGAACTCGTCTACACAACATAAACATCGTTCTTTGTAGCGCATTACACAGTGAAACAGTGGACATATCATAAACATGTGGAACTCGTCTACACAACATAAACATCGTTCTTTGTAGCGCATTACACAGTGATACAGTGGACATATCATAAACATGTGGAACTCGTCTACACAACATAAACATCGTTCTTTGTAGCGCATTACACAGTGAAACAGTGGACATATCATAAACATGTGGAACTCGTCTACACAACATAAACATCGTTCTTTGTAGCGCATTACACAGTGATACAGTGGACATATCATAAACATCGTTCTTTGTAGCGCAATACACAGTGATACAGTGGACATATCATAAACATCGTTCTTTGTAGCGCATTACACAGTGATACAGTGGACATATCATAAACATGTGGAACTCGTCTACACAACATAAACATCGTTCTTTGTAGCGCATTACACAGTGATACAGTGGACATATCATAAACATGTGGAACTCGTCTACACAACATAAACATCGTTCTTTGTAGCGCATTACACAGTGATACAGTGGACATATCATAAACATGTGGAACTCGTCTACACAACATAAACATCGTTCTTTGTAGCGCATTACACAGTGATACAGTGGACATATCATAAACATGTGGAACTCGTCTACACAACATAAACATCGTTCTTTGTAGCGCATTACACAGTGATACAGTGGACATATCATAAACATGTGGAACTCGTCTACACAACATAAACATCGTTCTTTGTAGCGCATTACACAGTGATACAGTGGACATATCATAAACATGTGGAACTCGTCTACACAACATAAACATCGTTCTTTGTAGCGCATTACACAGTGAAACAGTGGACATATCATAAACATGTGGAACTCGTCTACACAACATAAACATCGTTCTTTGTAGCGCATTACACAGTGATACAGTGGACATATCATAAACATGTGGAACTCGTCTACACAACATAAACATCGTTCTTTGTAGCGCATTACACAGTGATACAGTGGACATATCATAAACATGTGGAACTCGTCTACACAACATAAACATCGTTCTTTGTAGCGCATTACACAGTGATACAGTGGACATATCATAAACATGTGGAACTCGTCTACACAACATAAACATCGTTATTTGTAGCGCATTACACAGTGATACAGTGGACATATCATAAACATGTGGAACTCGTCTACACAACATAAACATCGTTCTTTGTAGCGCATTACACAGTGATACAGTGGACATATCATAAACATGTGGAACTCGTCTACACAACATAAACATCGTTCTTTGTAGCGCATTACACAGTGAAACAGTGGACATATCATAAACATGTGGAACTCGTCTACACAACATAAACATCGTTCTTTGTAGCGCATTACACAGTGATACAGTGGACATATCATAAACATGTGGAACTCGTCTACACAACATAAACATCGTTCTTTGTAGCGCATTACTCAGTGATACAGTGGACATATCATAAACATGTGGAACTCGTCTACACAACATAAACATTACGCATTGAAAAGCAGTATTTAAAGAATCTTTATTCATGGCTAACATTCATATATCGACCTTTATTTATCATTAGCTGACGCCCGGAAATTCGGAAATTTACGGAACACCGCTTGAGGTTATACATTTCAACAAACGAATACAGCTCAACATTCAGTAAAGATTTGTATTCTCCGTAATATAATGCCTTCGGAGGGGTATTAATTTGTAGTTGTGTAGTGCACAGCCCTTAATTCTGATTTTTAAGACGTCTGTAAGATCAGTCTAGCATCCCTAACGTCATTGGCGTTCCAGGCATAACCAAACCCGTTTGTCATGAGTAGTCCGATTGGTTCAACCCCATATTTCTACTGACTAGCACAATCGGCAGGATCATGGTGTCAAACAGTTGAAATGCTTAGTTTGAGTGGAAGTATCCGAGGTATTTCTGATAGTTATATACGCAGACTAATGCTTTCTTTGCTTGTATAATAACACATTTAATAACTGTGAATTATACCATATTTCAGAGAATTTTTATTGTTTAGCGGTAGTCAATAACTGTGATATCAGATCGGTAAATGGTGGGCGGTGCCGAATAATCAAGTTAACCGTGCAATAAGTAGCGTGCAGTATATTTAAATTTAGTTATAATTTATACGCACGTTACTTATTGCACTGAACGACTGCACTGAGTGGACACATTGCGACGGCGCTAAATTCGCTAAATTTGAAAATGTCCCGCATGCCAAGAATGTCAGACATCACGTGACGTCTAGGAACTGCCCATTGGGATTGGCATCGTAGAAAGTTGCAATGTGACTGGTAAATATGGTATTAAACCTTTGTAGCACCCTTTGACCTCAATATGTTAATTATTTAATCTCACCCTGTGGGCTCGTTAAATAACTAACATATTTCGATCAACATGTGCTACAGCTATTATATAAATAGTAATTTATTCTTATTGAAATATGTCGCAATATGGTAATCTTTAAAACTTGCAAATCACTGTTTCCTTATAAGTTGATATGATTCTAGTTGTTGCAGTTGCCCACCACAAAGTTTGCCCACGTTACTGATTCCATCAGGGTGTCGGTGTAGGTGTATGTTCGTGTAGTACAAATCTTTTGACGGCCCAAAGCATTTGCAGTCATAACAATCGTTTCTGAAGGGTTGGCCATCGGTGTACAATTGTCCTCTAAAAACAGACCGTTTTGCTAAAAAAAAATTAATGAACGTCATTCGAAACCAATTTTAGTGCTGGGCAATCCGATGTCATTTCGAATCAGCAGTATGTGTGTATTCTTCATCCAGACATAAAGGCGTGAACTAGTAAGACATAACGAAGACAACAAATACAGCGTCATGATCGAACAACGTCTTAACATATCCATAAAATAAGTGGCATTTGATCAGTTTGAAATTCAGTTTTGTGTTTTTCTAACACTACGAATCTTGCCGATGTTGCTCCTGTGTTAAAAAAAGAATCGTACATGTTGTCGAATGTTAAATTTTAATACCCGAATAAAAAAAAAAAATTGGCGTTGCTATGATATTCGGTACGTAAATATGGAGAATACATAGTTGGTGTCGGGATGGGGAGAACTAAAGCTCGCCCTCTTCTCATTTTCGAAGCCTGACCGGATAAACTTCTACTTTCCGGCACTTACCATGTTAAGTGTTTCTGTGTTTTGGATGGATATTATGTTATGCAATAGTATCTATATCAACAAATGTATGGAATATATGCGTCGAATGGAACCAGTGAGATGGATCCCATTTCAATTTTCTAGAATTAACTCGGATACCGTTGTGTGTGAAAAACAGCGTGCCAAAATAATTGTTTTGGTCAACTAACGGATGTAGTCTTCGTTGAGTTCCTTGTCTTTTCAACGGAAGTTTGTGTAAATGGTTATTTCTTTGTTGAATATACCGTTTACATTAAGTGAGATGGAATAGAAGAAAGATGTTGATAACACCTTGAAGTTTATAGATTATGGCATGTGCGGGTTGGCCAATTTTATGCTGTGTCATTCTGGACAATTGTTGCTATTCGGCTCGTAGGAATATACGACAACCAGAAAAAAAACTTGCCACTTCCTGTTGACAAGAGGAAGATTTATCCGGTCACTCCTTTATAAGATCACTGTTGCTGCGGAAATAAGATACAAATCTTTTGTTTTTAAAAATAATTCTACTTGGAGGATTAGTGAGTTTCAAATAAACTGGATCAGCAAATATATGTTCCTGTCAAAGGTTACGTATCAACTTAAACACACGTAAATAAATATCATTCGACGACCGTATCAGGGCAAATGACAGCCATACTAACAAGAGCTGTTTGTAAAACAGTTATGCCCCCTCTATGTTGAAAGAAAACATATATAGCTAGCGTAAACTGCTAAAAAGGCCAATTTTAGATAAATCAAGGGTAATAACTCTCCAGTTCCTGAGACTATGTTGCTGGTTATCAAACTTGGTTGATGTATTATGCCCACAAATATTTTCATCAAGTTTGGTGAAGATCGGATGAATACTGTTGTAGTTAGAAAGCGGACACTGCTAAAAAAGGCAAAATTTATATAATTCAAAGGCAATAACTCCGCTGTTTCTAAGGCGATTTGGCTGATTATCGACTTGGCCAAGATATTATACCCATAAACATTTCCATGAAGTTTGGTGAATATTGGATGAAACTGTTGGACTTGGAGAACGGAAACGGTTAGAAAGGCCAGTTGTAAGTTTTTCAGGGGCCATACCTCCGCAGGGGCCATACCTCCGCAGTTCGCTGAGCGATTTCGCTTATTGTCGAACTTGGTCAAGATATTATGCCCACAAATATGTTCATGAATTGTCGTAATAATTTCAACTGTTGGTGTGAAAATGCCAATTTGAAATAATTCAAAGGTCATAACTCCGCAGCTCCTCAAGCGATTGTAACTTCGCTAAGATATTATGGCAACAAGCATTTTCATTGTTTTGTCGAAAATCGGATGAAAACTGTTGGAGTTAGAGAGCGAAATCAAAAGTTGTCTACCGACCAACAGACCGACCGACCGACATACCGATCGACATTAGCAAACCAATATACCCCGCCATCTTCGGGGGGTATAATTAAAAGGCCCTACAATTCATAATAATGTACACATTAAACATTATTTGGTGAACATTTATAAATGTAGTTAAATAAGGCATACGACACAAGCTTCCAAGTATGTAAATGAAATTGGCTTTATCTGCTACATACCATACATATTATTCACTAGTTCACAAGATATGTATCATTGTGAAGCTGGTTTTCATTCATACTTCCCAAAGTATCGTAATGTGTTATCACTATATGCAGTGGCAGGTAATTAATGTATTTTCCGACGTTTTAACCACGTGAATAAGTAGAAAAAAATCATCTAATTGGTTGAATCATAGTTTATTTTCAGAACGTGTGACTGATGGTCAGTCTTTTCGGTTTAAGGGTATAATTGGCCATCCAGAGTTTGGCAACCAAATGTAGTACAACAAAAATAGTTCACTACTGGCACGTTATTATGCAAAATGCAGACATCGATTTATCTGCATACTTTATTAACTTGTGTTGTGGGTTGCTTTGTGAGTTTAATATTAAAATGCAGGTTGTTTTTTTTCTAACATTTAGAGTGTTGTTAATATTGTCAGTATTTATTTTACACATGTGTCTGTGTTTCAGAAAACACACACAATTTAAAATAAATGTACGTCGGTAAATAATATGAACAGTCCGATTATTTTTATTTTAAGAATAATGCATCTCAAAACAAATATAGTTAGTACAAACACTAATGTAAATCGGTAAACATGTTGCCATTTTACATCAACAGCGTATCAAGTGTGTAAGATTGTAATGTGCAGCATTGTATTACAAATGTAACACGAATAATTATTCGCCGCAGATTGGACGTTGGACTATGAAAGCGTCTTAGTTCCACAGTCTACATTATTTTAAAAAGTAATACAAGGCTGTACATCTCGTAATTAGGACTTAGTATATCCTAATTATGAGATAATGGACAACCAAAGTAATATAAACTGTGGCACTAGGACGCTTCCCATATTGGACAGTTATCAGTTGATAGGTTTGCCACCATCGTGACATCATTTGCCGGGAACGAAGTAACCGACTCAAGTAGGACACATGAGCGGCTCACATATTTGCCGGGAACGAAGTAATCGACACAAGTAGGACACATGAGCGACTCTCATATTTGCCGGGAACGAAGTAACCGACACAAGTAGGACACATGAGCGGCTCACATATTTGCCTGGAACGAAGTAACCGACACAAGTAGGACACATGAGCGGCTCACATATTTGCCGGGAACGAAGTAACCGACACAAGTAGGCCACATGAGCGACTCTCATATTTGCCGGGAACGAAGTAACCGACACAAGTAGGGCACATGAGCGACTCTCATATTTGCCGGGAACGAAGTAACCGACACAAGTATGGCACATGAGCGACTCACATATTGGCCGGGAACGAAGTAATCGACACAAGTAAGACACATGAGCGACTCACTTATTTGCCGGGAACGAAGTAACCGACACAAGTAGGGCACATGAGCGACTCTCATATTTGCCGGGAACGAAGTAACCGACACAAGTAGGACACATGAGCGACTCTCATATTTGCCGGGAACGAAGTAACCGACACAAGTAGGACACATGAGCGACTCACATATTTGCCGGGAACGAAGTAACCGACACAAGTAGGGCACATGAGCGACTCTCATATTTGCCGGGAACGAAGTAACCGACACAAGTAGGACACATGAGCGGCTCACATATTTGCCGGGAACGAAGTAACCGACACAAGTAGGACACATGAGCGGCTCACATATTTGCCGGGAACGAAGTAACCGACACAAGTAGGACACATGAGCGGCTCACATATTTGCCGGGAACGAAGTAACCGACACAAGTAGGACACATGAGCGACTCTCATGTTTGCCGGGAACGAAGTAATCGACACAAGCAGGACACATGAGCGGCTCACATATTTGCCGGGAACGAAGTAATCGACACAAGTAGGACACATGAGCGGCTCACATATTTGCCGGGAACGAAGTAACCGACACAAGTAGGGCACATGAGCGACTCACATATTTGCCGGGAACGAAGTAATCGACACAAGTAGGGCACATGAGCGACTCTCATAGTTGCCGGGAACAAAGTAATCAACACAAGTAGGGCACATGAGCGGCTCACATATTTGCCGGGAACGAAAAACCAATTACTGTATTTTATTACTATTCACTAGTACCCTTTGTTCAGTGCTGGTGAAGTTTTAACGTGTTACACACCAGAACACATTCGAGTTTTGTTTGTTACCGGATTTGTTGAAATTTGCTGAAGAAATGTTAAATCGCCGGCGACAAGTTCGCCCCCAACAAACCCCGACATCCAGACTACACCAGGGGGTACAATACCAACAACTACGAACCGAGGCTGCGTCCATTCCGGTATTATAACAAGCATTAACATTCGTAGAAAACGTGTTCAGAGTATAAGAACTGGCACTGTAATTGTATTATATACGTTTTAAAAATCTTAACAAAATACATGCTTTATCAATCGGTGAAATACATATCGACAGAAAAAAAATCCGGTATTATGCTACTCGCTTTTTTTCCGATCCCGTATTGCCAAACTAGCTGGACTTATTGTTTAATGACGTGATAATAGATTTTGTAAACAAATAAATAATCTATACATGGCGCTAAACTAAAGCATCAATTAAATGGCGGACACACAATTATTGAATGTCAGCTACAAAGTCCCCTTAATTCACGACCGACAACTGAGTTTTCAACCAACCTTTACGACAGCAGCATCTGACTGTTTAACTTCTGACCTGCAACACGACCACTGGCACCACTAGGCACTACGAACGCAGCCATTTATGATTAAATCCTCACAAATTCCCAAAATTATAAATCGTTCCGTTACAGCGTTACTATAAAAAAAAAACGACTATGCTAAATCCCCAGCACAGAACCAAACGAGACCTCGTAATAACAGAAAATGGCAGCAATTTTTAATTGTGATAAATCCACAAAAGTTAAGAGTTCATACAAATGCCATGTTTTTGTTCCACATCCTGTTCCTGGTTTGTTTATTGTGTCGAAGGGTATAACCGGTGAAGGGTAATATCGGTGTAATCCGAATAACAAATATGGCTCACGCGACGTGACGTCACCAGCGTTATTTGCATACGCACTTTGTGTATATAGTTTACCGGTAGCTGTCAAACCGAAAACTAAACAAAAATGAGCTTCTTGAGAGTAAATAAACACCAAATTTAATAAAATTATTAAAATTTTATACTTTTCCATTAACTTTTATTAAAACAAACACGTGTTTCAATCGTTTTTCTGCGTCATAAATGCTGCTGTCAAGGACGCTGATGTTTACAAACAGTAAACGGTGTTATAGTAACTTTCTCTTTTGACAATATGATTTATTTACTCGCCCAAACTTCTGACCTGTTGGTTGCAAATAAGTTTCTGACTTGTTTATGCCCCTGAAGGTGAGCACATTAAAATCGAACCCTCCGTCCGTTAGTCCGTCCGTCCGTCCGTCCGTTCGGCCAATGTTGTTTTTTTTATGAAGTCCAACAAATACTATCAAATGTATTTAATTGAAACTTAAAATACTTCTATACTGTCAACGTCTCCATCAGGGAAAGCAATCCCCATAACTCTGTTTTGTTCTTTGGAAGATTTATGCCCCTTTTTATACATTTTGGTTAAAGTTTGTCATTACTTTTTCCAGAGCAATAAGTTTGATTGAAGTTAGAGTTTACAGTTTTCATCCTTTCGGGGGCATATGTCACCTGATAGTGACAGCACTTGTTTTTATTAAAATAAAAAATAATAAACTTTCTTTTATTAAAATAACAAGTAAAAATTTAAATTATTTTAAACAATTTTTATGGCTTCAGCCTTCTGGAAGTAAGGGAAAGCGTCAGTATGACCCTGGTCTAATTGCTGAGGCGTACAGTGCTGTCAAGACCAAGGGAATGACCGTGTATCGGGCAGCACGGCTCTTTGTAATACCAGAGAGTACCCTCCGTGACCGGACACTTGGACTGCAGCCTGTACCATGCCCATCAAGCCCCATGCCACACCTGGACCCCAAACTTTGTTCACTACCACTGAAGAAGAGTAGTTTGTTTCACATCTGAAAAATATGGCCGAAATTGGTTATGGCTACTCGAGGAGTGAATGTGTCCGTTTGGCCACTGGTTTTGCAGTTAGTCTTGGGAAGAAGACTCCATCCGAGCCCTGTCTTTCTGCATGTTGGTTTAACGGTTTGAAGAAGCATTGGCCCAACATCCATATAGCCAAGCCACAGAAGTTATATATCGCCAGGGCGAAGGCTTCGTCTCCTGAAGTCCTCCAAAAGTACTGTTCAGATTTCCAACATCTTATGGAGGAATGTAACTTGATCGATAGGCCAGACCTCATTTGGAATATAGACGAGACTGGACTAATGCTGGAACACAGTCCGACCAATGTAGTATGTGGGAAAGGTTACACCCCTCAAGCAATCACTTCACCATGGGGAAATACGGTCACAGTTCTTGCAGCTGGGAATGACACTGGTCTAGACTTCCTCCTTTCTACATCTTTTCTGACAAGACATGGACAGACAGCCTTTTACTCGATACCACTCCAGTCTCAGCTGGCACGCATACTGAGACTGGTTGGTCAAACTCGTCGGTTTTCATAGAATTCCTCCGTATAACAAATATGGCTCACGCGACGTGACGTCACTAGCGTTATTTGCATACGCACTTTGTGTATATAGTTTACCGGTAGCTGTCAAACCGAAAACTAAACAAAAATGAGCTTCTTGAGAGTAAATAAACACCAAATTTAATAAAATTATTAAAATTTTATACTTTTCCATTAACTTTTATTAAAACAAACACGTGTTTCAAACGTTTTTCTGCGTCATAAATGCTGCTGTCAAGGACGCTGATGTTTACAAACAGTAAACGGTGTTATAGTAACTTTCTCTTTTGACAATATGATTTATTTACTCGCCCAAACTTCTGACCTGTTGGTTGCAAATAAGTTTCTGACTTGTTTATGCCCCTGAAGGTGAGCACATTAAAATCGAACCCTCCGTCCGTTAGTCCGTCCGTCCGTCCGTTCGGCCAATGTTGTTTTTTTTATGAAGTCCAACAAATACTATCAAATGTATTTAATTGAAACTTAAAATACTTCTATACTGTCAACGTCTCCATCAGGGAAAGCAACTCCCATAACTCTGTTTTGTTATTTGGAAGATATATGCCCCTTTTTTTTATACATTTTGGTTAAAGTTTGTCATTACTTTTTCCTGAGCAATAATTTTGATTGAAGTTAGAGTTTACAGTTTTCATTCCTTCGGGGGCATATGTCACCTGATAGTGAAAGCACTTGCTTTTATTAAAATAAAAAATAATAAACTTTCTTTTATTAAAATAACAAGTAAATATTTAAATTATTTTAAACAATTTTTATAGCTTCAGCTTTCTGGAAGTAAGGGAAAGCGTCAGTATGACTCTGGTCTAATTGCTGAGTGCTGTCAAGACCAAGGGAATGACTGTGTATCGAGCAGCACGGCTCTTTATAATACCAGAGAGTACCCTCCGTGACCGGACACTTGGACTGCAGCCTGTACCATGCCCATCAAGCCCCATGCCAAGACCTGGACCCCAAACTTTGTTCACTACCACTGAAGAAGAGTAGTTTGTTTCACATCTGAAAAATATGGCCGAAATTGGTTATGGCTACTCGAGGAGTGAATGTGTCCGTTTGGCCACTGGTTTTGCAGTTAGTCTTGGGAAGAAGACTCCATCCGAGCCCTGTCTTTCTGCATGTTGGTTTAACGGTTTGAAGAAGCATTGGCCCAACATCCATATAGCCAAGCCACAGAAGTTATATATCGCCAGGGCGAAGGCCTCGTCTCCTGAAGTCCTCCAAAAGTACTTTTCAGATTTCCAACATCTTATGGAGGAATGTAACTTGATCGATAGGCCAGACCTCATTTGGAATATAGACGAGACTCGACTAATGCTGGAACACAGTCCGACCAATGTAGTATGTGGGAAAGGTTACACCCCTCAAGCAATCACTTCACCATGGGGAAACACGGTCACAGTTCTTGCAGCTGGGAGTGACACTGGGTCTAGACTTCCTCCTTTCTATATCTTTTCTGGCAAGAGACGGACAGACAGCCTTTTACTCGATACCACTCCAGTCTCAGCTGGCACGCTTACTGAGCCTGGTTGGTCAAACTCGTCGGTTTTCATAGAATTTCTTGAGAACCATTTTCAAAGGCATGCGCGTGTTGGCAAAGAGACTATGCTTGTTCTTTTCAATGGGCACAAGTCTCATATCAATCTAACCCTAACTATATGGGGAGATGAACATAAGGTGAAATTCTTTGTTCTTCCACCGCATACTTCTCACCTTTGGATGTTGCCTGTTTCGGGCCCTTGAAAACAGCCTTTCACTCTGAATGCCAGTCGTATCTCAGACAAAATCCAGGTCTTCACATCACACGCTATAACATTGGATCCCTTTCTTCGAAAGCATACAACAAAGCCATGACTCCAGATAATCTTTCCGAAAAACAGGCATCTATCCATTGAATCCCAGTGTCATCCCAGCTGTTAAAACAGCTCCGTCTCAAATTTACTCTTCTGCTGGTTCTTTTTCTCATGCTGCTGAAAATGCTTCCACTTCTTCCAATTCTTTCATTGAAAACAAAAAAATACGCAGTCAGCACACATCCAAGAAAAAGAAAAGCTCCTGAAACCATTGTTGGAGATCTTTCAAAACATTCACATCATCTTAGTGAGATTCAGACTGTTGCAATGAAATATAAACCTGACCAGCCCAAACAATCAACATCAATGCCCATCCCAACCGACATCGAACATTCTGATGAGTTTGAAGATCCACTTAATGAAAAGGATCTATGTTGCATATGCACAAAGTTTCAACCAGAGTCACTCAATTTGGACTATGTTTTAGAAATTGTAAATTGGGCTGAGTGTTCCGAATGCCTGCAATGGGGCACTTGAAATATTGTAAAAAAGTTAAATATTTAAGACGAGGAGCAGAGTTTAAATGTCCTCACTGTGACCCATCAACACTTCTTCCAGAATCTTAAACCTGAAACACGAACATCAAACTAAATTTTGTTATTTTCAAATCATGTTCACTCAAAATAAACTATTGACATTTTGTTGTTGTTTTTGTAAAATGTTCATACCTTTGAGGAATCACACCTGTGTCCATCAGTTATGATGAGTATTTTTCTTGTGTAACATTCTTTTCATCAAACACTTGAATTGATGCAACAGAAAAGTTGGAAATTTTGACGAGTTCATCTAGTGGACCTTTTGTGGAGTGCAAATAAACAATGCACCGGTATTACCCACTTCCGGAAAAAACTAGGTCAAACAATAGTGGATTGACAAAACACGAAAATATGCTAAAGGTTGATCATCTACGCTGGAACTTCGTCTGAATTATGTAGAAAAGTCATTATACTACAAGAATGTCACATATATAAAGGTATTTACTTGTTATTATAAATTACAAAAGCGTTCAAAATGTTAATACACCGGTAATACCCTTCACCATGATACATTATGACGTCATAAATATTATTCTTACGCGTCATACGAAATCAAAATACGGCGTACAATTTGAGTCATTATTGTAGTTTTTAAACAAATAACATACGGTAAATGCACAATTTAAGTTGATAGTGGTATATAATTAAAGTCTCGTGACTTGCGTTATATCGCATCACACTCGATGCTCCAGCTCTCGTGCGATACGTCATCACACAAGCCACTCTACTAATACATACTCTTGGAACAATTGACTAGTGTAATATTCCGTATATATTATTATCGTTTTACTATCATCTCAACATTGTTGTTTTTTTTTTTATCTCAACGTTCTACGTTTTCGCTTATTACCGGATCTCTTCATCACATCAAAGAATACTTTTTATATTACATTAAAGTTTCTACCAGTGTTTTATTAACGTCCACGTCTAAACTTAATCATCTTAGCAAAGTGTTTTATTAATATTCTTGTAACATCATGTTTTCCAAATATTTACATTAGCCTTTAAAAATCGTCTCACCATTTATTGTGTATTCATAATCGTTACGTCACACTTGATCTTATAGAGGATATTTGTTTAATGCATTGTAAGATCGTATTTTATTTTATGGGTGGTCATAGAAACAATATTTTCACGAGTGGCATACCCTGTATTAAACACATTTTATTTTTATTTCATGCTTTTGAACGATAAATAAAACGATGCGCGATGTAAACAAGACATTTTGCTCACTTTGACTGACGAACTATTTTTGTCATAATATATTAATTATTACAGTAGTATCACATTTATTTTCCCCTAAAATCACTTTTCTTAGCGAACATGTTTGAGTCGTTTCTATAGTTTATAGATTTATTTCGCAATAAAATTGTATTTATTTTGAAAATATTTGCTTAGTGCAAGAATGCGTGTGTACATAACAATAGCTCGTATTTTGAATAAAAATGGACTGTTAATACCATCTGTACTGCGCTTGTTTTTTGCAATAAAATAGAAGGCACAACACGATACTTTGCCCTTTGGAATAAAAACTATTTAAAACTGATGCTGTCTTCTAACTTAACATGTCCAACGGCAAGACAAAATGTACATGTACAACACACGTATACGCAAATATATGTGACATAAGTTATGTTATCTGGTAAGATCCTCTTAGACCCTGTGTTAAACACATAAAACAATTTTGTAAAAGAAATAATTTTATTTTTACATAAACTATCTCACAACATCATTTGCAAAAGACGGGGTTGCGAATACCGTTGGTGTCATCCGGACATCGCATGTCAGAATGTACGTGTGAACTATGTATCACAGTAATATCGCACTGCAATAGTATTAAGATCTGCATTTGCTACTATTTGTTTGCTGTCTTTTGTCATGTTAAAATGCGGCTCAAACTAGTTTCCGGGTCCCAGGTTAAGGCGCACGTGCAGCTTCTACGAATGCCGGGAAACAGTCTTTATATAACTGGAACTGAAAAAAGAGAATAATAATCGTTGTTCATCGCGTTGATGATAACGGTGATGGGTGATAATTATGATAAAGATGATCAGACGGTGATAATCAGAAAACAAACAATAATCACTGTACTTCGTGTAAATATTTCGCAATGAGCACTTTGAACCTGCGCATTAACTTACTTGCGTCATATAAGTAGAAAATGCACACAGCTGCTTTACGTTATATCATTGATAGTACATGCATATCTATAGATAACTTTAAATAAAAGTGTTAAATATTCTTATAAAGTTTGAAGAATACGACGACTATGAGGATGATGATGATGATGATGATGATGATGATAATAAAAATAATAAAAATAATGATGATGATGATATTGATATTGATGATGATTTTGTTGTTGTCGATGATGATGATGATGATGATGATGATGGTGGTGGTGGTGATGCTTATGATGATTACAACTTAAATACTATTTTACTAAGCCTGGTGGTGGTGATGATGGTGGTGATGATCATGATGATTACAACTAAAACACTATTTTACTAAGCCTGTTTTACCTCGTCGACACTTCCGGTGAGAGAGTCCATGGCGCTGCCTCCTCCGATGATGATGCCGCTTCGACGCATCAGGATGCTACCTGTATTACGACGAATATGTCGAAATATTACAACTTTGTGGCGACAGCTTTAGAGATATATTCATTAGATCGATATTAGGAGTAGGAGTTGTCATAAAAACGCACACTTCTTAACGCTCATGAAACGTGGGATACATAACTGCGGTTATAAGATTTCAATTTTAATTTTAATAGAGTAATACAAACTAGTGGAAATTGTACCGTTATTTGCATTTGAAAATTCAAAATATACTGAATAAAAGTTTTTTCTTCCTAAAAACCCATATTTTTCATACTGTTTTAAACTGTGCTGATAAATGGAGGTCATTCGGGATAAACAGATAAACATTGAATTTAGAATTCATTTATTAGCTTAACAATGTATTGTTTTACATACCATCTAGCGGCTTCTGCACCTTCACTCCGTTCACCATCCCAGTGAGATTGGCCCCGTCGTAAATGTACACTATCTCGTTGGGAACATCCTGGCAAATATGACGTACAGTTGTAATCTATGTACATACTATACTGAACCAATTTAATAGAAACTTTCGATGAGTTTGAATGAAGATAATGTTTTAACGTTTGAACAGATTTGACAGAAATCTTTGTTGTATAAGTTTGTCTTTTGAATCTACTGGGCTTAACTGGTGGGTTTTGCAAAGTAGAACGATTTGACAATAACGACATGTGTTTATGTGTGTACATCTCTTACGCAACCGTGACAATTTGGCATGCACTTTACGAAAGTTTCTTTTTGGTTCAATATATATTTACATAAACAAAGATGTTCATTGAAAAGACGTTGCCCTTTGCACCAGACTCTTCAAAATCAGGTCTTATCAAAGGCTGTAATATATGTTTACTGTCTTCAGTGTCTCTTACTCATATCCTGCTAGCCATTTGCATTACATAGAAACGACTGAGACTTACGAAACGTATTTCAAAACACCGCACAAAGTATTTACGAAAAAGGCGACCATCATATACGAGCATAATTATGTTTTTGCAGTTGACGACGGAAGAATTTTGGACATGCAAATGCCAAATGACAATTGAGGCCACGGCTGTAATTCCGCCACGGGAACCTGCCAGTGTATTCTGTACGGAGGCAGTGTCGTTTGTAAGTTTTAATGTGACTGAAAACGCGCATATCAAACAAATGCTCCAATGTCCAGGGAAACACGACACAGAATGCCGTAAAAACTCTATATGTTGGGACACTCTATATGTTGGGACACTATATGTTGGGACACTCTATATGTTGGGACACTCTATATGTTGGGACACTCTATATGTTGGGACACTCTATATGTTGGGACACTCTATATGTTGGGACACTCTATATGTCGGGACACTCTATATGTCGGGACACTCTGAATGTTGGGACACCCCTACAATCTGCTGAAATAATTATTGTTCGTGACTCTTAATTTTGGGACACTTTGAAAATATGAATTTTTCCATGTTTCTAAATGTTGGGACAGTGTTTTGTTTTTCAAATTTCTCATAAAGTGTCTGTCAGTTTAGAGTAACGTTCAGTCGGCAACTAAATCGCCAGATTAACTGTTATTACCAGTTATGTAAATTGCGATGTATTAGTAAACTTTCAAAGTTGCGATCGAGTAGATAATCCATATATCGTTATCTAATCCCAGATGGTCACCATCAATGTGGCCCCTTCTCAGTGTGTCATACATTTCTAGTCTGGGGCAATATGTTTTGCAAACTATAGCTGCAATCTGCTTGTTTTTATAGAGATTAAAATATACACCAGTTATATTATTGAACCTTAGGAATGTATGTGCAGTTCATTAAATAATATAAGTATTAAAAATATAGTTTTTTACACAATTTTGTAATTACTGAAATTGAATAAAAAGATAATTTAGTTTCCATATTTTATTAATCGAAAGTGTTTTATAAACGATGTTTATTTGGTAGTGTTAAATTTTGGTACCTTTATATTAATAAACAATGGACATTGCGGATCACATTGCATATTAATTGCGATTCTAAATACTTGGTCACATTTAAGGGAATTATTTATTTATTTATGTTTCTAAAAATTGGGACAGCAAACAAATTCATAATTTTAATTGTCCCAACATGTATAGTAATTACGGTACCTACCAGTGTATACGGTACGGAGACCGTCTGGGTGCCCAGCGTGGTGTCCGCGGAGAAAACGGCCATTTTGCCACCGGCTACCCGCTCCAACCGGATGGAGATGCTGGAACGCTGCTCCGTGCTGTACACACAGTTGGTGACCAGCGCCTGAATGTCGCTTCCTGTAGAGGAGAGAATACATAATTAAGATTGGATCCGGTTGTTATACAATCAGCTGTAGATTAAAATTTACGCTAACAAGTGCTGTATACACAGTTGGTCACCAGGGCCTGTTTGGCGCTACTTGTGAGAAAAAGACTGTTAAAGATATAATCCGGTTTGCTGTGCGTTGAGATATAAGTCTGTTATAAGAACTAGAGACCTATTATTGGATTGGCAAATCGATAATTGGCAACAACATGTCACAGATTCCAAGAAAAAAACAAAATTAGCTCTATATGTAAAGATTTGAAAGTAATTCTCCGGACACAGAAATATAATTGGAATAAACGTGACGTTAATAAATAATCATCGACTTAAATTGATAAAATTACTTTATAAGGTACCGATTGAATATTATGAGAAATGCCCATAAGCAAAATATAACAATTTGGAATTATACGTTTATATTAATATCTCATCTTACCCCTAGAGGAAGGCGTCACCACAATCTCATCTTACCCCCAGAGGAAGGCGTCACCACAATCTCATCTTACCCCCAGAGGAAGGCGTCACCACAATCTCATCTTACCCCCAGAGGAAGGCGTCACCACAATCTCATCTTACCCCCAGAGGAAGGCGTCAACACAATCCTCATCACCAGCCCGTGGGAGAAGTCGTCCATGGAGAAGCGGTAGATGTTCACCAGTCCGTTGCCGTGGAAACGCGCCACGCCGCCCGGGAAATCCACCAGCTCCGTGCCCGCGTAGGCGTGGTTACCCGACATGTCACGCGCGTCGACGTCGAACGTGAAGTTGGCGTTAGGGTTGCATCCTTTAAAAAAGGGACGGTTGCTCGTTTTATGAATTTAAGCAGGTCTTTTGAACCATGTATGCATGTGAATATTTAAAAAAAGAGTATGTATACTTTTTAATTATTAAGCACACTTTGATAGTAAGTTCTGTCAATTCTGCGCCGTGCAATAATTAAAATCAAGAGCGATAACTCGCAGTGTTTGTTAGTCTTTGATCAGAACGTTGTTATTTGCAATGGTCACTTGCATGGCATTCGGTTTGCGTCCAGTTGACAATGACGACGCATAAGCAAAAAATAGCATTCGCTAACATATTCAATGTAGATGTACACATTTCGATACCATGATGGTGAAACTGACATGCCTGTTTTAATAATCTGTTTTATGTTACGTGGACATCTTTGCAGTAAACGATAACTCTTCAATGTGAAATATATACAAGTATCACTCATTCGCTTAGCTTTCCCAATCGAACCAAATGACTACGGCATTATAAAAATATGTTCTGCGAACATTTCTAGAGCGGGGCCTCGTATCACGAAACTACTTAAGTTAATATTTTGACTCAACTTTTAGTTTTCTTCTCAACTTCTGAGATGAATATGAATCTCATTTTCAACTTGTTGATCAAGAGCGTTTTTTTTAGTTTTGAGTACGACTCAACATTGAGTTTGCGCAAGAATAGTTGAGCCGTCTGATACTATTTCAAGTATTAAGGAAAGCTCCAATATGGTAGAAACAAATATCTTTTTAAAGACCGTTCTATACATCATTAACAATTAGTAAATATTGGAGTCGGACGTCAATTTGAGCCAGACTCAATTAAGATAGTTCGTGAGCTAAGTAATGTTTACACAATTATACTTTGAAATCATTTGCAATAAAAATCAAATCAATAAGCAATATCTGATTGAATTGTTGGCTACTCCAAACTGATTTAAAAGTATTTCGGCAAATTGACAAGAAATCAAGTATTACGATTTATGATTCCGTTACTACCACTATACTTCTACTACTAATAGTACTATTACTACTAACTACTCCTGCAACAACTGATGATTTCTACAAATAAGTACTTCTGATGGTGTTCCTTTGAATTAATTCGTTATTCAAGTATGGTATACTTTATTACGTATTACGCACGAGGTTGTGTATAATCCGCCGGGTTTTAGCTGATATTTTAATAACCCACTATTTTAACGAGTAACGCGTTATCGATTTACAATGCAGATCTTGATCAAAGGAGATTTGAGATCGTTCGAGAGCTCCGCGGTTAACTCAACTCAATTCTCTGCTGAGTAAAAACTCAATCGCATTTACTGAGTTGAGTTCAAAACTTGAGAATGTTCGCGATCAGGGCCCTCAATCGGTCATGCTTACAGCCGAAATAAGGCTGCTTCGCCCAGCAAAAACAGTGTCATTTTTCCCCTTCAAAGGTCGGAAATTTCCCCCAAAATTAACATTTTAAACAAAAACTAACATAATTAATTGTTTTACCAGTAAAGAAAGACTTTCAAATAGAGTGACTGTATTTTCCTTACAATAACATAGCAACTGATATATCTAGAATGGTTTATTGAATTAAACTGACTAATGAAAGTAATATTATGAAACA
This sequence comes from Congeria kusceri, assembly GCA_027627225.1. NCBI lineage: Eukaryota > Metazoa > Mollusca > Bivalvia > Myida > Dreissenidae > Congeria > Congeria kusceri. The sequence continues at coordinate 40,884,621 of CM051026.1, forward strand.
AAATTCCCCCTTGTTAGAAAATGACGCCAAAATTCCACCATCTGAGGGCTGCGGGTGGCGTTCCCCCAAAACAGAGAGAGGACCCTGACGATACTTGGTCCAGAATATCGGGATGGCCCGCCCTTTTCTTTGCCCACCTTCAGTCTCTGCTAACAATTTCGAACCCCGTTGTTCCCAAACTAATTATAATAACTACTTGTTGATGTGTACTTCTTCCAAGACTGCTTAAATACCTAGTTTAATCCTTCTTTATTTCACCCCCCCCCCCAAAAAAAATAATCTGGGGTATTGTACCCCTATGTATTGGCATTCTGCTGTGGTCACAGTGTGGACACTGTGTGGCGACTCTTATCAGCTGATATAGATACGCTGCTGCGGAGGAAACAGTGCACTTAGCCATTGCTCAGTCAGCGGAGAGAAACGATTGTAGATAATGATATGAGATTTTATGGTGGACCAATACACATAGTGGAATACCTCACGAAGACGCCAGACATTCCTTAAAATAGGCCTTTAAAGGGGCATATCGACGGTAGTGCGACAATAACATTAGTAAAAAATTTAGATGATTTAAAAGAAATTAGTATTCACGCATTGTTAAATATGGTGGTCTTGTTTCTCTAAACGTTGGACAATATATATTAGTTTATTCCATAAAATGTGGTCATCAAAGAGACTTTCCCGGGCGCGGGAAAATTAGTAGAAGTAGTGGATGTACATTTACGCGTTTTAACTGAGGTGCGAAAGTGTGTAGGCGCAATTGTGTAGGCGTGAGTTCGAATTCTACTGAAACCGTTTATCTCAAGAAATATGTTGGTCTTTGTATATAATATTTTATTTCTTAATGATTCCATCAATATATTTTTGCTACTCGAAAATTAAATTTTGACCTGCTAGACTTCCGGTTTGCGGCGCATCGTCCATGACGTCACACATGCAGCTGGCCTCATTGAACAGGGTGCCCGGGGGGCAGGGCATCACTATGTCAACGTGACCCGCACCTGGGGACTGAATGTAGAAACGGCGGCTATCCGGGTAGGGGCGCTTGTCGCATTCTACGGTAGAAATGTATCACAAAATAGAAAAACGTTCGAATACCTAGTTGAATTTTTACATTTTAGGAAATTATACTAAGTAGAAATAGAAATATAATTCAAGTTACTTGAATTTACATTCATGAATAATCTTCAAAGAAGACTTAGCACTATAATTCAAATAAATAAATCATGATAATTATATACCACAAATGCTAACCATTTACATTTGTTATTGCAATTTGCAGTAACTATAGTGTAATTTCAATTAATTTCAATTTTTAACAGTTTACTTGGGCTCAATTACAAATATTATACTCATAACAGTGTTTGAAAATTCAAATTTGCTGAATGAGTCTACTTCCAAACTTTGGGCGGAAATACGACGTCCTAACGAAAACTCTTAAATATGGCTACGTCGTAAATACTGAAATTAACCTGTCGGGTGCATCAAATGTGTGTCATCGGTGTCCCCGCATGAGTCCGTGCACATGGAATCGTGGACACACCCCTGGCCGGGCACGTAGCGCTCGTTGATTGGACAGCACGCGCGCACGCTCCGCCCTCCTGCGCACAAGATGTACGCGGCGCACACATCCTCTACGTCATACGAGATGATTGGCATCGTCTTGCAGGGATCTATAAATAGTAACATGGGCAGTCTTATCAATGTTGTAAATCCTCACATAATGCAGCCTCAGGCGCGGAAGGACTATAAACCCCGAAACAACAACAACATCATCAATGTTGCGGGAGTAAAATACATTCAGGTCACAATACACGAAATAAATAAGTCAGGTAGGGCTATACTCGCTAAATAAATCAACAAGTTTAAATCGACGACATGTTTTAAGGTTAAGACATTTGCTTTGCAAGTCTTCGAGATGTTAGTAGGGTAAGCATTGGTGTGCACGAATAAATCACGGATATGTTTTAAGATTGGAGGCTACAATGTGACACTTGCGCTAGGCTGGTTACATTCAACTAGAAAGTAGCCGGTAAAAAGATGTTGATCAAACAGTCAACTTTGTTTAGTGTCGAGTTCTTTCTTACATATTACCAGATATACCCTTTTTATTGCTTAAATCAATTTAGCACAGAATGCTCTTTAAGAAAATGTATGGTTATGAGGGTCCCTATGTGCAAAATGTTGCGGGTTTTTTTGGTTAAAGTTATCGCTTTTACATTAAATTACATAAGGATTGGAATTAGTATATTGTTACGGTCACGTAACGATAATCACGTTGTGTTATTCATTTGCGATTTGTAGGCGGTCTTTGTATTTGAACCTTTGATGGTTGCCATGAATTAACTGCACACAGCTGCTTGAACAAATCAAAGCAACAAATGCTCAATTAACCAATAATCAATTTAACCAAAAGATAAAAGTAACAAATAGTCAACACGAGTAAATATCAAAGTAATCAATGATAAAAAGACCCAATGATCAAAGTAATATATAATTAAAGTAGCCAATGCTAAAATTAACCAAAGATCAAAGTAGCAAATGTTTAATGTAGCTAATGATACAAATAACATATTATTAACTCATCAATGATCAAACCATTAAAAATATGATCAAAGTAACCAAATAACCAATCAACATAGTTATGAACGATTAATGCTAAAAGAAGGTAACCAATACTCATAGTTACCAATGAATAAAGGCGTATTACAAAAGTAACCAAATATCAAAGATAACCATTGATCAAAACTACTAATGATTAAATGTAACTTTTGGTCAAAGTAACCGATGATAAAAGTAGTTAATTATCAAAGTGACCAACAATTAAGGTAACTGCGGATCAAAGTAACCGCCGGTGATCAAGGAAACCAATGACCAAATTGACAGCTTAATAACATGAACAATGGTCCAAGCGAACAACGAACATATATATTGATATGTATACAAAATTATCAATTATCAAAATAACTAATGATAATCGTAATTAATCGATTCAATGCTAAATAGAGAATCAGAGTAACAAATAAGTAAAGTAACCAACGAACAAAATAAACATAATTAGAGTAACCGGTGACCGCAGTAACCAAAAGTCGCAGTTGGCAATTACGAAGATAACCAATGATCAAATTAGCCTTTGATCAAAATAATCATGATCAAAGATATCGAAGCGAAATAACTAATGATTAAAGTAACCAACGAACAAAATAACATCATTTACGTAACTGCGGACCTAAGTAACCAATAATCAAAGTAACCCAAATATAAAGTAACCAATGACGAAAATAACCAACGATCAAAATAACCAATGATCAAAATAGACAAAGTTCAAAATAATAATGATCACAAAATATATCGAAGTAACCAACGAATCATGTAAACAATGACCAAGGTCACCGCGTACCAATGGGGCAGTCCACTTGCTCGGGTAGGCGGCACGTGCTGTAGTACTGGTCCCAGAAGAGTCCATCACGGCATTTCCGGGTCGTGTACTTCCGGTTGCCGTCGGCGTCGGCGGTGATCTCGATGTACTTCTCGCAGCTCTGAGGGTGGCGCCAAAAGCCGTGGCCGTTGTCGATCATGCAGTCGGGGCAGTCGAAGTCTGGGGTAACACAACACCAAAAGTGTTAATCAAGCTGCTAATGTTTTTATGTTATGAAGTGAACATGTTATAAATACAAGAGGGCCACGATGGCCCTAGGTCGCTCACCTGATATATATGTATGAAGTTTCATTAAAATATCTCAATACGTTCTTAAGTCATTGAGCGTAAACCCTTTTTCAACTTTTAATAGCAATGACCTTGACCTTGAACCAACCCACCACATACGTAAAGCAAGGTCTCAATATAATGCATCTACGTATGAAGTTTCATTAAAATATCTAAAAGCGTTCTTAAGTCATTGAGCGTAAACCGATTTTCTACTTTTAATAACAGTGACCTTGACCCCACCCACCCCATGAGCAAACTCAAGTGAGGTCTCGATATAAGATATGTGTTTTAAATTTCATTAAAATATCGCAATGCGTTCTCAAGTTATTGAGCGGAAACCGTTTTTCTATTTTCAGTAACGGTGACCTGAACCCACCCACCCCATATGCAATCCCAAGCAATGTCTTCATATAAGGTATCTATGTATTAAGTTTCATTAAAATATCTCAATGCGTTCTAAAGTTATTAAGCGGAAACCGTTTTCCATTTTTAGTAACAGTGACCTTGACCTTGACCCCACCCATCCCATATGCAATCGCAATCGAGGTCTCAATATAATGTTTAAACCAAATATGAAACCTCTGAGCCTTGTGGTTTCAGAGAATAATTTTAAAATCATTTTGCCATTTACGTCTATATAAACCATGTGAGCCCGGGGTGTGAACAGTTTAACCCCATGACCACTATACAATGTTACATACCAAATATGAAACCTATGGGCCTTGATATAAACCATGTGACCCCCGGGGTGTGCCCAGTTTTGACATCAAGGGCATCATTTAAACAATCTTTGTTTAGCACCACAACACAATGTTACATACCAAATATAAAACCTCTAGGCCTTGAAGTTTCAGAGGAGAAGATTTTTAAAGTCAATTTTGCTATACAAGTCTATATAAACCATGTGACCCCCGGGGTGTTGCCAGTTTTGACCCCAGGGGAATCACTTGAACAATATTTGTAGAGGACCATTATACAATGTTACATACCAAATATGAAACCTCTGGGCCTTGTGGTTTCAGAGGAAAAGATTTTTAAAGTCATTTTGATATTCAAGTCTATATAAACCATGTGACCCCTGGGGTATGGCCAGTTTAACCCCATGGGAATTAGAACAATCTTTGTAGATAACCACTATACAACATTACATACCAAATATGAAACCTCCGGGCCTTGCGGTTTCTGGAAAGCAGATTTTAAAAGTCATTTTGCTATTTAAGACTATATAAACATTGTGCACCCCGGGGTTTGGCCAGTTTTGAACCCAGGGGCATCATTTGAACAATCTTTGTATATTACCACTATACAATGTTACATACCAAATATGAAACCTCTGGGCCTTGCGGGTTCAGAGGAGAAGGTTTTTAAAGTCATTTTGCTATTCGAGTCGATATAAACCATGTGACCCCCGCGGTGTGGCCAGTTTGACCCCAGGGGCATCATTTAAACAATCTTTGTATAGGACCACTATACAATGTTCCATACCAAATATGAAACCTCTGGGCCTTGCGGTTTCATTTTGCTATTCAAGTCCATATAAACCATGTGACCTTCGGGGTGTGGCCAGTTTTGACCCCAGGGGCATCATTTGAACAATCTTTGTAGAGGACCACTATCAATGTTACAAACAAAATATGAAACCTCTAGGCCTTGCGGTTTTAGAGAAGAAGATTTTTAAAGTCATTTTGTTATTTAGGTCTATATAAACCATTTTAGCCCCAGAATGTAGCCAGTTTTGACCCCAGGGGCATCATTTGAACAAACTTAGTAGAGGACCACTATACAATGTTATATACCAAATATGAAACCTCTATGCCTTGCGGTTTCAGAGGAGAAGATTTTTAAAGTCATTTTGCTATTCAAGCCTATATAAACCATGTGACCCCCGGGGCGTGGCCAGTTTTGACCCCAGGGGCATCATTTGAACAATCTTTGTGAAGGACCACTAGAGGATGCCACATATCAAATATGAAAGTTCCAAGCCTTGTGGTTTCAGAGAAGATTGTTGAAGTTTTCAGTTTTTAAATTTATTTTTAGCTCTGGTGACCTACATATGCAGCGGACCGGAATGATTTGAACAATTTTGAAAGAGGGTCACCCAAGGATCATTCCTGTGAAGTTTGGTGAAAATCTGCCTAGTGGTTTAGGAGGAGATGTTCTTTGAATGAAAATGTTGACACACGAAGCACGACGCACGACGGACAAAAGGCGATCCTAAAAGCTCACCATGAGCACGTTAAAAAAATAAGATTGAGTGACCGTTATCAATCATGCAGCCCGGGCAGTCGAACTCTAAGGTTACATAACACTAAATGTGTTCAAGGCTGAGGTCACAATTATTTTAAATCACAAACACACTGCTAAAGTATTAATTGATTTGCAATGCTTTGAACATATAATGTAAATTGAGGAACGCACAATCATGGCCCCAGAACCCGTGACCGATGACAATAGTCGAACTCGGAGTTTTAAATAACACTAAATATGATGAAGGCTTTAATTGCTTCGTTTCGTGTTGTTGTTGTTTTTCTAACTAAAAGTCAGTTTAACAGTAAACTGTTTAAATCAAGTAGCTGTTTCATAAATGTTTCTTAATTTTTGCTGTTGTGAACACAGATTTCATACAGAAAGTTTGATCTGCAATTTTCACTCGAAAACGACATAAATCAATATTTTTCTTATGGGCTTAGTGGAAAACCGACCAACATTTTCAAGATATTCCTGTAAAATGATCTCTATAACGACTGCATAGTGACAACGTCCATCAAATGGCACTGCGCGTTATTGCATGTAGTGTTGTACTTTTGGATTAAAGTGTTATATTTTGTACTGTTTATAACGTAATATAGTATATGTTTTATGTTGTATTGAGGTAAATCTAACATGGGCGATAAGCATTTATGAACCTATCAATATTTCCCCGGGGGGGGGGGGGGGAGCAACGGGCTTTCCCCGGAATTTTATTTTACTAATTTTATTCTTTTGGGTCTAATTCTCCACCCAAGAGCCAATAATTTGTGTCTAAATCCCCACAGTGCGAGATGCTTGGGGTCCCAATGTTACCGGGATCTCAAATCCGACGAAGTATATTTCCCGTGACCCGGAATTATTCGGCATGTCACATTTCCGCCTGTCGGGAATCGCTTTCGGTCTGAAGTCCCATATATGCCCGCCCCCCCCCCCCCCCCCCGGGGGAAAATAATGATAGGTGCATTATATTTACTATCATAAAATTAAGATAATGGAATCACTCACCGTTGCCTAGGTTACCAGCTCCTGGTGACGTCTGCTGTTGGACGCGGGTTGTCGTGACAACGGGTGTCATGGAAACAGACGCCGTGGTAAAGGCTGCTTTCGTTGTTGTTGTTGTTGCCTGGGTAGTGGTTGTTGTCGTTGTTGTTGTTGTTGTGGTTGTCACTATAATGGTTTCAACAGAAACATGTGATATAATAAATGTGTATTAATTGCTAATGATTTACCTGTTGTGGTGATCCAGATAAGCGCCTGGATTAAGATATGTTTAAAGGATTCTTTATTATTTCCATATTGTGACAATTAATTGTGTTGTATGTATGGAACTCATTATATATATAATTACACAAAATTACAAACAGTTCAGCATACTTCAGTAGTTATTTTGAACGCGCAGATTGTTCTATAGTAAAAGATCAAAGTATACCGTTGTTAAATCTCCAGTAAACAATGCGAAAAAAAGTTCCGAAACTGACGTCTATCGTTTAGTTTTAACGAATGCATGCGACCTAACAAAAATATATTCAATGAATGACGCCACTGTACACGCATTTACGCGCGTGCGCGAAATATAGGCGGACCGCAGTAAATGTATTACTCATTGCAACTGCATAATTTAGTTCTCAGGGCTGGTGTTCACAAAGCATCTTAAGTAATTTCTTTAATATTTTCACTTAAGTGCACAATTTGAATGTATAATATTTTTTTACTTAATAAACAGATGAATGTGTTAGTGACAGCCCTCAAATAACACCTTCATAATGATGTTATTTTAACGTGTTACTTAGAGCTAAATTGTTTCTTTTTGAAATATGCAGTTGAGGAAATTTCCAGATTTAAGGATATGGATAAAATTTAACTTAAGATGCTTTGTGAGTACCGCCCCTGACCATGACAGAATCAAAATAGTTTTCGCATTATGGTTGTTAATCGGGTGATAAACAACGGTTTGTCGGTCTGGTGCACATCAGAACTCAAAATCGCTGTTTATTAGCAGACAAACAACTCTAAATCGAAAATTATTTCTTAAACAAATGTCCAAGCTACATACCTGGGCAGATGAAACTCTTGATGGCGTCAGTGATCGTCTGCTTGAGACCGGAAATGTTCTGCGTCATGAACACGGAGGCGGGAGAGCTGGCGATGTTATTCAGTTCCGGTCTGGAATTAAAGAAAAAAGAATACATGTAGAGGAACAATCAAGAAAAAGCTCAAGTTTGATCGTTACTAGTATATGTGTAACAAATAATTTGTCCCCTAAAAGCCAGTAGGGGGTATCAATCTTCTTTGCATTTATTGTGATGACACCTTCCGCTTTTCAAGAGAAGATATTTTGGTTAACTCCATTAAAAGGCATATCTTTAAACCAATAATAAAACATAGAAATGAGGTGTCGTGGGAAACCCGTGGTTATGGCATGTGCGTAAAGTGTCGTTCCGAATCAGCCTGTGGAGTCCGGGACTACACTTTCCGCTTTTATGGTATTTTCTGTTTCAAGGAAGGCGGACTGCACAGGATGATCCGGGACGACACTTTACGTACATGCATTAAGCCCGG